>PVKZ01000709.1:0-640654 GCA_004027375.1 Macroglossus sobrinus | reverse complement strand
CCTCCTCCAGCCGCCCCTCACCCCGGGGCCGGCGCCCCCTCCCCCTCCCTGTGTTCCTATTGGCGCGTTTGTCTCTGGTTCCCTGAGAGTTGAATCTATCAAGATGAGAGCATTAATTCACTCCTGCAGACCTGCGTCAATTTGCGCAGGAAAGAGAAAAAGAAAGGGGGTGGAGGTCGTGAGGAGGTGCAGACTCAAAACCAGCAAGGACCGGTTGGAGGCCGGTGGGGAGGGGGGAGGAACCGCTCTGCAGGCGGCGCCGGGAGTGACAGCCCGCCTGGGAGGAGCAGGATTCTAGAAGCATCGGGAGGAAAACCCTCCGCCCCGACCTGTGTACGTTGAGCACATTCAGGGGCCGTTTTTCGAAAGAATACCCAATATTCACTTTGCTCACTAGGCCACGGTGCTCAGCCACGAGGTTATCCATTTCTTGGGAAATCTGAAATGTTTAACGTGAATAAATAAACACATCTGCAAATGAATCATCGGACGTATCCATTAGCGACATTCCTCTCCCTTACATTCCCCCCAGGACAAAGTGGCGAGGTCGGCGCGGCAGATGCCGTAATATTAGGGACGTTGGAAGCAAGGATGAAAGATGAGCCCCTGGGCGTCTGCAGGCGCCGGGGCGAGGGAAGCCATTTTGCGGCGGAGCCGGCTCCTTGCCGCTTTGTCCTTGAAACAAAATGGCACTTCTCTGCTTCCCTGTGGCTTTCCTCAGCCCAGCTCTAAGGTGGGGCTCCCCCCCAGTCGGAAGGCTGCTCGCCCTCACTAGCAGAGGGACACAAATGGTGGTGGCACAAAAAAAATAAAATAAAGAAAAAAAGTGGGTTTTGAAGCGAGGCAGGCGGTACGAAACGCAGCAAGGCTAGTTCAGGAAAGGGCATTAGGGTGCCTGTCTCAGATGCACTTGTCGCCAGCTACAAGGGCGCCTATTTGCGAGGCTGATTGAAATTCCGTGCAGCTGGGGCACCCAAGCTGTGTCCATTGCGGGGATTGAGACATGTCTCGGCGTGTGTGGAGAATGAACGGCGTGAACACGGTTCCTCCAGCTGTTGCCAGCGTTCATTCTCCAGCACAGACACGGATCTGTAAGGCCCACAAAGGAGGGAGCCTCTTGTTTCCCTCGCTCCCTTTTCTCCTTCACTGTATCCGTCTGCAATCCCTTACTGACTCCCTTAGGGGCCATATATGTTTCAAATTAAGATTTCTTTCTTTCTTTCTTTTTTGAACTTTAGGAAGGTAGGAAGTGCTGTATGTTACGCATGTGGCATTGCTCATATTCAAATATATTAACGTTTCTAGCCGTGACACAAATGGGTAGTCAGTTCAGGCCAGATCTGCCCCCAAATGAGCTTAGGTTATGTCAGGTTTTGCCACCAAAATATTAGTGGGGAAATTTTGTTTTCAGAGTTCTTTGCATTTTATGATTCCTGATTTGGGGAATTGGTAGCTATCGGATTCCTCTTCTCTGGCTCTCTCCTAATTCCCCAAATCTTCCCTTAAAATCCCAAATCCCTAACTTCTCATCCACTTCCCTCACCTCCCACTGCCAAATCAATTCGTGCAAATAAACAAACCCTTGTGGGCCGAAGAAAAGCTGTCTGTCTCAAAAAGGTTAATGCAGCACTGCTCAAGTGCTCAGGTGGCAGCATGTGACCCAGGTAAAGGAAGGGGGCATTCTCCATGCCAACAAAATTAGGAAAGACAGCAAAGACTGCACAAGACTTTGCTTCTTTAAGATCTGGGTGCTTTGGGCAGAGACCCCTCCCCCTTGGCTGGAAGTCAGAGGTGCCAAGGTGTCCTCTGATTCTATCATCAGTGACAGCCATGAAGCATATCTCTCAAATGGCTTTGTGAGCTTCACGGGTCAGAAATTAGCAAGGGGGCCCTGAGCAGAGAGATGAGCATGGGAGGCTGTTTGTATGCTTACCTAAGACACTCCTAGACATTTCGGAAATAAAGGATGGCTGCTGGATTGGCAGGTGGGCTTTAGGTCTTGACTTAAGGTAGTGACGCTAACACTGGCTATGAAATCCTAGGGAAACTTGCAGAAAAAGTTAAGAAATAAGAGAATAATTTCCATCAAATCACCAAGTGGATATATAGATCTTGTCATCTGAGAAGAGAATGGTCCACTTCTTTGATGTTCAGTTTGAAATACCTACCTCTTCCAAGGTATGATAAGCCACAAAGTTGAAGTTACCATTCCGTTCTCTTTTCTGATTAAATAACATTTCTTCATTCTCTTTGTCCAACAGAACCTAAGATAAACCAGTCATACCTAAGATTAGTTTATAGCAATGCATTTTAATCTACAGTTGTGAAGGAAATGGTGACACTCAGGTCCCCAGTCCCAAGCATTCCTCTTCTTATGCTATAGGCTTTGGATCATGCTGTTCTCTTATTCTGGCGGCACTCTGAAAGTGGATGGGGCATTAATGGGACTTCCGGCCAGCCAGATGCTGCAAATATAAGATGACAGTCCCATAGTTGTCCTGTGGCTCGTTCTACCAATCTGGGAATCCAGGATGTATAGATGTAGATGTGAACAAAACCAACTCTGTGTCCTGGATTTCATTTCATTTTTAAGTTTCATGCTGTGACCTTTGACCAACTTCATAGCCCTTAGCAAGCATATTGAAGCTTTCTAGTTAACTATTGGTGTTCCTTAAAATGTAGCAATAAATATTTTCGTTAGCAACATCTGGAATGGCATGACAACCAAGATAAACATCAAAGTAGTAATAGTATTGATTATAAACAATCGCCTTGTCACAAGATCACCGGGAAGTAGGCCTCTGGAACTACTACACTCTTTGTCCCTTTGTCTTGCCAATCCTTAGTACCCAAGTTAAACTATAGGAAAAGGTACTCTAACAGGGGTCTAATATAAATTAAAACTGCCGGACCATCTGTCTGCTCTGGCCCTGAAGTAAACTACCCTATAATAAATTCTGTTTTAGTTTATGGAGTTGCCTGCTTCATCTTTCAGTCTGAAGGTACCTTCTCATTACGGTAGCCATTACACCTTTGCTCCACTGTTGGACACAGGGCCTAAGGTAACCTCCATTTAAAAACGCGATAACACCTTACTTTTACCTGCCTTGACTAACACTCATCAGTTTGCATTTTATATTTCATGCAGGAGACTCTTTTGCCATTCCCCTTAAATTCTTTATTGCCATTTCCCATTAGTGTCAAATGCAAAAAAAAAAAAAGAGAGAGAGAGAGAAAGACAGACAGACAGACAGACAATGTCTCCCTGGGTGGCCTAGACTGCGGACGGCCATAGTGGCACCCACAGGTCCTTTTTGGCAGAAGGTACCCAAGGATCAAAGATGATAACTCTTCAGTTCATGTAGATCAGCAAGCCTCTGGAAAGGTGGTCTGTGGGGTAATTACCTGAACATCTTCAATCATGATGGAATAAGCAATGCCCTGGGACTCCAAGAAAACTTTGACTTCCTGGACATTGACAAAGGGAACTCAGACATGGGCTATCTCCCCTGGAATGGTGGGTGACTTCCAGAAATCAAGCTGAAAGGGATAAAAGGCTAAAGCAATGAGTGTGACCCATGGAAATAGACAGCTCAGCACCAATAGATTTCAAGAAATCAATTCGTATCTATTTTATCTCGAGCCCACAAGTCTAGAATCATTGTGTAATCACTACGGTATTGTAAAAAGGGTTTTTAAATAGCCAAGCATTGGCATATGTGTTATAACCTCCCCCGTGGTCAGATATTAAAACTGGCAGAAGGAAAAGATTATTTAAAACTATGGCAGTTTTTTTTTTTAACAGTTGACATTCAAGTGATCCAATTCATTTCATAACAGAATATTAATACTATAAATCCTTTTAGGAGGGAAATAATGCATTAAAGTTGTGTGAATTTTTTTTCAAAGTAACTTCAATCTCTCTTTTCATTCTTACAATAAACCTATGAGATAGAATGATTTATTTATCCTCATTATACTGAGTGGAAAAATGAGACACAGGAAACTTGGGGGCCTTGCCCACTGTCACATAGCTGGGACGAGAGCTTGGACTTTCTGTATCCCATCTCCATGAGTTAGCATTCCACACACTGTCAGAGAAGACGAGATACAGTCCAAAGTATGAGATCTCGGTCATCGCATCTAACTGCAGAGTAGTCTCTGAGAGACAGAAACCTCTGTAAGACCGATACCTGAAGATGTTCTTCAGCCTCCAGTTCCACCAGATTTTCTACTTGTTCTTCATTCCTTGGTATGATCTCAAGAACTTGGTCTCTAGAGAATATTAACCACAGACATGACCTTAAAGGCAAAGCCTGGACATTGTTTCCTGTTGCCTTCTGCTCTTGTTAGTCTCCACATGCCAAGGGGTTAATGCAGCAGTCGATAATCTCTTTGACGATCAAGAAACTAATAAATAGTACACTGACCCACATCCCAAGAACGAGGAGTCGATAGAATGGCTTTACTTCCCCCAAGGGTATGTTATCTAAATACTAATTAAGAGGTGTACCTGCTCTTAGCAGGAAGCATGCCACTTAAGTTACCTTTGCTTAGCTAATGATTATACTCAAATAACATCTACTGTTCATAAAGCATTGGCTTTTAAAATTTGTCTGTTCTTGTTTTTCAGAAATAAGTTTTTAAAAACTGGAATCAGTTTGGTGCTTATAAGAGAAATTGAATTCATATCTGGGTAGACATAGGGTGTTTTTTTTTTTGCTGTTGTCAACTGAAATGTACCAGAGTTCTACCTCCAAACCCCATTTACGTAGCCCAGACTTGGGGTATGCCAAGGGACAATTGGGACCCTCTCCATGCAACATACACATAATGAAGAATAAAGGATATCAAGGACACCTTGGCAGGAAAGAGAAATTGCGAAGCAAGCAACCACCTATCCTTAGAAAAAAAGTAGGGTAGTAGAGCTGGATTCTTACAACCCTTCCCTAGTGAAAACTATTTCTCTTCCATTCCTTTCTCCGAGTAGAATGACTTTCTGTGTCCCTTCTCTTCCCATTTGTGCAGTGGGGAATGGATTGGTAAAAAGAGCCATATAACAGGGATGAGAACTCAGGTCTTCTGAAACCAAATGCCATGCAATTTCCAATAAACTCTAGTGGAATACGTAAGTGGTAGAATGGGATCTTCAAGATTCTCCTGCCTTAAGTATCCACCTGCCACAGATGGCCTGAAAATTTTTCCATTTGAGTCTCATACTTTTTGGTTAATGCACAGACTCCCTGGAGTCCTCCTTTAAAATGGAAAGGCACTGGGAAAAGTAATGCATTAGGCTAATATTTCTTGATATGTGTGCTAAGGAATAGTAGCCCTGAGATGCTCAGCAAAAAAAAAAAAAAAAAAAAGTGGAGAGGAGTGCGATAATGAAAAATATTGGATAGATGCAGCACCCAGACCCCTTGTTATAGATTTACAATGCACACTAATTTAGTAAAAGTACCTAGAAAGCCTATAGTTTGTTTAACTCTCTGATTCCTAGATTTATTTGAATACCCACTTTTGGGGGCCAAATTTATCTGACCACTTCGTTAGTTCCCTGAAACACTCTTCAAGAAATGCTGCTTAAAGCTCTTTACAGAATCTCGGAACCAAAGTGTTTTGCAGCAAAGATGAATCTTACAAAGCCATGAGAGTTAGATTTGGGCTGAAATATGCAGCCCTGGTCCTCCCAGTTCATCAGATTCCACGGCACTAGATCTGAAGATGGGGAGGTCCAGGGCTGACACGGAGAATGAAGGGCAGAAAGGTAGGGAGGAGGCGGTGGGGGAGTAACTCATCCCTTACTGAGTTGGTGCTGAGACAAATGGCCATACCGCTTTATTTCCATATCCCTACATTCTGATCATCAGAGGGGAAAGTGAGTGAAGACTGCGAGAAATAGAATATACATGTTGTTTTCATTATTTTTCTTTAAATGTCATTCATCTCTTTTTTTGATCACTCATTCCTATTACTTCCACCATGCCCTCTCTAAATCTAAGAGAATTCTGAAAATGCTGAACACTCGCACCCATTATTCTTCCACAATCCAGTGAGAGACTCTGAATCAGGTAAGCAAAATTCAAACAGGCATCAAGAGTAACTTACCCCACAAATGTTTCTTGACAGTAGATATGCCCCAAAAGGGAACCAAAAAACAGGATCAATTTCATGGTCCAGGGTCTTCTCCAGAGTCTAGAATTCAGTGTCATTCCTGAACTTTATTTATAGGGACCACAGATATGTCAGCAGTCTTAAGAACTCAAGTGAATTCCCACCTGCAGGTAAAATTCTCAAGGTTGTAGACACCCACCTGTATGATATCACCTATGAGATATTTTCCATTCCTACATTGAGATAACAAACTTTGATGGAAAGAAAGAAAAAACACTAGCATATAGCAAGGGCAAATCCTATATTTATGATTTAGAATATAAAGTGCTACTAACTCTGTTCATTGATAGAAGCCAGATTAATAGAACTAGAGGTTAAAGTCCTTTCTGGGTCTCTGAGGAAAAAAAAAAAAAAGACACAGCTTGTATAGTAATTACTTGGGCATCCTATCACATTTCATTAGTTTGCTCATTTGTTTATTTTTATAATGTTTACCCTGAAACACTGCAATCACTCAGTCTACACCTGCAGAATCTCCCTGTAGATGTGGCTCAGTCCAGTCCTCACTCTATATTAAAACAAAACAGGAAGGCCCTCAAGTATTCCGTTTGAACTGTCTCTAAAGTGATTCTTCTGCATTTATACCAAATTGATGTCCCCATTTCTGTGCTTTTTTTCCAAAATGAAAATGTCTTTCTGATTGTGACAATGAAATTGCTTGTTATAGAAAGTTTAGGTAAAATGGAAGTGTTTTACTTAATCACCAGTAATTTCTCCACCCAAAGAAAACCATTTGGTGTATATCTTTCTAAATTTCTGTGTTTTATAGCTTTTCCTGAAACAAAGATTAGATCATATCATGTATTCTGATTTTTAAACAAATACTTTTTCTAAACAAAGACAATCTTCTCTTGTGTATAAGCATGTATCTACATTAATCTGACTTTGCTCTTCCTTGCAAAAGAAGAAATTACACCTACCTACTTTTAGAAATCATGCGTTATTACATTAGTCATCTGCACACATTATATTCAGTCTAGCAGGGATCAACTACAGACACAAGGAAATTTTCGTCTGTCCTCTGTGTGTCAAATTCTCCATCTGCACACTCTTTAACTCCCTAGGTTAGAATTCTTAGGCACCTACTTGAAGACAAAAGGCACATATCTGGATTTTTTGGTTTAAGAAATCCTAGAATCATTTGGTTTTTTATTTTTCCCAGCATCCAGAGAAAATGGAAACCAAGAGACAGAGGCCATAATTCATCCTCATGTCCCAGTATCTACGGAGTAAACAGTAGTCTCGTGAATTGAAATGGGTGTACTTGGAGAAATGGTAAAAGTTTCTTGAAAAAGAAGGGGTTTGAATTGAGTCTTAGGGCAGGTAGGATTTGCCAAGGAGAGCCTGGATTTCTGGCAGTAGGGAAGCTTGAGAAAGGTAGAAGATGGGGAAAACGCACTGTGCACATTTGGGTTAAGGAGGAGATGTGCCTCACTCAGGTTGACCTGCCCTTGCATGTGATGGGACAGGTAAAATATGAGAAGGCAGGGCATGATGGTAGAGGGCCTCACAGTCCAAGTAGAGGAGTTTACACTTGACAAGAGGGGAGATGGAGAGCCTTGGAGGGTTTCTGAGCAGCTGGGTGATGATGAAGGCAGGACTGAGAATGGTGAACCTTATGGAATGGGTTGCATAGCAGTCATATTCTAAGCAAGGAGCCAAGTAAGGAGCTTCCTAGAGAACTCCAGATTGTAAATGATGCATGCGGACTAGGTGGTGGCAGAGGGAATGCATGAGATGGACTCAAAGAGGTGTTTCAGTGGAATAATCACGAGTTCAAGGTGAGCGACTGGTGCCTGACTGAGTAGAGAAGTCAGGGAAAAGGGACTTTCCAGTGGCCAGATGGTCCCCTCCATGGCAGCCTCTCAGCAGTTCTTTATCCAATTGCCACTCCATGTGATGTACCATTGTAATAATTTGTTTTATCTCCCCTATAATATTCCTTCAAAGAAGAGTTTTCACTGAGAAGTACCACCCAGTGAATTGAATTCACTATAACTGTTAGGGACATGCCAGCTCTTATCCTGAAAATGATAGGGGAGATGAGCCTTGAGCCACAGTGGGGATCCAAGAGAAGCTTGGACTCCTCACTCCTGAGCCTAGAGTTAGTCCAAAGGAGAGAGAGGACTTCAGGATGAAGCCTGAGATGAGGAAAAAAGAACATTCTCTGGAATGGATGAAAATAGTAATTAAAAATAAATAAATAGAAGTCGGAGGGAAAACTTCAGAAAGTGCTGTTGTTTCTCTCAGTTAATGACGATGCAAGCAGATCCTTATCAAAACAGAGCTCCATCCTTCTGCCCCTCATTATTCTAGAGGCTGGATAAAATCTGTTTGGATAGCTATATTGAAGTATGCATGACATACAATAACCTGCATATATTTAAAATATGCAGTTTGATACGTTTTGACATATATATACATCCATGAAATCATCAACACAATCAACATCATGAACATATGCATAACCCCCAATAAAACCTGTTTTTGAGAACTACTGAGAAAATCTCCAGACAGAAGGAGATCATTGAAGTCCCCTTTGCTTTGCGGATGAGGAACCAAGACCCCAAGAGGGAAAGTGATTTACACGGAGTCCCAGGGCTGATCTAGGATTGGAGCAGGCACAAGAAGTTCCATCCTCAGACTCAGAGGCACTGCTCTTACACTCTGGACTGTGCAGTTATCCAAGGTAATTCTTCTCAGCACTAGGAAAAGACCATTTCAGACCAAACACTTACTTATCAACCTATCCCTGGGGAAGCTGTAATTTGAAAAGAGAAAAATGATAGCTCTCTTTTAAAAAGTGCTCTAATGGTATGTTACTTCCTATTAAGGATGATGTTAGGCACACTTCTCATTTTTGCCCTTTAACCGTAGAAAGTGAGTAGCCTAATAGTAGAAAGAGTAAGACACTAAATGGAACCACAGGAGAACTGCCTACAAATTCAATCCTCCAGTAGTTATCAGATTCAAAAGCACTTCAAAATCAAAACTCTGAATGCCTTTGCATGTAGAAACAGTATTACTTATAGTAAAAAGAGTTTTACAGCTCTGTTCGTAAACTATTAATGATACATTTCAGAACATTACAGAGTAAATAGACTTCTGTGTTCTGACTAAAAAATACACAAAATTATAGTGTCTGAAAAAGATGTTCTCCAAATCTCAATCAACCAAACTTGAAACCAAATTTTCCATCAGAGAAAGATAAAGATTATATCAGAGTTACTTGGTTCTCTGCTGCACATGAGCAAGGTGACTCAAAATGTTTATGGGATTGCTTTGTTTTGACAAAGATGCCATGGTTATATAATATGTTAATATCAGGGAATCTGGGTAAAAGGAGCATAAGAACCCTCAATACTATCTTGGCAACTTTGCCATAAATCTAAAATTATTCCAAAAATCACTCCAAAATAAAAAGTGTTTTGAAAAATTAAAAACCTCCAGGAAGTCACATACCAAAACAATAAAAATGCAGTCAATATACAGTGGGAAATATCTGCACATATATTTTAAAGGGTTAATATCCTTACTATGCAGACAGCACTTACAAAAGTCCAGAAAAAAATATCTTGTGTAAAGTGGACAATAATAAAAATAGGCAGGTCAAACAGACACATATATATGTACATACAAATATATGGCCAAATATTTAAAAAATGTTCAATATCTGTAGTAACCAAAGAAATGGTATTTTTAAAAAGAGATGACATTTTTTTCAGCAATTAGGTTAGCAAAGTTGTTTGCTTTTTTGGTTACAATGAATGTTTGCTTAGTTGTTTTATTTTTGTTTACTTTTCAATTATATACGATATTAGTTTCAGGTGTACAAAATAGTGATTAGGTAGTTATATACCTTTCAAAGTGATCACCCCAGTAAGTCTAGGACCCATCTGAGACAACACAGAGTTGTTACAATATTGTTTACTATATTCCCTTTGCTGGCCTTTACATCTCTATGACTATTTTTATAACTGACAAGTAGTACTTTTTAATTTCTTTTATCTTTTCCACCCATACCTAGGAATAAATTTAAGCAAGGGGGTAAAATACCTATACTCGGAAAACTGGAAGAAAGAAATTGTAGATACAAGTAAATGGAAGGATACACTGTGCTCATGGATGGAAATAATTAACATATTAAAATGTCCATACTACTCAAAGCAATCTACAGATTCAATGCTTGTTTTTAATATTACCCAGCATTGGTGAGGATTTGGGAAGATGGGCACTAGTGGAAGAGTGTACGCCATTACAGCTTTTCAAGAGACATTTGACACTTAAAATCTAAAAACGTACAGATATAGACCTCTGTGCCTATCATTCTTCTTTCTTTTAGGAATCAATTCTCATTATGGACACACACAAAGATTTGCCTACAATTTATATTGTTTAAAGTGGTAAAAAATTAGAAAAATCCTAGTGTTGGTTAAATCAAGCAGAGCAAATTCAAAGATGAGGTGACCATTAAAAATGATGCTGTATAAGAAACTATGAATATGTAAAGACATGACAAGATGTTTATGGAATATTACGTTATTTTTTAAGAAGGCTCACAAAACAAAACATACATTCAAAATGATTATATAGGAATGAGATGCACCAAAAGAATTACCCTGTGATTTGGCTACACAGATTTGCCAAAATTTCTGTGTAGTTACAGTTGCTTTAATGTTCTTCATCTCCCTTATAATTTAAATTTAAAAAGGAGGGCGGGGGAAGACCAAATATCCCTCTGATGTGGGAAGCCACGATCTCAGCATCTTTCCTTGTACCTTGATCCCAATCTAGTTTGGGGTCTCCCTTGGCACTGTGCTTTCTAGCCTGCCTTTCCCTTTGGTCTGTGAGTTTCCAATTTGGGTTCACCCTTTTACTCCATTTTCCTACCTACCCATCCTTTGGGACTCCCCAGAGCTCACCACCCTGCCCGCTCTCTGCTGCCCCCTTCTGCCACCAGCAGACAACCACTGTGTGATTTTGTGGGACCCAGATTGCACTGGACCCCAGGCTTCTCCTTCCAAAGACAGGCTTTGCACTTGCTTGGGTCTAAAATCCATTACACATTTAAATATATAAAGTCAGTTGGGAAGAATAGACAGGCTCCATAGATCATTGCTGTTTACAACACCAGATTGGAAGATCTCTAGTATATAACTGTCCATCCTGCCTCAACTGAAAGTAAATTGAGCCATCTCCTCATTCTTTCTTTCTGCATCAATTTTCCATTTATGACTGCCCCAGTCCTGGATCCATAAATGGATTACTCCTTTCTGGAACTGTTAAGTCATAGGGCTCCAAAGATTAATAAGATTTTATCAGCTAAGAGCTCAATGTCTATGACCAGCACTGTCCAGTAGAACTTTCTGTGATGATGGAAATGTGCCCAATAATGTAGCCACCAGACACACATGGCTATTGACCACTTGAAATGTGACTGGTGTGACTGGGGAACTGAATTTTTTATTTTATTTTAATTAGTTTAACTTAAATTTAAAAACTGAAGCAGTGTAAAATATTTTTCCTTTAAACACACTTTAATGATTTGGTAGGACATTGTAACTGTTGAACATTTAGCATCCAAATTGAGATATGCTGTAAATGTAAAATGCACACCAGACTTCAAAGACTTAGTATGAAAATTAGAATGTAAAATATCTCATAAACAATTTTTATATTCATTACATGTCATAGTGGTAGTATTTTGGATATATTGGGTGAAAATCATGTTATTGAAATTTTACTTTTTAATGCAATTACTAGAAACTTTTAAATTCCATATGTGGCTTGCATTAAATTTCTATTAGATAGCACTGGTCTACAGAAAAAAAAAATAGGGATATTTAAACAGTCTTCTACTAACATATGCTATAATTTCCTGGAAATGTGTACAAAGTCTAATGCATAAAAGTTAAACAATACACTTACCTGGGGTAGTTTATTCTTGAGCTAAAAAAAATCACGGAATCCCTAATTTCAACATGCATTAAATAATAGCTTTTTTTCCATTTGCAAAAGTAACTCATGCTACTTATTAAAAATTGAAACATTACAGAAATAACTCAGTAAGTTAAGGTATCCCCAGAGATAATTAACAGTTTGAGCTATATAAAAACATGTTGTAACTATTGGCTATTTTTGTAAGTGTGATATTATACTGAATTTTGGCAAGAGCTGAATCATATTCCGCTATATGCATACACTATAATTTATTTAACCAGTCTCTTATTTATGGCATCCAGTTTTTACTATTTCACAGCATACTACAAGGAACACTCCCATACTACCTTTTTTATACTTTTTGGATTTTTTTTTTTGCTTCTAAAATAATATTCTCATAGTAAAAACATTCAAACATTACTGAAAATTATAACACAAAAATCTGACAACCTCTCATGTTTCCCACTCCGACTTCCCTGCCCTAATCTGTACCTCTGATGACTGTTACCAGTGGTATATATTCCATCAGAATTCTTTTTTCTGTGTCTATATTTACTAGCCTATCTTTTTCTTTTAAAAAATTTTAGACAGACTATACATAGGTCTAAATTACTTTTCAACTTAAAAATAATATTTGGACACCTTTCCATGTCAGTGCATATATTTAAGCTACTAATAAATATTCATTAAAAAACTAGTTTAATAAATATTATATCTATACATATACACACAATTAATCCTGTGCATTTGTTAAAAGAAAATTGGATATTTACAAATGAACATGGAATGATGTCAAAAATATATTTATAAGCAAAAAAGGCAAGTGGTTGAACGGTGTGTATTGCAATTCAACTTTTGTAAGAAAAATTATATTTGTACAATTATCCCTATCCAAATCTATTTATTTCTAAATTCAGACAGCAAGAGTTAAAGTTTGGATAGTGAACTCCGGTTGTGAAGGACGTTAAGTTTTCTAAATGTATTCAGCTCCAAAGTTTCAGATAGTGAATAGCAAGAGTTGGGGTGAGGAGAAACATAGCTCAAAATATTTATCTGAATTATTCAGTTCCTAGGTTTGGAAATCAAGAGTTCAGCTTATCACATGTGTTTATGCAGAAAAATGGTCCGGAAATAATACGCGTAGAACTGTTAGCAGTAATCATCTTTGGGATGGAATTTTCTATTTTAACATAACTGTGTTATTTAAATTTCTTACAATGCACATGGGTACTTCTATTCAGGAAATAATACAATAAAAATGTCACTTTAAAAAAAGGCAGATTCAGGGAACATGGCAACCTAAGCAGATATGATACTTCAATGAATATTCTATCTATATTTTTTGTATATCTTAAAGGATATTTCTGTTGGACCAGTTTCTTTTTTCTTTTCTTTTCTTTTTTTTTTTTTTAACACCTACAGCACCCAGTCTTCCTAGATGGTCTCCCATCCAAGTACTAACCAGGCCCTACCCTGCTTAGCTTCCTAGATCAGATGGTATCAGGCACCTTCAGGGGAGCATGACCATAGACTGGACCAATTCTTAATAATGGAATTGATAGGTCACAAAGTGTGAGCATTTTTTGTATTCCCAGGTTGCCCTCTGAAGACATTACACCAGTTTTCTTTCCCACTAACATTTCTTTGAGGCCTGATTCCCACAGCTTCCCAATCCTGGCGTTTTCAGTTAGGGGCCTATACCAATCTGAAATAAGAACAATATTTCATTGCTTTATTTTGTATTCCTTTAATCATTTGTGAGATTGAGCATCTTTTTATGTATTTATTGGTCATTCAGAATTCCTCTTCTATAAACTTCCTATTCACATATTCTGGCCATTTTTCTCCAAGTTGTTTGACTTTCTCTTATTTAAACTCTTTATGAATTCCCAGGCCTTCACAAAACAACTAAATCATAATTTTCACAGGTATACCACAGGATGCAGTACTTTTAAAGTTCCTAGAGTGATCCACTGTATAGCCAGGTCTGAGAACTACTAGGTAGAATAAACGCCAGCAATAAATATTGGTAATAATAGAGGAAAGAGGCCTGAGAACTACACAAATTGACTAAATATTAAGCCAGATTGAGTTCAGAGCCTGCCACATGCTGCTAAGCATGGGAACTTGGCTGATCAGCAGAGGGGAACCTACAGGAAGATTCTTGCTAAGATTACAAACTACTTCCCCATGACTTTAGTGCATACTAATACCCAGAAAAGAAAACAGATTTGAACTAAATTCCTTGGACACTCAGTATCTCATTCTGTCACTGAAAGGAGACTTGTCTCTGTCTGTGGAGTGTTATACTTTCTCTAATAAACTTTCCTTTTGTCTCAAAAAAAAAAAAAAAAAAACCTCTTCAGGTATTAGGGATATTAAGGCTTGCCCTAATTTTGTGTTCCTACATTTTTTCCAGCTTGTCTTTTCATCTTTTCATTTATTAACTGTGTTCCTCTCCCTCCCTCTCTCCCTCCTTCTCTCTCTCTCTCTCTCTCTCTCTCTCTCTCTCTCTCTCTGCTTAAATATGTTTATGCAGTCCAAGTATCAGTCTTTTCCTCTAAGGTTCTGGATTTTATCTATATTATGCTTGGAAAAGTCTTCCTTACTTTAAAATTAGGAAACTTTTTACTATCGCTTTTTTCTAGTTCTTTTATGATTTGTTTTATCTTCTAATCTTGTTCCATCTGGAATTAATATTTATATCAGAAATTAGTTCACATCACCTTTCATATATATTCTTCAGAAATATATTTTTCAGCATTTATATGTGTTCTTTAATTTTGATCCTCCTCCCCAAAAAAAGAACAGTCAACAGTCTTAAGTCCAAACATGTGATTGATGCTAAAATGCACCCCTTCCAGCATGTCTAATGGTTTCCAGCTTCATCTCAACTGAACTGCATTTATTAAAATCTACTCTTCTTATCATTAACATCGACACATTCATTTTTCCACGTATAAATGTCAAGGACTAAATATGCAAATAGATGTACAAACACTGATGCACAAAGATATTGATGCCATTAAAACTAAACAATGTAGTCGTTTGAAAAGTTCATTCATGAGCTTAAATACAAAAAGTCAGAGTCTGGGAGTTTAATCAATGCACGCTGTCTGAAATGTCCAGTCATTTGAACATCAAACATATGAGAGGAAAGACTGGGGTTCATTACAGTAAGACGTGATCAGGGTATAACAGGTCTCAGCTTTCCGAGGAGAGCCACAGAAAATGTTACAGAGGGGTGGTTTTTGAGACTTGTCTTAAAACTGAGGAGAGGTTCAACATTTGAAGACCAACATTTAAAGATTGGCTTTCAGGCAGAGGAATCAAGTGTGGGAAGCTGGCCAGGGCAGAAAGTGTTTCCTAAAGTCCTGATACCACCTTCCTCCACCCTCCCAACTTCCCCTCATCAGGACGGAAAGAACTAACACCAGACTTACTCTTACTGATTATTTGACCTCATTCAGAAAGTATTACTCCAACCCTGCATTTAAATTTTTTTATCTTATCTTATTTTTAATTGTGTAATAAAAGGCTTTTCCCTACTTAAAAGAACTTCAGACAAAAAGCAAAGCAGGTCAGGAGATTTTACAGGAGATGGCCGAATGACCAAATTTAGTCCTTTGTTGGTATGGTAACCTGGGGTACCAGGTGACCTGGGCTTCTCCCATCATGCCCGTCCTCAACCGCAGAAGGTAACAGTCTCCTTTTTGTCAAGGCCTGGACCCTGCATTCCCACAGATCCCCTCCTTCCACACCTGCCCAGCTGCACACCCAGCCTCTTTCCCTTCCTTGGTCCAAGCCCCTCACATCCCCCTCAGTCCCAATACACCCAAATCATTATGATACTGAAAGAAGTATTTTTTTTAATGTTATTTAAAAACTTAATCCTACTTTCTCTACTCCCTGAGCCCCAGGACTCTGCACATTTGAAATTAATTAAAAGATTTTAATACCAGAATTCCCAATTTAGCGACCATTCGTATATATCCCTGAATCTCCTATGTGACTTATGGATTTTCTGAGAAGCGTGTTGTGTGTTGTTCTCTTTACGCTGGAGCCATCTCGGACCGGCTCCCCAGGGCCAATGTGCTCATTTCTTCCCAATTCCACATTCAGTGATGTTACTTTGGTGGCCTGAACTAAGTAAGTGTGGGAGCATTTATATTGTGGAAATCAGCAAGTGCAACAAAATCAAGGCTTTTAACGATCGGGGGCGTTACCAACACAGCACTGTTTTAAGAATTCTTTTGGTTTCCAGTAATAGAAACCCACTCGAGCTAGTGTAAGCATGAAGGGGAATTTATTATAAGAATCTGATAGCCAATGTCATGACATCTTTGGGTGAGTAAACAGACGGGCCTCAAGGAGTAACAGCTCTAAATCCAGTCACCTAAAGAGAAGGATATCTTTCCTGGTCCCAATTCCAAATTCTCAAGAAGAGACTTTGAGAAGGAAGTCCTACTGAAATCAGTGCCTGGATGAGCTGAAGGTGGGGTGGGGACAGACAGGATCGCACTGCACCAACATTCATGAGCCTTGGGGAATAAGAGGCTCCCAAAGAGAAGAGGCAGTCAACCCAAAAAGGCCTACCCACAACATTTGTAAAGACATTTATTTTTTCAGCTATTCAATAGCTCTCACCATCATCCCCACAGACAAAGCCACAGGCCCCATCAAAGGAATGAATGCAAATTATTCAGTATTTAACACCTGAAGCATTATAGAGCTCTTTCTAGGTAAAAGGAGCAGTTTTAAAAATTATAGAAGATCAGAAGATGACTAAGACCCTGTATTGGCTGCAAGTAATAGAAAAGCCAACTTAAAATGCTTAAATGATAAGGGGAGTTTTCTTGCCTAATAAGAAGTCAAACAGGATGTTTCCAGAAATTAATTCAGCAGCTCAGGACCCAGTCTTCTCCACAGTCTCACCCCAACACGTTCATAGGAATGCCTTCTACGGACCAGGGCAAGCACGGTTGCAATGATCACGTGCAGACTTGATATCATCCACCAAACAAAAAGGAACCATTTCTTCCCTGTGCAGGTCTTTTTTAAGACTGAAGAAACTTTTCTCACATCACCCCCACCGGCAAATTACCCTTTCCAGAATTAGATCATGAACCCATGCATGAACCATTCATTGACAAGGGGAATGGCACCGCTACGGTTGGCTTACACCAATTGGGACCAAACTCTTAAGTCTTCAAGCGAAGGGGAACAATGGAACAAAATGAGGATCTACTAGAATGGAAGGAAAACAATCAAAGGAGGCGGCCACAGGCCCTTTCTGCTTCTGAAGGAGTACAACCAGAGAAAAGAGACAAAGAGACTCTGGCCCTAAATAGCATTTCTCCAAACTCTTTTGTCTCTTACTCAACTCTGACCTGCCAGTCAGTCTTACTAACCCTGGCTGCAGACCTTTACACTGGAATCTGGTTTTTATCTCCCCCGCTTCCTCCTTTTGATTTATACTAATTAGTAGCAGAGTTGGCTCCCTGCCTGATGTTCTCACTGCTAAATCAAGATTTTGAACACATGAAACTTCATGGTGAGAGAGGGCCCTCATAAACAAAGACAATTATAGACAACAGACCCCTGTAATAAGGCAGCTTGAGGAACCGCCAGTGAAAGGAGCCAAGCTCCGAAGATAAAGATAAGGGCTAGAAAACAGTCTTACCCAGGATTAGAACTTTTTTGTTGTTTGGTTTTTTTTGTTGTTTTTTTTGTTTGTTTGTTTTTTAAGTATATCATGCAGTTCCTTTTGTGCTGAGTGGAACTCTGCAGTGAGAAATAAGTCATTCAAAAACGGACAAGTACATATATTTTTTGTTATAACATCTTTCCTCTGCCCACTTTTCTAGGCCTCTGTAATGACTTCCAGTCCACATTTTAAAAAGTTCAGTTTTCTATTTTCACTTGTATCTTTGTTAAATTTAGATGTAAAGTACAGCTTTTTTATACCAAAAAAGTGCCTATAAGCTGATATTCAGTTAACATATAATAGATACCAAAAAAAGCACTTCCCCCTTTGTCTCCTCCCCCACCCCTGCATGTCTGTGTCTGATTTGTATTTCCCCTCACCCTCCCATGTACCTCTGTGACCACATGTTCCTGACAGATAGAGAATATCCAGGTGGCCTGGTACTTGGAAACTTGTCAGATGTTATTCAAAGCAATAAAGAACACATCATACGAGTCTTTGGTATATTGTTACAGGGAAACCCTGTTTAGAATTCACTAATTGGGAATTTGCGATAATTTGAGGAAGGGCTGGCTGAAGTTAACCTTTGTACTATCTATGGAAAAAAAGAGAGAGAGAGAGAGAGAGAGAGAGAGAGAGAGAGAGAGAGAGAAAGAGAGAGAGAGAGAGAGAGTTCACTGAAGTTCCGAATAGTGTAAACAAGATTGGAAGGGGAATAATTATCTACTTAAAAGAACCAGTTGTTTTGAAAAGCTTTAGAAGTATCCTTTTACATACAAACAGGGTAATTATGATTTAAACAAAGGCTGGCCTGTTTCTAAGACTTCTTTGAAATGTCAATTACAAATTACTCGTGTCTATTCACCAAGGCTAAACCCACCCCTGTGCACCATGCAACAGTTGGTTACTTGCTTCCACTTACCCTATTTGGAAATAATAAACCTAAAGTTCTTTCAAAGTAGTATAATTTAATTCAAGCTTTTCACCAATCTAGACAGTTGGTCCATCCTAAAGTATGGATGAAGATTTTACTAATTACTAGCACACAACAATCAGGAATGCACAGGGTCACAACTGCCTTTCCCAACTTAGTAAAATAGCTGGCTAATACAGAAAATTTACAAAGAAAACTCCAGAACAGCGACTTTTATTTTTTTATTTTACCATAGCAAGAAACACATTTTGCATTGCAACTGAGTACACACACGCACTGAAACAAAAACAATACTTACCCTTATTATGTGTGATGCTCTGTTATTTTCTATTTATTTTCTAATAAATGCTAGTCACAACCCACTAAATTGATTTCACAATCTATTAATGAGTCGCTGTTTTGAAAACACTACTCCAGAAACTGTTAGGAGTATTCTTTCATGAGAAAAAGGCAAGGCGGTGGGGAAGTACTGTGGCTGCTCTCCGGTTTTCTCCACGCTTCCTCCCCCATTCGCCCTGGGTCAAATCCGTGGTCATCTGCCTCACTTCCCTAGTCACTCCTGCCTCTTGTTTCTTGACATTTAATGCAAAGCTCATTCCTACCCTCACCAACCCTTCCCATTTTCTCCCTTTTTTCAAAAGATCGCCCTGAATGTCGGTCTGATCTCCTGGTGGGGAAGCTGGCCAGGTTGACCCAATGCAGATAAGGCAAGAGATGCTCCTGTGGCCTCTCCACTCAGTGGCGCAAACCCTCTCCAGCTCTGCTGAACTGCTCCCGCCTCTGCTCCCTGCTGACTCTTGGCTCCATAGTCCACGATCAGGCCTTTGTTCTTTTTGGACTGGGTTTGGTATTGGGTATTGTTCTCCCAAGTTCCTACCTAATCACTCTCCACTGATAACATGGATAATGTATTATCATCAAGGTAAAGATAAAATCTTAGTGGTCAGACAAAAATCCAGCTCCCTCACACTCAGCAGCTATATGATCTTGGGTATATCATTTAATTTCTTTAAGCCTCAGTTTCATCATCCATAAAAATGGGGAAATATCTATTCCACAGGCTTGTGAAGGGTAAATAATTCTCATAAAATGCTTTCCTTGGTGCCTGGCATATAGCAAGCACTCTCTAAATGCTATTATTATCAGTATTATTATAGTTGCTATTATTATTTAGATTTTACCTACTGGCTCATTTCTCCTCCCACTAAAACCATAGCACCCAGTCCTTAAGAGCAGATACTGGTTCAGAGTTTGAGACTGTCTGCCCTGTAGCAGTAGCTCACAGCTCCCCCGTGTCCAAACCCCCTCCAAATACCTACCATGCATATACTCTAATTTGTCACCACATCCATCTCAGTAGGGCCTTTCCCTGCATCCCACAGTTCCCTGAATAGCAACTCCTGACAAGAATTGCAATGATATAGGTGAACATTGCTATGGGCATCAGTTCTGATCAGCTAGCTACATGGAAGGGCCACAGATAGGAGGCAAGTCCAAGAATTCCATGCCTTTCTTCAAACAAGCCGCCCAAACAGGTCACAATCTTCTACCATAAAAACCAGAGACAGCCTAGCTTATCCCATTTAGCAAAAAGGGCTTAAAGAGGAGACTATCACACAGCTCGAGGACCCCACCCTGGCAGCTCACACCAGACTCTGCAAACAAGCAACATCCAGCCATGACAAATATTTGCAGCGCTGGTTTCATGCACTGTCTCCCACCTCACTGGCTCTGTACCTCTCTCATTAATCCAGTTCCAACAGGCCTGGCTATGCTTTTGCTCCTTATCCCACCACTTCCTTGCCTTAATGTTTTGATACAGAGAATTTCTTTCCTGGTCTTTAGATGTCCTCCCAGCTATGTTTGGCCTGTTTTTGGTTTGATGTACTCATAAATTACCCTGGCTAATCCCCTCACATTTACAGTCCCTGGCTTAACTCAATCCTCATTCCTTCTTTCTGTAGGTGGCTATCTTCCACCCCATAACTCTGATCTGTTCTAGCCCCAGGGATAAGACCCATGTAAAGTAGCAGTCTTTAATATAAATAATTTTTCAGATAATAGTGTCTTCGGTTTGTATTCCAAATCCACAAGCAAAATATTTGTGCCCTTCCTCTGTTATCTAGAAAATAGTCATCGTTTCCTGGTGAGAGTGTATCTGCTTGGCCATCACTTATGGATGTGTGGGGGGTGGTGATTAACTTACCTTAAAGTCAGGATCACCCATCTTCAGAGAATAATGGGCAAAATTATAGTAATTAAGAGCCCAAACTCTGAAGTCTAGAGACTTGGGTCTAAATCCTGTCTCTTCAACTTATTACTATATTTTGACCTTGGTTTTGTTTTGGGGAATTTTGTTTTTGGTGCTTAATAAACAAAACAAGCATCTCGATTATATCACATTAGAAATATCAGAATCATTCAAGGTTCCTGCCTTGCTTTCTCTGCCTTTGCTTTCCTAAGCTCCTCCTGTTTGAATTCATGAATCCCTGTCATATATTGATTCAACTGGTTTATTTATCTGTCATGCTGTCTGGCACTGTGCTGGATCACAGACGCACAAAGGTGACAAATCACGGACTCTACCTTTAAGAGTAGATAAATTTATATAGGGGAAAGAGAGAGTTGCAAACAAATATAGTCATTAAAATGTTAAGGGTGCTGAGATGGAAGACTTTTCGAGGTACACTAGACCATAAAAGGAGGGCGTGGCGAGTTTGCCTGAAGGAATACAATGGAGGAGGGTGCTGAGAAATAAAAGCAGTCTAGGTGGAAAAGGTTGCTGCGTGAGCTGAATCTTGGAGTAGTCCTTCCTTTCACTCACAGCTTCAAACCTGTTGCAGTCTTGAGACAATTTAAATAAGGAAGTCTCCACAAATAAGCTTATAAATGGCTCCCCATACCCTGAATTTCAGTGGCTTAGTTCTTATGTTTGGGGCTTCCACCCTGCCCCCCATTATCTCTTTGTTGTAATCAGTTAAGGAAGCTGCTATTATCAGAGTGACTCCTGAGCCTCAAATCAGAGCTCTGTGATCTCTCTCCCATAAAAGTCTCAATCCTTAGTATTATGTTGCAGACTTTATCATATATAGCACAGAAGTCCTTCCTAAGACTTAAAGCCCTTCTTTGAACTCTAGCCCAGTGACCAGAGTCTCTGCTGCTTATCTTGTTCTGGCCAGCCCTCTTCTCTGGGATCTGGGTTTTGTTTTATATCCCAGCTGGGGTTCTGCCATCCATCTGAAGAATGATCTTCAGAACGGTCCCCCACCTACCTAGGCCTACTGAATCCCCCACTGCCGGGATCCTCACTTAACTGGAAAACCCAGTCCCAACTATGTCTGGGTTGTGGCTAACTTGCAATTAAGATTCTCCCTGACCAAACTTTAGTCAGGCTCCTCTGAGCCCTCTTCTCAACCAGATCTCAGCTTTGGTGCCCATCCTATCTTTGGCCTGCCCAGCCCAGTTTTAGAAAGAATGCTGCTAAGTAAGTTTAGTGAGAGTCCCTTCACCCTTGATATCTGATCAAGTTTCTCATCTTCCATCTCTGATGTGGGTAAGACCTTGGCCCGCCTTTAGTGAGGACCCTATGAGGTCAGTTTACTTCTGAGGTTTCCTCCTAGTAATTTTCTATCCACTGTCTTCCTCACCCTGCTCTCTGGCCATAAATCACTGCTTATCCTTGATGTATTTGGAGTTGAGCTTGATTTCTCTCCCCTATTGCAACAGATCTGATTCATGACAGTCTTGAATAAAGTCTTCTCTGCCATTTTAACAAGTGTCAGAATAACTTTTTCTTTGCCATGCCCTTTGGACAATAACCATGGACAGCCCACAGCCCAGCTGCCCTTCTGGGTCCACCTTCCCTCCTTGCTCTACTCTAGGAATCAGAGGTCCTATTCCAGGTCCTCCTCCACCTCACCAGCCTCTTGCTGACACATGTGCAGCAATTCAGCTCAGGTAGAGTCAGTCACCTAGAATATGGACCTGGAGAATATGGGCCATTTCTCTACTAACCAACTTCACCTAAGTCATTCAGTCAATCAGCTAATCAAAACATAGGAATAAATGTAAATGGTGGTTTCTGAACATAAATATATTTTCAAAGAGCTTCCTTATTAGTATTACAGACATAAATGAAATACATACACTCAAGGAATAAAATATCTGTCTTGTGCTCTATTGAATAAAAAATCATAGTGGATGATCTTTGATGTTCCAATGGTGCCATAAACAAATTCATTGGCCTGTTTTTAAACAAAGAATTATCTGAAATTTTACCTCTTGGATTCCAAGTATGTTTTTTTGTTGTTGTTAGTTGAGAGACTTTATTGTAAATCCTCCTTGCCTAGAGTTGTGGTGATTTTTCGTGTTGTATTCATTTCTTTCATTTGGCTTCAAGTAAAGTAAGGACTTGATATAATTCAGAATTTACTGAATTTTGTTTTAATGTCAGGAACAGAATTTTCCTCTTGAATCTCTCTCTTCATTGGGGCGGTTTCTGAAGCGTTTCCAAGGAAATGGCGTGTCAGCCATTCATTGGTTCTCAAGGCTTTGCAGTGGAGGCAGGGCCTTTCCCGGATTTGGTAACTCCCCGCGTTCTTTTGGCTTTGAGCTGTTTTTCTCCTCTTACCACTGGCTGGTGATGGGTGCTCACTTTCACTCTCCTTCCACGAGGAGGCTCCCGAGTTAGTTTCTTCACTGTCACACTCGGTAGTGTCACTGTCACGTTGGGTCTGCATCACCTGGCTGAATTGAGAATGGCGCCTGGCTCGCCTTTGTGCAAGGTAGGCGTTGACCAAGGCCACTTCGGAGTCAGTTACAGGGGTAAGTGGGCTCTGCTTTGGCTTTTTCGTTGTTGGTGGAGAGTCCCAGTCACAGTCTTCGTTTTGCTGTTTAGAGGAAGTATCTTTACTTTCTAACAACGAATGAAACAACAAGTTAGGCACACTGTTAGTTACTATAACTTTATATTACCTAAAGAAGCCTATGGCACATGTGGGTTCATTCTTAGTTGCCATTTGCCAAGCCTCCATTTTTCTGCGCTCATTTGCAAGTGTTGGCTTGCATTTTCTAGTACCATACCAAGTCTCCCAAAAACCAGAAGGGTCAAATAGATGCTTCACATATTACTTTTGAAGGTTCATAGACCTTGACAGCAGATAAAGGGAAAGTATCCAAACATTTTTCCTTTTCCCTGAAGTTTTAAAGATTCAAGTGCATATGTGAATGTGATTTGGGTAGCAAAAAACTAAAAACAAATCTTTCTTTAAACACTGGTGTGCTAGTTTTGGCTTGCATCAGCCAGCTTGCAAGAACTTGATTGCTAAGCTTTCAAGGAATTTTGTGAGATGATTGTTAAACACAGCCATTAGTAAAAATTAAATTATCCAAATTTACCATCAAGTCAATTTAAAAATAAACATAATGCTCAAAACATCACTTCCTAATTATTTTATTATGTTTTATTATGGTGTATGCTCTTGAAGCTATTTGTCTGTTGTATCTGGGTGTTGGAAACACCATGTGCTACTGTGCATCTCTTCCCAACTCCATGTTGGCGACATCATGTTGATGACCTGAAATCAGTTTGGGAGGGATAAAAATCAAGAAGCACTAAAAATCAGGTCTCGGTTTATAGTTTTGTTGATTGTCTAGGTTTAAAGCGATAGAGAACATGTTACTAACAAAGATTACATTTAAAAGTGTCATGCCCATAGCCACTACATTGTGAATAGCACCCATAAATAAGGAAATATTTCTCCAGAGTATTCTAAAACTATTATCCAATTCAGCAAAGAAGTCACTCACATCATTGACAACCAAGTTATGTGCCAACATATATTATCTAGTTTCTTTAACCTCACTCTTTAACTTAAGGGAAAGTAAGAGTCATCTTGGAACTACACTTGTTTATCAGTTGCAGCCATAGATTGGCTAAGTATGTGAGGGTTTGACAAAAATCAAGAAAAGTATTTTTGAGAATCAGTGGTCTATACGGAATTTACCATGAAGAGTATTATGTATTTTATTATTTGTAAATTATGTGATATACACCCTTTTTTTCAGTATATTTTTAAAAGTAATACAATACACTCACTCATTTTGGAGGAGCCAGTTAAATATTTTCCAGCACACTACTGCTTATAGGCTATTGAAAAAGATGTCATTTATAGCTCATAATCTTGTAGTAAACTCTAACCACAAATGTATGTAAAAGGGAAGCAGTGTGAAAGGAGAATCTGAGGAATGAAAAGAACTTGAGCATCGCCTACCAATAATGTATAGCCTTTGCTAAAGCAGTTAAGTTACCTGCACTACAGCAAGTAGCTCATCCCGTGGGCCACCACAGGTCCGGGGAGGCCCTGTAATGCTCTCCGCTGATCACCTCTGTTGTTTACTTTTCACAGTCAGCACATATTTCTCCCATCATAGTCCAATACCAAATATGCACTGGCTCTCACCTTTACTCACTGAAGTGCTTGTCCCGCTGTCTTCATCCTTTTTCTTCTCAGACATCTGTTTCAGAAATATAGATTAGTGATAGTGATCTTACATCATCCACACTGTCAGATCACTCACACCCTCAAAGTCCTAATTATTATGTAGGGATGCAAAAGCTGAACAATGAAGAAGACTGATAGGGGGGAAAAATGGATTCATTTGAAGTATGCTCTTGCAGGAAAGCTTTATCGATACCCTGGGCTGCCAGAAAGATGAACAAGTGCATCGGTCCTAGGGCAAATTAAGCCTGAAACACCGTTGGAGACAAAAATGATGAAACTGAAGCTGCCCTACTTCAGGCACATCATGAGAGGACAGGGTTCTTTGGAAAAGGCACCAATGCTGGGAAAAAGAGGAGGTGGCAGGAAAAGAGGAAGATTAAATAAGAGGTGGATGACTCCATGAAAGAAGCCCTAGGCATGAGTCTATAGGAGCTGAGCAGGGCTGCTGAGGACGGGACATGGTGGACATCACTCACTCATAGGATCACCAGGAGTCAGAGCCAACTCCATGGCATGTAACACACACAGTAGTCATCACAGTTGGTTGTTTTTCACTTACATGTACTTGTTAAAAAATACTATTGCCCTAGGCCCTTTGCCCACATCTAATTTTAAACATTCAATGCAGTTCAGTAAATACTTATTGAATTCCTATTACAGAATAGTGAACCCACTTCTGCTGCCAATTAGGCAGACCATGCTTTGGTAGCATAATCTAACAAAATGTTTTGAACTAAGCAAAATGGAACAAAAGAGAGATAATAATACTGGTAAGGAGCTATCAGTTATAAAGTTTTCCTGTACTCACATTATAGCGAAATATCATTTATCATTTTAAAATGGATTTGACAGTATTAAGAATAGTTTTAAATTACTTTGTTCAGGACATTTTATCAGTTATCAATAGTTCTTCATCTTTACCTGAATTCATAGACTTAATATCCCCTAAGTCTTTCAGAAACTTTCTTCCAAAATGCGACCATAATATATTACCTCCAAAATGCAACCATAATATCCATAATTTACTATCCACAATATGGAGACCAGAATAAATGGATTTCTCTGAATAGTTATAATTTCAAATATTCTCCTGCAATACTCCATAAATATATTTGTCCCATTTTTCAGGTCAGTGTTTCACTCTTTGATGTTGAAAATGGTTTTGCCGAATGATACATATAAAGCACCTCTTCTCTTCCATAATGTATCAGAAACTTTAGAAATACTCATAACACTTTGACACATAATAATTCTTCTGGGAATCTATCACCAGGAAATAACACCCAAAAGAGAGAAAGCTTTGTTTACAGAAATATTCATTGCAGTGTAAATAGGATAACATAAAATTCAAAATTCAAAAGTAGGCAATGGTTAAATAAATTATGTTACAATTGTACAATCATAATATATAGCTGTAAAAGTTATTATAATAAAAGTATGCCATAAGATGAGGAAATAAGTGTTATAATATTACATTAAAAATCAAGATGCATATATATGCAGTATAATCACAAGTTAGCTGAAAATATGAAAAGAAAAGAGACTTTAAGGGATGTACATAAGTGTTAGCAATGATTGGCTTTGAGTGGTGAAAGTGATTTTTTTCCTTCTAATTTTTCAGATTGTCTTCGATGAGGGAAAAAATGAATTTATATAGAAAGTTCTTTGGGGTTGGAATGTACCATACTGGGGTATTTAAAATGGCAATCTAAGATCCTCCATTCATTCCTTTCTTAATATCTGATCTCTACAATGGTAGACAAGTATCTCTAACAAGGTACCTCTTTGTTTTTTGGGTTACTGCAACCATTCCCTAAATAACTTCAGAGTGAAATCCTCATTTAAGATACCTCTTTTGTAAAAACTTTTCTTTGGGGGGGGGAGGTGGGAGCTTATTTTAAATTTAATATGTATAGAGATGATTATTAAAAGAGTAGACTTTTATAAACCTAAACATTAATAGTAGTTGGTTATT
This sequence comes from Macroglossus sobrinus, assembly GCA_004027375.1. Taxonomy (NCBI): domain Eukaryota; kingdom Metazoa; phylum Chordata; class Mammalia; order Chiroptera; family Pteropodidae; genus Macroglossus; species Macroglossus sobrinus. Next base: position 613,421 of record PVKZ01000709.1, on the reverse strand, counting down.
TTATTAGTTTGGGGTAGTTTTTATTTCATTTTTCTACTTTCCTGTCATTTCCACATTTTCTATAATGCACACTTTTGTAATGGAGGGGGAAAGTATTTAAAAACATTTATTAGGTTTATATCATTTTCACGTAAAGCTTCCATATTTGACTTGATGTCAAATCAAAATATAATCACAAAATCAAAAGAAAGACTTTGCATCAGGCTAAGAGGAATCATATGAACTGTAGTCACCAAAAGTGTTTTACTGTCTTTATGTGACTCAGTGAATGAAAAGAGCAGCAGGGCCTGACCTGGGGATAGAGTGGGGGAGATCTGGCCTTTGGCTAAGCCTTTCTGCTTCTAACCAACTTTGATTTTACCAAGCCACTTAACACCTCTATTTCCTCCACTTAACAGCTCAATTTCCACAAATGCAAAATGAGAAGTTTGGACTGGTATTGTTTGGGAAAATTCTAGCACGAGCAGTATGACTAAACACTAAACAAATACATGAACTAAACATAGAATACGGTAGTCTCTGAAAGCAAAAGGTTAAATGCATTTTTAAAAGTGGCAAGTCCAGAGGCAATCACTGTGCTTCACTTCTAAGGATAATTACCACCACATTTCCATCACGCTTTTACCACTACTTCAAGGGTTGTAAATAAAGGCTCAGAGTTTAGCAGTGAAAATGAAGTTCAAAGTGAAGGGAAAATTCCATCCTCCCTGACTAGTTCTCATATGGTTCTCAGATTTCAAATCTGGGGCCCTTCAGAAGAAGCAGTTTAGCTGATTTTAGCTGCCATACGGGAACAAAGTGAAAGATGAAACCTCTAAGATAATTAAGGTTTTAATCAGCACTAAATAGATTTAATTCAACATTTCAACTACGCTTTGAAGCAAACAAATGATATGGCAGGAAACTTGGGTCTGTTGCCCCTCTGTCACTAACTCCTTGTGTGAGATTGGGCAAGTGACTTAATTTATTTGGGCCTTATCAATTTAAAAAAGAAGAATTACTGGTATCTTGTTTGCCTACAAACAGGAGACTGGATTGTATGCTCTCTTGAGGACCTTGAAGTTCAGAGATCTATGACCCAAAGAGCTGATGCAAGCAAGGGAGCATAAGACTAGCTTAGACCTCTTAAGTGGTCTTCATGATGAAATTGCCAGGAATCAATTTCAATTTTTTGTTAATTTTCTAAAGTAGCTTTTCTTGCCAGACCAGACAAATTCAATATACTTAGCTAGGAAGTCTAAGATACCTATAAGCTATCACTATTCTAAATCTCCTTTTGGCAAAGTATTTGCCTTAAGAAGCATTTAGACTTTAGATAAAACTTCTTAGGAGTTGGTGGTGGTAAGGAAAGAGTCTTTGATTATTATAATGGAATCGGCTGGCATAGACCTAACAAACCTCTCCATCTAGAGCTGATACAGCACTCAGTCTAGCTGGCCATTGCCCATCCAACGCTCTGGCTACAATACTAAATGGTGGTGATTTGATTAATCGTCAGCCTGGTATTAATGGCCAGCAAGGATTCCATTTCAGTGATTTATAAGAGCTCAGTTACTCATAATATCTCCTTATAAAGTGGGCTATCTCATTCCTAAGAGGTTGGCATTTTCTTCTGCTGGTCAGTGGTCTAAAGTGGTGACTTCGGTTCTGTCTAGATTAGTTCTGCAGCTCATTCTGTGCAGAGAGTGTATCACCCCATTCTGAAACCCCAAAATACTACAACATGTATCCTATAAATATGACAGTTTTTTTTTTTTCTCTGTGATTACGATTACGTGGCTACAAAAGGAATTTGGAGGTCATTAACCAGTAGGGTAGTTTATCCCAGCGTTATGCAGCATATGGACTAACTGCAAAAACAACATAAATATCTCTAAATTGCAGGTTTGTTATGGTGCAACCATAAAATAAAATTATGCAGTCACTAAGGGTGTTGCTGTGCGAAGTGTTACAATACAATATTAAGTTTTTAAAAGCAAGATAAGAAAATACATACTTTAAAATAATGCCAAGCATGGAAGATCAAAGATAGAGAGGTGGAGAGAGATATATTAGGATAAAGAAAAAAAAAAAAAACTAGAAGAACATACTCCAAAGTATTAACAGTGATTACCTCTAAGAAATAGGATTAACAATAATTTAAAATTTCTTCTTCCTCCTTTTCCATATTCTTGGATTCCCTGGTATGAGACTGCATTATTTTTAATATTAGAAAATAAACTTTTAAAAATTAGTTTTATCAAAGTAAAGTGAATTGATTTTATGGCAAATCCGTTAGTCTACAGTAAACATTATTTAAAATGAAAAAGGATATCCTACCCAGATAGAAGCCCGAGAGAAGAACATCAAGGCCAATATAATGACAAAATACCAAAGCAAGAAGCTCCCTATTGCCCCACAAGAGTCATCCTTCCGGCACTCATAATCCTGACTTGGAATGGTAAAACTTAAAGGGATGGGGGGAGGATCGACCTCCCAAAACAAGGAAAGAAGGTCTCCCATGATGGCTTCTTGCTTCAAAAATAAAACATGCTCCAAGGGATGAAGATGATTGGGAAGTACTTCACGTGTATGACAACTTCCTTGGCAACGTATTATGACACACACTTTAGCAACTGTGACAAGAGCTGACAAACACTTCTTGGATTTCTAAGTTTTTGGAAGATTTATCTAAATTACTTCTATGAAAGTGTATGGTCTTTTCCCCATACCTCAATACAGTTATTTCTGCCTTTATCTTTTTTTCCCCTGAAATCTGTATATATGATAGACCTTGAAATGATATCAGTCCATAATTGCACGGGTCCACTTACACTAAGATTTTTCTCAATAAATGCCTGTACTGTTTTTCCACCATGTTTTGGAGTCCAAGGATGCAGAGAGCCGACTGTATGTATTGATCTACATCATTTTATATAGGGGACTTGAGCATCTAAGGATTTTGGTATCTGTGGTGGTCCTAGAACCAAACCCCTACAGATACTGAGAGTAGTTTAGTTTTGGAAGAACTCAAATTTCCTACTACACAGGAATTGGTGCCCCTAACCACTGCGTTGTTCAAGGGTCAACTGCACTGTATTTTAAATACAGTATTTTAATGTCTTTAAAATCTAAGGCTCTGAAGTATCCACTTTTTTCATCTTTTTTCTGTGTCCCATATCATTGTAAATTAACACAGTTCTTATATGCATTATAGACTGGACTGTGTTCCCTAAAATTCATATGTTGAAGCATTTACTCTCAATGTGACTATAATTAAAAACAGGGCCTTTAAAGAGGTAATTAAGATTAAACAAGGCCATAAGGATGAAACACTAATCCAATATGACCAGTGACCTTTTAAGAAGAGGAAGTGACACCAGGCATGTGCTAGCACAGAAGAAAAGCTCATGTTAGGACACAAAGAGAAGGCAGCTATCTGAGAGTCAAAGGAGATAAGCCTTAGGAGAAACCAGTCCTGCTGATCTTAGATTTTCAACCTCCAAAACTGGAAAAATTAATTTTTGTTTTTTAAGCCACCCAGTCTGTGGTATTTTGTTAAAGAACCCTAGCAAACTAAAACATAATACCAAGGATAAGTCTAATTTAGGTAGTAGAGTGCTCCTTTTTAAGCTTTAAATAAATGTGCAGTAGTTTATATAATACATTAAGAGGAAGAATATCCACGTGCCTGTCGTGAATTACATCAAATGTGTACAATTTTTTCATACGAAAAAGATATGGAATGAGGAGGAAACTAGTCTTCTCAATTTGAGAACTGTACATTGAAACCTTTCACTTCGGTTTTCAAGTTAATTCGTCTCTAAATCTAAAACTAAAGCAAAACACCATTGTTGCTAAGGTAATCTAAAAATTATTTTTAAATCTCACTTAAAAAAAATCTTTCAAATCTTTAAGAGCACAGTATTTCTGCAGCTTTTAATTAATATGTAATACTACGAGGAAACTTCATTTTCTTCTATTTGATCTTAGGAGCATTTTAGGAAAATTTTTGGTCATTGGCAAGAACATAATTTAACAGTCCACTAGCTTATTGTGACATGGTGTCTCTGCATCCCCAAGGGCAAGACCCCAGCCCCTGTGCATCCTGGCCTTGCCTGCTGTCTGCCTTAGACCACCATAGCCTTCTCCAGGGAGCTGGAGCTGGGCCCATTGTACCTCCTTGGGGCTCACATTGCCCCACCTTGCCTGACCCTGCCAGTCCACCTGGGGGCTGAGCTCCTCCAGGCAGAGTAAACATAGAGCTTTAACATCTGTGAGCCTGGCTCAGGGGCACACTGTAGGCATTTGTATTTGTTAAATAAAACCACACTGAACTCCATGATGAACCTTTCTTCAGGATTAGTTCTTCCAAAGAAAATGCAGAAAAATAAAGATTATTTTTTAAATCTCAAAACCACTAGCAAATTTAACAAAACACATTGTTTTTCTGTTACTGCTGCACCCTCACTGCACGAACATATAAAAAATAACATCAGATCAGAATACTTGACTTTTTAAAAAATAGATATGTAAGAAATGCTTTGTCATTGCTGATGGTGTCTGGACACATTTAACTATCCTACAATTAACAAACTCTATCCTACAATAAAATCTGCTTTAAAATAGGTCCATAAATGCCTTAAGGAAGCTAAAATTATATTAATATATAGAAATTCAGCTTGCTACAGTTATTATTTTTTACTGCAGGTTCAGAACCTGGTCTGAATTTTTGCTTTTCAGCTTTCTCCCCACACCTGAGTGGGAGCCACAAATCCGACAGTTTCCCTGGCAACACTCTTAGTCCGGGTCCCTCTCTGCCCCCTCCCAACTCTCTTCTTCTCGCGAGAAGAGAGAGCCCCGTTCTTCCGGTAACTGCAGATGCGCTAGTCGGTCTCTTTTGCTTTAGCGATTGGTTTCGCGCAAGCGCAGTAGAGAGTGGCGCGAGCCCGCGGCTTCCGGCCGAAGACCATGGTGCGTTTTCGGGGTCATTTTTGTGCTTCCTGGACGCAGAATCCACGCGGGCCGGCGGGAGTTCCGCGCCTGCGGTTCATGCCAAAGGGGCATGCAGGCAGGCGTCCCGCCACCTGTAGTGGAGCAGAGGACAGAAGCAATAAGGGTTGCTAAAGTTTGTGCTGGGAATGCCAGGGAGGGAACCTGTCTGGACTGGGGAGTTTTGACTCCGGCTGGGTGGCGGGAAGGATACTTCTTTGTGCTCTGTGGGATTCTACTCCATATAGCTGCAACACATCTTACACTCGTCAGCAAGCGATGAGGCCTAGCAAAACAATATAAATCCCAGTGTAGACCACAACTGAATGCACACTGCTCTCTGCTCGTCCTTATTCCCTTCACACCATAATTACTCGCCTTTCTACAATTTATACTTTATCAATAACAAGAAACGGAAAAATCTGGCGTGCCTTGGTCCCAGTGCAGAGCTGTTTGGATCGTAGGCTTTTAATGTTTGTACAAGGCTGGAGGAGAGTTTAATGGCTTATAGCTTAAATGGAATATTTTCTCCTAAAGCTTGGTATTTTGAGTTTCTTAAATTAGCCCTTGGTTCCTGTGACTTATTCCAAAACAATATAGAGTAATTGGCAGACAAAATTACAAAATAAGACATTTTTATTTATTGGAAGTATTGTTTTCTGAAGTGACCAGCCGGTTCTCTGTTGATTACAGCACGTTGCCAATGAAGTTATAATTTAAAGTTCCCTTTTCATACTAAAATGTAAAAAATTTTGGAAAGACATTTTAAAAGTGAGGAAAAGTATGCAATTTTTAGTTACTGTTATGAAAGACACGTGTTATTTCTTAACTAGTTTCTTTTGATTAATTTTTATGCTTTTTGTTTTTGGATAGATGCAAGGAGAGTCAAACCCTAATGATTCCCTTATTGACAGAACCATCAAGATGAGAAAAGAAACAGAAGCTAGGAAAGTGGTTTTAGCCTGGGGACTCCTAAATGTATCTGTGGCTGGAATGATATATACTGAAATGTAAGTTAATCAGCAAAAAATATTTAAGAGACTGGTGGTTGGTTCCACCAGTTTTTGTGTGTGTTTTGATTTTTTTTTTTAACACATTGAAAAGCCTTTCTAATTTTTTCAGGACTGGAAAATTGATTAGTTCATACTATAATGTGACATACTGGCCCCTCTGGTATATTGGTAAGTAATATTCACTGTGATTTAGAGTTACTACCAATGAAAAACTGCATTTAAGTTTAATTTAACTTAGTATTCATGCCCTGATTCAACAAATATTTGAGTGCCTACTGTGTTCCAAAAACTTGGAATAAAGGGAAAAAAGTCCTTGCCCTCATGGAAGGAACATTCTTGTGGAGGAGACAATCAAATTAAACAATACAATTCTAAGTAATAATGAGTTTTGTGACGAAAAATTTGAGAGTGATGAGATTTCGTATTTGATACTCTCCCTGAAATGCCTTCCCTACTTCTCTACCTTTTCACCTTTCAAGACCAACCAGATATCTACTCCACTGCTGCCTTCCTCCTTCTCTTCATTTTTTTCCTCTCCTGTCTGCTGCTGTCTGCTTTTCAGTAGTCCTTGGGTATAAAGAATCCCAATGGCCATTAAAGTAAATTCTATAGTCTAATACATACATTCATCTAAAGTCTGTGATAGAGGTGGTGTGGCAAAGGGAAGAGCAAAGAGTTTTGGAGTCTGCATACCTGAGTTAGAATCATGGCTTCAGTAATTAGCTCTGCTCTTGCAAAAGTCACTTTGCTTTTCTACAGTGGTTGATTGATCTTTAAAAGGAAGGTGAAAATGTTGTACAAATTGTAAGGATTAGTAATAATATTTTGAAACTCACAAGTGCCCTACACATCATAGACTTTCATTAAATGGTAACTGTTATGAGGACTAAGAAGATAGTTTTCAATTTTGTTGTTAACTCGTTAAAATACGAAGAGTTTGTTTCTCCACGTTTAATTGTTCACTCCCCTCTCCTTTTTTTAAATAAATAGTTTTTCTCTTCCAGAGCTTGTCCTTGCATCTCTCTTCAGCCTAAATGCCTTATTTGATTTTTGGAGATATTTCAAATATACTGTGGCACCAACAAGTCTGGTTGTTAGCCCCGAACAGCAAACACTTTTAGGGTTGAAAACAGCTGGTAAGTGTTTTACATCTTTTCAAAGGTGGGAGAAAGGTTGGCAATAAATCTTTCTCATTTAATTTTCCCTTTTAATAGACTCAGCTGGAAGGGACTTAGGCCATCTGGTTCAACTATATTAAACAGGTCTATAATAAATTGTCTTAAGACCAATGACTATCATTCCTATTGGTATAAATTGAATGGGACTAGCATTCAACAGCCTCATGAAAGTTTGTTCTATTATTGTAATTTAAAATTACCATTAAAGTGTAATTACTAACTCTTGCTTCATTGAAGCTAATTTCTTATTTTGAATTCTGTGGAAATGGTAAACAACTAATTTGTATCTTTTGGTAATAATACTTTATGTAACTTAACAACCAGGTCGCTCTATTTCCCTTTTCCTGAAGAAAATAATTTAGTTCATTAAATGCTTTCATAGAAATTTTGTTTATGTATATACACACATTTTTTAATTTACTGTTTATTTCTTCTAGTTGTACAGACTACTCCTCCACATGATCTGACAGCAACCCAAATCCCTCCCTCTCCACCTTCTCCTTCAATTCAGGGTCAGAGTGTGCTGAGTTATAGTCCATCTCGTTCACCCAGTACCAGTCCCAAATTCACCACCAGCAGCTGTATGACTGGATACAGCCCTCAGCTACAAGGTCTGTCATCAGGTGGCAGTGGTTCTTATAGCCCTGGAGTGACCTACTCACCCATCAGTGGTTATAATAAGGTAATGACTCTTTTCTCTTGGCCAGTCACATTATTTTAGAATTGGGAGGTACCTTGAAAATCTAGTAAGTTGATTTTGTCAGTGAGGTGAGTAATTGACTTGCCCAAATCACCCATTTAAGAGCCAAGAATAGAACCCAGATTTCCTGACATGTACTTAGAAGTTCTTTATACCACATTTTAAATGGAAAATAAGATGTAGCTTTTGCAAAGAAATGAACTGAGTTTCACCATCTAGGATCATTCTGTAGGATCTCTACAACAAGTTGAAACTATGATGATTTCTTATTTTAGTTTCCTTTATTCATGTTTTCCCTTTCTTTGCTTCTTTATGTGAAACTTTTGCATATCCTTGCAAAACTTCAATGCCTTTCGTTATGTTGGAACATCCAAGCTAAAAACTGGGATTGTCATGCAGTCTGACTCTTGAGTATGGACACTCTCCATGGGATGAGTAGAAATCTTCATTCCGACTTCCATAGTGTTCTAATTTTTAGTCTTGATAGAAGCGAAATTGACAGATTTGAAATTGTGACTCCTGGCTGAAGCATAAGACTATAAGGGCCATTAAAAGGAAGTAATCACATTTTCAGGTGCTCTCACTTGTTAGATTGTAGCTACTAGTTAAATGAGGACTGTCTGGAAAGGAAATCAACACAGTCTGCCTTTACTTTTTAATATAATATTTCTTTGTGATGAAATTCCATACTACTGGTTACTCAGTAATAATTTTGGCAAGTAATAGAATTTAGAACATTTTGTACAAGTTAAATATTATGTGGAAATGTATATACAGTGATAATTCATAACCCATAGGTAAATATGACTCTAAATTCGTTTTAGTTTGTTTTTATGAGACAAGTAAGTACTGTATGATCTCATAGAAAGTTAGAAAATGAGAAGAAAAATCATGTATAGTCCTGTCCTTCAAACATTCGTTAATGGCTACTTGGTTATACCATCTAATGATTATACCATGGTTTACTCTTGATTATTTGTTATCTTCATTTCTTAAAAACAATTATTAATCTGTACTAAATAGGTTTGTATGTGAAGTTCATAACGTTGCTGGATTTTTATTTATTTATTTTTTTAGCTAGATAGTGACCTTGAGCAGATCGTTTTTATTCATTTTTGTTTTCTTAGTGTATGGAATATTGATAATATAAAAGTGTTATATAAAGTTAATGAATTGAATAATTATTTTTATGGGGAAAAAATGTCAAAATTTACTAAAGTGGAAAACCTAAATAAATCAAGGAAGAAAATTTAAAAACTGTTCATCAGATACATCCTCAATACATAAGGACCGTGAAGTTTTACCATTAAATTCTTTTAAATTTTCAAGGAACAGTTATCTTTTAAATGTTCAATTATGGAAATTTTCAAACATTCACAAAAATAAAGAGACTAGTACAGTGAGCTATGTATCTATTACGCATCTTCTACAATTATCCACAATTTGTTTTTGATTAAACAGATATTCTGAGCCAATAAAAAAATGTTAAAAGTGTAAACTCTACAGTCAGAAAACTGGATTGAAATCTTGGTATAATCTTAAGCAAGTTACCTAATTTATCTAAAATTAGTATAGTATTAATATTTACCTATTATCGAGAGGATGAAATAAGATAATGTACATTAAGCATAAAATATTATGCCTCTTGAGCAAGAATAAAGCAATATAGTCATAGTATATAAGGATTTAATATGTTTATTGAAATAAAAGAGAAATCAATGTGGAAGAGAAGTAACATTTTTATTTTCAACTAGCATTAAGCAATTATAAGATTTATTAATATTTAATTTATTACAACTGAATAAAAATTTATCATGAAACCCTAGCAGAAAAAATTGTCAATGTACTGTAAATAGTAATGTAGATAAATACCAATGACCAGTAATTGTATTTTTAAAGTGTTTAACTTCATAAGTACAAGAAAATGCAAATTAAATATACATTTTAAAAAATTCTGGTGGGCCAAATGATTATGTAAAATAGCAATGCTGATGGACATATGCCAAAATAGTTACTCTTGTCTGTTCTCCTTTGATAGGCATATAACTTAGTGCAGTATTTTCACTGAATAGAATGGGAATATGTATTTAAAATGTCATATGCTTTGATCAAATCATTTCAGTTTTAGGAATCTACTAAAGGAAGTCATGAAATTAAACAGTGGTTTGTGTACAGAGGTGTTATTCATAACATTATTTAATAATAGCAAAAAATTATAGGCAATCCAAGTCTAGAATAAGAGAAAATAAGGATAAATTATGGCATATTTGTACAATGAAATACCGTACAGCTGGTAGGAATGATATTTATAAAGAATTTTTTATAGGAAAACGCTTGGTTAACTTTAAAACAGGGATATAAAACTAAACAGTATTGTCTCATTTATGTGAAAACAAAAATGTATTGACTTAGCCATATACATTTAAAGATTTGAAAGTACATAGAATGCGAAAAGAATTGTATTATCTCTGGGTGGTAGTTATAAGCATGACTTTTTTTCATACTTTTCATTTTTTAAAACATGTATATATTACTTTAAAAAAAAAAGACTTTATTTTTAGAACAGTTTTAGGCTCACAGCAAAATTTAGAGGAAAGGACAGAGATTTTCACACACACCTGCCCCCACACAGGAACAGCTTTGCTGACTTGTTAATATCAGTTACCAGGTGGTTCATTTGTTACAGCTGATGAACCTACACTGACACATTATTCTCAGCCAGAGTCCATAGTTTACATTAGGCCCACTTTTGGTGATATATATCCTATATGTTTATACAAATATATAAGGACATATACCCACTATTATGACACATAGAGTATTTTCACTGCCTAAAATTCCCCGTGCTCTACCTATTTATCCCCACCTCTATCCTAACCCTGACAACTGATCTTCTTACTTTCTCCATAATTTTTCCTTTTCCAGAATCATACAGTTACAGTTGTACTGTATGTAGCCTTTTCATATTGGCTTCTTTCACTTAGTAATGTGCATTTAAGATTTTTTCTTGTCTTCATGGCTTAATAGCTCATTTCTTTTTAGTGCTAAGTAATATCCTGTTGTCCAGACATACAGTTTATCCATTCATCTGCTGAAGGACATGTTGGTTGCTTCCAAGTTTTGGCAGTTATGAATAAAGTTGCTATAAACATCTGTGTGCAGATTTTTGTGTGGATATAAGTTTTTAACCAAGGAGCATGGTTGCTAGATCGTATGGTAAGAGTATGTTTAGTTTTGTAAGAAACTGCCTTCCGAAGTGGCTGTACCATTTTGCATTCCCACCATCAGTGAATGAGAATTCCTTTTGCTTCACAACCTTGTTAGCATTTGGATTTTGGCCATTCTAATTGGTATATTACTTTTTGAAAGTCAAAAAACAAAAATAAATTTCAATTAAAGAAAAATAAGATAAAGTTCTTTTATTTTGTGTAGTTGGCAAGCTATAGTCCCTCTTCTCCTTCATACCCTACCACTGTTGGACCAGTGGAGAGCAGTGGGTTGAGATCTCGCTACCGTTCTTCACCCACTGTCTATAACTCCCCTACTGACAAAGAAGACTACATGACAGACCTACGAAGTTTGGATACTTTTCTTAGAACTGAAGAAGAGAAACAGCACAGAGTTAAGCTGGGTATGTATATACCTTATTTAGATCTAACATACATGTTTTTAGTGTCACTTTTTATTTTCCTTAACCTATTTCATTACTTTGATTAACCGTAAATAAATAAGTCTTTTTTACTAATATACTTTATGTAGCTTAGCAGAAACATTCTGTTTTTCTATTTTATGCATTTAGAATTAAGCTCACAAACTTAAGAAGTAAAATATAGCCGAAATGAGAAATCTTGAACATTTCATGTCCGTTAAGATTGGAAGCTTTTTCACAGAACGGAAGTTGTAATTTCTCTTTAAATGTTAAGGCTATAAAATGTTTTGAAGTGGCTCATGGCAGAGCTCATTGAATTGACAATTGTCTCCTTTCCTTGGGGACCTTGGGAAGGTTGGTGTGGCCAAGACAGATGAAAGACAGAGCATGGATTTACCCTAAAAGTGCTGCTGTTTTTTCAGAACATTTTTGAACTTATCTTTAATTTACCTGGGGAAACACTGTTAGCAAATCTTAATCTATTTGGGGTGGATTCGATTATTACAAAATCAATTATTTGAAACCAAATTAGGTTATTGAGCAGAGTAATGATTTTTCCCCCTCAGGAACTTTCACAGAAAGCACATTAGGTGCTAAAGCATGGCCACAATGAGGAAGCCAGTTATTGGACCATGGCTCTTTGTGTCACTTTAAATCTCTCCATTGATTTTTAATGTAATTTTGCCTGGAAGTGCTACAAATGTCAAAGAAACAAATCAATATTATCTTGTTATTTGTCAATACATGCTTTTTCTTCTTGGTAAATTTTGAAATATTTCAAGTATACTGAAAATTATAGGGTGTAATACAAAGAACAACCTGTTTACTCTCTGCATATCTTTGTCATATCCAGATGTTTTTTCTGACTTCCTTTTTTATTTCTTCTTTGACCAATAGGAGTATTTACAAGTATTATTATTATTGTTTGGAGGTATTATTGGTGATTGGTGCTTTTACTTTTCAAACATATTAAATGAAAGGCTTGGTTATCTTTTCTTTTTTTCTCTAAGTTAATAGTAGTGTGGCTAGAGAATCTGATCTGTACCTTGTTAATTTTTTGGTATTTTTTTGAGACTTGGATTTAGGTCTGCAATATGATCAGTTTTTATAAATGGTTCTTGGTATATTGAAAAGAATGTATGGTCTAAATACCGGGCTTCATGTTTGTTCATTTAGTCGAGCTTCTTGATGGTGTTCTTAAATTCTTTTATCATCGACGATCCTTTCCCGAGTAAGTTAATACAATGGTGGTTTCAAAATGGAGACTTTCTAATACTTTCATCTCTTCTACACTTAGTAGTTTGGCATTCTTCCGTAAAGAACTTTTTATTTTATTCCTCACACCACAGTTTGTTTTAGCCAGTTTGGACTCATCCTTTGGTTCTTTCTTTGGCAGTGTCTAAACTGCTGTTTAACTAACTCATTGAGTTTTTTAATTTGACTTTTTTTATTTTTCAAAGTTTTGTTCTCTTTCAAATATACCTAATTTATTTTAGAGTGTCTTGTTTCTGTGTTTTCAATTCCTTTTCCTATCTCAATCACTTTAAACATACTTTTACAAGTTTCTGTCCAATAGTTCACTTATCTAAAGTTTATGGAGATTAATTTTTGTCTTGTTGACTCATGCTTGAGGCTTCTTTCCTTGTGATTTATGTATTTTTTGTTTGTTTTTGGTAAGCTCCTCTTTAGTAGAGTATTATCTGTGCTATTTTTATCATGCGCAGACTGGATGTCTTATCTCCTCTTAGCAGTTTTGTACGTGCCTCTGCTAGGTGCCTAAGGAATATCATTGACTTTGAACTAACTTAAGTAATTTCTAGGCTTGAAGTACCTGGATTAATCTCCCAGCAACCTAAAACACACAAGTTTTCTTGTTATTTCCTAGTGCCAGTAGGCAGATTACTTTCTTATTCACTGCGAATATGGCCCTTTGAGGTTTTTGGCCCTGTGCCAGGTACAGTGGATGGAGGTAAGAGAAAGGTCTCTACCTCTACCTCTTTGGACCTACTTCATTTTCTGTTCCCATTTGGCCACTCATATCCAAGCAGATAGGTTTCCCAAAACCTACAAAATTTTACATAGCAGCTGCACATCAGCTTACACACAGGCCACTCTGATTTTTAATTCCTCCTTCATTTCTAGCTGTACCTTGTACCTTTTTTCCAAGTTCCATTATTCATTTAAATGGGTGTTTAATAAACATTTATAGATCTATATGGTGAGATACCTGGTTTGTTATGTTGCCAGAATTCCAAATCTCTTTGTGCTTTGATTCTTAGGTCTTTGGAGTTCTCCAACTACAGATTTTTTGCTGTTGGTGGTGGTGGTCATTACAGTATCCTCTCAGAAAGTTTATTATTTTTGAAGTTAATAGTCAAAATGGAATTGCGCTGTAGCATGGCCACGTCTTTTACCTTCTTTTTTTATTCCCTATTGTTAAATTGTTTGTGTTGGTTTAAGACTTGTTTTCTTGACATTAATTCATTTCTAGAAGTCCTACCTGAAAATTTACCTTTATACCAAGCATGATATGTCTTTACATAATTATTTATTTTTAGGCCAGCATGAAACATACCAATATTCACCCAAGCTACTAGCACAAGACTGGCTAACCTTCAGGATTTTGTTGCTGTGAATTAAAATATTGCCACATATTCCTTTTATGATTTCTCATTCTTTGTGCTTGTAAATAAATGTCATAAGAAAACCAGTTTTATCATTTTATAGTCACTCGTCTTAGAAATTCTCTAAGATTAAAAAGAACTTGTTTCTATTTATGATTGTGTGTGGGTATGAACTATCAATTGATATTTTTTATATCAGTTAAACTAAATAAAAAAGCACTTTATGAGTATCATATAATTATCTTTGAAAACTTGCTGTTTATTCAGATACTGTGCCAAATGCTAGGGGAAAAGTATTCCCTGCCTTCAAGGAGCTCGAATTCTATTTGGGAAAAGAGATCAACTATGACCTTAAAATGTAATAATTACTCTGGTATGGTGCAAGGGAGAGTGAGTTTAGCTGATAGCCTAAAGAGTAGCTTATTAACAGGAGGCTGTAGTTACCCCATTCAGAAAGTTTCTAAAATTTCAAGGAACTTCTTTAGCCTATTTACTTCCTGAAGAAATTTGTCTTTTTTTTTCTCACTGAATCATTTGAAACTCTTAGAGAATGAAACAAGCTTAATTTTACAACAAAAATAAACACTTCCAACCACTTGGATTTTAAATTAACACTGCTTAGAAATGACCTTGTTAACTTTTAGCACAAGTAATGTTGGGGAGCAGGGAGGAGAGAGCCCCTCAAGGCTTTGCCTTCCTTGGTTGCCATTGTCTCAGTGCCTGGAAACCGGGGGTTCCTGCACTGACTCTGGATGTCAGAATTACCACAACACACTGATACTCTTTGATTTAATCATTGTAGGGAGCCCGGATTCTGCCTCGCCTTCCACCAGCCCTACTTTCTGGAACCACAGTCGTTCTGTGGGGGATTATGCACAAACTTTAAAGAAGTTTCAGTATCAGCTTGCCTGTAGGTCTCAGGCCCCGTGTACCAACAAAGATGAAGCCGATCTCAGTTCTAAACAAGCTGCAGAGGAGGTAAATGGAAAATAAAAATAACTTAGTATTTATGATTTACAGATTGTTGGAAAGTCTTTTCTGTTTCTGGAACATTTGTTTTCTGTAACCTCCACTTTTACCAACTAGAAACATGAATCTGGCACACACTAACAGTGGAAAGTCTCCTTTCTAACTTTGTGTGCCTAAAACTGAATTATATTGCATGTTTTACTCTTTATGACACATAGTTGACAATAGTGTCCTGCCTAAAACTTTTCTGCATTTATTAAAGGATATTTCAAGTATCAATTTGTACTTAACATATACAAGCTCTTGCTTTTAAAATATATTTGGATTAGAACATTTAATAGTCTGTAACTTCATCAGTTTAAGACCAAATGCAGGATTTTAATTTTATTCTTAAACGCAAGAAGAATATTCTTTAAACATACCAACATAAGGATATGTCTGCATGGATAGCAACCAAGTGCATAATTAAGAAAATTATTGCATAATAATTAGGTCATTATTGATGTTTGTGAAGTTTGTTTCAAAGTGTTCCAAATATTTTTGAGGGTCGGGGAAAGAATGATTGCTGGCAAGATTTTTTCTCACTGATTATTCATCTTAAACATTTTTAATAGGTTTGGGCGAGAGTGACTATGAATAGACAACTTCTTGATCATATGGATTCATGGACAGCTAAATTCAGAAATGTAAGTTTGACATTACTCTTTGGGGACAGTATTAGTGCCTTTTAATATAGAAAGTATGTTGTTAGAACATCAATTAGAGATGTTAATTGTTAATTAGATAACAATTAATTATCAAAAGTTCAGTGTGGCTGGCACAGGATAAATATGACATTTACCTTATGGTGTCCATTTTTATAGGCTTTTTTTCTCCCTCCATGTTTAGTAAATTAGTATATTTTGAGTGGATAAAGGAACAATATAGTTTATTAAGATTTTCATCCCTTTACCAGCATCTCAGTTTTATTTTTAAAGAGCTTTCATGTCAGAGGCTATTGTCTAGAAATGTGAGAGAAACAAAAATGAGGTCCTTGCCCTCAGAAAACTTCATTTGGAAAGAGAAGATAATATGTATGCTTAAAGCTATGTCAGAATATATCAATTTCTTCGATTTTTCCAGAGAAGAACCATCTCTGTCTTTGGCCTAGAAGTTGAGAAGGCCAACTCTTAATGTACAGAGTGAGTAAGTTCCCTTGTCTCAACCCTGCCTTTCTCTGGCTCCCTATAGTACCTGAATGCCCCAGGTTCTGTTTGGCAAGTTGGCCCCTCCTCCACCGCAGGTGT
Source organism: Macroglossus sobrinus (assembly GCA_004027375.1). Taxonomy (NCBI): domain Eukaryota; kingdom Metazoa; phylum Chordata; class Mammalia; order Chiroptera; family Pteropodidae; genus Macroglossus; species Macroglossus sobrinus. Next base: position 597,031 of record PVKZ01000709.1, on the reverse strand, counting down.
CCACTTAGATTCTGTAGCGGCCGCCACTTTTCCCATTTCATCTTTCAACAGTCATCCATCAACTCTGCATCATCTAAAAATGTGTTGAAATCACTTGTACTCCTTTTTTATTCTTTTACAATAATTTAAACAGATCTATAAGAGAGAGTGGTGAAAAATAGCCTACTTTCTTGAACTAGAAGTCTGGATGGCTTTTTAAACACAAAAATTCTGAGCTCATCCCTAGAAATACTCAATCAGACTTTCTGGGAATGGGACCTAGATTTCTTTCCTGGACACTTTAGGTCATTTCGTTGCAGCCAAAGAGTGGCTGGCAAGTAGGATACATTTAATAAAAGTTGAAAGAATGAATGAGTGAAATGATGTCCTAGAACTGTACTCTTTTATGTTCACTTACAGTCTTGTCCAAAATGCTAATATATTCAAAATATATAAAGTCTTGATTGGGAGTATTAGTTTAGAAAGAATATAAACAATCCCTTATACAAATTCCTTAAGCTTCAGTATTCTGAAATGGTTTTTGTTTTGTTTTGTTTTTTGGATTTTTAAAAAAGAATTGTAGACATGTATTTCACCTGAAACTTTTTTTCATGCTTTTTTTTATGGTTAAACAGAAGCATGGAAACAGAAGTGATAAAAGATGCGGCAAAGGCACACAGAAAATATATAACACACAAACAAACCAGATGGGCTGTTTCCTTAGACAATGTTTTTATTTTCCAGAATTAGTTTTATATTAGCCATGCAGAGTGGCATTTGAAAATCCTAGTCCTAAAGTAATATAGTAATTTTCACAAACCAGTTTCAGATATAATACATCTGTTTTCTACATGGTTAGGGAATTGGGTGAGCCTGCTGGGACTTAATCAATTATGTTAGTTTGAAAAACTGTCTTACAATTACAAACCAGTATAAACAACATGAATAAATGTGTGAATAATTACCCTAGAAGCGTAAACTGAAGATTATCCTTGAAGCTAAGTATAATAATTACAGAAACATATAAGAAAAACTTAATGTATAACTGAAAGTTTTATATTTTCTTCAAGAAAAAACAGACATATGTGATTTAAGAATATAACTTAGTTAACTTACAGTCCAGTAGCATATTTACTTAACTTTCTCTAGACTTCAGGTAACTACTATGCCCATTCTTTCACCATACTCATTAATATTCAGTACAAGACAATAAAAAAAATCTTAGAGTTTTATAAATAATTATTTGAGAAATGCTTTAGAATTATATGTATAAAATCTTTTCCTCATTTCTTACCAGTGGATCAATGAGACAATCTTAGTGCCACTTGTACAAGAGATTGAATCTGTCAGCACACAGATGAGACGCATGGGTTGTCCAGAGCTGCAAATAGGAGGTATGTGAAAATTGAGCCCAATATTTGACTTAGCTTCAGTGAATCTGCCAAGTGGAAAATTTCTCCTTGTAGTGGACTATTTAACAACTTCCTTTGTTATCTTGAGGTTAAAAAAAAACTGTTTATAATATAGCTTTTTTATATAACAGTTTTATTGAGTTGTAATTTATTTACCATACAGTTTACTCATTTAAGTCTACAATTCAAAGTTTTGGGTTGTGCAGCCATCACTACAATCAGTCTTAGAATATTTATCATCCTAAAAAGAAACCCCACATACCCTTTAGCAGTCACCTGTGTCCCACCATCAGCCCTAAACAACCACCAGTCTACTTTCTGTATCAATAGGCCTGTTCTAGATATTTCATGTAAATGGGAGCATACAATAAGTTGTCCTTTGTACTGGCTTCTTTCACTTAATGTAATGTTTTCAAGGTTCGTTCACGTTGTAGCATTTATCAGTACTGTGTTTCTTTTTATTGGCAAATAATATCCCATTGTATGGCTCTACCACATTTTCTTTACACATTCATCGGTTGATTGACATTTGGGTGGTTTTAACTTTTTGACTGTTATGAACAGTTATGCACAAGTGTTTGTGTGGACATATGTTTTAATTTCTCTTGGGTATTACCTAGGAGCAGAAGTGCTGCACTGTATGGTAACTTCATGTTTAACCTTTTAAGGAATTGCCAGACTCTTTTTCTAAAGCAGCCGTACTATTATACATTCCCACTAGCAGTTTATTAAGGTTCCAATTTCTATAGCCTCAACAATACTTGTTTTTTTTATTATAGTTGTCCTAACGGGTGTGGTTTTGATTTTCATTTTCCCGATGGCTGATGATGATGAACATCTTTTTATGTGCTTATTGGCCATTCATATATACCTTCTTAGGAGAAATTACTTTTCATATTGTTTACCCATTTTTAAATTGGGTTATTTATCTCTTTATTATTGAGCTGTAGATGTTTTTATATGTTCTAAATACAGTTCCCATGTCAGATATTAATTATAAAGTTGTACAAAGCATAAAGAATGTATAGTAATGCTAATTTAAAAAATCACCTATTTTCAAATCTCTTATCTGCTAAAAATAAAACGGGTAAGGTTCTGTAAAATGTAATTTGCCTAGAATATATACTGTAACTTATTTAGTGTTAAGTAATTAGGTTTCCAAAGTAAAGAACATTGTAGTCACCTAGCTTTCTGGAGAATAAATTTCTCCTTGAAATACGTAAGTGCTTTGGTTGCACATCAGTGCTTTCTACTTGGTTCTGGCATCATTTAATCAGTCTTTATTCCCTGGACTGAGAATAGAATTGTATCTCCATAAAGTGTCTTCTTTATTGGGTATCCAATAAATGCTTCATATGTAATTTACATAGCCTTCACATTAACCTTGAAGGCTAGCTGTTAGTGCCCCATTTTATGGATGAGGCTCCTAAGTCTCAAATTGAGTAAGTGGTCCGGTGTCACAGAGCAGCGATTTGAGGCCACAGCTCTCTTGACTCCAAAGCCAGAATGCTTGCTTCCTACATCTCAGTAATGTTATTTGAACCTGTGCTGATCCTTTTTGAGCTTTCTTTATAAGCTATAAAAATATGTATCTTTTATAACATTATAACAGTGTGATGTGCTTTTTAAGAAAGAACATTGCTTTATGACTACAAAAGCAATATACATATGTTCAAGTAGAAGATTTGAAAAGTACAGAAGTACACGAAGAAGATTATTATTCGTAATTCTGCTTCCAGAGATAACTTTTACCAGTTTAGTCACAGTTATTGTTTTTGGAGAAAATACTATGACACTAACTATGTATATCAATTGTAAGTTATACTGTAATTTAAGAACATGAAAAGTATATATTTTAGGAGTTGAGGAAATATGGTACATACATCTGTATATTACTATTGAAGTTATACTGTTTTGTTATCTGCTTCCCCCGTCTTTCTACTTCAAATATTCTCAAGTATTATTTTCAATGGCTGAATTGTACTTTTTAAATACATATATTTTTTATATATATTTTGTGTTTAAGTTGTTTATAGGTCTTACAACATGAATTTGGCTGCTGCTTTTAAAGAGAGAGGGAGTGAGTGTGTATGTGTATGTCTGTGTGTCTGTCTAAATCTTGCCACCTTGCCAGAAATGATAAAATAAATTAGACGTAAAGTAGATAATGAAAATTGTTAAGATAAACTGTTATTGCTGTCAGGTATTCCTTCAACATCTATTGAGGGAAGAGCATTTTATGTTCTTTCAGAGACATATAATAATAACCTGTGTGCTGTGTATTTTATTTTTAACAGAGGCTAGTATTACTGGCTTAAAACAAGCTGCTCTGGTCAAAGCGCCTCTCATTCCAACTCTAAATACAATTGTGCAGTATGTAGACCTTACCCCAAATCAGGAGTACTTGTGTGAAAGGATCAAAGGTAACTATTGATATGAAGAGGGAAACAGAGCTTTTCACTACTTTGAGATTTTATAAATTAAGATAACAAGGAAAATTGTTTTTGAAAAATTTAAAGTATTACTAAGTGTGATCTTATATTAAATATATATTTTATTATGGCTTGATTAAGGCTTATACTTGAACAACTTTTGGGTTTTACATTTTATGTGCTTAAGAATTGTCAAAATAACATACTTAGTCTTGAATATTTTAATTAGTAACATTGTTCTATATAGGGAAGCTTAAATATGAGCTAAATAGGCCCAAGTGAATAATTTTACTCATTTTCTACGCTTAAACTACCAAGAATGGGTGCTATTATAACATTTTTTATAATTTCATATTTCTTTGAATTTTTTCTATTTCTTTGAATTTTTGCTTATTTCTTTGAATTTTTATGTCATATTTATGATGTTGCTTTTTAACATTTCTGTTATATTCTGATTATTTGGAGCAAATATGATCTTCTGAGGAGGCTGGCTGAGAAGCAGGAAATTTAGCCTCCCTTATTCTCCCACACATTACATTCTCTTTTTGCCTCCCTACCTGTTCTATTTGGAGAAACAGTAAAATGTTCTCATTAGCAGAACAAATTTTAGAAATAGTATTTTATTCTATAGATTTAACATAAATCTTCATTTGAGAATATTATGGTGCCCCCTCTCTCACCTAGGTTTGGTCTGGGGCTCGGGAATAAGCATTTATCATGACTTTTAAAAATCTTTTTACCTAAGGGGAATTCAAACATACATAAGACACAATGGTCTGCTCAGCCCTCTTGTACATAGCACCTGGTCCCAAAAACCAGCAGTCCCTGATCGCCTCTGCCCTGTTCATATCCCTGTCTACCTTTTCTTTTAACAGTTTCTTTCTATCATGATATACATGTTCTATATACAAGTTTTTTAGCTGTCTCAAAAAATGTATACTTACTTTTTTTGGTATTATTTATTAGAATTGGGATTCAAATATTATCACATGTTGTGCTTGTTGATACATAGAAGTTTTTGCAAGCTATAGGTTTTCCCCGTCTATCCTTTTTCACTTTGTAACTTATTTATTCAAAGAACTTGTTGTTTGTCCTATAGTGTTTCCCATGGTGTGAATTTTGCTTCCCCATGGAATGCATCCCCGTGGAGTAGTTTTACATGATCCTATCTTCTGAAAATTCAGGCTACAGTTTTTTGGCAAGATTGCCTCATAGGTAGCAAGATATTTGTATATCCAAAAGTTTGTATGTGTGCCTACATATACAAAGTATACATAAAATATTATTATATATCAAATATACAAAAAGTTTTAAAAATACAATGAACCCAGTGTGGGCCTTCTAGATTGAATAGTTATAAATATTTTCCATATTTGATTCTCCCTCTACATAACAGTTTTTTTTTTTTGCTCTGCCATTTCAAAGTACATTGAAGGCATCATTACTTTTCAGCACACAATTCCTAAAACAAATAACATTCTCCTACATTACTACAGTTATCAGACCTTAAATATTAATAATATTTCTATAATGTTTTCCAATACACAGTTCATATTTAGATTTCCCAGTTTTCCAAAGAATCTTTTTTATTCCCTTTTTTTTTCCTAACCAGGGTAAAATCTGGGTTCACACATTATATGTGGTGCTTAATCTTTTTTTGGATCTTTGTCTAGAACAGTTCTGCCACCTTTTTTCCTGACGTGACATTGACTTTTTTAAGAATTCTGAATAGTAGTTGTCTCACATTTTGGATTTATCTGAATCTTTCTTCATGGTAAATGTTTAAATTAATCTTTTACATCTTCTATCCCTTTGTTTTGTTGGGTCTTTTGATCAGGTTTTTAAGATGATATGCTTCTCTTATTGTAATCCCTTAGCCTTTTTCCCTTTTTTTTTTCATATTCTTATTTTCTTTTTCATTTCACCTTTGTTGCTACAGAACTTTCTCAAGGAGGCTGTATGAGTTCATTTCGATGGAATAGAGGTGGAGACTTCAAAGGACGCAAGTGGGATACAGACTTGCCCACTGATTCTGCTGTAAGTCTATAGTTTTATTTTGTTTTTTTTTTTTTAGTTTTGTTATTGGATTTATATTTGTTTTTTAAATTCAATTGTAGCATTTCCCCATTATAAAAATAAGTATTAAAAAGAATTTAGAGACTAAGGTAAAAATAAAAAATTTAAATTGTACCAGCATCTTAACCCAACCACTGTTAATATTTTTATGTATTTTTTTATTTCCTTAGATTTTTATTTTTTTAATGTGTTTACCATAGTTGCAATCATTATGTATGCAAAATTTTGTATCCTACTCTTTTTTACTTTTGCAATGTTTAAGTATTTTTTTTTCTCACTATCATTTAACTATTCTCCTTTGTAGGACCTAAACGTTTGAGAAACGTGGTAGGGGGAGGGATTTTTGTTTTTCTATCTTAAATAATGTTGCAGGGAATATCATGATGCATATTACTTTCTTATTTAGGTCATGACTTTAAGAAAATTTCTAAAATTAGATTTATAAGATCAAAGAGTATAAAGTTTGGGGGCATTTAAGAGTTTTTCAAAATCACGTTCTTTAGTTTTTTTATAGTGACTTTAATGTGTGAAAAATGAAGTTTTAAATGCTGATATTCAAATTGAGAATTGAATGTTTGTATATTTTATCTTGGTTTTGCTATTAATTAACTATGTGTATGAATGATCCACTTTTAACAAGAATGTCTTTTATCTCTTCATTTCATAGATTTCATCTTATAAATGAAACCACTTGAAAGCATTTTTGCTAATTTCCTCTTGAGGGAAAAAGTTAAAAATTGGAGTCATTATAAACAGATGTTTTTAAAGGGCTATATCCATGATAGATTTTAATGCTGACTTTGAAATATTATTTCCTCATTTTTAGATCATCATGCATGTATTTTGCACCTACCTTGATTCCAGATTACCTCCACATCCTAAATACCCTGACGGGAAAACATTTACTTCTCAGCACTTCGTTCAGACACCAAATAAACCAGGTAGGAGCCTATTCTAATACAATGAGTTGAGCTCTCCATATGAAATACATCTAGTGGTTTCCTTTGTTTTTTCATGTAGCATATTTCCTTTACAGATGTGACAAATGAAAATGTTTTCTGCATTTACCAGAGTGCTGTCAACCCTCCCCATTATGAGCTAATCTACCAGCGTCATGTCTACAATCTTCCAAAGGTACTTCTAAATGTAGAAGTTGCTATTATAGAATGTTATGGATGATTTGCTTTGATGATATTTTTAAAATTAGTTTCTCTTGTTTATGGAATAGGTAAACTTTTTAAATTAGAGGAAATGTGTATCTCTCTTTTTCTTTTAACTATGAAAGTAGTATGTGCTTAATTAGGAAAAGTATAAAGAAAAAAATCACTCATTATTCCATTCCTTAGAGGCGGCTATTGTTAACATTTTGTGTATTGCCTTTTGGTAAATTTCATTTTGGTCTTTCTCTAATCTTTTGTGTATTAAAATTATTTATGTAGTTTTATATGCTTTTAATCATTTTCCATGCCATTAAAATTTTTCATAAAAATATTTTTTAATAGCTATAAAAAAATTTATTGTAAGATTATAACAATTTATTCAGCCATTCCCTACTGATGGACATTTTGGATGTTTCTAATTCTTCATTATAAATACCCCTGAATATTCATCTTTATGCATATAGCTGTCTGCATTTTGAGTAATTTCTTTAGCCTCAAGTCTAAAAGTGAAATTCTAGGTTACAGAATATTTTCAACATTTTAAAAATATATTATCAAACTACTTAATAAAAAAGGTTATTGTATCAATTTACACTTCTATCCATGTATTTTACTCTTGATTACAAACATCAGTTCTGCTGATGACCTTTGCAGTTATTTTTGTTACCAAGATCTTTACTAAGGAAAATTACATTGACAAATTGTGTTCTCCATCAGATTCTCAGAGAAGATTAGTTTTATTTTTTTGAAGCTTAATATTTTACCTTTGGGGCCATTGAAGTTTTTTCAAGTACCCATGTAAATTCTTTTTTTTTAAAAAAAAAAAAGAAACGCTGTCTTTTAAAATATCCTCAGATTCTTTCAGTGAATTGAAAATCTAAGTTGGGAACTAGTTTACAGATGAGAAATTACATATAATAGTTGAATTTTAGGACTAGCAAATCCTGCCTTGTAGTCCCTGTGTACAAAATACATTTATATTTAATATGTTACTTATACTGTTATTAGCATATACTACAATGTGTTTTCAAGTGTGATTAAAAGTTTTTTAATCCCCACACTTTTATTTATGATGTTTATTTTTGAGGTAGGGCATTTGTGTGTGTAGTCTACAGGGGTTCCAGCCTCTGACTATGTGTCTTTGAGGCCTCCAGAAATGCTGCTCCCCGTGTGTGGAAACTTCCCAGTCTGTTTATTTTCTGCTGATCTTTTAGATCTCAACTTAAAAATCTTTCCCTCGGGGAGGCATTCCCTGCCTCACCAGTCTGGGTCAGATGCCCACATGTGTTCCCATGGCACCCTCCACCACCCCTCTCAACATTCATCACACTTTTTGTAACTCTGTTTACTGTCTGCTTTTCTACTGGACTTTAAGCTCCTTGATTACATGGATCTTCTGTCTTATTCACCGCAGTGTTCCCACTTCATAGCACAAAGTAGGCACTTTGTTTAATGAGTGAATAAAAGTCTGAATTACATGTAATTCTTAGTAGAACGTGAATTGGCAGGATCTGCATTTACCTATCAGACTGACTCTTTTGTTCGATTTGGTTTAAATCTTGCTCTTTTTTGTCTTTGTTCCAGGGCCGAAATAATATGTTTCATACATTATTAATGTTCCTTTACATCATAAAGACCAAAGAGTCTGGAATGCTTGGGTACGTATTTAGGGTTTAAAAACACAAGTACTTAATTTATTTACTGTTTTTCTTCCTGTGCTAAGATTCTGCAGAAGGCAGTGTCACATACGAAAAATATGGCCAGAAAAACAAGAGATAGGACTTCTAGTACTAGATCAGCCCTTTCACTAACCAGCGCTGCTACCTTGGGCAAGTCCATTCATTCCTCAGAACCTCCATTCCTCTGTTGGGTAAAAAAGGCAATTGGACTACATCATTGGCCTTACAGTTAGGTCCCTTAGAGCCACTCTGAGGTCTGTACCAGGGTCTTGCCACTTTCAAATCAAAACTGGAGCCTAGTTTTATTCAAGCTATGCCATTTCAGACACAAAGCCTTCAGTAAACTGTTTATACTTCCGGAGAGACTGAATTAACACCATTCCATCATACTAGTAACTGTGATGAAAATATTGAAATTTTTTTTTTTTACTTCATTCCTTCTACATAGAGTAATGAAGCTCACATACTATTATAATAAATTTAAAATTGCTGTATTATTATTTTGGTGGTTTGAAATGTTAGTGTATCAAATAATATTTGAAATAAGTAGACCCTGCTTATCTTCTAGTGCTGTAAGGTCTGGGAATCTAAAAACCTGGGTTCTGGGTTCAGCTCTGCCCAAACTAAGTAACCTGAGGCTAAGAAAATGTAAAGGGAAGTACTTAGAGTAGAAAACAGCTGGGGTCCATTCCAGTTCTGTTATGCATGCCTCTTCAGTTTCATTTAGGGGTCCTGACCTGTATGTGTTCTAGAACTACATTGTCCGATATAGCAACCACCAGTCACTTGTGGCGTTGGGCATTTGAAACATAGCCAGTAATTTAATTGTTCTGTTTAGCAAAAGATACCATAAATAAAGTTTAGAGCTAAATGACAAAGCATTATAGTTGCAACATAGAGCAAATCCAAATTATATTCATCATATATAAGTTAATTAGACTAAGTGTACAATGGTTAATAAAAATGAAAAGATGCTTAGCCTCATATACAGACAAACCAAAATTAAAACATATTTTATCAGATTTAATTTATCATTTGCGGTGTTGGTGATGGTATGAAGAAATGGGAAAACAGTTCATAGAAATTTTTTGAAGAACGTTTTGTAATATATGTTTTTAATTTTTTATCAAAACTAATGCTCATAATTTTTAAAGTCACACAGTACTAAAAGTTGACAGAAATAAGCAGTTCCCCATATTTCCCAAGCCCACTTCCCAAGGCAACCACTTGAAACTAGTAGCTTTTCCTTCTGATGTTACCCATGGTTTCAAATAAAGAGGTAGACAGCTCGCTCTCGATTCTTTAGTGTTGGACATTGCTTGATTTCTTGTCAGATGAGTGATTTACTTCTCTTATAACCCTCTTCTCCTCCCTCATACTTTGAATACAGTTATAGTACTCTCTGGTGTAAGTAGGAGTAGATTTTTCTTCCTGTTATATGCAATGTGTTTTGGTTTAAGATATATTAGTAATACCCATTTGCAAGTTACTAAAGTATCTCTGATAATTAGAAATTTTTAATTTAAGTCAAATAGGTAAAATTCTCTAAGAGGGCTATCATTTCTATAACCACTATTTTTTAATTGACGCTTACTTTGATCTGACTTGCTAAAATCATCTTTTTAACTCTATCTGATGTAATAGTTCTTGATGTCTACTGAAAAATTAATTTTCGACACAATCCATTTATTCTGTATTTGGGTTTTAAACAGTTAAATTAATTACTGTTACGAACTCACCTGGTGAACCATGTATAACATTGCAGAATAGCGTTAAATAATATTAATTAAACATGTATTCCTTGTTTTAGTTATTTGAGAAAAGACTTTCAATGCTTGGCAGTCAATTCCACTAACACTTTTGTTTTTCTCTTTGTAGGAGAGTTAATCTTGGTCTATCCGGTGTGAATGTTTTGTGGATTTTTGGCGAGTAGTCAGTCATCTGATTCTAAACATTTGGACTTTTATTTGACCAAATCAGAAGTCAAATCTAAGCATCTCTGAGCTACTGCTTCTTTTAAGACGTTTGTGTATATTACAGACTCTTTAGATTTAACAAAAAAATTAGGTATTATAAAACTTCTTTGTGAAAGTATGTCTTATATCTTCTACACCAAGATATTACCCTCATTTTTTTATTGCATTTCACATTTTTCAGTTGCCTTCAAAACTGCAACCTTTCAGATTGTTGTTGACCCAAAACAGTGCAGTTTCCCCTTAATTAAATAAATGAGTCTTTTTTTATTGTAACTTCAAAATAAGAATCACCTACCTAATTCTTCCCCACAAAAACGGATTTTCCAATCACATTATTTAGTATAAACTACTTAAAAAGAAGCAAATTGCTAACTTTTTTTCTTATCTCTCTTCAGTGTTTGGAAAATCTGCCCAAGGCCCATATTTTTAAAAAATCAGATAAATGCTAAGTAGTATATAGTTTATGTGTTTATTGAAAGATGTTTGACAATATTAGTATTTAAAAAGTCAACTCTTGGATTAAATTTAGCTGATAGAATTAGACAGTTTGGATCTTAAGAGGCTGAGGACATCAAGAAAACTATTTCTTTGGTTTTAATAACTCAATTTTGCTATCCCATAATAAGAGTTTTTTTTAAGATCATATATCTTATGTTTAAATTTTTTTAGGTATGTTCAAAATATCTGGAGAGTAAGAAGTTACCAATTTTGTAAGTTTGCTTGACTCTTCATTTTTATTTTCTTATGTGTATAGGTAGTACCTCTCAAGCTAGCTAGCAATTGCATGTATTTTCCAGATTGACATATTAGACTGCTTCCATCAGCTGGAAGCAACTAGAACCCATATATTCCAGCTAAGTGCATGTTATTTACATAAGCAGCCTGTTTTGTATAATTTGTAAATTCTCTTTTTCCAAAAGTGATTCTTGTTTTTTAACTCTTATGTTCACAGGAGAGAGAATTTGTATCTTATAACTGCTTTTGATACGTGTTAAATACGTTTTTTAAGATTTTTAAGAGAAAATATCAGTTAAACATGTTTAATATGAAAACGTGTTAAGATGTTAAGTCTACTGTTTCAACAGTTATTAAAAGTGTCAAGGAGTAATAGTTGCTGTTGAACTCTTGTTCAGTTATATATATTCTTCATTAAGCAATTAGAAAAATTTTAGCAAAACTTTTTTTCCCTTTATATGGCTTAAGGCAACTTTAAGTCCAAAAATTCAAAGTTTGTAATATTTTCGTTTTTGAGTGTCAAAAAATGCAACATACAGTAATTATACATGTAAAAAGGCGACATACAAACTAAATCTAGGGGAGATTACTATACTCTGGGTAGCTTTTCTATGTTAACTTGTCTTCACAAATGTTTGAGCCAGCTTATACTTTAATATAGCCTTTATTAAAAATTCACACTTCAGGAAGACAGTGCACAGCAAATATGGTAAATTTTTTGGTCCTTATGTTAAAATGAGTAAATACCTACTTTTATCTAATTAAATGTTATTTAATAGGATATTTTTCACAAGTTTTTATTGCTTGACTCATGTTTGTGGAATCAAATTTACTAATCTAGGTTATGTTCACTGCATCACTTACCCTGCTCTTCTGTCTGAATATCAGCCTTTACTTCAGCCAGATTCATTTTAGGGGCGTGGTTAGGTGTTTGCGATTTAGTTAACTGCTAGACAGAATGGTGTACACTTCAAACTGATACTTTAATGGTGAAGACATGCAGCATGTGGATGGCACTTCTAAAGTCAGCTTTATAGCATAAATCTTTGAAATGTGGGCATTCCTCAAAGGTCAGTCTTTGGGCTTCTGTTTCACTGCATTATGCTTTTCCTGAGGGATCTCTTTCATTCCACGACTTCATTTATCACCTCTCTGTACTTGATTCCCAAGTTCATCACCAACTATAACGTTACATTTCCTGTGACCTGTCAGACATTTCCACTTAGAGATCCTGCAGACTCTCTCTGCCTGCAGCTGAATTCGCGTCTGCTGGAACCTGCTCCCTCTTCTAACATCCCTCTTTCTGTTCATTATACTACCAGTTGCCCATGCTCAAAACTCTGGTGTCATCTTTGATTCCTTGAGCTCCCTGGGTCCCCAGTCCAATCAGGCAGCAAGCCTCATCTATTCTCTCTTAACAATGTCTCTTGCAGCTGTCCCTTCTCATTTCTGCTGCCACGTTGCTCATTTACACCCTTATCAACTCACACAGGACTACTACAACAGCCTAACTAATCTCACAGCTTCCTAATTGTTGCCATGCTTCCAGATTTTCCAATTCATCCTGCACATTCTCTTCAAATTCATCTTCCTAAAACACCTGTTTGATCATTTCATTCCCCTGATAAATTCCTTAGCCTGACATTTAAAGCCTTGCACAACCTGGCCCCAAGCTGGCCTTGCCCAGCCAGATTCCTCGCTCCAGCCTGTGCTGCTACTCCCTGCTGGGCTCTGCGTGCTGCCTCCTGCTCATCCTTGGTCGCTCTCTGGGGATGTCCCCTCCCCCGCTACAGTCTACCCCTGCTTTGAGACTTCTCTCATTAAACCTGCTACTTTTTGGAGCCGGTCCTGACTACTCCAGCTGGCAGTCATTTCTCTCCCAGGGTGATTAGATCTATGCCCTATTTTTTGGCATTCAGCAGCCATCTGAATGGATTCAGAAGTGACTCCCAGTCTCTCTAACAGTGTGTCCTTATATCTTGCCTCATCCTAATAAAAGAACTGAGTTTTTACTAGTCTGAGCTGCACCGCTGTTCAGGAAGACTTGGCGAAGACTTAAAGCCACTTTTTGGGAAAGGCTTGCATTCTCCTCTTTGAAGGACACTTTTTGAGCAGCCAAGCACGCTGGCTTTCCGTTCTTGGCTAGGCTTTCCGATTTTGGCTATGCCTGAGGAGGAGGAAGCATTCCCAGGACTGGACAGCTGCAGCAGGGGGGACTGTGAGAAGTGAAGGTGTTGGGAACATGACACAGCCAGTTCCATGTGTTCCTGGGGGTCTTCTGTAGTGAACTAGGGTAAGGCCATTGCACTTAGCAGCAGCACATTGTCCCAGATGCTATAGGGCCCACTGTGAGGGACCAGGAGAGGCTACTGGTCCATATCTCCCTCCAGATGGCTTCAGCCACAGCTGCCTCCAGACTGTGGGTAAGGGCAAAAGCTTGTGAAGATATGCAGCAGAAGGCGGGGCTCTCTGGTGAGAAGGCTTTTGGGGAGGATCCTTGGTGCGGCGGGGGGAGCGGGGGGCTTGTCTGACCACTTAAGAGTGAGAAGGGTTTGCACAGTCAGCACCTGTGCTGCTTGGGTCCCAGTGACATTGCCACATCTCAGTGGATATGCCAGCGGTATTCTGCTGAGTCCGCAGGATTATTAGGCATTAACTCTGAGCTTGTCTCTGATTTGATCCCTGGACAGCCATCAGTAATTTCATTTCCACGTGAATGAACTACAATGATGTGGGGGACGGGTCATGGGTTCTATAGGGGGTGGCATCTCAATCGGGGTTAAGAAGATTCCAATACAGCAGAATGGGCATGGAGACCAGCCTGGTGGGCCCCCAGGTGTCTGTCCACCTAGGACAGCAGTAACCCCAAAGATAGTTCATAGTAAAGTCACACACTGGCAATCCCAGGCGCTGCTGTCGATGAAATTGAAAGCTGTAAGGAAATGCTTTCATGCCCTCAAAACAAAATGAACATTCCAATGTCAGTGTGGCTAGAAGGGCCAGTGGCCTGATTGTGTTGTGACTTGGGAGGACTGAGCTTTGTCACTGGGGCAGGGCAATTAACCTTTTACCTTGTGGTTTCTGATAAAGACAAACTCTTCATCCCTCAAAGATCATCGAGAAGCTAAAAGTGAAAATAATGGATTACAGTGCTTTTAGGTAGTGAAAAATTGGCTTTAAAAGGTCTTTCAAAATAACAGTATAAACCAGGAAATGGCCCCTTTTGGCATTGTAAAGCAGCTATGTCATTCTTGGGTCATACAGATCTTTGCGACCTTGACACACACACACCCCAACCGTCCTAGCCCAGCTGTATCTGCCTTCTCCCTCTTTCTTCCCCACCCCAGACCTGGCCATTCCCGTCATAGATAGTGCTGCCCTTGTATCCTGAAGCCTGGGCTTTCTGGTCTACCAGGAAAACACACTCCTTCCTTTTCTATTTCTAAACCAGAAGGAAAAAATAACAACCCTGAATGAGACTCTGCTTTCATGAACTGCAACCCAGAGGAGGAAAGTCAGAAAGTGGTGATCTGCTCTGTTGGGGGCAAAACTTGTTTTTTCAGGAGCAGCCACCAGGCATGATTCTTCCTCAAACACATGGTGTATAAACTGGAATCGGGCGGCTCTGTGATAATTTTGGCCCAGAATACAGGCATTAGCTTACTGAGCTCCAACTCCAAAGAAAGGCCCCTTGTGTTCCTAATGGGGAGGGGTATCAGCCACTGGTCGGCCTGCGGGCAGAGAAAAAATCCAGCTAACTCAGGAAAGAGACTTGGCAGAAGGAATTCTGAACTAAAGCCATCGTTTGAAAAAGTGTTGTATGGCCTCCATCTCAAGTTAGTTAACCACCCTTAAAAATAAACTCAGTACAATGCAACGGTCCACTTAAATGTTCTGCGTGAGTTCTTTAAAGTTGTTTTTGTGCCATCTTGGAAAATTCCTGGAGTTAACTACCCTAAAGTGGTGGTTAGACTCCACTTACACCAAGTGCCTTGGGTAGAACTTGGGAGGCAAAATCCACATCCTAGAATACAGTGTTTTTTAAAGAAGACACTAGATATTTTCTATGTAGCCAGAGAAATTCTTTCCTTTAAGCTACTGTATCTCTGAGTAGGTTGCTACTTTTTCCCACTTCACAATTCTGTTTCCCCCAGACACACCCCCTCCCCACCCCCAATAGTGTCTGTCAGTGAGGAATCTGCAGCTCTTGCCAGCTTGCCTTCCTGTCCCTATCTTGGCAGGTGCAGTAGTGGGGGCAATGCTAGAACAAATAACCAAGGAAAACTTCCGGTCCCTTGGATGGAGCTCCTGTAAACGATGGAGATTTCTATTAGACTGCAGCTTCCTTGAGGTCCTTGATGGCAGGTGCATGTTAGGTGCTCAGTAAATTAATTTGTTGAATTAATAATTGGGTTAAGCAGACAATTCACTTGAAAGCAATTCTATTTTTTTTCTTTTAACTGAATTTTCAGTGAGTGTGCTTTCCATGCTGAGTTCATGGAGTAGAAATTGGGCAGAGAAGAAAAGAAGCAAGGAGCTGGCGATTGGCAGTTGGATCTACACGTGTAGAAAAGAAGACCACCAGGGCCCACTCTGCATTCCCTTGCATTCCTTTGTTGGGCTCTGTGAAAACTGATTCAATAGTAAAGAGTATGTATGTGGCTGGGGGTGGCAGGAGGGACAGGGAGCCATCTAGATACATACCTGGCAGTAGTTTCTCAGTAGGATGCAAAATTGTTGGCATCTTACAAGCCCTCACAGCAGGGAGCTGTACTGGGGTAGACACAAAGCATGAGGGCTGGGAACGCCATAATCCAATCACAGGACACCATTATCCTTTTCCCTGAAACAGTGGTTTTTCTCCGAGTACGTATGTAAGTTGACTGAAGGATATGTGTTCTGAGCTGCTTCTCTGGAATCTGCTTGTTCTGATGAGGAAACCAAGAGAGCCTCAGTCTATTTCATGGTCACAGTCTGTGCCTCCTGCCCAGGACGGTCTCACAAATGTGCAAAGACGCAAGCATTTACCAAGTGCCCAGTCAACACTGTGAACAAAAATGCAACGATGTATCCCCTCAACTCATCTCCACAGTTTGGAAGTGGAGATAAGATTTGGAGAGTTTGGGGTGAGTCCCCACAGAGAGGCCAAGCCCCAGGGCTCATGAGGTTGTGAATGTGCCACACCCCTCCACTGCTGGTGGCACTGCAATTTGGCACAACCCTTTAGGGACACGACACAGGACTACACGTGTGTTTCAGTCACTCCTGTTGCATAACAAACTACCCTAGAACAATGGGTAGAGTTCAGCGTTCAGGAATTCAGACACGGCACAGTAGAGATGGCTCCTCTCTGCTCATAATGCCTGGGGCTGGAAGAGTGAACCATCTGAAGCTTGTTCATTCACATGGCTAGCAGTTGATGCTGGCTGTTGACTGGGGGCCAGAGGCAGAATGCCCACACGTGGCTTGGGATTCTTCATAATATGGCGGCTGAATTCCAAGGGCAATTATCTTGAGAAAGATGGGGAAGTGGAGTCAGACACATATTACCTTTATAACCTAGGCTCGAAAGTTCCATGTTTCTTCCACTGCATTCTCTTGATCAAGGCAGCTATGAAAAAAAAAAAAACTGACCTACTTTAAAAGGGGGGAACGTAGACCCCCACTTCTCAATGGAGGGTGTCCCACATCACAGCATGTGGACTGGGATATATACTGATACGGCCATTTTTGAACAATACAGTTTGCCACACGTGCAATGCCCCCTCCACAAAAAGAAAAAAACATATTGAGACTCTTAGGCTCATTGAACCCAGGAATATATATCCTAGGAAAATAATCAACAACAAAAAAAGTTATGCTTAAAGATATTATGTGCATTTCTTCATTTATCTAGTCATCCAGTAACTATGGATTAAAGTAATTTGTAGATGCTAGGAATACAAAGATATCCTCTCTTCCCTCAAATAGCTTTTAGTCTATAATAGCTAAAAACAAAACCCATCTAAATGTCCAGTGATAGAACTTGGTTTAGTAAATTATAGTGCATCAACCCTGTGAGATGCATCTTTGAACAAGACACTTACAGACTTACTTTGACCTCTTTTTAAAACTTCTACAACTTTGAAAAGACGGTGTAGAAAGATGGAGGAAATGTGGGGTCGAAGTGAAAACACAGTTGTCTACTGCGATTATAATTATGTAAAAATATGCATGCAAATTGCCAAGGACTAGATAACAATATCTTTTTTTCACTCATCATCTTACCCGATTCAAATGTGAACTCACTTGTTGAAATGAGAATATGGATGGTGTTTTATTTTCATTTTTAATTATTTTCTCAATGTCATATTGTTTTTACAATTGAAAAGGTCCAGGGGGTGGGAGTGAAGGGGTGGGGAAGGGATATGGTGAAAATAGAATTTTATGGGTTAAAGGAAGAGAAAGCTCTGCTGAGTGAGAAGCTGAGGAGAGACTTCTTGGGAGAGGTGGCACTTGAATTTCAGGAGGAGGAAGAAGCAGTAAGAATCAAGAAATCAAGACAGGAGAGGAAGAGCTGTCTTTGGAAAACTGCAGAGAATCCAAACGGAGATGTAGACTAGGAGCATGGGAAGATGGGACTGGACGGAAAGATGGATCCTAGGTACTGGGCTGAAGATTGTGGTCTCTATTTGTAGAGACTCCAAAGCTTTTTGAGAAGAAGGAGGATGGCTGAGCCCAGTTCTGGAGATGGACAGATGCAGGAGCAGATGCAGATGGAGACAGGGAGACTGTAATCCAGCGCCCAGACTACAGAGGTGGCAGAAAAGATTAGAGAGCGTTTGTGAAAGAAAATGGTCACAACTTGGGAACCTGGTGCACCCGACTCCAAGATTTCAGCCTAGGTGATGATGCAGATTGTGGCATTAATAACTAATAGAGCTAGGAGGAAGAGGAACTGGTTTGGAACAGAAGAGAAATTTTAAATGTTGAGTTTGAGCTGCCACTGACATCCAGACGGGATGACAACAGATCGTTGGAAATATAAGTCTGAATCTTGCGTAAGAGGTCTCCACTTTGGGGAAAACAATTTGGGTGTGTCCCTCTTCCTGGAATGCTCCTCCCCCAGCTGTCTGTAACAGCTCCTTCCTGTCTTCATTAAGATCTCTGCTTAATTATCGCCTCTTTGCACCCTTTCTTGCCACCCTAAAATGGCACCATTATCACTCACCATCGCCCTTGCCCTGCTCAGCTCTTCTTCATTACATACACCTGAGCTTTTTTTACTTATCATCTGCTCCCCGCCCTTTAGAGATGGGACACTAATCTCATCCTCCTGTTTGAAGGTCACATTAAGGGCAACTATGTGCCAATTCACTCTTATGTAAATTTCTATTGCAAAATGAGAACAAATAGCATATATTTTTTAGGTCCTTCAGATCTTAATCTAAAGGTATAAAGCATTTCTGCTATATTATAGATCAAAACCACAATTTATCAGAAAGAGCACACACCAACTATTTCTTAAGGGAGCATTATGGATGGTGCCGGACACTTCCGGGTACCTCCCACTGCCCAGCACTTAATCCCATGGACACATCTAGCCGCAGAGGATTCTGGGAAAAGTAGTTTTTGTTCTCCATGGCCGTGGCCAGCTAATAATCCTAGCAGGATGGTAGGAGAGGATGGATATGTGACAACAGTGGCAGTCTGTCGCTGCAGATGTCTGAATAAAGCCACAGAGCCTCGGCGTGCCTGACTCTCCAAGTACAGCAACTACTGTGGTTCCCTGGAACAATTAATTCTCACCAAGCACTTCCTTAATTGTCTCACCTTCTTCTCTTTCCCCGTCCCCTCCCCGCCCCCGCCCCAGCAGTGAAAATGAGAACATGTTCAACATTTCTGTATTCCAGATGCCAAAATCCTATAAAACAAAACATTTCAGATATGTCCACGCTGCTTCTCCTTGACCAACATTCTGTGCAGTTCAGGCAGCACCAGCTACATAATTTGTGGGATCGGTGCAAAAAGAAAAGGCGGGGCCCCCGTTCAGAATGTATCGGTCATTTAAAGACAGCCACCGCAGAGCATTAAACCCAGCTCAGAGCCCTTGTAAGTGTAGGGTCCCGTGTGACCAACCGCCCAGGCGGTGTGGGCCTGGTCCGTCTATATTTAGCCTGACAAAACAAAGGAGCTGTTTGTGTGTGAACTGCCTGCCAGTAGTGTTGGCTTTTCAGACTGCTTCAGCTTTCAGGTGAGGTGGCTTTTTTTTTTTTCCCTTGTCATGGCTCAGAAAAATTAGAAGTGGTCTTGGGGATTGAACAGCTGGATCATCTCAATTTACAGAAGCCCCAGCAGCCCAGAGGGGCTTGTGAGTGCCCAGGGGCCTGCTTGGTGCTGGTGTCACAGCCGGCCCACAGAAGTCCTGTGCCACACCGCAGCCCTGGCTGCACTGCAGAAGGTCGTTTCGTCCCCATCAGGCCGGCTCTGGGGTGCCAGGTCAGGGGCATCCTTGACACTGCTGGGACCTCTCATTACCTACTTGGGTTAGTCTCTTCTTCCAGCCTCTAGTCAAAGCAGAGACAAAACCAGGAGCCACCCTTTGTCTTGGCCACTGGTCTTGGAAAAGCCAAATGGCGGCCTGATCAGGGATCGCTTGGCCACTGTGCCCTGATACTCCGCCTCTGCAGACACCTCCAGTTCATGCCCCTCAGTGTAGAGGTGAGCAGGAGGACTGCTGGACACACGGCCTGCCTGCCAGGTGCCGAGCTCACCCCGACAGCACTGGATGGGGTGGGGAACGGGCACAAGGGACTGTCGTCCTGGTGGTGGTGCTGGAGCAGGAGACAGCGGGGATGGGGAGGAGAGGGAGGGAGGGTACTCAGAGCAGGGGCAGCAGCAAGCAAGGACAGACGACGAATATGTCACAGGGAGCAGGCAGGCAAGGTGTCAGATGGGCACGCTTTTCTCCAGGGAAGGAAGGCTGTGCGAGGTGCCAGGCGGAGGAGAGGGGAGTGATTAGCAGGCAGAGAGTGAGTCATGCATCCAGTCCCCTGGGCGGCCTGCGCGCCACGGGCTCTCCTGGCTGCTGGACTTGATGCCAGCCTACACAGCTGGCGTCGGGAAAGGTGCCAGATTTCCTGCGGGGGCCTCACGAGGTGGGGGCCGGGAGCCTGGGATCTAATGCCACCTGCTCCTGGCTTGCATCCAGAGGCCGCCGGCATGTCTGCCTCTGGGCCTTCCTGCCTCAGGTATCTTCCGGGCAGGCCCTGACTTAGCAGGCCTGACTCCTCCGCTGGTCCCTCAGTCCCTTACCTGTCCCGATCCCGCTCCTCCTCCATGTCCCCCATCACACACTGAAGAATTCAGGTTTCCAAACAGCTTCGAGCTGTGAGAAAAGCAGAAGCAGCAGGGTGTGCCCTTCTCTCCCTGTCTCCCTCCCAGCACTGGGTTGGCCTGTAGCTGGTAGACCAGCCAGGGCCCCCATGGGGACTGAAATTCAAGCAGCACCTCTAGGTCGTGCCCCGCAACCCAGAGGAGAAAAGAGCGTTCTTGTTTGCCACCCTGAGGTGCTCTCAGCTGCGACAGCTGCTGTCCCTGCCTCTCCATGACTTCTAGGCTGGTGACCACTACTTTCCGGTGACATGGGGAGTTGTTGGCAAAAGAAACCCAACTGTTTTCCACCCTCTACTGTAGTCGGCTCGAGAGTTGTGAATGTGTTTTCCCCTCTCCTGCCCAGAAGCTTCTCTGAGGAGCATGGGGGACACTGACAAGTGTCCAGGAAGCTGGAGGCCACTCCTCTGTTTGGCCAGCCCTGGGAGAGGAAAGAGCCAGACCAGTCTTGCCCCAGCCTCTGTCCCCTGTCTGACCACCGCTCAGGGCCTCGGAGGAAGGGGTCTGGCTACCGCACTTCAGTGCCATTTTCCTCCTCCTTCATCCATCAGCGAACTCATCGAATCCTTAACACGCTCAGGGCCTAGCTGCTTTCGCCTTCGGCTAATTACTTTCCTACCCCGAATCTATTTTCTCCATCTGCACAGTGAGATCAATAAAACTCAGCACTGAGGTGAGAGGCTATTTCACAACAGCGCTGCTGAAGGAACAATAGCCAGAGGCTGTCACCTTCCTGCGCAGCAGCCGTGGCCAGCATCAGGCAATGACGCAGCTCGTCTCTAATGGCAGAAGTGTGCAGTGAGCCATCGTCCCTCACCTGCTCGCTGCCTCGCTGCCTCACAGCACAGATTATAGGTCCCTTCCATGCATCCTGGCCCAAGACAGGGGTGAATGGGCCCCTGGTACGTGTGTGTGTGTGTGTGTGTGTGTGTGTGTGTGTGTGTGTGTGTGGTGTGTATATGTGGTGTGTTGCAGGGGCGGAGGGGGTCCTGGGGTGAAGGGTGCTGCTCTGCGGAGGAATCTTCAGCAATGAAAAATCTCCTCCTCAATGTTGCCTTCCTGAGGCTTACAGGGAAGGGCCTTGGTATGAGCTCCTGAAGGTGTGGGTCCCCCCCAAAGTGTGGGGGCGGGGCAGCCCTTACAGCAGAACCATCTGTGGATCTTACTGAAAATGCAGATTTGGGCTCATCCCAGGTGACTGAAGCAGAGCTTCTAGGGTTAGGGCCTCGTAATCTGTACTTTTAAACAGGTCTACAGATAATTCTGCACACTCAAGTCTGAGAGCCCCTGATCCGGCCAGGTGCATGCACCCCAACACCCCACACGTAGGGAGCGCTGTGTGCTCAGGCTTCCTTCATACTTGCTGAGGGCCCTGAAGGTGTGGCCCATCTTTAGCTTAGTAGCAAATATCTCCCTGGGTCACAGTCATGGCTTGCGTGCTAGTGTCCTTGAACTTTTAATGTGACCTCTGATTAGCTTCGTCTGCCCCATCTTTTGAAACCCCCTGGTTTATGCGCCATAAATATGCACTGTCGCTAGTCCGGTTCTGTTCTGAGGTCACTTTGTGGGTAGATTTCTGTTTCCTGACCATTTTGGAATATCCATGAGAGCTGACATGTTTCCTGTTTCCTTCATTTCCTTTTTGCTCCCCAGGGTCTAATGTGGGTTTCTGTACATAGCTGGTGCTAAACTGCTTGCTAAATGAAACGGGGTCAACTTAGCGAGAGACTCTGAGAGGCCCCAGGGGAGGTACTGGAGTCCCGGTGGGCCCCTCTTTTCAAAGCCCACATACCTGCGGCTGCCTCCTGAGCACCCACACCTGACTGGGGTGACCTGCCTGGCCCGGCCCACCCTCCCTCGCCCCCTTCACTAGATAGCGTGAGAACGAGGCAACTCCTAGCGGACCCAGAGCTGATGTGGGTGCAGCTGAGGGGGTGCAGTAGGCGGCCATCCCGAGTCCGCTTGGCTGAGAGTAGGTAGGGAGGGGCAGGCCGGTCCAGCCACTGGAACCGGGAGTCCCCCTCCGCTGTTAGGCTGCTCAAAGCTCCATCTCGGGGAGCAGGACCTGAAGCCGCACCTCATCATTGGTCCCCAGGCAGTGGGGCCCAGGGGAGGGCGTGGCACACCCTCAGGGCCCCTCCCACACTCATATGCCACACAGTCCTCTGGTGGAGCACGAGGACTTGGGGACTTTCAGGGTAAATGTCTTGACAGGACTCCCAGCCTCCCCACCCCAGAAGCTGGGTCAAATTTTTAATTGAAGCCTGTTTCCTACAGAAACCATTGCAAGAGTCTTCTGGAAAATAAGGACTGACAACTGTCCCTGCAGTGAAGAGAGTGGAAGTATTTCAAGGGTCACCAAGCCCTCTGGTCAGCGAGTCCCAGGTACCCAGCTGGGCTTCCCATCTCTGTTGGATCTGAGACCTCTCTCAATCCTGATCTCACCAAAAAAACACCAAAAAGGCTATATTATTTGGCTTCCATCCGGCCTCTGGAGATGTAAGGACTTTAATCAGTAGGATGGTAAAGAATAAAATAACTCTACAATAACAAGGAAGCCTCCAGCTGGCCCTTCCAGTGACCTCGCCACTGTGCATGGGACCATCTGGGTGTGACTTCCCTCCGAGGGAGGAGTGAGCGATTATACCATTTTAGGAATCGAGTTTACAAAAAATTTACCTCCCAGATTCATACAAGTTGCGCCCTGAAACAGCTTATATCTAAAACATCCACTTCCTGCATCCCACTGCCCCACCCCAAACTGGCCCTCCTCTGTTCCCCATGCCCAGTCAAAACTCCCAACATGGGATTGGAGGGCTCCCAGGGAAGGAATGTGGCCAAGCCTAAAAGCAGGAACTAAATTACACTGGTCGAAAAGACAAGAAAAGTGGTCAAACTCAAGCCTAGCATTTACCAGCCCTCTTCCTGGGGCCCTCTAGCTCTCATGCGGGGAGAACCTAACCTCAGTCTGCAAAAGGAAGGCGGAGCGCCGGCAAGCTGCTCAGTGGGTGGGTCATGGTGACCTTCTCGTTTTCCAGGAGAAGGAGCCTGTTTCTAGACCGGAAGGCAGCCCCTACGTTCCCACACACCCTCCTCTGGCCCCTGCCCCTACCCCTGCCCCACCTGCTGCGTCCCCGGGAAAAGAGGCAAAAGGGAGTGGAAACGCTCCACAGGAAGCGGGACCGCAGCAGGAGCTGGGGCTCTGGGTTCTGCTAGCTGAAGCGGGGTGAGGAGGGGGCTGGGCTCTTCTTCCCCGGGAAGGATTGGAGGAAGAGGCGGTCTGAGGTGAGCCTCCCACTGAAGGATCCACTAGCGACCGTGAGCCACTCGGTGGCTCCCCCTCTCACCTCCGCGCCCCTCCTCAGACTCCTCCTCAGCCCGTGGAAGCCTGTAGAAGCGTCACCCCCTTGTACTGGTCGGGCGCCACGGACAAGCCCTGGAGGGCATCAGTGTCTTGGCCATTGGTGCCCTTTCTGAAGGCACCGGCTGTCATCCTCCCAGGGGACACCCCGGTCTACAAAGGTTGGGGGAAGCGGACCCCAGAGAGAGACCCTTGTAAGGTCAGCAAGGGCTTGAGGTGGGAAGCGGGCTGCTGGGTGGCATGCGGGTGGGTGGTGTAGCTCCCATCGCTAGGATGGCGGCTTCTCCCAGGCTCTTGAATGTGGCATCGATCGCCCAGGGAGCCTACAACCGGACACCTACCAATGTCCTGGCACTTTCCAGGCCACCTGATTCTCTTCTTGTGCTTGATCCTCTCATCCTGTTAAGGGCCATTTTTTCTTATTTCAGAGAGGAGGATGGCAAGGCCCAGAAGATCACATTCTAAGAATCGCAGAGACCCAAAGCCCTGTATCGTTTAAAGCTCACGTAACCAAAACACCTGGCCAGCTGGGGCCAGGTGCGCACACAGCACCAGAGCCCCTCAACGGCTGGCTTGTCCTCTTCAGGGCAGGCCCTCCCCAAGCGGGAGCCACATGGCCCCTGCAGCTCCAGCCTCAGCGCTCGTCCAGTCAGCAGCCCCAGGAGGAAGAAGCTCAGTCTTTTCGTTCTTTACAAGAATGTATGGAGAATGCTCTTTTACTTACCACCCAGATTTGTCATAGCTTTACATCTGTCCTGAGCCCGTGTTAAAAAAAAAGGGTTTTTTTTTTTTTTAAAGAAAATAATATAGAAATGGATAAACTTAAAAAAAAAAAGAGCGAAAAAAAAAAGAGAAAGAAATGAATAAACTGTGGTACATCTGGGCTATGGAATGTTATTCTTCACTAAACAGAAATGAGCTATGAAGCCGTGAAAAGACATGGAGGGAACTTAAATGCATTTTATTAGTAAGTGAAAGAAGCCAACCTGAAAAGGCAACATACTATGTGATCCCAACTGTATGACGTTCTGGAAAAGGCCAAACTATGGAGACAGTAAAAAGATTAGTGGATGCCAGGATTAGAGGGAGGGGAGATGAATAGAAAGATGAACAGAGGATTTTAAGGGCTGTGAAAATATGCCGTAGGATACCACAATGGAGGATATATACCTTTATATGTTTGTCTAGACCCATACGATGTATAACACCAAGAGTGGACCCCAATGTAAACTATAAACACAGGGTGATGATAATGTGTCAGTGTAACAAATGTACCACTCTAGTGCGGGATGTTGATGGTGGGGCAGGCTCTATGTGTGAGAGTGTGTGTGTGTGTGTGTGTGCGCAGAGGGTAGGGGAGAGGGTCACAGGGCAGGGGGGAAATCTCAATTTTTCTGTAAACCTAAAACTGCTCTAAAAAAGATGAAGTCTTTAAAACACACACACACACACACACACACACACACACACACACACACACACAACCACAGAAACATTATAAACAATGACACCCAAGTCTCAGTAACTCCCAGTGCCTCACTGAATTAGTTTCCTGGGTCATCCATAACAAAGTGGTTTAAAGCAGTGGTCCCCAACCTTTCTGGCACCAGTAACCAGTGCTCCTATGAGAACCTAATGCCTGATGATCTGAGGTGGAGCTGAGGCGGTGATGCTGGTGCTGGGGAGCAGCTGCAGATACAGATGAAGCTTCACTCACTGCTCACCTCCTGCTGTGCAGCCCGGTTCCCAACAGAAATGTATTGTCACACAGTTCTGCAGGCTAAAAGTCAGAGATCAAGGTGTAGGCAGGGTTGGTTCCCTTTGAGGACTCTGAAGGGAACCTGTGCCAGCTTGGAACAGCTCTGGTAGTTGGCTGGCAATCTCTGGTGTTCCTTGGCTTGGAGGAACATCAACCCGCTCTCTACCTTCGTGTTCACCTCCCTGTGAGGAAGCGGGGGGCATGTGAATCTCCCCATCCTATAAGGACGCCAGCCATATTGAATTAGGCATCATCGTAATAACCTCATTTTAATTGGATTACCTCTGTAGAGACCCTATTTTTAAATAAGTTCACATTCTGAGGTGCTGGGGCTTACAACCACAACATATCTTTTTTTTGGGGGGGTGACACAATGCAACTCATCACACCCACCGAGGACACAGCCTTGCCCCAACAAGGCTGAGGGCTACGTTGCTATGGAACCCTTCAGGCTGCTTATAACCAGCCCCGGCCGAGCTGATTTTATTCCACCTCGGAGCTCTCACAGGTAATTTCACAAGCGCGCTGCACCTCACACCTGGCTCTCCCGGCAGAGCAGCCTGTCAGCACGCGGCGCGGTTGGACACATTTTCCAGGTGTGGAAGGACAATTCGACATGGGGCGAGTCAGCCTGCGCTCAGCGGGTGCAGGCAAGCCTCTGCCCGTCACATCCAGAGCGTCTCTGAGAAACGTGGGCGCTCCCGGAGCTTTTCATTTTCTTATTATTGTGTCTGTGCCACAGAACCCACGCCAGACATTCCACCGGGGTAAGTCCAACGAGAATTCTCCCCAGATTATTGCCCAAAACACACTTATTGTCTGACACAGCCATTTCTATACCTTCTAGAGTCCCTTTTTGTATTGCTGACTCCAAGAAAGCTAATTAATTATTTTAGACACAGCTATTAAATTGACACAGTGATTAATCTGATAATCCTTTTTATGAAATTACCTCTGAAATGCTAACTTTTCATCTTTTGAAACTCACTGTGTAAATTACTCTGAAGATTACATTGTACCAGCTTTTGGCTCTGTAAATCTTAATGGCAGTTTTTTGCCAAAAGCAATAAAAGCTGTCCTGAATTTATCAGGACAATCAGGAAAGAGGCAGGCAGGCAGGAAATTGAAGGTGACTCACGCTGCAAGTGGGAGTTTTGACTGACTGACAGATTGTAAGAACCTGCTGTTGCGGTTAGCTACGGGGGGCTTCATGCCAGTGAGAGGAACGGTGGTAGCCTCATGAAGCAGAGGGACATGTGGAGCCCCTGGCTGCAGGTGTCAAGGCTCCCCGTCTGAGAGAAGAGCCAATGTGGTTTTAAGAGTCATCCCTTCCCCCTCCCCTCTACCCCTCCCCACGACCATCCTTGCATCTACTCCCAATGCACTAGCTGAGTGTTTTTTGTGGCAGACACCTCCCAGCAAGTTCCATTTGTGTTCAGAGCCCACTGAATGCTGCCCTGTAATCACCCACCCTGGGCAATCCCCAAAGTCCTTGGCATGGCGTAAGGGCAGGAGCACACCTTGGCTACTGCCCTCTATGCTGTTTTACCTGGATAAGACAGGGTGACTTCGGCAGGCTCCTGGACCTCAGGGTGACTTTAGTTACTCTAACCAGGCTATCAATGCTGTTGCATAGAAGAAATCTTAAAGCCTGATGGGGCTACCAAGCCTGGGAGAAATAGCAGTGTCCATAGTCGTCTTTTTTTTAAGCTAGTTTTTTTTATTTTTTAATATTTAGTACTAAGTCCTGTGCATCCCATGTGTGCCTTACCAGGATAGTGTGAGATCGCTTTGACAGCCTCTTCTAAGACTGAACACCTTTCATTTGTTTTGAGAACAGGTTAAGGACAAAATCTATTGAACCCGTGGTCTCATTTATCCATTCACCCATTCGTCTATCCATCTACCCATCCGTCCATCCATCCATCCATCCGCCTATCCAAACATCTACCTATCCATGCATGCATCCATCCATTCAACAGTGTCTATTGAGCACCTAATAAGTACCATGCTCTGTTCTAGGCTCTGGGGAAAACAGACAAAACAAGAACATAACAGATGATTCCTGCCCTCATGGTACTTCCATTCTAATAGAGAAAGTCAGACAAAAAAAAAAAAAAGATGAATACCAAGATGGCGTTCCATTCTTTGGCCAGAGAACAGGGAGCATGGAGCAGGGGAGGGGTGGAGTGTATCATTTTAAATACAGGGATCAGGGCAGGCCACAGTGACTCACTGACATTACCCTAGCCCTGGGTCTGCCTCACTGAGAAGGTGACATGTCAATAAAGAACTGAAGGAGGTGAGAGATTGAGCCATATGGATACTGGACAAATGGCCTTCCAGACAGAGGGAATGGCCAGTGCCAAGGCTCTGACATGGGAGTATGCCTGCCTGGTCAGGAACAGCAAGGAGGTCCTGCGGCTGGAAGAGAGGGAGCAAAGGGACAGTGGCAGGAGTTAAGGTGAGAGATGCTTGGAATCTAGGGTCTATGGAAATAAATGAGTAAACCTGGCATTTCTGGGTGTTCTGCAAGGGAAAAGCTGGTCTGTTTGCCTTGGTCCTGTCTTCCCCTGGCGTGCCTTCCCACCCCTCAGTCCTGTCCTAAAGATGCTTCCCAGGACCACAGCACCTAAGGGCCCACGTGGAGAAGGGCATGAGATGGAGAGCATGTGATCCAGCGTCTCCTGGGCCCCGAAGCCCCTCCCTCCTGCCAGGATTCTAAGGCCTGGGGAAACTGAAGTTCAAGGGCACCTCCTGCTTCCCTTGTCGTATCTGTCACTGCTGCTGCTTCTCTGGGAGGAAACTGTCCAGGTTCTTCCTGTTTCCCTGGGGCAGGAAGCTTACCATCTCCCACCTCCCTCCGTCCAGGGTTTTCTCACGTCCCTGTGCACACAGGTGACAGGTAAAAAGCAAATGGCCAGAGAAAGGCCCCTCCTAGGGGCTGTGGGGCTAATTCTTGTTGGGGAATGAGTTTCTAAAGAAGCTTTGAAACCAGTAGAGGCTTCTGATGCCCTCTCTGTTGCTCCTGAGAGAAGACCGCAGTGTGTGGGAGGTTTCTAGCCAGCTGTTGGAGAATGACAAGGTTAAAAAAAAAAAAAAAAAAAAAGACTGTCCTTGTCCTCTGGAAGGGTGAGGGGGCACCCCTTTGTACTCCACTCCCAGAAGTTATTCTGTTATTCCGTCACACTCACCCCTTCAGCAAAAGGGTCACAGTCATGTCACATTGAGGTGTCAGCCTTCCAGGAATCTAAAGAAGGGACAGAGGGAGCCCAGGGGGCCTCAGAAGGGAGCGCAGAAGAGGCAGCAGTGTCCCTAGCTCAGTGTCCCACAGCTGGAGGCCAGCGGGCTTCTCCGTTACAGACAAAACCTGTCTTGGACCCTGGGGCTCTGGATCCATCCTCTGTGGCTGCCCCTGGGCTGAGCTGCCCCCTGGACGATGTGCTGGAAAGGGATAGTCAGGTGTGAGTTTGGGGAAGCGGAGAGCTCTGGTCTGTTTTCTCCTCCCTGGGTGTGCGGATTGAGCGACAAGGCCACAGTTCTCATAACAGCACCAGCAGCTGCATTTTTGGTGTGTCCTGGGCCCTCCTGCTCATCTGCCATTCCACTGGTGGTGCCTGACCCCTCTCCTCCCCTCCCCCCCCAATCCAGGCCCACAGCATGTTCCAGAACAACCCCCACCGTGTGCATGGTGAAGTGGCCTTCCTCCCTGTTGTTTTTCTAGTGAGCCTTTTCTTCTCCCCTGAAGTCACACTGACATTCGAGAACATATCGGCTGCCCTCAGGGTTACCATGGAAACCGAGCATTCTTTCCTCCTCCCTCCACTCTGTTTACCTTGGTCAGGGACTGCGGCAAAAACCAGCCAGTCGCCGAGGAAGGGAGGGCCGTGGGAGGGGGAGAGGGAGGAAGGAAAGCCAGCCGCTCTAAACCGGATCATTCCGGTTCAGAGTGGCTCTCCCCCCACCCCTTCCATCCTGAGGGCCTCTCAAGCTAGGCGTGGTGGGCTGCAGAGAGAGAGAGAGAGAGAGAGAGAGAGAGAGAGAGAGACTCTGGCCAGCCCGCCTTCCCACACCAGCCTCCCCCTTCCTCTCTGCAGATGCGGGGTGTGAGCAAAGCCTTTGTGGTGCTGCCCCAGGCTGCCGGGCCTCAGATCGGAATTGGGCAGTCGTTCACTGCACAGGGGAGCCCTGCTGAGGGTGGGGAGTGTTGGGAGCTGAAATCCAGCACTGCTGCGGGCCCAGGCCCAAGGCGCCCTCACCCTGCCTGGACCACCGAGTCCTAACAGAGAGGCCTGCTTCTCTTGCGCTCTCCCTGCGGCAGCCAGAGGGATCGCTTTGCGTTCTCTCTGGCTTCCCGCTCTCCCCACTGCCCTTAGAATAAAAGCCACACTGTCTGCCAGCTCTGTGAGCCGGTAGGCCTGCCTCTCCGCCCCGCCGCCAGGCCGCCTCCCCGGGGCTCGCCTAGCTCCTGCCACATGGCTCCCATCCCTTCCAGACCACACCAGGAGTTTTTGGAAGGCTCTGGTCCCTGATGTAATAACATCCTCCTTCGCGCGCCTTCCAGCTCCTCGTGCACGGTCACTGGGTCCTCAGAAAGGCGTTCCCTAGCTCGTATTGGCAAAGCAGCTCC
Organism: Macroglossus sobrinus; assembly: GCA_004027375.1. Classification (NCBI taxonomy): domain Eukaryota; kingdom Metazoa; phylum Chordata; class Mammalia; order Chiroptera; family Pteropodidae; genus Macroglossus; species Macroglossus sobrinus. The sequence continues at coordinate 566,460 of PVKZ01000709.1, read as the reverse complement.
TAGTTACCCGGGTCACAATCCCAGTGAGTTGGCTCCCCTGCTCCCATCAGACGGAAGCTTCCTGAGGGCAGGGCCGTACCCCGACGTGTCCCCAGCACCCGCCGCGGCGCTGGGCGGACCAGAGGCTCAGTTACTGCCTGGCCCCGAGGGCTGAGCGCCAGCGCCAGGCTTCCCAGCCGGCCCCTCACTTCTTCCCCAGGACAGGCGCAGCCCCGCGGGCGGTTGGCACCCCGGGAGCAGTGCCCCCTCCTGGCGGAGCTCCGTCGGCCCCCGCTCCCGGCTAGGGGGAGGCGGAGAAGCCACCCGGCCGGCTGCACGCGACACCTGGAGGCAGGCACCAGGCCATCTTGCTGTAATGGAACAAATTCTACCCTGACTGCCCAGCCGTGTGTGCAGCGAGCGTCTCGCCCAGGGCCCATTGGGGCCAACGGCGGGGCAGAGGGCAGAGCGCGGTGGGGTGCTCCGGGAGGGGAGACGCTTCGAAGATACAGCATCTCTGTAGCTGTAGCCCCAGCGCTCCCTCCGCCCCCCTGCACCCCAACCCCTATCATATGCTCCCGGCGCAGCCTTCCAACCCCATACTGGGGTTTCACAGCCCTAACCCCGCACCCCGGGAGCCAGAGCGGATTCGGTTCTCCAGATGCCCTTGGAGCTATTCTGTGCCCTTGGAGCTCTTCTGTTGTTAACATGGCTGGCAGCCTGCACTGCAGTCAGGCCCTGTCAGGAGAGCAATGTGAGGGAAACTCTCAAAACTGCCCACAGGGCCACCCTTCTGTGGGCTTTGCAGAACTGGGGAACCACCTTGGCAAACCACTTGGCTTGGCTTGTCTTGGCCTACCACCCTGTGAAAAAGCCTGAGGTCTTACCCTCCACCACCAAGGTCTGCTAAGGAGAAAATGAACCATGCTTGGCTGACATACGGGGAAGTAGAGGCTGGCCTTTGCAGGTATGGGGAGGTCAAGCAGGGCTGGAGTTCCAGTCTTGATGCCCCAGTGCAGCTGTTAGGTACCTGGCACTCTGAGCAACCTCCACGACTGGCATTCTTATGGGTCGCATCTCTGTGGGTGGCAAGTCTGGCCTCCTGCTTGCAAGGGAGCCTGGGCAGTGCATGGGGGAGCAAGGGGCAGTTGCTGTCAACCTGAACCGTGATCTGATCCTGGCTGTTTTTCGGTTCACTATCTTTTCCTCCAAGGTCAGGCTTAGGAAATAAATAAGACCCCCGAGGCCTAGATGTATTCCTTTGCAGTTGGAAGAGCGAGTAAGTTCTCTTACAGTGGATGAGGGAGATTTTGAAAACACCCTGAACAGTCATGGGGACAGCCACCTCATTTCCAATAGCCAGGCAGCTTTAGGTAGAAGGTTCAAGAAGGATGAACTGGTCGACCAGTCCTTCTAAGGTGACACAGACTGAATGAGAATTGCTCCCTTTACTTTTCACAAGTTCTGTTTGCAATACTGCTCTAGAGCTCCTGAAATACTAAGTGGCAAGAGCCCCGCCCCCCCCTTCTCTGTCCTTCTCCTGAGCCCTGGTGTGGGCCTGGCGGGTGACTGCCGTCCTTGACTGAGCAGGGCTTGGTACCTTCCTTCCTATGTGAGCTGCTGAGGCCTTCCTGTTCAGCTGACTGCTGGAGAGGACCTTGGACCACTTTGTACTTGAGAATCTGAGAAAAGTGTCTCACCTTTGCATTTGTGACTTTGAGGCCAGGCCTGAGGCCTATGCGGGATGGTTAGATTTGTGGGGTCTGCTTTGTATGCCACTAAAAACCCCTCTATACCTCCTCTTGCTTCGCAGTGGAATTTATAAAATAAAAAGCTTCTGCCCTAGAATAATTTTCTTTCTTGATTTTGTGAACGGACTGGATAGTGAAGAATAGGCTCTGGGTGACAGGATAAAACCACACTTAAACCTTGAGAGATTGTGTATTTAAAAAAAAATTCCCTCTCTCCCTATACTTTTCCCTCTGTCAGCTTCCAATATCGGCTTTTAAATCGCAGATTCCCAAATACCAGTCAGGCTACAGCTGAATCAATGGAAAACTTAAAAATACTAATCTAATACTCCAGCTCCACCCTTTGAATCACCCAATCAGTTACAACCTGACTTGTTCAGAAAGGACCCAGATTTACAGTATGCTGAAGAGGAGCTAAACTGAAAGAGCCATAAGGGGGTATGCTTTATAAAGGAAGAAAAGGGGAGGAAACAAATAAAACCAAGGAACATACTTAAAAAAACCCAGCAGCCCCTGCTGCAGCATTTCTCCTCTCCCTACTCGTCTCACTACGTTAGCTAGTGAGGCCGAGGTTTTTTTTGGATACCTTCCTTTACATCTCTAATTAATACGCTTTCCTGATTATTGCTTCAATTTGAGACATTCTATAAATTACCTGCCTGCTATGGAAGATGAGGATTTAGCTCGCATCAATCTACCTCCCCTGCCTCATCCTCTTAGATTTAACTTCTTTATTGGTTAACTCTGATTTTAAGTAAATACTTCTTTATTTTCTTGTTCCATCAACTATAGAGAGCAATAATAATAAATACCCAATAACACTTACGACATGCCAGGCATTGTTCTAAGCACTTTACACATATCTACTCATTTAAGCCACACAATACTGTCAAGAGACTGGTTACTATTATTAGCTCCATTTTAAGGAAAAGAACACTGCAGACATTTTACTATTAATGGTTCTCCAAGAGGGAGGTAAACGTGGCTGGCTAGTCTGCCATCCTGACACTGAGTTGTGACAGAACAAGGACTGGAGAGCCTTTGCTCTATTTCCCTGCTGGGCAGATAAGTGTGAGGACAACTAAGGTAGTGAGGTCTCTAGGTGATCCCGGCCAGCACCAGGCTGTTAGCTTAGATGCGGGGCTTGGATTCCCATATGCTGTAACCCAGCTAGATTGGAATAAACTGAGGAGTTTGTGAAATAACTCACCTACTGAAACAGGATCTTTGGGGTTTGGGCCCAAGAATCTGTATTTTTAAAGAGCATGGTTGATGCCTCATGGTTTGGAGACCAGTTGGGTCACAGGTGAGCCTGTGCTCAGTAGCCAGTGGCTACCACATATTATAGGACAGCAAAATTACAGAACATTTCCGTTACCGCAGAAAACACTATGGTGTAGCACTTGTCTGGAACTGGGCCTTGCTCTGAAGGTAGTAGGTGGTTTTATCAGTGTCCTCTCCCTTCAAGCAATTACCACAGAAGAATAACTGGAAGAGAACGTGGTTCTACTGTTATGATAGCTTAGTATTAGCATTTGAACAAACTCGTCTCATACATGAACTGGAAGAACAAAACTACCCAAACCTACTAAGGCACTGAAACCGCTCCCCCCAGCTAAGATGGGCCCTAAGACCCAAATCAGATACAAAGCTCCAGCTGGTCTAAAGTCTCAAAGGTGTAGGGTCCATCCCCTTTTCCTGGTATGTCTGAGGAGAGTATACTTTAGAAGAGGTAAGAGAAATAAACCAAAGGAAATAAAACTACTCTGCATCATAAATGTATTAACTGTACAGTGGGGCTGAGAAGCCTTATAAATTACATAGGAATTGTATGTTTTCTTCCTTGTAGATTTATCTTATATTACCTAAGATGATTTGTCCTGGGAAGATGTATTTGATCTAATAGTTTGTTAATGGCAACAGTTAAAAATAAAAGAGCACGTGTGCATTTCTGGACAGACCTTAAAAATGACCAGACTTGGAGTGTCCCCACCTAGTACAGACTTCAGAGCCTGAAAAAAAGTACTCCTAGAGGGTGAAGTGACACAAAGCAGAGGTTTTGGAAAAGAAAGCATCTGGAAGACCAAGGCTGGAACTAGGAGCTGTGGTTTTATCCCCAAAGGGCCCCTGTGAAGGGCTCAGCTCCTGCTGGGGCTTCTCCCTTGAATCACGAGAGTCGTGACTCTGTATGAAAAGGTTCACACTTTCCCTTTGAAATTCCTTGTAGCTCTTCCAACCCTTGTAGCTGATACATTCATAGAAACTTGCCTCGTGGTAGTCTGGGGAATACGTGACACAGGGCAGTAACGGGGAGTGTGGCCTGCACCACAGTCACGCCTTTGCTGACATCCTGGAGCAAGCAGCGTTCTGCTGAGGGGGCTTTTGTGTGTCCCGGAGTTCCAGACGGTAAGCCGAGAGAAGGAGTGGAAGGTAGATGACCCACAGACGGCACAGAGGAGAGTCGACCTGCTGGGTGGTGGAGGTGGGTGGACGGACCGTTAGGTCACATAGGTGCGCTCACATACACACAAATTACCATCAGACAATCAAGGTGGCCTTGAACCAAATAGATCTGGATAAGATTTATTGATTGGATTGTTTTAGAAAACCAACAACAAAACACTGACAAGGTACATAAATACAGATTGAACATTTTAGGGTAAATTCACTATTATTTCCTACCTGCTTGTAGGAAACCAGGTAAGGTGGAAAAGCTGTCCTGATCACACGGCATGCACACCAGACTGCAAAAGGACTTCCACACTACTTAACAGGACTGTGGCGATAGCTTTATAGTAAGGCAAGCATCGTGTGTGGCCTTCGCACACCCTGCACGGGGCCCAGGCCCGCCCTCCGAGACTGCGCGTGAGAGCGGTTTCCCTACTTGCCTAGGTTCTTCCAGTAAAATCCTCATCAGCAGGGGCCTGTATAGGGAGAGGCCTGGCGCTGTCCCTGCTCAGACTATGTACAGGAAGTGGCTTTAGAGAAAACCCACCAGTGTGTTTCTGATGCCTCCTTTGTAGCTTCAATGTGCAACTAGTACAACAGCAATTACTAAGCTTGGTGAAACTGCCTCTGACTCACCCTGTACACTGACTAAGCAGGGCCTCGACAAATCTAAAAAGTGGGGGGCGGGGGAAAGACATGAGAAGTAGACTAAAAAGATGGCACCACTTTTGAAGCACAACTAAGAACCTCTCTTCGAAACACCGGACGGGGGAAGAGGTCGCTTTCCGCCAAATCTAAAGGTTGTAGACGGGGAACGCCACTTCCGCCACTTCCGGGCAAGATCCCGCAGCGATGCAGACACATGGGGAGGTTAGGGACTCCAGGGAAGCTCCCTCAGGCCCTGCCAGCACTCCTGGAATCCCAGGATATTGGCAAACAAAGCAATTCAAGCTGGTGGTGACTAGTTTTGGGAGCTTATGATCATGAGACCATAAGCCCCCATCCACCCTGGAGCTCAATGCTAGAACAATGAAGAATAAGAAAAATGGCTTTTTGTGCTACATCAGAGTGCTGGCAGGTAGGCAATTCTGTGACCTGTGCCACTTTCTAAACATCTGTAAGACCACCTAAAACCAAAGTGGTTTTACAGAATTAAGACCAACGTAGTCTTAGAGGATAATTCAACCTTTCCTACATGCCAGGCTATATGGCTGGAAAAGGCATCTCCAAAGGAAAAAAATGAGGCTCCTGCAAGAACAGCAAGTATCTGCCAAGAGCCAAAGAAATGTGTTCAAATGATGGGCTTCCCTCTGCATCCTACTCTGCTTTTTCTTCCCACGGGTGCTAAGAATTCTTCGGTGGTTAGAAGACAGACAGCCTAGAACTCAGGGCAGGATATTACGCCAAAGCAGAGGAGTGAAGAGTAACATCTAAACTCAAGATTAACACCCCTGGGTCCTAATTTAAGCATTCAACAGCTGTCAGCAGGTTGACCAGTTACAGCTAACCGGGCTGCTTATACGTCTGCTGGTTTCTAGCCCCCCGTGATCCTTCCTTTTCCATTTCTAATTGCTCATTAGCCCCACTCCATTAAAAAGGAGGTGCTTGTGGGAACGGGGTAGGGAGGAAGAACTAAATACAAATCAATTGTTTGACAGAAAATCGAAACACTGATTATCTATGGATTTCAATTATCTGTGCTTTACTCCTGCTATTCTGGGTAACCAAAGGTCACTGTTAATATACCTTCTTCTTAGAAATGTTAATGTTCATTATTATCTTTTTTAAATCTAGCTATGTAATAGATGAAGAGTTTAGAGCAAGTTTTTACATCATGTCACTAGGGCCCTGAAAAAAGAAGATTCTGCCAGTGGAAAAAGGTTCAGTGTGGCCCCTGAATAATAGTTAAAATTTTAATCTATTCTATATTGGTTTATAGATTTTCCAGGATGTGGAAAACACTTTATTAAATGAAGAAAGCATGATTTTCTTTATTTAATAAAGTATGACATTCACAGATAAATTAGTATATACACGGGAGAACTGACAGTATTAAATATTAGGTTTTAATTCTCCATTTAGGAAACTCTCACAGATAGACTTCCTTGTTCCTGGGCAAAGAAATGTAGAAAGATATGCAGACATGAGATAGTACAAAGATGACGGGAAAGTCTCAACTATAAGAAACCCAAGGAACAAGAAATGGAGCAAGAAAACACAGACTTGAAAATCCAGCTCCACCAAGAGTTGACTTAATTCAGCCTGTTACATCTCGAATTCTTGATTATAGTTTATCTCTAAAGTCATGAGCTGGCTTCCCCAAGACAGATACAAAAAAGTAGTCTCCCTGCTTTATAGTCACACCCTATATATAATCTGTATATATCCATATGTGTTTCTATATATTGCACTTAAATTTACAGGACTGCAGTAAGATGGCTGGGGAGTACCTCAGAGAGGCAGAGAAGCAGCAGGCATAAACTTTCCTAAATCAAGTAACAGTGTCAGGAATTCGGTTAAAGTTCAAGAATAACTTTAAAAGCTGGTTATAGATACTAAAATGCCTGGTGACCCCTTATGAAAAATCCTAGTCCTCTACATTTAAGTCATCATACATTCAGTCTCATTTGGCATCCAGAACATGCACATAATGTGTAGTTCTAAGCACTCACAGCTGGGCACACTACATCATCTTCACTAGTGTTATACTAAAAGAAGACACTTCAGACTTGCGTATGAAAACATCCCACACGGGTCTTGGATGTCAGGCCTCCAAAGTCTACCTCAAAGATGATCGCCCTCAGAAGGCTTTAAAAAGGATGCTAGTGAGTGCAGACTGAACCAGCTCTCCTGTGTCACAGAGCTAGAGACCTGCTCATGTCCCAAGAACCGCGGAAGGAGAAGCGCGGAGGCTGAGCGTTCAGTCTTTGGTCCCTGTGCAAGTCCATCATGAACATCCTTCGGCCACCCTCGACAGCATGACTTGTTCAGTTCTGGGTACACTTCCCCCAGCAATCCAGAGACCAGGCTGGAATCCCGCAGCAAAGCTTTGTTTCGAACTAACAGGGCTGCTCACGCTGACTTGCTCTGGAGAGAGGTCCTCACTGGGGCAAGCCTGGCAGTGGGAAGTGAAGAGTAAATGCCAGAGAGACCAGTCACGGCCAGATGGGGTGGGACCTCTAGAGGAGTTGCTCCCTTTCCTCCTCTCCTCCAAACCCCTCACTCTCCCCACAAAGACCCAGACTCAAGGATGAGTGGTTCTTATAAGACCTTACTAAACACAGCTCCATGAACTCAGCCCGACACGGATGGGATGTTATGATGAGGCCTGGAAGTTGAGGGTCCGAGTCTAGAGGCCACAGTTTTCTTTTCCCAGAACTAAGCACTAGATGGTAACTTTTTTAGCATAACTCAAGGTGATTTTAAATCCCCACATGAGAAAAAGGAGAATAACTTTAAAAGCTAAGTGAAAAAGAGGCACTTAAAGGAAAAATGTGTCCTAAATCTCCCATCGGAGTCGCCTGTTGTGAGGGGACCAATGGGACATCAGCACTGTGTCCTCTTGGATGCCTTTAGCACCTTCTGTACAGCTAAGGCCTTCCAAACGCTCAGGTCTCAGCGACTTGCTGACCTACTCTAGCAGCCTGAAGGCAAAGCAAGTGACGATTCAGATATTTCTCTTTTAGAATTAAAAAAACAACACAAAACGAACCAGAACTAAAATTTCACGCCAAAAAAACAAATGATCCTCAGTTTCGTTCCTTCCTCATGCTAATTTGTAAAATGATACTTAGTTCTTCAGGAAGGGGGACCTGTGACTTTTCCCCCAAGACCTGTTATCCATTTACTACACAGTTACAGCACCATGCACACTGAAGCAGACAGAGGAGGAGGCAACAAGCTAAGAGAAAAATCAAGGGCCAATTGGCTTTCTAGAGATAAAACCCGTCACCTAAGAAAATGGCAGGTGTGTGGCCCAGAGTTAGAAAAGAAACGAGCTCTGAAAGGAAACGGTCAACGTGACAGGCACAGCTCACGCACGGCCCAGAGCAGAAGCCCTCCCCGCCCTGCTCCTCTCGGGCCTCTCAGGGGCTTCCGTTTAAGTTCATGGCATCTGTGCCATGTACTCAGGGTCTACCATGAAGAAGTAAGAAGTCAAAGAGATACTTGAAACCACTAACAGGCAGGGGAGAATTTCCAAACTGCTCAGAACGAAGGACTCTGACTACCAAAAGTTTCTTGATTTGAAACGTTCTTGGTGTCATAATTTCTAAGAGCAACAATAAATAGCACAACTACGACACGCACATACGTCTTTTGACAAGTCAATTCTAACCACTGCTGGCACCAGAAGGATGAGAAAAGAAATCACTAATTAAGAGTTGCTGAGCTGCTTAACGTTTTTGACTGAAGTCAAAAATTCGGTTTGTGCATCTATGCAGCAAGACGTCAATCACTGCTGCCATTAGATCCAGCGACTCGATTAGGTGTGTCTTTGAACACAGTTAAGTTAAACGTCTAACTTTACATATGACCTGCAGGGTTCTCAAGGTTAGCCTTCTTGTCCTATCCCCAAACGTCTTGTTGTTGGTGTGGGAATGAAATTTTTGTTTTTAATTTGGTTTCTGTTCCATGGATGGTGTTGCTGTAATTTATAGAGCACTGGCTGACATAGTCATATGTTGAGTTCTTTTAAAAAATTTTTTATCTTGATCCATGACATTAGGGTGCTGTCAGACTTTCCCTCAACTCCATCGTGGAAGAGGGAGTATGTGAGCATGTGTGTGGGGTGGGGTGGGGCGGGGCGGGGCGGGTGGGAGAGAAGCAGAAAAAGAAGCACAAGGGAAAGTGAGATTCCATAAACTTAAAACCAGAGTACAGAAAGGCATCTGATGTATTTTCTGAATAAGGCCTTGAGCAGGGTAACCAATCCTCTCTGTGGCACATTCTACACTGCCCATAAATAAAGGAGTCTCTTTAAATTAACATTTCCAGTATCAATGAACAGTCTAGAAATCCTCATTTCAAGCGCTCGATGAGTCCCTGTGTGAGTCCAAGGTGCAGAAGCTGTGTTCGGGAGAGGTTGGCTAGGTTAGGGAAGGCCGCGAGCAGCTTCTCCCACGCCAGTTCCAGCAGGCTAGGTACCACCAGCCAGATCTTAAACAGTGACCCAGTCCGTTTGTTTTCGTGGATGTTCACCACTCCTCCGTGAATGTACATGCAACCAGCCTATGGACAAATGGCAGTCAAAGAGGATAAATTCAAATGGCTGAAGATTCAGCAGAAAAATCCACAGTATGCTGAACTGAGATGAAGTGAGACAAAAAATTTCTCACCAATCCCAACATAGTGCCCGGATCAAGGCTGGTTTAAATAACTAGAAATGTTTTCTTATTTCAACAACAACTTCAACAAACATTAGACTATTAAATTAAGTATCCATTGTGCCCCAAAGTAGGAATACAGACATGAAAATTAAGGTCTTTGCATTCCAAAAACTCGCAGGATCTTCAATGATGTAGCATCCTGGGTAGAACTGTTCTGCCACCCCAGGAAAGGCCCCTGGCATCGCCGTTCGGGCCTGAATGCCACGCACAGCGGTTCTTTTACACTTATGCTTATAAACTTGTATATGATGTTTTTTCTCTTCTTTTCACAAGAACTAGCTTTGGAAGAGCTTTAAAAACACATTATTAATCCAAGGTTTGCTAATAGCAGAATCTTTTTTCTTGCTAATGTCTCTAAAAAGATCTCCTTTATCATCTGCGACTACACAGGGAAGACAGGAAAATAAGAACTTACTGGTGTAACAGCTGCACAGTGAAAATAAACGGGCTCTGGCATGGTAGCTGGGAGCTTCACCCATTGAAAAGTCTGCAGATTCAGCTTCCAGATATCTCCCAGGATCACTTCTCCATTGTAGCCCCCACAAATAAACACATCTATCAAAAGAAAAGAGAGTCAAGATCACATAAAGGAAATGAGCCACGGCTACAGCCTGTGTCGCAGGAGAGCACACGGCTGGCTGACCTGGAACCAGGCATTTCCCCATGCCACAGGGGATTCAGCTAGGTGGGCCTCTCTCGCTGCCGTCTTATCCCTCAGTAGAGTTTGGACACTATTTGCTAGGAGTAAGAACACAAGCCTCTAAGGAGGCTTTACGTCCGGGTTCTCAAATTCAAACCCCATAGCTGCCAGGCACAGAGAGAGAACGATTGAGAAGGTCCAGGGAACACGCAGCAGTGCACGGGCTGAGAAGGGGGAGACGGCCGTGCAGCCCTGGCTGATCGATGCCACGCAGGACTTAAGGTCAGCAACTGCCAGAGTTTGCAATTTTTAAAGAGAGGCTAGAAATCTGGATTTCTTCAAAAATGAGACATTTTGATTTTTAAATGTTAGCCACTAATTCAAAAAATTTTTAACACACATATGAGCCCAACAAAACACATCTGCAGGGCACCAGTTTACAAACTCGTCTTCTAAATAATGTCCTGGAAAGCACAGACATTTATCTGCCCACAGAGACACATGTTCTCTATGCAGACATTTCCCCTGAGGAGAAACATTTGCTGCAACGTTCAGCCTAGGGGCACGAAAGACACTCTTCCAAGCTTTCTTCAGCCCGAAGAGGACAGCTTGAAGCCCCATTTGATCTGAATGGCTATTTTTGTCAGAAATAAAACCTTTCCAAAATCAAAGGTTTTTGTTGTTGTTCTGTTGTTGTTTTTAATCAATTAGTTACAACTAATTAGAAAACTTGCAACAAAGACTAAGTGGATCTTCAAATTAAATGCCCAGAACTAAGAATAAATTACATTAGTATGGTGCCTGGCCTCAAAGAATCAAATGACTAGATAAGAGGTCTTAATTCAGGTCTACATCAAATTCAAGTCAATATTTAATTAAACCATAAAATACACTGGAAACTTTTCTGGCTAGGATTCAAAAAAAGTTCTGCACCATTATTAAGAGAGGCAAAGCTGAACAATGAATGCCACTATCCATAAATCTTATCCAAAAAGTAGAAGCATAATAAAAAGAACCTCTGTATTAGAAACGGCAGCATAATCCTAGTAAAATCTGAACTAAGCTGCTGAAAGGATACAGGCTATCAAACTCATTTATATACAACTTCCTCCCGGAAAGAAAGTTAAGGTACTATATCAAACTATAAAATAAACTGTAAATTAAGACACATCAAAGTTACCGAAAGAGGAGCCATTTATCACACTTAGATAAAGTAGCTGCAGCTGCTTTCCGAAGCCATACAAGTGCCTCTGTTGTAATATGGCCAAACAAAGAGCTAAGAGCTCCATTTGGTATCAGACAGAAAACAGAATAAACTATAAAACAACACGCTGAAGGGGTTAGTACAATTTTAGTGGTCACAGGACAATGTCCATGAGGTCTCTACTACACGTCAAGATTATCAGTACTCGCCACCAGAGCCACAAACATCTGTGGAGGCGGGGTGCTGAAAGGTGAGCTGGTACAAGGAAAGCTTGTTTATCACCGATTTTTGAGTTCTCTCCTAACCAAGGGAACCCAAACACCATACCAGTTTACTTTATGAAAACGGGGGGAAGAAGTATAACTTTATGAATTTACCTTTAAGTATAAAATCCTAGAAATAAACTCTTCCCAAAGTTCTGTCTCTTTTAAAGAGTTATTATTAAGAAATAAGACATCGTCAGCATATAACTTCTAAATATGAAGCGAGGAAGTTATTTAGAATCCTTACCATTTTTTATTTGAACACAGCTGTGACATCTTCGGGCTGCAGGAAAACCTGCCAAACACATAAATACAGAAATTTCATTATTCACAGACAGACTGAAAATAACATTAGAGTGACATAGCAAAGATATACAATGAGTAACTCACTTAAAACAGTCCCTTTGTTGCATTAAGCAAACACTGAATAGTCCTTCTAATCCTCCCTCATTTTGCACTAGCGTAAAGCCCGCACAAGCCGTCTCATAACGGTGCAACGTTCCTTAAGGCGGCAGAGAAACAAAGTGGGGTGGGGAGGGCAGGGTTACTGCTGACTTCCCCCAGTCCCACTAAGAAACAAGCAGATCTTGATTTCAGTGCCTACTTTTTACCCCACCCGTATTTCCCCACTTCCAAAGAATTAAGTAATTCCCATTAAAAGTCTCTGCTCAATTGCTGAGGAAGAATAATAACTGGGCTAAGAAATAAAGTAACTTCTAATACCAGTTCAAAAGACATTTTACTTGTTATATAACTCAATAGAATTAATTTTTCTCTTCCAAAACAAGTATAAAATACATTTGTTAAAGATAAACAAATCAATATAAATTTACCTATTTTTTCGTGGGGTTTTGTTGCGATTTCCTCCCATGCATTTGTTTCAAGGTTGTATGCATGGATCTTGGAGAGAGAAGAAAAAGAAGATACACACAAATAATGTTAGCTGGCCAGAAAACTATATTTTTAACAACAGCCTGTACAAATATATATTCTTTGTTTTAAAGTCTTCTTTTCCTTTGCTTTTCTGTGATCTTTGCTAATAAAACATTAAATGAAACAGTTGAAAGTTACGCACATACATGATCTAAATATTTAAAAATCACAGAAAAAAAATGAAAAAGTTGGGATTCTGCAACTTCCACATTGTCTACAATGAACATGTCTCACTTTTATAACAGAAAAAAGCAAGTGTTCATCAGAAGACATGGGCAGGCAGTTCTGACAAAACTTGAAAAGCCCACTGAGGTTCCAGAGCAGACCAGGAGCTGCGCAGCACCCTCCAGCTTCCCCCGGACTGTGCACGTGGAGATCCCACAGGGGTGGATGAATAAGGGCCCCTCTGAGCCCAGCTTCCTGAAGTTAGTGATGTGTAGCTCTAAAAATGCCTATCCTTTTGAGATACACAACACTGATGAGAGGGATGTAACATTTTAAGAATCCTTGTTCCAATTCAAATTAGTTTCTCCATTCAAGCTACTATAGCTTCTTTTTAGCCACTTCCCTCATATAGAGAAAGGGGATAATTCTTATAAAGTATTTTTGGTGTGTGACAATGCAGCTGTCAACTGGAGAGTGTATCAGGAGCACAGAGTTCAGCCTTAAATTATACAGAGCATTTAACATACAATAGGTGTGGATGAAAAACCTTTTCAAAAATTAAAGTATGTACAGTAACAGAATTATCTTGCTTGTCTCTATCCTCTCTCTCTCTTTTTAAAATATACCTTGTTTAAAGAATAAGCTGTCCAGGAAGTACCACCTCCTAAGATGTAAATCCTCTGCCCATCATGTGCAATTTCATGTCTGTATCTGAAATACACAATAAAATATGTTTTTAATTAAGTGAAACATTATCTACCTAAGATTTAGCCACAAGGCTTTTTATTCCATCATTATTATAATAAATTATCAAAAATAACCTAAGTGTTTAATATTAGTGAATTAAATTATAGAATATACATTAAATGAATTATATGCAATCACTAAGAATGCAGGCACAGAAAATGATTAATATACTTAGAACATGGCTTCGTGTCATTAACTGAAAGAAAGAACTGTTCTATAAAAGCAGGCTACAGCCCCATTAAAAATGTACAATTTCACAAACACGTGAAAAAAATGACCATAAGGTTACATCTGGTTATTGCTGAGTTTAAATTATGTTTATTTTCCTCATTTTGCTTATTTGTATTTTCTAGATTTGTTATAATCTTTTTGTGATAACTCTGTTATAAGGAGGAAAGTTAATAGAGATTTAAAAAGTGATCTGCCTACACTTAATTAGAAACCCTAGACAGTAGGCGTTCAAATTAAGATACTTATTTAACAGATACAAAGATATCAGAAAAATTATTCTGCATAGAACTATGAATACAATGTAAAACGCCTACCAGAACTTTTATTCAAGCAGTCTAGTTACAAGCTAGAACAATTTATAATATGTCCATAAAAAGATTCAAAGAAGGCATCCATGTGAAAATGCTTTGAAAACTTAATCTATTTCCTCCTTTCCCTGAAGGCCCTGGTGCTGATAAAATAAATTACATCAAAATTATTCCAATAACAATTCATCTCCCTAGTCCTCTCACGGTAGTTCTGCAATTGTCAGCCCATTAACATAGCACAACAAAGATAAATTCTTCCTTAGCACTTATATACCATTTTGTTTAAAGACTACGAAGACATACTGGATTAGTCTAAACAAAATGAATAAAAAATTGTTTACTACCTTTGCTTTTAAACTAGAGGACAAAAGATGTCTTTAAGTTTTCCAGTGAGTTTACTTCTAAGAAGAGAGAACTGCTATTAGGAAAGATCTAGAACTGCTACTTACTAGAAGACAACTACAGAGAATCATGATATTTGGTTCTTTAATAGAGAATTTATAAGGAAGGACTCCCTCCCTCTTTCCTTCCATCCATCCATTCATCCATCTACCAGTCAACCTTCACTGAGGACCACTACGGGCAAGGCCCTGAGCCCTGTACTGAAGATGCAGCTGTGAGCAAATGAGGCAAAGAATCCTAATATGCAAGTTAAAAAGGGAAATCAAAAAATAACTAGAAAGTAATTGTTTTGCCTGTAATATAAAATCTCGTTATGATTGTTACCATTGGTTTTCTCTTCAAAGTGTTACCATCTTTCTATTATAGGATAACTGAAGTATGAGAAGAATAACATGAAAAAAACTCTGTAGTTCAGAGGGAAAAATCATTCCCTTGTCATGATGATGAACTAGAATTTAACAGGCAGGCAGCTATTTTAACTGGGTCAAAGAGTTTTCTTCAAACCATATTATCAATGAAAAAAGTCAAATCGTAGTAAGAAAGAATAAATATACTTTACTCCTAAAACCTCACCTCTCTTCCGGTAGATCACAGGACAGGTTGTTTGGTTTCAGTTGTGTCCACTCTCTGGTATTAAGATCTAATTTGTGCAGGTCTGTGCTATAGATATAGCCAGTTGTCCCTCCAAAGACATAAAGGGAGCCATTGATGATAGCCATGGCCTGGATAATGAAGAAAGGTGAACAGGACTGACTCTTTAACACTTGATTAAAGATCGTAAACTTATTAGATACTCCAAAATCAGGTTTTATAAAATTTTCTATTTTTTTTTTAATCTTCTAAAACACCAGACCCTTAAAGGACTAAAGATTTTAGAAACACGGAAACTGTTTTTAGAAAGGTAAACCTTTGCTCAACTGGAACACAATCTCTAACTAGACAGGCAAGGGGTTTGGGTGCGTAGGGCTCCTGGTCAATAAAAGAATTTATAGATCATGGACATGAGCATTCGCACTGAAAGCTCCCTCTCTTCTACGCATTCTGAAGAAAAATGCTCTCAGGAAGAATGAGAACACATGAAAATAAGCCACTGGAATCCCTCAGTTAAGATCTGGAGTTTGCAGTTCCCAAAACTTGACGTTTTCTACCAGACACTTCTTCAGAGTAAGTGAGGTTAGTGTTATGGTCATTTCTTAGAGTTTCCATGTATCTTGTGGTGGCTTACAGAATTATGCAGCATGTACCTCTACATGTATCTTAGAAGCTGTCAGCACTGATGCCAGCTAGTTGAGAAAGAAGCCAAAGAGTATTTTTTTAAGCTTAGCCCATTACTCTTAAAGGATCTCTGATGGTGAGTTGTACCCTATCTTTCTGGACATAACTTTTCAAATCTAGGTTTGAAGCACTGGAACCTAACTGGAAACTGATCTCTACGTAATCCATGTTTCACCTCGGATCTTAACCAAGTACAGGGGTCATCTACTTTGCTACTTAGGTCAGAAAGCTCTTCAAAGAATCATATCACTCTAAACCCAAGATTCAGACCCAGACCATATGCAGCTCAATATCTTTTTGGGTGTGGGAGCAGAGGTGGGGTAGGGTCCTGACATTCAAAGAAACTTTCACACATGTCTAGATCATAAACCTAAACTGGATTAGAAGTAGGGGGAAAAAGGAAAGCAGAAGACAAGTAACCAGACTTACAAATTACAGTTTCACATCAGAACTGAAAAAGCATATATTAACCACAGTGAATTCACTCCTCCACATTTGAAAAACTGATAGTAACATAAAGATTCTGACACTGTCCCCAGAACTAGAAAAATCCAAACAAGTAAATCCACCGTGACCGACCATAGATTGGTACCTGTCCATATATACGACTGGGTTTCTTCCCCCGACAGCTGAGTAAGGCCCATCTCTTATACTTCACATTACAGACATGGACGTCATTGCCGTTGCTCTCACCAAACGGGATGCCTGTACCTCCAAAGACTAACAGGTTGTTTCCATGCAGCACGACTGGGGAAGGAGAAGCACAAATTCCATTTATGTACTGGCGACCTGAAATGTGTTCCCAGGCAAACCCAGAGCATCTGGGAAACTGAAAGGTGTCTGCCTGAATGCTCTCACAGGTAGCTGACGCCACCGACATCTAAGCACCATGAGTGCCGCAGGAAAAGGTCCAATTCACACCACCTGGACTGTATCACATACCTTGCTGTTTGGTATGTGACATTCGGTACATATTTGTGGAATTAATGAACTACTGCGTATAACAATAGTGAATAACATGAACTATAGTACACTCCTGCCACTCAAGACAGTACAAGTATGTGACAAAGCCAAGGAAGAAGTATCATCTTTACCTCAGCAAAGACCTTACTGGGACTCGGGACAAAAGGTAAAAGGATTATCCTGGTTTTGCCAGGGGAATGATCTTTACATTTTAAATTATGACTTCCGTCATCTCAATCCTCCACTAGATAAAAAAAAAAAATACCAATATCCTGCTGGTAACTGGTATTCTCTATCTCTCTTCTGTTCCTGTCATCACACTCACACACACACTTTCACACATATACACACAGACACTAGCACATACCTTCTTTGCCTCTCTGATGGCAAATACTCTCAAAACAGTGCTACTGTATTATCTCAATTTTTTTTTTTAACCAATCCTTCAACGGCTGTGAGTCAATGGCATGGGCTCTGGAGCCAGTGAGAGCAGAGTTGAAATCCCCATGTGACCTCAGGAAAGTTATTTAATCTCTCTAAATTAATCTTCACAAAAACCCTGTGAAGTAGGAACATATCATTTTCCCCATCTTTATGGACAATGAAATAGAAGAGGTGAGTGAGGTAAATCATTTGTCGAAGGCCTTCCAAGAAGCGCCTTGCCAAGCCAGGATTCAGGCCCCGGGAGCCTGGCTCTAGGGCCTGCACCCTCAGCCCCAGCTCGAGAGCTTTTCTAAAGCCTCAGTTTCCTCATTTGGACAACAGCGATAAATCCGGTACCTGCACTACAGGGATGTTCTGAAGATTAAATAAATACCATGTGTGAAGTAGTCTGCTCAATAACTATTACCTTTGTCAAACACACCGTTTGTTGATCTTCTACTACATTCTGCCTGCCATTTATGATACTTTACGCTGAACCCTCTGAGGTATTATTAACCCCATTTTATAGCTAAAGAACTTGAAACTAAAAATCATCTGGCAAGTAAATGGTACACAGCTAAATTCAAACTCAGGCCTGTGCAACTCCCAAGTGATTCTGAATCGCCATGCCATATTATTACTGTAGTAAAAAGTCTATCCATTAACAGGATTTAACCAGTATTATTACAAATTATTAGCAAAGAACATGTGACACTGAACCAGACCTCTCAGACACTTCATTAATGAAGTCAAAAGTTCAGGACTGCTTGCACTCACGTGACATAGATGCCAACTCCCGTGGCATGTACCCATCTGTGCCCATCTGGTGCCATACTCCTGTAGCAAAATGATACCGCCAAAGCTCCCTGAAGAGAGGGTAGTCTTCATTATCGGGCCCTCCCGATTCATCATAATCTGGGTTATAACCTCCGAACACATACAGATTGGTATTATCTGCCACACAACGATGTCCACTTCGTGCTGGTGGAGGTCTGTGGCCTAGGAGAGAGAGGACAGGTTTCCACGGATGGCTCGGCAGATTAAAGCACAAACAACATTTTATAATAATCATTTTAGCTTTAAAAGGGTATCTGGGAAGGTTTATAACACAGATGTACTTTTTATTTGCTTAGGTTATTTTAGACATTCACACACACTACTTAAGATTTTAAGGAGCTGGTCTCCATTTCTATTTCATCTGACTATTTTCAGATTTTGATAACTGTAAAAAGATTTTTCCCAAGGGAGACAAAATAGCATTATAACTTAAGAAAATGGCTGATAACCTGGAATTTTCAAGGAGGAGGGGTTTAATAATCCAAAAGCTAAAAAGACAAATTTTTTTATTTCCTTATAGGAGAAAAAATTATAGGCCAACTAAATTAAACTGAAAATATTAGAAAACTACATAAATATAATCACAAATGTGAATGAGTCATGTATAAATAAAAATACACACATAAAATCTATGATTTTTCCACAATATATAATTATACACTTAAAAAGAAAACTGGCTTTCAAAGAATTATAGCAAAATGTGGAATTTAAATACAACTCCAGACATTATGGAGTTAACAGAAAGCATCCATATATCTCAAAGAGCATCTTTCATCCTATTAAGAGCTTTATACTAAGAAAAGCTATTTCTGTAAGTTATATTTTAAAGCTTTCTGAAGTTTAAATTATGTCAACTAGTTCACTAAAAATTATTTCAGGATTATATTAGAGTTAAAAAAACCCCAAAAACTTTATATTATTTCTATTATCCTTACAATTTTTTATATGAACCCTACACTGACCTTTACATAGCTGCAGAACCAAAGATGCTTAAATATATGTTGAATGAAATAAGAAGCTCCTATAGTTGCCTGTTACCCTAAAGACTTATCTACTTTTGTATATGAGTAGATACTAGTATAATGTTAATTAATGTTAATGCTGGACACCTAATAAACATCTACTATATAAATAAACATTTATCACTAACCTAACGTGTATTTTTAAAATAATAATCCCACTTCCTAGGATTTGCTTTTACATAAGACCTGAAAATAAATTACTCAGATCTAGACAATCTGAAAAACCCACCAGCGAACCATAAATCACTGAATTGCTCAAGTGCAACCTGTCAGTCTTGTCTGAGTGTTTGACGGTTCCTTACTGCTCGAGAATGGAGCCCTCGACCAGCAACTGAGCCTTTCACCACTCAGCCTCGTCCTGACCCCTCAGACTCCTGCCTGTTTAAGTTCATCCCTCTGCTTGGGAGGCAGAGTCCTTCCCTTAGACCCTGGCCTGGTCTCCTGCCCTTCGATGCCTGGTTAAGGAAATGCCTCCGAGCCCAGCCCACACAGCTCCTTCTCGTCAATAAAACTCTAGGCCCTTACAGCTTAGTGCCCTACTACTCAAACGCTAGGATGCACATGTACAATTAATATGGTTATTACACAATAACTATATAAATTCATGAATAAATACATCAGGTAAACTATAATCAGGTAGGAAACTTAACTCGTGGGCTGTGATTAACTCTTAATATCAAGTGAAGAACTCAATTTCTCTTTCTAGGAATCTTGAAACACACAAAGTGTGGTGTGGTAGAAAGAGCAAGGGCTCCTACAAACATCTAGATTTGAATCCAGGTTCTTCCTAACTGCCACCTGGAGCAAGCCACTGACCCTGAGTCTCAGCATCCTCTTCTCTGTAAGGGAATATTATTCCTGTACCTCACAGATTGATTAATTAATTAAAGATATATGCAAACCAATAAATATTTTAACATATTGTTTATATATATATATATATACACATGAATTTCCAGGCAGCTGTGAGCTATTTGCAGGAAGAATGTATTCATATTTACCTTTTCCACTACCACGCCTAAGGCACACGAACACTGAACAAATTGACAAACTTAATTTTTCTCTACTCGTTTTGTTAATATTTATTTTTCTTTTCCAAATACATTATAAGCGTCTCAAGGGCAAAGACCATGTATAACAATTATCCTGTATCACCCACAACACCTAAAACAGTTGGAGATATATAACAGATAGAAGTTTTGTTGATTTGAACTTCAAGTCAAAGTAAACAGTGACAGGGATGATCAAAACAGTGGACAGCTCTCAGTGGACTTCAATATTATTGTGTTTAAGAGACATACAATTTTAGGGGGACAGGGGCTGGGTTATTAAATGGTCTTGTCCTCAAAACACAAATGCTTCTAGGAATTAGCAAGACAAATGTAAAGACAAATAGAGCTGCTATGGTCAACAGAGGGGAACTACAAGAATCTCTGTAATGCCATTTGCTTTATTACCTGGAGCCAACAGATAATTTTTAAAACTGCTTTTTGGCAAACATGAAAAGATGAACAGTGTATTCTAGAATTTTCTCTAAATGGCTGTACAGCAGAGAAGACAT
Organism: Macroglossus sobrinus; assembly: GCA_004027375.1. NCBI lineage: Eukaryota > Metazoa > Chordata > Mammalia > Chiroptera > Pteropodidae > Macroglossus > Macroglossus sobrinus. Next base: position 545,921 of record PVKZ01000709.1, on the reverse strand, counting down.
TCTCTGATAAGTTTATTGCCATCTATTTTTGTGACAAATGTAATGTACATGGATTAAAGGTTGAAGAGTCTGTGAAAAGATGGTTTTATATTTATCCATTCATTCATTAAACCAAAAATTTTATGGGATACCTGTTATGTACCTGGTACTGTGATAGGTGCTGGGGATACAATGTTCAGACCATTACTATTCCTGGAACTTACAGTTTAGTCCAAAGCAGTGCCCACTGAGCAGGTGTGACTACTGAGCACTTAAAATGAGGCTGGTCCCAACTGAGAGTGGCTTTAAATGTAAAATATCCACTGAATTTCCAAGATTTAGTATCCAAAAATGAATGTAAAATGACTTATTTTTATATTCAATATATGTTGTAATATTTTTTATATCCTGGGTTACATACACATATTATTAAAGTTAATGTCATCTGTCTTTTACTTTCTTAATATAGCTACAGAATTTTTTAACTTTGTGTATTACATAATATTTGTATCAAAGAGCACTGGTGTGGTTCACTTGCTGGCTTCTGTAAATAATTTCATTATCTATGCAAATTAAATTGCTCGGTAAAGAGCATCTGATCAATGTTTGATAAATATTAAACATCCTGTCAAAGAGTCTTATAGCTCAGAGTAAAGAGGTAATTCTTCTCTTTAGTCAGTAACTAGAGATTTCTTTGTACATACATATTTATAGCCCTAGAGTGACTAACATATTAGAAAGCCAAATTTTACTTTAAATAAATCATGGGCATTTGTCAGGGCTAATGCCACAGAGACTAAGAATTAATTTTCATTATGTAGGATATAGTATAGGCTCATCAACCTTGACCAAAATGAAATTGGGTTTTAGATTAAGTAGTTCTCTGAATCCTCCCCTAAATTCTCCATGTGCAAATCTCACCTTCTTAAAAATTACTTGCTCCTAATAAAATCACCCACAGAATTAGGTTACTTGATTTAGGAACTTCCATTAGAAAAATGTATAAGTTGAAAATTAAAACTGAACCAGCAGTCAGAGGTGAACTCTTAACATCCAGAAGGGAATAGCGGGCTAGTGTGTTCCTGTGATGTAAGCCATCTTCCCTTCCATGTGCTCCCCATGTCACCAACACTTGCTCTTTACCCGAGAATAAGCAGGAGCTTATGGTAACCAGGGAAGTGGGCTTTAGTTTCTACCCCAAAGGAAGAAAGAAGCTAGCTGTCTGAGATAAGGTAACAGATGACTACGCTGCTGTCAACGTTTTCACTATTACAAATAATATTGTAACAAAGCTTCATTTATGTAGAGTCAAACCCAAGTGTCTGAGTATCTCTGGAAATAGAGTTTAAGTGAACAGAATATTCACTTAAAATTGTTACAGATGCACTACTGTTATAGAGCCATGTTGCTCCACTAAAAGACTGGAATAATTTATGCCCCCAGCAATGGTGTATGGAAGTGCCTATTTGTTCATGCCCTCTTGAACCTTTTTAATTTGTGCCAATGAAATTGGTATAAACTGGTATCAGGTTGATTTGCACTTCCCTGACTTTTACTAGCTCACATGTTTATTGGCCCGTTTGTATCTCTTCTTTGGGGAACTGCCTGATCATATCCCTTATCCCCTTTTTCTATCTTTTGGGTTGTCTTCTCACAGATTTGTAGAAATTACTTATATTTAAATATTACTTATATTTTATAGTTATTATGCTTCTTCCATTCTACTTGTCTTTTAATTTTGTTTATGGTATCTTTTAACATATAGAAGTTTTTGTGTAACTGAATTTCTCAATCTTTTAGGACTCCTGGGAGTGGGGGGGAAGGGCACTACATTTCATTGATTTCTGCGCCATTATAAATTATAAAAATACTCATTTACTTCTAGTAATTTTATAGTTCTGATTTTTATGTACAGAATCTGAATACATCCAGAACTTATTTTTGTGTTTTGTATGAGGTAAGATTCTAATTTTTTTTTTAAATGGATAGGCTATTTTCCCAAACCACTTATGGAGAGCTGTCCCTTCTACACTAAATTGAAATGCCACCTTCATCATCTACTAAATTAACATATTATAGAGTAGAATTAGAAAAATCCCAATATCCAGGTTTAAGTCACTTTTTACACAAAATCTGTTCTTTAAGAATGCACACAATCCATATAAAGCGACACTATGGAATCTTAAATACAAAAACTTGCAAAAAAGTAGCACAATACATTTTTGCTAAATATGTCTATTACAAGACATAGCCACCTCTAGATTGTGCTATCAAACGTTTGTGGGGAGGCTCTTTTAAAATAAAATAAAAACCTCTATTGCTAAAAGTAGTAACTAGTTATAAATAGCCAATAGCCTAAAGGATAAATTGAGTTTAATTTAAATTGGTCACTTATTTCTAAATTTAAAACCCGCCGTGACCTCTACCTGAGAAGACAGATCTTCTGTTGTGCACCTGGGAGCCTGGAGAGGAAGGCCAAGGAAGACTGAGCCAGCTGGCTTCAGCCCCTGACCAGCAGGCAGAACTTTTTACTACTCCCAAGCTGCTCAGGCCAAAGCAAGCCATTTACACCAGCATACAATATTACTTCTTAGTTACACAAGCATCTCCGACCACAGGGAATCCATACCCTGTAAGAGATGCATATGGAAGGATCTGGCTTCTCAAGGCAGAGCAATCTTACTGTCTACCATAGCAGCAATAAAAGAAACTTCCTTTGACAGAGTTCTTTTAAAGTGCTGAGCAAAGCATGCTTGAGATAGCTGTCACACTCGACCTACTCACACATTGTCATGAGCTTCTGGGCTTTGTTCAGTTCCACTGTCTGTTGATTCCTCTACCACTGATTGCCACACTGTTTTAATTATGATGGCTTTAGTATCTATCGACATCTAGTAGGACAAATGCCCCTTTGTGCTATTCTTTTACAAAAACTTCTTAGTTATTTTGCTCCATTTATTCTTGCAGTGAATTTTAGAATCAATTTATTAAAATCTATAAAAAGTCCCTTGGGCAGATACCCTCTCATCCAGGTGATCGAAACTAACATCACCAGTAATGGGACAAATCAACATTGTGTGCAATGGGATGAACACACTATTACTCAGTAATACTGCTGCCAAACATGCATGTGTCAAATGTAATCGTGAAAAAAACATGAGACATCCCACAATATAACTAGACTGTACCGTTCAAAAACGTCAAGGCTAAAGATACACGAGAACTGACTGCAACTCAGGATGTGGGAATTTTTTTTACTACATAGGACATTATCGGAATAATTGGCAAAATCTGAAATAAAGTCTATAAATTAGATACTAGTGTTAACTTTATCCATTATTTATGGAGTTAACTGTATTCATTCCCTGATTTTGGTGCTAGTTCTGCAGTTATGTAAAAAAAAAAATCTTTCTTTTTCAAAACAGACCTAAAGTATTTAGGGGTGAAGGGGTAATGTCTGAAGCTTACCCTCAAATGGTTCAAACAGAAAACCAATATGTATATGCATATGTATATACGTACTAGGTATAGAAAGTAGGAAGGGAAGGGAAGACAGAGGAGGAGGAGCAGGATAAAGCAAAGGCGATCGAATGTTAACATCTGGGGAGTTTGGGTGAAAAGATATAGAATTTTTTTACCATTCTTTTTGTGGCAATCATAAAACTTGCTTTCTTTTAATAGGGTTATTATACTTAGGTATGCATCCCTAAACAATAGTTTATTTTGGCCTAGTTTTGAAGTGTATTTGTAGAGAATGATACAGTATGTTTTATTTCTGGGCGTTTTCATTCATCATGTGTCTGAGATTCATACATGTTGCTGGAAGTAGAGGCAGTCTGTTCATTTCTACTACCAGACAGTATTTCTTTGTATAAATAATACCACAATCTATCAGTGGCTCTTCATGCTGCTAGAAACATTTTTGTACGTGCTTTCAGGTGCACAGGGTCCCACATTCGTTGGCTATAAATCAAGAAATTTATTTCTGAGTTGTCATATATGCGAATCTTTATCTTTACTAGATAAAGCCTAACTATTGTTTACAAAATACTTTAGTATAGGTATTGTTAGTCTTTTTAAGTTAGTAATTCTGGTAAGTTTGTAGACCTACCTCACTGTGGTTGTAATATGCATCTCTCATTACTAACGAAGTTGGGTACCTCTTCGTATTTACTGACCAACGGGATTGTTCCTTGTGGGAAGTGCCTGCTCAAGCCTTTTATACATTCTTCTATTGAGATGTCTTTTTCTCACTGATTTATATAAATTCGTATATATGCTTGAGATAAAAACATTTGCTTTTCACCTTATATATTTCCATATGATTTGAATCTTAATAAGCACATACTACACGTATAAATTCTAAAACAAAAAGTAAAAGATCTTCAGCAGTTTTACTTTATCCCTACCCCCAATTCTGAAATGTTAGTTACAGAATGTTAAATCATCTGAAATGTTAGTTACAGAATGTTATATACATACACACATACATATACATATATATATTTATATTATTCTATATATTTAGAAATCTTTTCTTAACAATTATACTAAGTTTCACAGCCCCTTTATTTAGATACACCTCTATGTTTTATCAGTTTCTTTGTACATTACTGTCCTTACATCCAAACCTTTTACACTGTTTTACATTTTACTGGGAGTACTTCAATTAATTTTTCTCAAAAAGGGTATAAGAGTTCTTATTTCTTTGACTCCCCTCTAAACATTTAAACATTAGTGAGGCTGGGGACGGTTCTGTCTTCAAAATAATTTTCACTCAGAACACTGAAGGAAAACTAGGCTGCAGGTGAGAAATCCAACCAGTCTGATTCTTAGTCTTGAGCCCTTCCATATAAACTGCCTTTTTATCTCTGAAATCATAAGCAGTTCAATAATAGACAGATAGATGCTTTTTGTTTTCATTTTTTAAACTTCTTCCTCAGTGGTCCCTTTAAACTTGAAAACTCAGAGTCTCTCTTCAACGCAGGGAAATATTCTTTACTTATTTTCTCCCTTCCACTGTCTTTCCCTCTGTAACTCTATAAAATGGATACCAGATCACTTAGATCAATGCTCAAAGTATAATTTTCCTCATGTACTTTCTTCTTTGGTCTTCTTGCTTTTTGGTCTGTATAATTACTTTATTTTCATAAAAAGTTGGTCTTTAGCCTGTCTATTATTTAAGCCTCCAAATGCATTCTGATCTCAGCAATCAAGTCATCGATATAGAACTAGTTCTTTGCATCACTTCTTTTTCTCCATGGCAGTTGGTTTTTTATTTATGAATCCAATTCTTGACTCTGAGAAAGCCTCCTATAATCAGAACTTCCTAAAGTTCCATCTGCTTCCTCATTATCTCCATCTTCACCATTGTAAGCTATTTTATTTGTTCATCTTAGTGATCCTCTTTCAAGCCCAGTTTCCCTCAAATGCCTGGTGGGCCCTGATCACCTATTTACAGTAATAAAGGAATGACTGCACTGATTCGTAATTGTAAGAGATACGGATTTCCCCGACAGTTGTTACTTGGTCTCTAAACCCACCAACGGGAGATCGGTCTGACCGTGGGTCTCTGCAGGTAAGTGGTACACTGACAGACAGGTTTCTCTTAGAAGTGGAGAAAAAGGAGTTTCGCCTCATGACTGACAAGATAAGGAAGGCTGAATTTTGATGGTATTGTCTGGTTCTTTAATATATCAATCCTTGATGGAGCTCCCTTTTCCTCTCCCTTATTCTGTGCCTCACACCCATGCTATTGTTGGAGCTCCATTACCTAAAGCTCTGCTTTGGCCCCCACTTGCTCTCCAATCCAAATCCATGAGAGCATTGCTTCTTTGACCCTCTCCAGAGCGAATCCCCGACTATGCTTGGAGAGCTGTTCTCATGGCTTTATCCTGGGAACTAATACCATGACCAGAGCTCTTTTTATATGAAGGGAGAGAGAGAAGTAGAGGAAATAACCGTTTTGGAGACACTCCCTTAATTATCTGCCTGATGTTCTACCTTCCCCCAAGCTGCTCCTTCACCCTGTGTCCGCCGACTCCAGGCTCAGAGTTTCAGAAAAGGGGCCCGGCTAAGAAATTCTCTTGACTCTAGCATGGAGCAGGAGCATCTATTTGTGGTTGCATTTTATTCTATTCTGGTTTCTCAGTTATTTAATTCTGCTGTCTATAATCCCGAAACTCCTCCAATTTTTTGGTATAATAACAATCATAATGATGGCAGCTAACATTAATTGGCTAAATATAAAATACTGGCTAAATGTAAAAACTCTAAGTGCTTTGCTCATATAATCTCTCTTGATCCTCATGACAACCCTAGGAGGCAAGGTACTATTATCAGCAACTTAATTTTATAGATGAGGAAATTGAGGCCAAAAAAATAAGCAACTGGGTATAAGTCACAGAGTTGGCAAATGGCAGAGCCTGGATTCAGAGCTAGGTAATCTGGCTTCGAAGCCTCTCTTTTCTATTTTTCAATACAATTATTTTTTTTTCCGTGTCTGTTTTGTCATTTTCAGTGATATCTGAGAAGTATGGAGAGGTAAATGTGTGTGTTAGGTCCATCATTTTGTAATGGAAACTCTCTGTTTTCACTACACCAGTACTGTTTTCAAACACAATTTTAATTGGTAGAAATGTCTTTTATAGAAGATGCAGAATCCAGTGAAGGACTCTAGTGGCAGAAAACAAGCCCCATGTAACTGTGTTCAATCAGCATCAGCAGAGGTAATGGGTAGGATTCCCAAAATGAGAGGCTTGAAAGTAGAAATTTCAAAAATATAGATAAGTTATTTTTTAATCTAAGGAAACATTAAACAACAGCATTTTCATGTTCTCAGCAACTTATTAGTTTACTGTCACCACTACCTGAGAGAAGTTGAGAAGGGACTACAATTTTAGCCCATCCTATTCCCTGACAGTGGCTTGTAAATAATTCAGTTCAACTTGGATGCGTATGATACACCTATCACATGTACTGTGCTGCAAACTGGAAAAAAAGATATGAAAGGAACTGTCTCACTGTCCCTGCCCTTACAGAGCTTACAGTCTATGGCAGGCACAAACAAGTAAATGATTATAATTCAGTGTGATAAGTGCTATGATACAGGCAGGTACATAGAGGGTGCCATCAGGACAGAGATGGGCCTTCCAAGGTGGTTCCCCCGGAAATAACTCTTAGACTGAGTGTTCAAGAATACACTATTGTTGGTTCGGGGAGATTAAGCTTAATTTTTCATCTTCTCCCTCAGTCTGTTCCTCCAACCATCTACGTAACACCTAGTGATGAGCACAATGGTCCACAAAGAAAGCTGGAAGCTTTCTCCAGGCCCACCCTCCGCCCTCTCAATCAGCCATCAAGTCTCATCCAGTTGTACTTCCTCAGATCTCAAATTAATTCCCCACTCCCTAGTACTACTACAGCTGTCTCAGGTGCAGCTTCCACCATTTCTCTCCTTGATGATCATAACAACCTCCGAACTTGTCTTTCAATTAAATCTCTTCACTAACTTAAAAAAAAACACACACACACACACACAAAAACCAGTCTACGGCCATGCCACCCTGCACAAGCCTGATCCCGTCTGATCTTGAAAGCTAAGCAGGGTCGGGCCTGGTCAGTACTTGGATGGGAGACCAGGTGCTGTAGGCGTAAAAAATAAAAAAAATAAGGGATTGTAAGATGACAAGGTCCTTCCAATCTGTGAGGTCAACCAAGGGTTGCCTTGCCTAAAAATAAATAAACATTTTTTGAAAAACCACGAAACCCAGAAAACTCCCCTTGAGTGGTGTCCCACTTGAGCTGGGTCCTCTTCAGATTCTTCTCTCCACACTCTTTCCCACTAAGCTTAACTTCCTACAGTTTTACTGAAAGACCATGCCGTTTTGCCTATTTGCCTGTAATCAAGTGGGCTAGTAGTCCCTGTCATTTGAGATATTCCAACCCTCCCATTGCTAACACCCACTCAGCCCTTAAGTACATCTCTTCTGAAAAGTCATCCTGATAGTCACTCCTCTCTCTCTGTCCTCTCCACAAGCTGGGCCAGGTACCTCTTCAGTATGCTCCCATACCATGCCACCTCATTAGGACACTTATCACAAAGAATTACACTCAAATTATTCTGTAATTGTTTCTTTACCTGATTCTCTATTATCTAGATCACTGAGCTAGCACAGTGTCTATTACTTAGGAGGCTATCAAGAAATATTGAAAGAATGAAAGAATGAACGAACACGAACGAACGAAGATAGTTAAGTCTGTGAAAGCTGATGAGATAACCAAGGAGATAATGGAGAGGACAGAACGTTGAGCAATACCCACCACCGTTAGTGGGTAGAAAGAAAGAATCTAGTGAAGAAAACAGAATGAACAATCAAAGAAGTAGGAAGAAAACATCTAGGATTGTACAGTAAAGTAACCCAAAAGAAGAGGAAAATTTAAGAAAGTGCAGGTGGTCAACAGCATCAAACACTACAAAACAGGTCAAAGAAAGTGAGAACTAAGATGAGGCCACTGATTAGAGGCAGTCACTGAAGATCTTGATACTGCTCGCTAGAGGTGCACTTAAGTCCCACCTCGCTCTTCTCAGCACTGCCAGAGACCATCTTCCTCAGCCATTTGGAGGCAGTTTAGGGCTTACCAGATAACCAAAGGTATACGACTTACCTGTGCTAATCTGTTTTCCATGGTTAATAAAATTGAAAAACAGAGAATATACAAAGAAAACAAAATCCCACCAGCCAGATATAACATTATTTCACTATTTCCTTTGTTTTTTTGTTTACATTTGTACAAAATTGATATTATATTGAATTAGACATCCTAATTAAACAATTTCTTAGTTCTACTTAAATTTAGTCAGCCCAATTTAGCTTCCTCATTGTAAATCAATAAATAAACATCGCAATTTATAAACAGAAAAAAAAGATGTTATAGAAGTAAATGTGCCTGTTTGGCCACATGCGCACAATTATTTTTCTGCCACATAACGCTAAAATTACGTCTTAATTTGTATCAATAAAATTATTTATTGATGCTAAAAGGTGGCATACTGCCCTAAGTATCTTATCTTGGCCCATTTAAGCTAGATTTTATTCTTTTCATGCTCTGGAGCTTGGCTACTAAAAATAGCTTAGGTACTAGATATAGTAACATCTATAGCAGCTGCAAGATTTTTTTCCTAGTTTTTTTTTTTTTTTAATAATCTCTTCAGTCAAAATTAGATATACTGGCTTATAAATAATTTAATAAAGTCTAAATTACAACATTAAGCATGCTTGTCTGACAATTTGTTTTATCTAGAAATAGTGGGAACCAGAGTTTTCAACCCTCTTCTAAGATTTTCTTGTTTTCCGTATGAAGTATGTTTTGCAAGAAAAAAATTAAAAATAGAAAAGCAAAATTTCTAAAAGTAAGAATTACAAGGTCAAAGGATGTGAATATTTTTAAGGCTTTTGATACATATTGCTAAATTGAATCCAAAAAAGCTGTGTGAATTCTTCAATACATGAGCTTCATTTCCCCATAACCTTGCTAACACTGGGTATTTTTATTTCTAGTCTTTGTGAACCTAATAGGTAAAAATATCTTATTATTTTAATTATCATGTTTATAACAATAGTGAAAATAAACATGCATATTTATTGTTCTTTTTTATGAATTGATTTTTTTACCTATTCATGTTCTTTTACCTATTTTTTTAGTGGGTATTTGTTTTTAAACTATTGATTTATAAGAGCTCTTTATATATTAATGATATTAACCATTTGTTACAAATATTTTCCCTATATTTTTTAATAATTTTTTACTTACAATTTTTTAAATTTTGTAGTCATATAAATTAATCTTTATTTCTTCCTTAGAATCATACTTAGAAAAGTCTTTCCCATACCCATAATTTAGAAATTATTCAAACTTCTTTTTAATATGGTTACAGAGGAATAATAATGAGATTAGTGAAATGATTTATTGCTACTATCTAATTCACATTAAGTGATTCTAACTCCCTAAAACTTAAAATTATAATTCCAGGGTGGTCAATATGAAACACAGGCCTAAAATTAAGTTCTAGACTTTACTTATTCCAAGTTTAGCTGTTTAGACAACTTTTAAAAACCAGAGTTTCAGTGTAGAAAATTCATTCAAATTTCCCTTTACCCCATATGAAGCACAGATCTCTTGCTAGTTATCACCCACCTCTCAAGAACCTGTTAGGGATCCTTATGATGGGACAGGACTGAATGAAGCGCCTCCTAACTGGGTCCCATCGTATTTTCTTCTTACCTGTTACCACAATTATCAGCAATAAGTCAGACACATACAACACATGGCAAATAATACATAGTTACTGTAGTTATAAAGACAGAAAAACAGAAAACAAAACAATACTTGAATACAGAAAGAAGTGATGCAAAGTAGCATTTAACCCTGTTTTGGGAGTCAAAACAAAATTAAATTAATATATAAGCAGTGATGAAGCTTTTCAACTCATCCCCAAAGAATACAAACGATAATGTGCACCATTTTTCGGAATTCTGGGTCAACAGAACATGCATTTAATAATCACCAATGCCATCTTGTGGCAAAAATTCACCATGAGCTTTACCGACAGATTAGAAACTAGGACATTTTTTAAAGTCAGTGAATGTTAAAAAAAGAAAGCTGTGATTAAAATTAATTCGGCATAATGTAGACTCCTGGTCTCTTCCAGGTTTGGTATCCCTTTTTAAGTTATATGGTTAAGAAGATAAAGCAATGGGTACCATTCTTTAAACATGAAATAACATCCTGGCACTTCATTGGCCTGGTGGTGGGGAGTATGGGATTCATCTGCCTTCCCAGGAAGCAAATCAGCTCCATACTAACCTCAATTAAAACTTGTTTACTTATAAACTAAAAGGAAAACATGAGGCATTCTAGAACTGTTAAATGAGATGTTGTTTTTCTGCTCAAAGTTCTGATAGCTCCAAAAGATAGCTCTTTTGGGCAATAAAATCAATTAACGTTTGTATAGAGTTTAAAGTTTACAAAGAGTATCCACACATATTATCCCACTTGATCCTCACAACAATCCTGCATGGATTCAATGGCCATTTTATTAAACACCTGCTATGCCATGAGCTCCAGGCTAGACTCTAGGAGAGTGAAAGCAAACTATGACTCCTACCCTCAAGAGCTCATGGTCTTGTGAGGATGGCAGATGTCTAAACAAATAATTACGTTACAATGAAGTAACTGCTATAACTGGGGCTATAAAAACACTCTGAGGAAGATATAAAAATGTGACTTAATGCCAAAGTCAGGATTCAAACCTAGGCCATCTGACTCTAAAACCTGCCTTCTTTCCACTACATCAGACTTATCCTGTCTCAGTTCCTTAGAAAGAGTATGGTTTTGGGTTTTGGCAATTGAAATATATGTCAATTCATGAGCAAGGCCTGGTTTGTTTCCTGTAGTCCTTGTACATAGAGATACACAAAGTTTGTATAATTAAAAATAGGATTACCTGCACATGAGTACTTAATATTGTAGAGAAGACAGACTTGTGGTCAAAGGGAAGAACTATTTACTTTGCAAAAAGGCAAAAGGTTTATTTTTAAATCTTCTAAATGTTTTAAATCAGTAGTTTCTAAATGCTTGTCTACAGACCACTGCTAGGCTAAGGTGAAGATCCACCAGGCCAACACAAAATGAGAAAAATATGGACAAGGCAGTGAGTTTTTAAAAAAGTTAAACTGTTCCATTTAAAAGCCTGTCCTTTTTTCAGAGATTAGAAACTTTTTATTATTAAACATTCTTTATTTTATGAGATGAAGGTTTTAGAAAATGGTAGTTGGTTTTGATTTTTTAAATATTCTTTCTTGGAAAAACTGAACATTTGCAAGCCTATGGGTATTCCCAAAATACATATATTTTTTAATTTACAGGTTTATGACATCCAAAAACCTATAAAAACCACAGCTTTTAAATCAATACAATCTTTGTTGATGACTCATAAGTCCAACATTGTAAACCACACACTGTCAAAGGATACGTAAGGTGTATAAGAAACTTCCCTTGCCCTCAAGAAGCTTATATTCTAATTAGGGAGACAAGACAGACACATAAAACAATTATATAGCAATACAAGACATAATATAACAAAGTGATTAGCTTAAAATTTGACATTTTTATGTACCAAAAGCATTAAAATGTACATACCCTTTGACCCAGTTATTCCACTTCTAGGAATTTATTCCTAAAGAAACAATCACAGATGCATGGAAAAATGTAGGGACAAAGATACTCACTACGATATTATTTACAATGGTAAAAAATTAGAAATACTTTCAATGTCCAATGATAGGGAGATGGTTAAGTAAGTATGCTAAATAAGCATACTTAAATTTGTTCATATTCTATGTAACACTAAAAAGTATATACAAGAATATTTACTAACATGGGAAAACATTCACAATATATTGCAAGTGAAAAATGCAAGGTACAAATAGTACTAGACCATGACACCATAGTAATAAAGAAAAAAGCGTATATATTCATGAAAAATACAGGAAGGATATACGTCAAATTTTAATTGTTGTTATCTTTGGGTAGTTATTATGAGTGATATTGTTTTTTTCTCCTTAGTGCTGGTCTTTATTTTCCAGGCTTTCTCATTGGGTAGGCATTACTTTGGGACTGGAAGAAAAACAATAGCATATTACTTTAATTTTGTTTTAAAGCTATGGTTAAAATAAATACTGTAAAGAAACACACCAAAGTGTTAACAGTGGTTTGATTGGGGTTGAGGGTTATCATCTCTCTTATAATAGCCAATAATTCTATGACATATATTATTTTATAATGGAAAAATATAAAACAAATTAGAATAACACTGAGGGAATAACATTAAATATTATTGAACAAAAGTTATAATCAAAAATCCTTTTTAATGTTTTCTCAGAGCTCTGTGAAACATCTTTGGCCTATTTCTCTCTCAGCAACCAACGTAAGTCTGTCACAGGCATAGGCTAACATTGACTCTGTGCAGATCATTCACCCGAGGTAGACACTGACTTCAGAACTCGCATTTTCTTCATTCACCCCAAGAGCAGAAAAAAAGAGAAACCAGCAACATCACAAATATATGCCTTTCCAAGTTCATGCAAATATGTTTCTGAACTTGTGTTCACTGAAGCTTTAGTTTTTACACATTTGAACTGCCAATCTTCATTTGTGATTGCATCTACTCTTCAAAACAAAAACAATTTCTTTGGTCATTTCACTGATTTTTTTTTTGCTATATTTAACTTTTTTTCTCCTTTTTATTAAATTTATTTCACTACAAATATGACACAGTCAGTGACTAAATCAAGATGGCAGGCTGAGCACACTGCAAGCAAACTCTCCCCAAAGCCCTGAGAGTAACACAAATGCCATTTTTAAAAAATCCATAATCACAAGAAATGTCCTCCATGGACTAAAACTATAAGGAATCATTAAAGATGAAAAGCTGATAGAATCAGTTTAAAGTAGGAAACCATAATCCTATATGCCCAGAGTAGAGAGCTATTATTTCAAGTGGCCCAAGTGGCCCTCGGAGTAAACTAAGCCCTGAGATGGAAGACAGCAGGAGGAATGGAAACACTTCACAGAATCTACAGCATAGCTGGTTGGAGGGTAGCACAGAAGTTACAAAGCAGGTCAATCTCTCCCACCCGTTGACTTCTTTTGGGTCAAATAGCGGTATTTGCTCCCAGATGGGAACTGTGGCATCACACACGAAAGGTGTCACTCCCCAGGGAAAAACAATGAGTATAAACACTTGGATTAGAGACAAGACAGAGCCCTGGGTGGATATTAATCCCCAGGCAGTAGTGGTTTACACTCCATCTCACTGCACATTCCATCTCTACCCACACCAGTAGAGACCTGCTTCAATAAATAGATGTAACATTCACAGGAAGGCTAACCAGGGCTCTCAAATAAAGATGAATTACCATAAAACCAAGACTCAAACGTGGAAAAGAGGCATTTGTGTGACAAACAGAAAAACTTACACCCAAAGAGAGTTAATAAATTAAACGGAATAAGACCTTAGATTAAGTACAATTAGTATCCTCAGAAATATGCAAGATAACATTTATTTAAAAAGAAATCAGTTGAAACTCTTGGAAATTAAATTTTGATCACTAAACTAAAAAACCTAATTAAGGACTGAAAAAAATATACTCAAAGAGCAAATTAAATTAGTAATCCAAAAGATGGGGCCAAGAACTTCACCAGAATATAGTTCAGAAGGAAATAGAAGTGGAAAACAATTTTTAAAGTTAAATATAAAAAAAAAAAATTGAGCAAACTCTATCAAAATTCCACCTGCTTTTCTTGCAAACATGGACAAGCTAGTCCTAAACTTCATATGGAAATGCAAGGTACCCAGAAAAACCAAAACCACCTTGAAAATGAACTAAATTGGAGGACTCACATTTCCTGATTTCAAAACTTACTACAAAGATACAGTATTCAAAACAATGTAATATTAACATAAGGGTGAATATATACATATATATGTACATATACATATATATCAATGGAATAGAAGAGTGCACAAATAAATCCATATATCTATGGTCAATTTACTTTTGACAAAAATGACAAGACTATGAAATGAGGAAAGCATAGTCTTTTCAACAGATGGTCCTGGGACAACTGAATATACTTTTAAACCCAGAATTCTCTATCTCCTCAAACTCTCAGTGTGCGTTAAAAAAGCATGGCATTTTTGAAACACAAGGACACAAAAATTTTGCTTCCCTCAGACTTCTGAAAGAATTACTCAAAGACTTATATCTGGAATTTTAAAAAATTTAAATCAAGAATAATAAACAAGGTATAAGAAACGAGTTTAAGGAGAGAAACCAGTAAGGCCTTTGACTTTAGGTAAACACCAATTGGAAACACAAACCCAGCAGGTTACTAACACTCTAAACTACAATCTCAGATGATATCGACAGGAATAACTGTGAGGGTAAGAAGAGGAGTTGGGAGGAAAAAGGAAAAGCAGATAATTGGTAAAGTCCTTGTCTTGTTCAGAGGGAAGATACAGAAAGAGGTTAATATAGATATCAAAAGAAAATATAAATTTAAGTATTGTATACAAAATTAAGAATACTAGATGACTTCACTCCCAACATTTGAGGAAGATATACCTATCCTACACAAACGTTTTCAGAGACTAGAGAAACTCACTTAGGAGACTAGTAGAAACCTGATATCAAAATCTGATAAAGACATTAAAAACAATTACAGGTCAACATCCCTTATAGACATAAGCACAAAAATTCTGAACCAAGTACTACCAAATCAAATCAAAGTGATATAAAAAGGAGAATGCATCATGACCAAGTGAAGTTTATTCCAAGAAAGTAAAGCTGATTTACCATTCAAAAATCAATTTAGTTCACCTCATTAACAGAGCGAGGAGGAAAACCATATGATCATCTCAATAAATACAGAAAAAGTATTTGATGAAATTTAATATCAAGCAAACTGAGGAAAAAAAGAAACTTAGAGTCACAGAAAAACCTGTACACAAATGTGCATAGAAGCTTCATCTGAAATAGTCAAAACCTAGAAATGATCTTCCAACGAATGAATGGTTAAACGAACTGTGGACTATGGCAAACTGCTCAGTATCAAAGAACTACTGGTATGTGTAGCAACTTGCATGGCTCTCAAGGAAAAAGGCCAATGTCAAAAGTCACATGTTGTATGATTCCATACGTATAACACTCTTGAAATGACAAAATTATGGAGATGGAGAATGGCTTAGTGGTTGCTGGCGGCGGCGGGGGCTGTCAGGGGGAGGGAGCCTTATGATGGACTATTCATTCTATGTCTTGACTAGGTGGTCACACAAACCTACACATGTGATAAAACTGTATACGACTCAATACACACACACACACACACACACACACACGAGTGCATGTAAAACTAATGAAATCTAAGTAAGGTCAGTGATATCAGAGTTGATTTCCTGGTTGTGTTTATTGTACAACAGTAACAAGATGTTATCATTCAAGGAAACTGGATGAGGCATATATTGATTTCTCTGTATTATTTCTTACAGTTGCATACAAATCTATAATATTTTAAAGCAAAACATAAAAAATTAAATAAATAAAGACCAAAATTAAGAAAAAACTGATTATGCCTATATAGGGCAGACTGCATTCAAAATGATAAATCTGAAACAACAAAAAATATTTTAATAATGAGAACTATTGCTAGAGAACACAATCTAAGAATTCTGATTTAGGTGGCTATGCCATGTGGTATAATCCTAATGCTTTACACAACACAGTATCTATAAAGAATTTCAGAAGAGAAGCAAATTAATACTGTATTTGGAATCTGCACAGTTGTACAGATTGCTTACTGTACAAGAGCTCCAGGCCAAGTGGCTAAATTGGGGTGGGGTCTAAAATCCAGCCTGAACTCTACTCCCGGATGCACCCATAGGACTACCTGAAAGAGGCATTTTTTAAATTCTGCACAATGGCATACTTATTAAGGCTAGCAATGACCTACTTGTTGAGTAAATGACTTTCTTTTAAACTGAGGAGAAATAACGTCTATTTAGTATTTATTCCTAGCACTTACATATACTCATTTTTAAATTTCTGCCTTTGGCTTTTCAAAACAAGATCTGAACCCTATATTTTAGTTCTGTTGTGCTATTTGGGTATAGAATATTCCTTAAGTGGCTTCAGTTCTATCTCAAATCCTTTCTGAAACAAAGTGGTATATAAGTCACTATAATCTAAAATATGAGTTACAGAGCTATACTGCACTTTATTATGTTTAATTAGTCATGGTGTTTTTTGTGTGTGTGTGTGTGAGTGAGAGAGAGAGAAAGAGAGAGAGAGAAAGAAAGAAACAAGTGCATTCCTTAATAACAATACCATTCCAAGAACCCATTTAATCCTCACCACAACTCTAAGAAATAGATATCATGATGATTCCCAATTTATGAGGAAATTAAAACACAGAGAGGTTAAGTCATTTGCCCAAGGTCACTTAGCTAAGCAAGTGAAAAATTTGGGATTCAAACCCATGCAGTTTGGATCCAAATCACTTTTAGCCACTTTGCAATAATATTCTTAGTCATAATTCAAGTTGGCACCTGAAAAAGTATGTCTAATCAGGGGACTGGATAATAACTTGTTAAATGAATGAATGGATGAATGACTACAAAGACAGTGATTCTCAGCCAAAAGTACACTCCCCAACCCTCCAAAGAAGTTGCTCTCCTCTCCCAAGATTCTGGTATAGTATATTCCCCATTATACTATCATACTGCCACTTCATTCAGAATAAAGACCAGAGCAAGTCACTGTAAATAATGGAATAACTAACAGTTCTCATCCCTTAGGTTTTTAGGAGTCAAAAAACTGATAAAGAACTGCACTGAAACAGAAACAAGATACACTGAACAAATACACTGAACAAACTGATGGTTGCCAGATGGGAGGTGGCATGGGGGGCTGGGTGAGAAAGGTGAAGGGACTAAGAAGTACAATCGGCAGTTACAAAACAGTCACGGAGATGTGAAGTACAGCATAGGGAATATAGTCAATAATGTCGTAAGAACTATGAATGGTGCCAGGTGGGTACTAGACTTATGGGGATCACTTCCTAAGTTATATAAATGTTTAACCACTATGCTTTACACCTGAAATACAATATTGAATGTCAACTGTAATTGAGAAAAAATATTTTTTAAATAATAAATTTTAAAAATCTCAGAAACTATCACAATCTAGAGGAGCCTAAAGAGACATGTGACTAAATGTAATTACTGTGATATCCTAAATGGGATTCTGGGTCTACGGCCACGCCACCCTGAACGTGCCCAATCCCGTCTGATCTCGGAACCTAAGCAGGGTCGGGCCTGTTAGTACTTGGATGGGAGACCACCTAGGAAGACCAGGTGCAGTAAGCACAGAATGAAAGAATGAATGGGATCCTGGGACAGAAAAAGGACACTCGGTAATAACTAAATCTGAATAAATATGGACTTGAATTCATAAAAGAAAAGAAAAAAAGAGAACTGTGCTGGCAACTTGAACTTGCACTCTGATTCTTTTAAGGGCCTTCAAGTTATGGTTTCACTACTTATTGGTTTCTACTGTACTTCCCTAATACACACACAGGAAGTGTATCTTTAGGGAGTTATAATATTGAGACAAAAGCAGCTCTTTGCACCCCCAGATATCAGATATGCTATATCTTCCTTTTAGCCACATCCCATGTTTCTTTTTTTGTTTTAAACATTCTATTTTCATATCTGTTTATTAGCCAACTCAAATATTTTTGGCAACAAAGGAATAAATGGTAGGGGAATGAAATTCCTGGTTCTCACCTTCTCTGTTGCTTGTCATTTCTGTTGTTCAATAAAACATATTCATTTCCCCACCATATTTCATATTTGTTTTCTTACACTTTAGTCTCTTGTCTCGACATGTGTAGCAAAGAGTAGGCTTATCATAACTTCTTTCCTTCTATAAAAGTAAGATTTGAGAGGCATCTTCAAATCTTAAGCTGTTCTTCAACATTTTGGTTTATATTATTAGTTATCCAAATATTATTTTACTGAAACAACAGGCTTGCTGGTTGAGGACTTTCATCTTTGGGGGACAAAGGAGGCACAGGAAGAGTTGAATCAGGCTTAAACTGTTCCAAAGTGTTGATATGATATATGAAACCAGCGGTCATAAATGACAATTCTAAGCTATACTCTCCTTCCTTAGAAATAATTTTTAAAAACAGGCTAAAAATTTTACAGATTATAAATTAATAAAAATGTATTATAATCCATAAACCTGTTAGATTAAAATATTAAATCTGCATCTAACAAACAAAAATCCTGGGAACACTCCTGATTTAAAATAGTATTACCACATTCTTAATGTTTATGAATGGCTGTCAAGACTCTGAAATAAACTTTTAAATAAAATCCCACCCTTCAACCAGTTTAATCTTTTGATAAGAAGAATTAACTATAAATACAACATAAACTATATGCATACCTGATGACCTCTAAAGCTCTAAAAAAATCTACGCTTCTCAATGGAATCAGAACTGTTCCAAGAATCTTAGAACTCACCTAGTGCAGTGGTTCTAGAGATGCTGGACTAGCTGGCTCACTGCAAGCTTATTAAAAATAATTATTATATCTTTGATATAATTGAAAAAACGAAAACAAAAAGCAGATTACCAGGTCCATCCCAGTATGTCAGGCATATTAACTTTGGTGGGAAATCAGGTTCCACTGAGACTAATAAAAATTATTGGGTCTCTCCTCCACAAAATACACATATATTCATAATTTTACATATGATATAATCCCCTGGAGGCCAGCCACACATTAATGAACTGAAGGACCCCAGGTTAAAAAAAAAAAAAGAAAGAATTTAGACCCAGAGTGGTATTACTGTTATCAAAAAGGCAGGTAAATGGCAGAATGAACAGACTTATTCTACATTCTACCAGAAGACAAAACTGGGAGAAATTCACAGAAGTTGCAGCTGAATTTATGACAACTCTTTGTAATAATGAGCCAACAAATAATTTGACAATTTTCTTCACAAAGTAATAGGCAGCCGATTAATCAAAGAGGTTGAAATAAACAGACCTCTTTAAAATAGAGCTTTAATATAAAAAGATTAGAGCTATTGTGGAAAGGATTCCCACACTGTGTAGAAAATAGGGCAAGATGACTTCCAAGGTCTTTTTAATTTTCACATTTTATGATTCTAAGGAGTTTTAGAAGAAGGGAAAAAGGCAAAAGATGGAAAGTTAATTTTAAAATTTTTACTGATTATTGGTTGTTTTCTATGTTTAAGATTTTTAACAAAGACTGCCTGCATTTGTACTGTGAGTCTGTGTCAATGTGCCTGTCTGACAATGTAAACTATAGCTAGAGGATCTGTTTTTCTTCATTCACTATGGCCTCCTTCCTTTTCATCTCTAGCAAACTATTTTTTTTAAAGAATGAGTAGAGAATTCATCCTACAACCCTAGAAAATAACCCAGTTTCTTTATTAACAACTAAATTTTATATCCTAATTATACTGAAATAAAAACTTATAGTGATAACCCACTCAAGAGTCGGACTACATTTGGTCTTTTCTTGCTTCTGGATTTCTTGCACTCTAACAAGCATCCAGAGAATAACCTCTCTCCTCAAAAACATCCTTGAGAGAGAGAAAGAGGGGGGAAAAAAAGACTATATAGCAGGTGAAGGTAGATGTAGGAGGCTATTGATTTTTAAATCAATACATTTTGACAATGCCTGGTCTACTAACAGTTTGCAGCCTCCTCCACCCGCTTAAGGAGCACCAAAGATGGGGAGCTCTAAAGAGACATGCAGCCCTCTCTATTTCTGCACGTAAAACTAAGGAACTAAACAAAAGGAAATACTCAAATTCTAATAGTTAAATGACTGTATCCAGAAATGTCACTTATTATTTTAACTATTTGTTCTGTTCCTTGATTAAAACTGGAAAAGAATCCCATTTTGAATGTGAAAACAATTGTTCTATACGAACTCCCTTTCCCTTTTCTCAGGTCACCATTTTCTGTTGGCAAATGCAATGTCTTCAAAGGAAATACTTATAACCAAAAGTAATAAAAGCTTGTGTTGGACTAAACGTGGCAAAAAGCAATAAAATATTCACTAAATAACAAATTTTTAATGTCTGATAATTTAAAAACGTTTAAAATACCTAATATATAAAAGTAAGCTATTATGAAAATTTGATAATTCTGTTATGTAATAAGCAGAGAGTGAACATCTTAAAATGCAAAACTGAAACATGACAGGTATAAATATTGACAAAATTGACATGATTTCTAGTAAGACATCTGCATGATGCATTATATTCAGAAAGAAAAGCTATTCTTTACTCAGAAATAAAAATGTCAAAGGATAACATTTCCTAAGAACATCTGCATTGAAGCACTTTTTTTCCTATAAATGCAGAGATAAGTTTTGGATTTAAAAACCATCATTGAGCAAAAAAAAAAAAAAAGTGATGCAATTTTAAGAAGTTATTTCTCTCCCTGAAAGGTTTTCTCAATATTTTGTTTTATATATGCACATGTATTTAAAGCTAAATATA
This sequence comes from Macroglossus sobrinus, assembly GCA_004027375.1. Classification (NCBI taxonomy): domain Eukaryota; kingdom Metazoa; phylum Chordata; class Mammalia; order Chiroptera; family Pteropodidae; genus Macroglossus; species Macroglossus sobrinus. The sequence goes on along the minus strand of PVKZ01000709.1, from coordinate 524,775 downwards.
TTACCTCTTTCTAAGGTACCCAGTTTGGAGTGCATATTAGAAATTTCATATTCCTCCATCAGTCTTGTGCATTTGTGTGTGTTTTAAGGAATATGTTTTATGTGACACCAAGATGTTTGTGGCTAGTGTTTGATCAATTACACATCTGATTTAAATTAACTGAGTTGACAGTTTGTTGAAACCATATGGCAGGAGCTACTGTGGGTAAAAAGGGAAACAAAAAAGCACCATTCAACTACAAAGACTACTTATCTCATTTTTTGCTAGTCATCATACTTCTAATTTCACTCTCTAGTTCTTACAGACAACTTAATGATCGTATCTTAGTAAAGCTTAAAGCAAACTCTGACGCTACAGCAAATATAAAAGGTAAGGGCATGAGACCAGGCTGGATTCTAAATGCAGCAGGAAGCCACTTTTGTCTGGGAAGCAATAACCATAGTTGTGCTTCAGAAAGATTATTCTTGTTTTAGTAGATAGGATGAAATACAAAGGAAGTCTGGGAATGGCAAAAAGATTATTAATGCAGTTCTGTTTAAGGCAGTGAAGGCCTGAATTACAGTAGTAACAGAAAGAACTGGGAAGGACATGAGGCAGAGAAGAGCACAGCACAGTGGTGACAAGCATGGACTTCAGAAACAGCCTGTGTCCAAGTCCAGGCTCTGTCCCTTGCTAGCCCTATGGCCTCAGAAGGTCCTATCCTCTGGGCCTCAGCGTCCTTCTCTATGTAAAGGACACAATAACAGTAGCTACTCCTCACAGGTTTATGAGTAAATGTTTGTAAAAATGCCTAGCTAGTGATGTTATTTTGGGGATAAAACATAAGGACTTAAAGACTAGCTGGATGGGAAAGTTGAGTAAAATAAAGGGATAAATATGAGCGTGAGTTTTTAAATTCTGTAACTTGAAGAAAACTTTAAAAACATATTAAAGGGTAAGTTGTAAATATTTATCACTATGTATTGCAGCAATATTTTTCAAGAGTGTAGGAACAATTTAAATGATTATCATTTGCATAGCTGGCTAATTATTGTACATCCATACAACATAATACTTTCAGCCATGAAGAAAAAATCAGATTTAAATGTGCTGATATAGAAAAATCCTTCAAATATATTTTTAGTAAAATTAACAAAATGAAAAGGACAGAGGCAGAAAGAATGCTGTATGTTGCACTCTAATTTGTTTAAAAGTAAAGGTAATATATACCTATATGCAAATCTTTTAACAGATAATAATACCTCTGGGGAGAGACTAGAAAAGTAGGAATCTAGGGTACAAGGGATATTTTGTCTCTGTTGTACACTATTTGATTTTACCATGTTTATATAGTATTTTTCAGTTTAAAAATTAATTTTAAAAAGGAGGGGCAGGGAAGAATGAGTTCAATGAAAGAAAATTAAATTTACATATTTAAGTGAGCATAACTTTATGTGTTCTAAAACCTTGCCCAGTATAGATACTGGTAAGTCTAATGATCTGGAGGGTTCAAAAACACCAAAAAATGGCCTCAAAAAATTGTTCAGGGTAAATAAATAAAGTGAACCTTAAAAAGCATACAGGCTATTAAAAGAAGTTTGACTACATTTCAAAATGTTAAACTTACATGTCAGTTGTGATGTGAATGAATATATATCTCCATGTTATTTATAGTTAACAGGACCCTAGGAAGGTCCACAAAAGCCTTCTATCCCCACAATTACAACCTACAGTAACAGCAGTAGAGTCCATCACTTTTGAACCTTATCTTACTCAAGTTCTCGGGCACATCTGACAAGATCTCCCTCCTTTACAAAACATTTTCTTCTCTTGGCCTCTGTGAAACCAAGCAGTCCTAGATGTCCTATTTACTGACCTTTTTTGCTTGCTTCTCCTTTTCACCTTGAAGAGCTGTAGACTTTTACTTTTATTTTTATTTAACCTTCCTTTGTAATCTCACCTAGCCCATTAACTTCAAATACCATTTGTATGCTTAATAATTCTAAAATTTATATCTTGAGCCTCCATCTCTCCCTTGAATTTGATTTATATTGAAGACCACCTACCCAAGAACCTCTACTAAGAGGTCAAATAGGCATCTCAAGTTGAACAGAGCCAAAACAGAATTCTTGATCCATCCCACAACCCAGCTTCTTCCGGTCAGTTCCATCTCGTTTAAGGGCACCACCAACCATCCAGTTGCTTAAGACAAAAATGTAGGAGTCTTCCTGATTCTTCTATTTTCTTTATAACTCACAGTAAATCCTGTGAATGCAACTTAAAAAATATATCTCGTATTTAATGACTTCTCAGTACCAACAGCACTGTACCCTAGTCCAAGTGACCATCATCTTTTTAGATCACTGCGATAGTCTTCTAAATGGTCTTTATGCTTCACTTTTACCATTCGCCACAATCCATTTTCCATCCAGCAGCTAGAGGGAGTTTCAAAAAATACAAGTCACATCACATTACTCTCTACTCCTCTGCTTAAAACTATCTAATATTGCTCCCCTTCACTTTTAGAATAATGAAAGGTCACAAATTCAGTTTCAGTCATGCTGAACTTGAGGGGTATAAGGCAGTGGAGACAATGGAGAAAGCAAGTATATGACTCTCCAGAGAGATTTGGGCATAAGTTCCAAAGTGGCCTTACTTATTTACATGTGAGTAGAAAATGAAAACCATGCATTTGGAAAAGAATACCTAAAATGGTTGAAAAAAGAAGGGTGGAGGCACAGGATCAGAGACTTGAGAACTCTAATACTTTAACACCTTGTTGAAGAGGAAGAGCTGACAAAGGGTGCTAAATATGAGAGGCCAGATACATAAAAAAGACAACCAGACCCAATGTCAAGAAAACAAGGAAAGAAAGATGTTTTGAAATGAAGAGAGATCAAGTAAGATGGAGACTGAAAAACATCCAGTTGATCTGACAACACAGAAGTCATCTGTGACTTTAGCAAGAGCTTCTTTAAAGACATGATGAGGAGTCATGGCAATGAAGACGGCAACTGTGGTCAATGCTTTCACAAACTTGGCTGTAAAAGAAAAGGGGGAGATCGGAAGAGCTAAAACTTGAAGGGATAGAATCAAGGCATGGATGGAAGGATGCTGTAACTATTTCTGATAATATTCAACATAAAATTGCATGTGGGGGAAAAAAGTATTTGGAAAAGCCATACAAAAATTGTATGTCCTAAATTCCTAGGTAAAAAAAAAAAAATGTATTTAGACTTATATAATGTATAATAACTTATACTCAATTCTCTTGCATGAATGACTATAGACACTGACAATTACTAACTCATTCATAAACATTTACTAAAAACCTCCTATAAGCTGGGCAGTGTTCTAGTCTCCGTGGAAGGGGATAGAGAGTAAGATATTATTTTTGCCTTTAAGGAGCACATAGTTAATAAAAGATAAATTTAAAATAAACAATTGCAATTCAGCATAAGCACTGTGATCCTCTGTACACACAATGGAAGGTGGTGGCACAAAGAAGAGGCACAACAGGCTTTGACATCTAACAGAATCCTAACTCTGACGCTTATTAGCTATACAAACTTCGAGCAAGTTATGTAGCTTCGATCTAAGCCTCAGTTCCTCAGTACAGAAGGAGATGAAAAAGTTATTTACCTTGAAGGTTATTAAGATTAAATAAGTTAATGTTTGTTAAATGCCTTAAACAAGGTCAGACACACAGTAACTACTCAGTACAAGTAAGCTATTTGTATTACATGGGAGAATAGGAAAAAGGCCTATAAAATATACTTTGATGGGTCTAAGAAGACAATTAGAAGAATGGCATTATAAGAAAAAAAATGGTATGTACAGAATCATGACACAGTGAAGTATTGCAGGAAATTACATTTTAAAAAATAATCTCTTCCAACCTATTTTGTTCCAAGAATTCAGGCAACTACAAATACATCTATATAGCTTAAATATGAAATAAAAGACAAATGATGGGGTTGGAGAGGTGGAAAGAGGAAAAAGAGGAGGGTTGGGGGGAGGAGGAAAACTGACAAGACTTTGTACTTTGTGACCAATTAGATAAGAGGTGAGCAGAAGTAAGAAATCTAATGTGATTCCCAGGTTTCTGGCTTGAGTCACTAAATTATTGAGACAGACATTAAATCAGGATAAGAAGCACAGAAGGAAGAGCAGGTTTGGCAGGAATGATGATGAAACTGTTTTTGGATATGTTGAATTTAAGGTACTCATCAGTCACTTGGGGGGCAGTGTCTAGCAACAACCATTGGCAAACAACAGGAAAAAGAGATCTGGGTTGGAGACAGATTTGGGTGTTGTCAGGATATTATGATAACATAGGGAAAATATAAGAGTAAGAAAGAAAAACAAACAAACATACTCTTGGACATCAATATTAAGGGGCAGATAAAAGAAAACTAATAAGAAGAAGTTTGAGATAAAAGGATAACTTAGAGCTCTTTAAAAATAGAGACTGTCTAATCATTTCATATTGCTAGTCAAAATCAAAATCTAGAGAAGTTGGGAGGAATGAAGACTACGAGATAGCCAAAGAATTTAGCAATTAGGAAGTTATCACCTTAGCAAGAGCACCAGAGTAGAACGAGGGTGGCAGAAGCGAGACTGCAACAGACTGAAGAGAAAAAAAAGACAAGAAATGTAACAAGAGAGTCTACTTTTTCTGAAAGTTTGGCTGTGAAGAAGTAAAACAGAACAGCTAGGAAAAAAGAAAACCTAAAAGGTTATTCATATGATAAATTGGGAGAAACAGATTCTACCTGAAAAATAAAAGAAAACATAAACCAATGTTTATAAGTAAAACATTGAAATACAGAATAGTTTTAAGAGAATCTCAAGTTGCTACTAGTGATATGTAATTATTTACATAGTATTAAATAAAACATAATTCACTGATAAAGAACAAAAAGGAAAGCAAATCATCAAAATGTTGATACGTTGTCTTTAAGTGGAATTACTAGGGATGATTTTCCCCTTGTTTCAGGTTTTCAGTGTTTTCCAAATTTTAATCATGAGCTTATATCCTTTTAGAGTGGTGGTGGTAGGAGGCAGAAGACACAAGCTTTACCAAAATTAATCATGCTTCAAGGGCAGAAAATATGTAAGAGATTCTAACTCAAGGAAGATAAACAATGGAGAGAGATGAAATGTAAGCAGTCAGAGAGTAGAAAAGAAATGGAAAGAAAACATAAAACCAACAAAGAAATGAAATCTTCACTGCAGGGAGAGCAAAGGAGTACAAACACTGCTGAAAACATAGTAAACAACATGGATGACAGCTCTGAGAAAGGCAAAAAAGGTATATAATGAATTCCAAAAATCAATATATTATTGAAAGAATTAAAGAAGATCTAAATAAATGGGAAAATATCCCCTGTTCAGGGACTGAAAGACTTAATATTATTAAGATGGTAATATTCCCTAAACAGACGTACAGATTCAACACAACCCCTGTGAGAATCCCAGCTGAGTTCTTTGTACAAATAGACAAGCTGATTCTCAAATTTATATGGAATTGCAAAGGACCCAGAATAGTGAAAATAATCCTGAAAATGAATAAAGGAGGATGCACACTTTCTGAATTCAAAACTTGCTACTAAGTACTAGTAATTGAGGCAGTATGGTATTGGCACATGGACAGACATACAGAGCAATGGAATAGAAATGTGAGTCCACAAATAAACCTATTTGTTTATGGTCAACTGATTTTGACAAGAACACTAAGATTATTCAATGGGAAAAGAATAAGTCTTTTCAACAAATGATGCTGGAACAATAGGACAGCCAGTTAAGGTAACCCTTACCTCACACCAAACATAAAAACTAACTAAAATGAATCAAAGACATAAATGTAAGAACATTACAAAACTCTTAGGAAAAAAAACACAGGGATAGATTTTCATGATCTTGGATTTGGCAAAGGTTTCCTTGATATGACACCAAAAGCAAGAGCAACGAAAGAATAGATAAACTGAACTTCCTTAAAAATTAAAATTTTGTGTTTCAAAGGACAAAATTAAGAATATAAAAAGACAAGCACAGAATAAGAAAAATATTGCAAATATTTGCATGTATCTGATAAGTGACTTGTACCTAAATACATAAAGGACTTGTAGCTAGAATGTATAAAGAACTCTTATAGTTCAACAATAAAAAGACAAATAATCCAATTAAAAATTAAAAAATCTAATAGACATTTCTCCAAAGAAGAGATACAATTAGTCAACAAGCATATGAAAAAATGCTCGATGCCAATTACACCTCAAAAAAGCTGGAAAAGAAAGGAAGAGGAAGAAAGAACAACAAAGAGAGAAAAGATGTTTGACATTAGTCATCAAGGAAATGCAAATCAGAAACCACAAAAAGATGCCACTTCATATCCACTAGGATGGTTAAAATCAAAGTCAGATAACAAGTGTTGACAAGGATGTGGAGAAATCAGAACCTTCATACACTGTTGATAAAAATGTAAAATTCCTTTGGAAAAATTTGGCAGAACCTCAAATTATTTAGCATAGAGCACAGAGTTACCATATGACCTAACTATTCTACTCTTAGGCATATACCTAAGAGAAATAAAAACAAATCATCACAGAATTCTGTACACAAATGTTTATAACAGCATAGTCATTATAGCCAAAGAGTGGAAACAATCTAAATGTCCATCAATAAATAAACAGTTAAGCAAAATGTGGCATATCCACACAATGGAATATTATTTAACCATGAAAAAGAATGAAGTACTGATACCTGCTTCAACATGGTTACTTAGGGCTAAGGTAAGGGGTGAGGAGGAATAGGAGGAGGATAAAGGAGTGATAGCTAAAGTATATGGGGTTTCCTCGTGAGATGATAAAAATGTTCTAAAATTGACTGGCAATCATTGCACATATCTAAATATGTTAAAAGCCATTGCATTGTACACTTTAAATGGTAAATTGTCTGGTATTTGAATTATATCTCAATAAAGCTATTAAAAACAGAGAAATGGAAATGTTAAGGAAGAGTTTTAAAGTATTAACTACTCATGTGCTGAAGAAAATAAATCAAAAATGGAATTGCAAGATATTTAGCAAACAACTACAACAAGTAACCTATAACCTACAGGACACAACTAAAGCAACATACAAAAGAAATCTTATCATTTAAACATCTGGTAAAAATAAAAAGAACATTAAACATCCAACATAAGAAGATATAAAAACAACCACAAACTAAACCCAAGGAAAACTAAAGGAAGGATTTAAAACAATGAAAGAAAAATATTAATAAATAAGAAAAGAGAAAATAACAGAACTGATTTTTTTAAAAATCCAAAAGCTGGTTCTAAACAAGGAAAAAAAGGCAAGGCTTCACATGTAATGAGTAAAGTGATAATGCAATCACATACACAGAATAAAAATTTTAATCATAAAGAGATATCTTGTTTAACTTCACACCAATATTTTGAAAACTTAGATGTAATGCATTATTTTCTAGGATAATATAAATTATCACAGCTTCTTTCCGAAAGATATAAACTGTAAGCAGTTAAATTATCATAGAAATAAAGATAACTGCCAAAGAGCTACTCTCTCCCCAAGATACTCAAGGTCCAAAAGATTTCACAGGTAATTCAATCAAACCTTCAACTTCATTTATCCATTTAACCAGAGAAGGAAAAAAAAAAGCATAGAAAAAGACCAAAGTTATTATGAAAATGGCATAATCCAAAAAAGATAAAACACAGAAAACTACAAAACAATCTCACTTATAAAGAGTGATTCAAATTTCTAAATAAAGTTTAGCAAACAGAACCCAGCAGCATATTTGAAATAATACACAATGACAAAGTGAGTTGATTAAAAAATGCCAGAGAAGTCTAGTAACAGTAAATCTATTAGTACAATTCACCATAATAGTAGATCAAAGGAGAAAAATTACATAATTCTTATAGAGGCTGAAAAGGCATTTGACAAAATTTACTTCCATATTAAAAGCTTATTAACATTTTAACAGCTGACTACTTTCCCATGATAAAACATGCACACTTCCAACTTAATTCAGTCAGGTCTAATCTGAATAAGAAAGCACTAACAATACCGCACCAAAGTCAGGAGTAAGACAAAGATCCACTACTATCTTATCGTTTAATATTTTGGGGAAGTACCAGACAAATCAATTTAACAAAAGAAAGAAAGAAGTATAAAATCTGTAAAGGAAATGATAAAATTACCTTTATTCGGTAATGATATAATTAACTGCAAAACTCTTAAAAATACCTATCTTTTCAAAACTAATAAAAAAACTATTCACAGATACTATTAGAATTTCAAAGGTGGCTATGGACAAAATTAATACTCAGAAATTAATAGCATTCCCATATTCAAACAACAAGATAAAAGATAACAGAAGTAGAAACCCCATTTTCAATAGCAACAAACAAGAGAAAATATCAAGGTATACACATAACAAGAAATGTTAAAGAAAGGTCTATACAAAAAAACCTTTTAAAATTTTATTGAGGGATGCAAAAGAAAACCTGAACAACAAGAAATGAATATATACCCTGTTCTTGAACAGAAGACTGACCCTCAAACACATGTCAATTCTCTCCAAATCTATCTATGAATACAATGCAACACCAACAAAAATACCAACAGGATGGGGAGGGTAGCTTGAAAAACTAATTTTAAGTTTTATGGGAAAATAAACAAGCAAAAATATCGAAGAAAAGTCTGGGAAGTAGAATGAGAGAGCACTATAATCAAAGGATGGAGTCATTATGTATAAATAGGTAAAATGATCAATGAAACAATAAAATCCAGTAAGGACCCCAATTTATATGTCGGAACTAAGTATACCTACAAACAATATTTCAGTACTGTGATAACTGGGTTGCCGCCTGGAAAAGAAAAGTAAGATTGGATTCTTACACCTCAATAATTTAAATTTTATATGGATAAGTGCATTTAACTTGAAAATAAAATTATAAAAGTACCAAGAATTTTCATTTTCATTTTCATTAGAAATAATATTGAAATAGGGAAGACCTTTCATATGACACCAAACCTAAAATCCAAAAAAAGACGGACAATTACAACTACAATTTTTTTTAATTTCTGCTAGAAAATATACTGTAAACAAGGTCTTTAAAAGCCAAATAATAAACTGTGAAAAATATCTGCAACACATATCACACACAGAACTAATTTCCTAAAAACAGAGAATTCCTATAAACAATATTAAACATGCCAATAGAAAAATGAACAAATAACCAGGTGAAATGAAAATACAAGCAGCTGTTATAAAGAAAACAAATATGGTTCTCACATCTACGAAAAAGATGAAAAAAAATATACCTATTAAATTGACAATTTAAAAAAGTTTGATAATCAACTCTGTTACCAAGGGTGTCAGGAAGCCAGCACTCCCAACACAGATAATAGGACATAAACTAGTACAACCTCTGTGTGGGACAGTTTGGCAATATTTATCAAAATTTAAATAGTACATATCTTTGACCCCACAATTGTACTTCTATGAATTTATTTATTCTAAAGACATACTTATGTGCAACACTGTATATGTACAGGAATATTCACTGTATCATCATTTGCATTAGCATGACTGTAAACATTTTAAATGCCGATCCAAATAAAGAAATGATACCATTTCCCTCCCTCCACACACACCCACATACATTTTTCTGGAAAGGATACACAAGAAATTTATCATTGGTTGCTTCTAGGAAGGAAGTCAATTAGCTAGGGTCAAAGGTAGACGGAAAACTTGCCTTTTATCATATGTCCTTTTGTACCATTTAAATTTTATAAACATATACAACATTTAAAGTTTTTAAGTTAGGATTCCAGTATTATTTTCACCCAGTTTTACCAACTGTTAATATTTCTCCTCTTCTTTGCCAGGTTTCCAGTTCCTACCTTAGCAACAATGTTTTAACTGTTTTCCCAGTTAATACTCTACATGGTATTTAATCAAACTCAGACAGTTAAATCACAATAGTAACTTGGGTTCCTTTATCCCCATGACCTCCTTGGGGGATCTGCATACCGACTCTACAAAAAGAATCGTTCTTTGGTCTTTACTGCGTATGTAGATTATGAGTTAGTAAAAATCCAGGACCAAGTAGCTAAGAATTTTTTTGGCCTATGGGGCAAACAGATAATCGCTGTTGTATTTTAGGAGACAGCAAAAAGGCAAGAAGCTGCTCCAACAGGGTTTCCCAAAATATCATTTGTGCTGTCACCGTGGATGCAGAGTCTAGTCCACTATTTTTATATTTAAGAATTTGATTTTATCCATTTTTCCAAACTCAATGGGGCTGTAGGGGACTGAACCACACTTATCAATCAAATTTGCAAGAAATGAATTGCTTCAATATAATGCCAATGCATTAATGTAGAATTTAAGAATATATATGTATATGTGTATAAGCAGCCATATGTATATATATCTCAAGACCATCAACTCATGTATATCAAGGAATCACACACAAATGGCAAGTATGCCCAGGAAAACCATATGGCGCTCTGTGTATAGGGAGAAGAGAACAAAGAGAAGGTCAGAGAAGGCTTCCTGAAAAAGTGTGATCAAGCTGAGATCCAATGGAAGAGAAGCTTTAAAAAAAGACTAGAATGGGGAGTAAGAGGGTTTCTGCATGATGCGATAGCATGTGCAATGGCCCGGTGGCAGAAGAGAGCATGCATGATATGTCGAAGGAGGTGGAAAAGCTCCAAGAACAAAACCTATGATGTAGCATTAAACTGTAGCGTTAGAGAAGGGCCAGATCATATAGTGCCTTTTAGGTCATGTTAAGGATTTTTGCCTTATCCTAAGAACAATGAAAAGCTAGTAAAGGGCTGTAAGCAGAGATAGGAAAGGATTTGTGCTTACAAAAAGATCAGTATGCTGTAAGAATTATGGGCAAGAGTAGAAGCAGGAAGACTGCTTACAAAGCTATTGCAGGAGACCTAAGTGAGAGATGATGGCGGCACGGACTGGAGTTAGGAAAGAAATGAAATAGGACTTTGTGACTGATTACACCTAAAATGCAAGGGAGAAGAAAATGTTGAGGACGATGGCCAAGTTTCAGGTTTGCTAAACTGCATGCATAACGATGCTATCACTGAAAGAGAGCGAGAACACTCCAGGGAGACCAGGTTGTTTTGTTTTGTTTCACTGAGCTCTGGAGAGAGGGTAGACGTGCAAAAAGTAAGAAAAGAATCTGGGTGTTCAGTAACTGGAAGTATTGGTAGAAAAGAATGAAAAATAGGATTAGAGTTCAAAGGAGAGAAAACATTAGCTACACAAACTTACTATTTTTTTACCTCCAAGGTCAACCATAAAATAGGCCTAGACATTTCTATCCCATCAACTAAGATCTTTTTAAACATCTCAGAATAAAACCTTTCAATCAAAGGGGGAAGGGAAGCTTGAAATATGATACTTAAAGAAATAAAGCACTGGTGTAAAAAATTTTCAAAGTATATATATTGAGATATCAAATGTTCCCCATTCTGAGGGTGAAGAACAGAGGCTGCCTACTTGGGAAAGGAATGAAGTGCCAATAAAGGGGAGAAGAAAGCAGAAAGAAGACGCTGATGACCCCACTGCATGAATTTTCAGTTTAAACACGTTTATCTTTATCTCTAGACAAATGGCTGTTCTTGGCCTTGTGTGCTAAAGGAATGCAGAAATAATAGGTCCAAAACGGAGCCTCTTTTCAGAAATCGTGGCTTCCACTGCCATCAGGTGGTGGCAGCAAGGAAGTGCACCAACCAGGTTCTTGGAGCCTGGAAATGCCTATATCAAGCCCATGGTATAATTAATCTAAGATCAAAGACTTAAATATTGCAGTGGTAGAGGGCAAGCTGGTGATAGTCTTTGGAAAGAGATTTATCTTCTAATCTGTCAATACACAAAAATATAAGTTTTTGTTGTTAATTTGGGGTAAGAACAAAAGACTTTTTTTCTTTTCCACGTTTAAGATCAGATAAATATTTAGCAATTCTAGAATACTCAGTTTGATATTACCATCTCAAACACAACTCCTGGTATATTATACATTTGACCGTTTAAAACCATTTCAATTTTAATTTTAATGGTGCATAAAAGTGGGTTAATTTGCATTTCCAGCACACATCAATAACCTCATCACAAAAATAAGCAATTGTTCCATTGGCTGTACAAAATTCCTTTGTTATCTTCAAATTAATCAAATAACAATTTTTGACTTCGTACAAGTACAAGGTTCGGTAGTAAACAATTCAAAATCCATCATGTTCTCAAAACTCATCAGCTAAACAAATATATCATTGATAAAATCAACTTCAACATTATCACAAAAAAAACATGGTGAATGATTAACATCATTCCTGGTACTTCTCTTCATGGTAAAAATAAGCTTGCCCAATTAACATCTGACATTCTGTGCAGTATTTACTTCCCTACCTTCCTTTTATTATACTGAATATTCATTTACAAATCTCTCTCTCTACAATCGTCTGCACACACACATCGATTTGATTTGTCTTTGTTTTTTAAGGCATCTGAACCGGAGGATAGGAAATTGTAGGCCAAAACGTGAAATAATCACATTGGATATATTTTTCCAATTCTCAGTCAGCTGTTTTATATAGTAGACAGAGCATAATCTTGTCACCATGTATATTCTTGATCTTCGTTTTCTTTCCTCAAAATCCAGACACATTATCCATTCTGTCTCTGGACATTACAAAATATTAGTAATTCAACTATCTTTCCCTAATAATCTTGGTTCTGTTTCCCACCCATCTCCCAACAACCGCCCCCCCCAATCTCCTTTCTTGTTTCAGCATGCCTAACTTTTACACATTCGAGGTGTTCTTTTGTTTTTTTTTTTGTTTGTTTTTCTGCAAAAATCACTCTTTGGAATGCTCTTCCCTCTTCTCCTCAATTTAGTACCCTTTTAAAAATAATTTCCACGCCTAGGCGCCAATGTCTTTCTTTTACAAGATCAAACTACGGAAGAGGACGAGACTGGGAACCGAGCAAGCGAAACATCTGGGAATGTCAATGAGACGGTGGCCTCTCCTTTGAAAACGCAACTCTCAGCACAGAGCTTTCGATAGAACAAAAATACTTTTTTCCCCACTGTGTTCCTGTTCCCTCCTCCCGCCCCCCTGACCTCAAAGACACCCTTCCTTTTCTCTAAACCCCAGTCTCTGAGCTATGCGTGGGGCCTGTCTTTCCTCCACCCAAGGAAAAGAAAGCAAGAGAGAAAAGAAAAGACAGCAGTCACCTTCCCGCCGCGCCCGAAAGCTGTCAGGACCACGTCCCACGACTCACCTGGCAGGTGCGGCCGCCCGGAGAGTTGCACGAAGCGGTTGAGCTGGCCAGTTCCCCGACCCCCGCTGCCCCCACTGCCCCCGCCGGCCCCGCTACCTCCACCGCCGCCACAACTGCCCGCGGCACCTCCTCCCCTCCGGCGGTTCCTGTCCCAGCCCTGGGCAGCCGACATGACCCGCTAACGATTGCCGCAGCCCGGTCCCGGCAGCCCCTGGCCCGGCGGCACTAGCCGAGCCTCCTTCCTGGGCTCCTCTAGAGACCCGGGAGGCAGGGGAAGGGGGAGCGCCCGGCCTTCACCGGCGACCAATGACTGGCTGACTTGGTGACAGGCAGCCAATGGCCAGTCGTCTTCTTGGCTAGTAGAGGGAGGCGGGGAGAGACGTGGTAACCATAGCTATGGCTAAAAAAAAAAAAGTTAAGGGGGGAGAGGAAGGCAGAAGCAGCCACTCCTCACTCGCATCCACCGCGCTTAGCAAGCCCGCGTCGCGGCTGCTCCTGCGGGATCAGGCGGGCCAATCGAAGGCCGAGCGGGGTCGGCCACGCCTGCAGAAGGAGCCCCGGTGGCTGCCCGTACTCCGGCACGTTCGGGGTTCAAGAACTCTTCCCCGTAAACACTGAAATCTGAAGTAGGATATGCACATAATACGCGTAGTTGGGGACAATACAGTGTCCCGCCAGCTTTACAAACTGAGATCGCTTTCCCTGACTGTTGACAGACACAAAGGGCTCCCTTGGAGGGGGTAAAATCCAGGGGGCGGAGTCAAAGATTAAATGTAAGCAGGAGGTATTCCTGGGTTTCATTTCTCTAGTCTTTCAGTCGACAAGCTTAACTCCCTAATTCAATATAAGCTACGTCCCAAACAGTTTTAGTTAACAAACATGGAAAAATATTCAAGCTCACGAGTAATTATAGAAACACAAATTAAGACCCCTCCCCCATGAGAAACCATTTCTGGCTCATTACGTTGGTAAAGATTTTAAAAATAACACCCAGCAGCGACTAGAGTGCCAAGAAAAAGATTTTTTCATAGGTGACTTCTGGCTATCAAATGTTTTTTCTTCAGTCAAACCCCTTTTTCTCGTAGAAAATGTGAATCGGCTTAAAGACAGGAACAGGTACGGAAGATCGATTGAGGGATTGTTCCAAAATTAAACAGAAAATTTGTCTTTGAACTTACTAGGCGCGGTGCAAAGTGGGAAAATACAAATTGTTCACTGATGTCCATGAACAATAAGGGAAAAGCATATAAATTCCGCACGGGAAACAAAACTTTACAAGGGTCTTAGATCTGGTGGTTTTATTGGTTGTTTTTATTTTTTTTCCGTGATGCTTCATAAGGGAGAACCTTAAGTGATGCGGAGAAAAAGAAAATCTGCTGGAGCAGAGGATTCATACATACCTCAGTTCAAATTTCATGTCGCCACTGACCCCGCCTCCTTATTTTCCTACTTCAACCCTGTGGACAGGTGTTTTACCCATTAGGCACTGTAATGCACTGCTCATGAAAATATTTGAGACCTGAAAAAAAGTATGGCTCTAAAATATAAAAATTAAAATGAATAAATGCTAATTTTCTAAACAATCTGTACCACTGTGTAACCAAACAGTAGATAAAGAAAAAAATTTCTTTTTTTTTTTTAGGTAAGGCAATCTCACAGATTGCAAGGACCTTGGCAGTTTACAATCCCTTATCTTTCTTTATTTTTATGCCTACAGCACCTATTCTAACTAGGTGGTCTCCCATCCAAGTACTAACCAGGCCCAACCCTGCTTAGCTTCCAAGATCAGAAGGGATCACGCTTGTTCAGAGTAGCATGACTGGAGACAGAAAATTTTCTTTTACTATGAGTACGCTACGTATTCCAAGTAATAAATAAAAAGTGAATGATAGAATATCACTATTTTGCAACCCTTACTGAATTCAGAGCTCAATCCGTTGAGCATCAACCACAGCTAGCGTCACAAAATAAAATATGAGCTATATGTGTCTCTAAAACATAAACATGACTGTGAAGTAGTCTTATAGTAAAAAACTGAATCTGAACCTCATCAGATTTCTGTATCTAACTAGAAATTTATAGAAAATATGTAATACAGAGGAACATAAAATACCACAGAGATGCAAATAGCAAAATCCAGACTATGGAAACTCTACAGGATAAACAAGCAAGTTTCTTTAACAAATAAATTGCAAAGGAAAAAGATTTGGAGAGAAAAATCTACAGACTGAAGAGACTTGTAAAGGTTCTAAACTATGAATACACAAAAAATCATTGAATAGGAATGGTTGCACAACTTCGTTAATATGTTAAAAGCACTGAAGTCTATACTTGAAAAGGTGAATTTTATGGTATGTGAATTTTATCTCATTTTAAAATGTTTTAATAATACAAGAAGGGAGAAGGAGATGGGGAACTAGATGAAATAACTTTAACCATAAGCTGAAGCTAGGTTCTGAGTACATGAGAACTATTCATTATATTGTTCTGCCTATTTTGTATGTGTTAGAAGTTCCTTATAATACAAAGGAAAAGTCTACAAAAATAAGATATATTAACCAACCAATTGAAAAATATAGTTATAAATGTATATAATCAATTTTAAATTCCAACAACAAAATGAAAGATTTATTCTTAACTAAATTTAAAGTTATTAAATTTTAAAAGCTTTTAAAAAAGGTTATAGCCAAAATTTTTAAATGTGGAATGTGGGTACACTTTAATGGTTATTAACCTAATTTATAGAGAGGGACCTTCAAAATAAGTGCATGCAGACAATATGTACCTGCCAATATAATGAAGTATACAATGTCTCCTATAAAGTATTAATGCTAAAAATATTAACTTGACTCTAATCAAGATTTAAGCTATAATATCCAGTTGTAGGAATTTTCAGGGGACAAAGGAACATGTGAAGCAAACACATGCAGGGGACAATCTCCACAATATCTAGCCTGGTCTTGTCAATAAGTCAGTGTTATGAAAAACAAAATAGGAGAGAGGTAATCCCTAATGGAATAATAGATCTAAGTAATGACAATAAATGGTTCCTAGCATAACAAAAAGGAACAACCAGACATTATGTGTCTGCTGACAAAAGTACACAAACTCATCCATGAAGGAGTCTTACCAAAAAAAAATAAATCTGAATAAAGTCAATCTTTTAGCTCTAAAAGGAGCAGAGAATATGTTAAATGATATCTTGAAGATGTAATCTGAAAAATATATAATGTGGAAAACTATAGAATGAACAGCCTGTTTTCTTCAATATTATCTTTCAAAGAGAAAGAAGAGGAAAAGAAAACCGACAGATTATTAACAGAGTCTTAAGAGACATAGCAAACAAATGTTGTGTTTAGGCCTTGTTTGCATTTTGATAGAATGAAACGACTATTTTCTTAATGGAAAAATTTGACTGGATATTGGATTATATTCAGGAATCACTATTAATTTTTTTAGATACTGTGGATATGTTTTTTTTTTTTAAGAGCTCTTATCTTTTAGAGAATAATACTGAAATATTTACAGGTAAAATGTTGATATCTAAGATTTGCTTCAAAATAATCCAGGAAGCAGGACCTGAGAGACATGATGAGAATGTAGATTAAACAGTGATTACCATGAGTTGATGTTCAGTATAGCTGGATGATGGGTACTTGGAGTTCACTGCACTATTCTCTCACTTCTTTCATATATATTTGAATTTTTCCCACATAAAAAGTTTTTTTTTTAATCGTTCTTAAAAGAATAATTCCAGGTTAAAAGGAATTTACAACAGAATGTATGCGATCCTCTTGAACAAATCAAATTTAAAAGACAATTTCATGACAAGGAAAGATTATTAGAGACTATTAAAGAATTAATGGAATACGATGATATCAATGATATATTAGAAAATCTCTATTACTTAGAGATGCATAATAAAATATTGAAGAATGGACTATCAAATACCTGAGACAGCAGGACCATCTCTACCCTCCTGAAGCTTACCCATAACGATAGCATGACAAGCAGGAAGAACTCTCAGTTCACATTAACTCAGAAAACAAGTTAGTCGAAATTAGCAAGAAGTCTTCATTGAGAATATTTTCTAGGAAATCGATTTTATAAATGTTGAATACATACAATGATTCAAACAAATTTCCAGAACTATTTTCCAGAACCCTTTTCCAGCAGAGGTTCTATGATTACAACTTTTAATGTAGTGTGAGAGTGGAGGATTGGGGAAGTGGTGAAAAGTACTCGCTATATTATGAAATCTAGTTTTATTTCTCATATTGGTGTCTGAAATTCAACACTGTATAACCCAGTGGCTCTCAACTCTGCCTGCACATTGGACTAATCTGAAACCATTTTGTAAAATATATCCAGCTATTTGGATCAGAATCTCTGGAGCACAGGCATTGGCCATATTTTTGAAGTTCCCTGAGTTATTCTAATCTACAGGCATGGTTGAAAACACAAGTGTAATTCTCTATATCCTAGTTTTATCACATGCAAAATGGGAGTAATATCTCTTGCTTTAGCAGCATCTCAAAGTTATTGTGAGAGATCAATGAAATTGTATATGTGAATATACATAGAAAAGTATAATATTTTATGTAAATGTAAGGTCATAGTCCCATATTAGCAATCAATGTATAGCAGCCCTTTAAAAATGTTTACTTCTTGGAATGTTGGTTAGTTCGTTATAGATTAAATATGACCCAGAATCATATACATTCCTTGGTAAATAGTCAAAGGCAATTAACTGCTTGTCATCAGCCCATATCAAATTAGCATTGATATTGAGAAACCCAAAGTAATTAGTCTTTAATTTAGTTAATTACAAAAAATTATAATCATTTACACATATAAGCATTATACACTACATAAGATGTCATAGAAACACAAAATACACATTGTAGCTAGGATTAAGTTTGGCTGCCCAAAGAAAAGGAGGACGAGGGCTCACATTTATTGGGCACCTTTTGTGAACTAGACACTTTTATGTGTGTTATCTTTTTCAATGGGCAGATTCACCTACCATAGTGTTTTTGAAATATTAAGTCATGAAATCAGTTTAGCGGGTCATGACTAGTATTTTCTAAATGGAATATAGTGGGGAAAGAAGAATTAACATATAAGAGTGCAAGAAAAAAAAACAGAGAGTACAAAAGGACCAGGGGGTCCTGAAATACCTTACCTTTAGGTATTCAAGTTGGAAGGGCCTGCTCTGGAGGATGGATGAGCTATAGAAACTTTAAGTTTCTCTCTCTCTCACAGTGTTCAAGCAGGCATTTGATTAACATTAGGGCTGGTAACTAATCTGTTTACACAGGCCACAGCCTGGAAGAAAATATTTACAAAAGACATATCTGATAAAGAACTGTTAACCAAAATATGCAAAGATCTCTTAAAACAATAAATGAATAATAACTCAATTTAAAAATGGGAAAAAGAGCTAAGAGATAGTAAATAAGCATATGAAAAGATGTTCAACATTATATGCCATTAGGGAATTAAAAATTAAAACAATAGTCTATGGCCATGCTACCCTGAACAAGCCCGATCCCATCTGATCTCGGAAGCTAAGCCTGGTTAGTACTTCGATGGGAGACCACCTAAGAAGACCAGGTGCTGCAGGTGTAAAACATGAAAAATAAAAATATAAATAAATAAATAAGGGATTGTAAACTGACAAGGTCCTTGCAATCTGTGAGGTCAACCAAGGGTTGCCTCACCTAAAAAAAAAAAATTAAAATAATGAAAACCTCTACACACCTATTAAAATGGTTAAAATAGAAAACACTTGACAATACTGAGTGCTGACAAGGATGTGGAGCAACAGGAATATCATTGTTGGTGGGAATGCAAAATGGTAGGTTTACTTTGAAAGACAGTTTGGCAGTTTCTTACAAAATTAAACATACTCTTATCATACCATGCAGCAATCTTGTTCCTTGGTATTTACCCAAAGGAGTTGAAAACTTGTGTCCACACAAAAACCTGCATGCAGATATTTATAGCAGTTTTACTCATAATTGCCAAAACTTTGAAGCAATCGAGATGCTCTACAATATATGAATGGGTAAATAAACTGTGGTGTAGCCATACAATGGAATATTATACAGCATTAATAGGAAATGAGCTATCAAACCATGAAAAGACATGGCGGAAATTTAAAAGCTATTACTTACTATGCAATATATATATATGCCTTACTGCTGAATTGTACACCTGAATCTTACTGAATTTTGTTAACCAATGTCACCATAATAAAAATAAATTTAAAAAATAAAATGAAATAAACAGTAAAAATAAATAAATAAATAATTAAAGCGTATTACTAAATGAAAGAAGCCAATCCGAAAAGGCTATATGGTGTATAATTCCAACTATACAATAGTCTGGGAAAGGCAAAACTATGGAGACGGTAAAAAGACCAGTAGTTGCCAGGGGTTTGGGGGGACAAAGAGGGTAAATTAGTGGAGCATGAACGGTTTTTAGGACAGTAAAACTATTCTGTATGATACTATAAGGGTGGATACATGTCATTAGACGTTAGTCCAAACCTATACAAGGTACAGCCTTAACAGTAAACCCTAAGGTAAACTATGAACTTTGAGCGATGATACAACTCTGTTGCCGGACACTGATAGTAGGGAAGCCCTATGTCAGTTATAAAAACAAACTTTCTTGCCGTGGTGTTTTATAACTGAAAGGCAAACAGAATTCAACTCTGTTTTATTGTTATTTAATAAGTTTAGTTTTATACTTGACAGGAAAACGTCAATAATGCAGTGATATGTTACTTTAGCTGCAGCAGGCTAATGAGAAGAGGACCAAGGCTGCCTCTTCATAACATGTAAATATGCGCTCATACCAAATGAAGTCTGCATGATGTCACAGCAGGAAATTCAAGTAAGTTTCACAGCAGTCCTAATGTTCCAAGTTCAGTAAAAGGTAGAAACTTATTTTTAAAAAAACTAAATAATGGCCCAACACTTTTAAAGTTATGTGAATGAGTTGTTTGAGTGTTTATTTATTTTTCCCAATAATCTAATAGAAAGTTGTAGGATAAAACTAGATGATTTTTTTCAACACCTGCAATATTGAACTTGAAGTCCAGATATGATTCCCTGTTCCAAATTCCAGCAATAATTGATTTATATTCTTATTTGATACAGATTTAGGTAACACAACTACAAGGGAACAAGACAGTTTTATGAAGATATCAAGTGACATCTCATTAAATTGACATTAGAGGAATGGCAAAGATTTATGAAGCATCACATCCGATTATCCCAAACAAGTAAACAAAGACTTGAAATTATTAATATCACTTTGAATTTGGGGTGTAACAAGCTTAAATGAATAGGAACTCTCTGCATGTATTAACATTATTAAAACTAAGTTAAATAAGCAGATTTAATAAATAACCTAAACTGAGACATATTTTTTATACATTGGTGATAGTTTGGCAAAGCAGCATCATTCATTAGAATAAATTAATGTCACTAATAAATATTGTTTTGATTTTATGGTTATTTATGTTTATTATAATTTTGTTTTATAAGCACTATAAGCAGCTTATAATTAATTTATGCATTTAAGTAACATTTTTGAAAAATATAACTTGTCAACATTGAAGAGGAGGGTTTCTGTTTAAAACAGGATAAACAGAATTAAAAAGTGGAATGACCATTACTCAATTTTAAGAAATACTGTTCTACCAAATTCTCCTTCTTTCTTAAGTAAAATTGGTTTTGTTAACTGAAGCCAATAAAATCCTAATTAATACCTTACCTCTAAAGTTGTAATAGATGCAAACCATTAAGTATAATACAAATGTGAGATATTTACTAAGATATTTATTACATAAAATAGATTCTTAAGAAATGCTTTTTAATTACTCAGCTAGAAGACGTGAAATAAGATAATAATATATAAGTTGTAATAGTCCCTGAATTGGCCCAATAGCAATTTAGTAACTATACTATGTCTTAATTTAAAATTTTAAAATAACAAATACATCCTTATTGTGTAATCTACCATAAATAGAAGAATATACAGAAAAAAGTGAAACTCTTCCTTTCACTCTCCACCCAGTCCTACTCCCCACTCCAAAAGACTGTTAACAGTTTGCTGTCTACCCTTCCAGATCTTCTGTGTATTTATATACACATATGTGGATCTGTACAGGTATTCTATTTTACTTCGTACATAAATGGGATTATACAAAGTATATTCTGCATATGGCTTCCGTTATTTTATACATTATGTCTTGGATATGTTATTATTTTTTAACAGGACTTCATTATTTTTTTGTTCTCTCCGAAAGAGGAAATGCCAGATGGCAGAATTTTATGGTTTTATTAACCAAAATACAATGTGCACACAAGCTGCCTATTCATTTTCTTCGCTGTGCAGCCTGGCATTGGTGACTCCCATGGCCAGCGGGGCTGCTCTGCCCACAGTAGCTTTGCAGTTCCTTAAGGAGACAATGTGCACAATCTCCGCACAGTAAGATTAGTTGCACATCAGCAGCACTTCAAGCTACTTGACATCGTGGACCAGAAACTTCCAAAGGCCACTGGGCGGCACGGGCTTTGTTTTCTTGTCACTCCCAACGTGGTGTTGGGCATGACGATCCGGCCCTCCAACCTTCTGCGCACCCTGTCAGCGCCTCTGGCTTCCCACTCGTTATGCTTAATTTTGACATATTGGCCTGACTGGTGCCGAATGAGCTTCTTGGTCCTGTTTTCGATGATCTTGGGCTTCAGGAGGGGTCTGAGGGCAGCCGTGAAGCCAAATAGGAGATGGCTGCCACCTCCCGGAGGCAGCGCCAAGGACATGAGCTTTATCATTCTTTTGAACGTGCAGCCATTTTTCTATCATCTTCGGGGGAAATGTTGAATGAAGACCTCTCACCCCCAAGACAGCATAGATACGGCCCAAACCAAAAAGATGTTAAAGAAATCTAAGGACTCCAAATAAATTCGAGCAAAGTTGGAGTTGCCTTCAGCACCTGAATAATCTTTCACTTCAAAAAAACAAAAACAAAACAAAACAAGAGATAGGGGGTTGGGAAGGAGAAACTTCTTTAAGTGTCAAGGTCCCAGTGGCTCCAGGAATACCCTTGTCCACCACACTGCATAGCAGGTTGAAAAAGCCCCACTGACTTTCATTTCCCCTGAGACTTCAAAGGACAATATTCTCATTTCTCCATTCACATTTCACTGCTTACATTGACGGTTATGAACCACTGAACTGGTGAAGTCTATGAATACTTTTTCAGAAAAATATGTTTAGTGCATAAAATAAAATACATAGAATTATCTAGGCAACCAATTATAATAAAACATAGCTATCAAAATAGTAAAATAATTAACTTTGTAATGTAGTAATTCATGTACCTCTTATATTAAACACATTAACTAACAAGGTCAAGTGGGAGTTTCATAACTACTATAGTTTAAAATAAACTAGAAACAATATTTTAAAGTATTTGCACTTTCTGTAATGGGATATGCAAATATTTCTTTCTATTGGTGACAAAGTATAATTATACCACTGTGGTTGTTGCCTATCTAAATGATGGAAATGCTAAATTTCAGTTGGAGGATGGTGAAATAATGGTACTTTATTTCTTATCTATACTGGTTTCCTTGGTGTATTACTTTGCCAAAGCTGCCATAACAAAATACCATATACTGGGTGGTTTAAACAAAAGAAATTTATTTTCTCACAGTTCTGAAGGCCAGAAGTCCAAGATGAAGCTATGAGCAAGGTTGGTTCCTTCTGGAGGATCTGAGGGAGACTCCATTCTGTGCTCATTTCCTGGCTTCCGGTGGCTTCTGGCAATCCTTGGCATTCCTTGGCTTGTAGCTGTGTTGTTCCAGTCTCGTCACTTGATGCTCTCCCTGTGCATCTCTGTGTCCAAATTTCCCTCTTCTTAAAAGGCCATCAGTCATGTGGGCTTTAGGACCGACCCACATCCAATTTGACTTCATCTTAATTACATCTGCAAAGACCCCATTTCCAAATAAGGTCACAATCATAGGCTCTAGGTAGACATAAACATCAGGAGGACACTATTCAAGCCAAGTTCCCAGACCCCCTGGTTTAAGTGGAATTAGTAGTAAGTCCAAAAGAGAGAAATGATAAAATGCTAATGGTTATTGTGCTGAAGAGTGAAGTTATGGATTTTTTTCTTATGCCTATTTTCAGAATGTTCTGAAATATGATTATATTACTTTAAGAATAAAAAATTAATAAAGAAATTATGATATGCTGTTGCTTTTAAGCACTGGCGACATTTTAGATAATGATTTCCTTTTAATTTAGCCTTCAATAATTTCATCAGCATGAAGGCAAAGAGATCTGGTCAAGTAAAACAGGTCAGGCTACTGGTTTGATACATCTGTGAAGTTGCAGATTAACCTGAATAATCTCTGCCAAAGAAAAATGTAGAGTCATGCTTAGCTCTTTTAGTAAAAGAGGAACATGATCAAAAGTCTCATGGACTAAGGCATCGCTGGATAAATACAAACTACAAATGCAAAATAACAATGAAATTTAAAAACAGTAGTGAACATTCCTGATTAAAAAGAGGTAAGAACCCATATCTTTATGGACAATGAATATCTAACAAGACTGTCAAGCACATTAAATGGAGAAATAATAGTCTGTTCAACAAATGGTGCTGGGACAACTAGATTTCCACATAGAAAAAAATCAAGTTGTAGCCCCACCCCAGACCATAAAAAAAACTAACCCTAAATGGATCAATGACCTAAATACAAGTGCTAAGACCATAAAATTATTAAAAGAAAACATAAAAGTGAATCTTAAAGATCTTGGATTTGGAAGAGAGTCTTAGATATGATACCAAAAGCACGGGCAAGAAAAGGCAAGAAAAGCTGGATTTCACCAAAATTAAAATCATTTATGCATCTAAAGATATTATCAAGGAAGCAAAAAGGCAACCAATAGAATAGGAGAAAATATTTGCAAAATATTTGAGTTTCTCAAAATGTTAAACATAGAGTTACCAGGTGACTCAGAAATTTTGCAGCTTAATATATGTTCAAGAGAACTGAAAACATGTCCACACAAAACAATGGTATACAAATATTCATAGCAGCATCATTCATAACAGCCCAGAAGTGTACATAACCCAAATGTCCATCAATGAATACATGGAAAAAAAGACATGGTACAGCCATACAAAAATGAGTACTAATACATGTTACAACATGAATAAACCTTGAAAACATTATGCTAAGTGATAGGAGCCAGATGTAAAAAGCAACACATTGTATGACTCCATTTAAATGAAGTGACCAGAATAAGCAAATCCACTGTGTCCGAAATTAGATAAATGGTTGCCAGGAGCTGAGGGAAGGGAAGAATGAGGAATAACTGCTATTGGCGTAATGAAAGTTTTGGGATTAGACAGTGGTGACGGTTGCATAACTCTGTGAATATAATATAAAACCACTTCATTAAAGAGTGAAATTTATTTTGTAAGTTACATATCAATAAAAAAATCCCATGAAAAATCAAAATGTTTGATTAATGTGTACCCACTTAAAAACCCATTGTCAAATTTTAAAGACATTAAATTTTCCCTAAAAATACAAATTTTGCTGTTTGACATATTTTTCTACTTCATGAAAGACTTATACTAGTGAACATAGTATGTTCCACTCATTCTTAAAAGAGGTCCTACGTAGCATAAAAAGTTTACATATATAAATTTTTTGTATATTAAAAAAACACATTTAATAAAGACAGCGACGGTTGGAGCTATCAGCAGAGCCATCTGCTCCCTGGGATAAACAAAATGTATAAACTGACCCTGAGAGGGAGATTAGCATGCCAGAGGGTGTCGGGGAGAGCACCTGGGATCAACTTCATGGAAAGGAGAGGGGAGAAAGCAGAAGTGGGAAGGAAGAGAAGCTGGACTGTGATGATGAAGTCTCAAGGTTGGCCCCAGAGGTTCCTACAGGAAACTCTAAAGCTGGACAGCCCTTTAGCATCGTCCTGAGTTGGAGCAAAAGGTCTGGGCCTTTTATATCTCCATCTTGATTCGTCTCTGGATGCAGGATGCTTTGGGGAAGGTAACCGGCTGCCTTCAGTCAAGTAACTCCAAAATGGGCTGATAGCTGAGGGCTTCCTGCTGGTGGTACTCCCAGTGGCTGTGGAAATTAGTTCTTCTTTCCTGAAGGGAGACCTGGGTGGTGTATCACTGCCTCCACCACCTACACTAAAATGCTTAGGAAGAAAACTAGCACTTACCAAGATCCTATTATGTACCAACCACTTTTATAGACATTATCCCATTTAATTTCATAATCAGAGGTTTCTCGACCCCAAGGCCACATCATTAGTGATAGATGTGGGAGGAATGGCTATCTCTTTCCTCCCCATCACATTTGCCAAGTGACTCTTTGAAAATAAGAAACTTCAGAAGTATTTTTTGATTTATGTCTTAAAACTGACATCTTCTGAACATCTGCTATGTGCCACATACTGGGGAATTATAAAAAAGAGATAAAATGTCTTTCATACATATATATATATATATGTATATATATATATATACATATATATATATGTACATAAGTAAACGTATAAAGGATGTACACATACATGGATGTATACATACATAGTTGCTCAGGCTAAAATCAGAGTTTCCTGCTTAAAACCTATTCTCTTGCCTGCTATAGATAACCCATTACCAAGTCTTGTTGTTTCTAGCTCCAAAATGTATCTTGAATTTTCCAGCGTCCAGCTATCTCCACCCCAGTCTTAGCTCATCATCATTGTCTGCAGGGGCTTCTTTAGCAATCTCCTAATGGTCACTCTGTGTCCTCTCTTGGCTCTAATCCATTCCACATAGTCTTCTGGTGATTTTTCCCAAAATGCATAATTATTCATTTACTGTGTTGCTTAAGGTGTTTCAATGGCTGTCTTTGTCTTTTAGGATAGAATCTAAATTCTTTAGAAGGTTTACATACATTTATTTAAAAACTATTTACTGTCTGCCTTGTCCCAGGAACTGTTGTAGATATTGGGGATACAGCAATGAAAAAAGACAAAGCTCCCACTCTTGTGAAAATTATACTCTAATGGGAACAGAGAGGAAAATAAACTTAATAAGAGAAGCATATATTATGCTACAAAAAGATAAGCACTATAGAGAACAACAAAGCAGAATAAGTGGAAGAAGAATCTTCGAGTCTGTATGGGAAGAAGGGGAGCTGCAAGTTAATATAGAACGGTCAGGGTAGGTCTCATAGAGGAGGTGACATTTGAACAAAGAAGTCACAAAAAAACTGAAGGATGTGAGAGAATGAGCCATAGTGGGTATACGGGAAGCCTTCCAGGCAGGGGGAACGGGGAGTGCAAATGGTGAGCTTTGAGAGGTCTAAGTGTGTTGTGGGTGGCTGTGCATTGTAAGATATTTAGCAGCATCACTGGCCATCTCAGTTTTAACAAACAAAAACGTCTCCAGAAATTGCTACAAAGCAAGAAATATTCAAGGAAATTGAGAGGATATTTAAGAGAAAATATTATTTTTAAAATATTTCATTTATTATGATGTTATCAAACATCTCAATAGTAAAAAGACTATAATGAACTCCCGTGAGTCTATCACCCAAATCCAACAATTAAAAACGTTTTGCAATCTTCTTTTATTTATTCCTCCACACATTTTCTTTTCCTTGAGCATTTAAAGCAAATCTGAGACATCAAACCTGTTTACCCATAAATACTTCAAGATCTAAGGACTTTATCATATATAAATGCCATTATCATATAAAACTAACAACTCTTTAATATTAACTAATTCTCAGTCCATATTCAAGTTTTGAAAAGGAAAGATGATAATGACAGGCGATAAACTTGAGCTGGCTAAGGACAGTGGGAAGGTGGTTAGATCATTAGGTTAAAGGTCCTGGTGGGTGAGGAGTTCACAGCAAGCAAGCTGGAAGGGTGGTCCCACTTTCATCTTTGCCCACCGCACAGTCACAAGTCTTTGTCAGTTTACAATGAGACAAACTTCCAATCTAGGATGTTGTAAGATTCTGGGCAGATCTCTTTCCCACCATCTTATCCGTTTTAGCTCCAGCACCAGACAGTATCAGTAGAATCTGCAGGCTAAATTAGGTCCTCCTTTTAGACCCTTCGTACTTCTTTGGAGCACTTACAATTATAATTTCAAAACTGTAGGAAAATGCTTTTGTTTGATGTCTAAGACCTCTAAGAAATATGTCTCCTTCGTTCACTGCTGTCATTTCTAGCCCCCAGGGCAGCGTCAGGACACAATAAATATTTGTTGGACAAAGGAGTGTTCAATAATGTCAATGCCACACACTTTTAAACCCACCCGCAACACGGTTTCTAAGAATTCAATTTATTTACTCTCAAGCGACAGTTGCCAATTCCTCACTTGTAAAAAAGATATAATTTAGGAGGACCATATAAGTTAATTACTTGAAGACTAAATTGGACCCCTCATCTCTGCTGAATTTGGAGAGACAGCGCTCTGAAAATCTTTATGAGCCCAAATATGCTCGTGTATAAAGGAAACTATTAATTTAGGTTTAATCCTAAACATCTGAGCCCTCCTGTGGTGATTTACCTTGTTCTACAATAGCCAAGAAGGGGTGGGCCCCGCGTTCAGATTGGGCGTGCAGACTGCGTGAGCAAACGCGCGGGTCTCTCTGCCTGCGGAGGAGGATCTTAACCGCCCAGAACGGAAGTTCCAGAGCCTTCAAACCCGCGGGGAAGTAACTCGGCGACGGACCAACATGGCGGCGCCCAGTGAGGGGCCGGCGTTTGCCGCGGGGGTTGAAAAGAATTGGGGTGCCGTTGCTCGCTCCCCAGAAACGACTCCACAGAAAATCCGTCAGCTTATAGATGAGGGGATTGCTCCGGATGAGGGAGGCGCTGAAGCGTGAGTTCGCGAGTCTACCCTGGGTTCGGCACCGGCAAACTGGAGAGGGTTCGGGGAACGCAGGCTTGGGGGGGATCCCCTGGGTCGGCGACTCGTGTGGTGAAGATGGCTTTGTCCTGGGATCTGAAAGAATCTGGGGTTACTACGCTTAGTCGGCCTTAATTTCCTTGGGCTGTACTGGATTTCGTATCAATGGGCGGAATTTTGCTGTAAGTCAGGTTTTGGCGGGGAAGGAAAAAAATAGGACCTCTAACTATGCGCACCTGACCTCTTAGTTGGGCTTCTTAATATTTTTTGAGCCCTAGACACCTGATAAAGCTCATGAACCCCTTCTCAGAATAATATTTTTAAATGTATAAAGTAAATTATGTAGGATTATAAAGGTACTCAATTACTTTTGAACACAGTTATCAAGGTAGTAGGAAAAAAATTCATAACATCCTTCTTTATTAAAGTTAAATAATATCTACTCATAGACATATTAGCTACCATAATTTTGAAGTAGTGATAAGCACACACGGTATTTCAAAACATGTGTAACACCCATAATGCGGTGACAAAATATCTGTAATTTCCATTGGTGACAAATTCACAGGTACTGCTGATGGTAGTATGATTTTATTTGTTATCCATAATTGAAGGAAATGCTAAATTTCAGTTAGAGGTTAGTAAAATGTCATTTTTTTTTTTGCCATTTAAGTGTATGAATCCCCTGAATTTTTCCAAGAATTAACACCTCCCTGAGGCTCTCTATAACTCTTTGAGAGGGACTGTAACACAGTAAATTTCTTTTGAGTTACAATAGTTGTCGTATTCCTGTTTTCAGGCACTATTGAAATGCCTTTCACTGAAAACAAGAGAATTATTTTTTTTTATCTCTGAATTTTTTTCATGAAATTGCCTAAGTATCTTTACTTTAATTAGAATTTTCCAATTATGACTTCTTTGGGGAGGAGTGGATATCAAGGATTGATCCAGGTAGAACTGTCAAGGTTGTTTATTCTGCTTTTAAAAGAATTACATTTCTAAGGTGGTTCAAATTAAATAATACATAGAAGCCTGGAGTCACATTTTGTATTTACTAAAGTTAGGCAAACTATTGTTGGTAAGCAGTGAGTGAACTAGAGGAACAGCTGCCCATATAGGTTCAGTAAAGTACTGTGGAGATAGAAGTTGCTTGCAACTTAGGTATGGCCAAACTGTAAAGAGATTTGAATGCCAGGCTAAAGAGTTTGGTTTCTATTTAGTAAGTACAGTTGTCCCTCAGTATCCGAGGGGGATTGGTTCCAGAACCCCCTTCAGATACCTAAATCCTTGCTTAGGTCCCTTATATAAAATGAAGTAGTATTTGCATATGACTTATGCACATCCTCCTATACACTTTAAATCATCTCTAGAATTCTTGTAATAGCAAATACAATATAAACAATTGTTATATGAATTCTTTCAGGACTAATGACAAGAAAAATGTCTACATGTTCAGTATTGGGGCAACCATCGTAGGCCTAACTACATAGTTCATGCCAGCAGAAACATAACAAATATTTTATATCCGCACTTGGTTGAATCCAAAGTTGCAGAACCCATGGATACAGGGGGTCGACTGTATCGTGAACATTAAAAGTGTTAAGCAGAGGCATAACAAGACTAAAATGATTTTTGGAAGGTTAAAATCCAGTGTGGTATGATTGATGATTTGAAGTGCGGAGAAGCTAGATTCAAAGCGTTTAGACAGAGTGATGCCATGAAAGGATTACTAACAGCTCTGCCACTTTATTTTAGGAAGGACACATCTTCCACATTCCAGTCAGTTAATGGATCACCCCAAGCAGAACAACCTCCATTGGAATCTACAAGCAAAGAAGCCTTCTTTAGTAGAGTGGAAACATTTTCTATATCCTTTTTTAGTTCTTGGCACTCAAACTTAATGTTTTTTGAGACTATACTATACTTCCTGTCTCTAGATTTTCTTCTGTATATCAGTTATCTATTACTGTAGCTGTTACTTACCCTAAAACTTAGTGACCTAAAAACAAGAATCACATATCTCACAGTTCCTGTGGATCTGGAATCCAGCTACAACTTACCTGAGTTATCTGGCTCAGGGTCTCTCACAGGCTGCAAATAAGGTATGGGCTGGGGCAGCAGTCATCTTGGAAGAATCCACTTCCAAGGTCACGTGGTTGTTGCAGAATTCATTTCCTTGTGGCTGTTGGATTGAGGGTTTCAGTTCTGTACTGACCATTGGCTAGAGCTCTCCCTATATTATTTGCTACATGGGCCTCTCCACTGGGACAGTTCACAACATGGCAGCTGGCTTCCCCTCAGAGTAAGTAAACAAGACAGAACTAGACAGAGCTAGCCTCTTTGTAACCTAATCTCAGAAGTGACATCTATCACTTTTGCCATTTCCTGTTCACTAGAATGATTTTTTTTCTAATTTAAAACAATTGTAGACTTACAGAAAGGTAACAAAGTTTACAGAGAACTTTGAGTACTTGAAAGTTGCCAAAGTGATACCTCATCATCCCCAGATGTATCCTACAAACAAGGACTTTCTCCTGTTTAACCACAATATAACCATCGAAATCAGGGAATTCACATAAGAAATTACTACCTTCTAACTTTCAGACCCCAGTTATTTGTGGATTGTATCAGTTCACATTTGTCTGACATTTCCTTGTGATTAGATTCGGGTAATGCAGAAGTATCACAGAAGTGGTACAGTGTACTCTTTGCATCCTGTCAAGTTCCACATGGTTTTGATTCATCCCTTTACTAGCAGTGATCACCTTGATCATTTGATAAAGGGATTGTCTGTCAGTCTTCATTGTAAAGTAACTCCTCCTTTATAACTAAGAATTGTGGAGAGGTGCTCTGAAACTATATAAATATCCCATTCCTCATCAAACTGTGTAATTTCTTTATTTGTGGCAATATGATTCCTTTTTTATTCAATGGGTTATAATTCATTCCTATAATATATTTTGATACTCCAGTTCTCCCATGGACTAATTTTTTCTTTTAATGCAGTATTTAAAAACCATTTCCTTTTGTTCTTATTAGATATAAATGGATCACCACTCTAGATATGATAATCATTTATTTAAGCAATTAAGTTATTTGATTTTATTTTAGATAATCCCAGCTCATTTAATATTTACATCTAAATTCTGTTTTCTAGGCTTCGGTCCTTTTGTTGATACTGGAATGCGTTCAAATTCCCATATTCCTTACAAAAATATAGAACTTTCCTGCATCTTCTTTCATATTTTATCCTTTTTCCCCCTCTGTGCTCTGTAAAATAAGAGCTCTTTGGGTAAAATATAAAGAGCTGAGAGTTGAATATTAAAGATCAATATCTTGGGACATTTCCCAAGCACATACTTATAGATGCTCTTGATGTTCTCAGCCTATTTAAAACACATATTACACGCAAACAGTAGTACATAACAATCAAATTTTGGGCAGAGGGATAATGAAGAATATTTTTATTTTTATTATTCTTTGGAAGGTATAAGTAAATGTGGTATAATGAGGAGAACATAGATGAGTGGTAGAAAATATTTCTGCCTATCTAGCTTTCACCATGCCTTATTACTTAGGCATTCCACTAATGTTTTTAAATCCCTAGTGTTTCATCGTAGGTGGACGTGAATAGCTTCTATGAGACATTCCACACGAATATTTAAACATGAAGTACATAGGACATACTGGAGAAAAAGTTTATAGCTTTTTCCCTCCACTTATTACTCAGATGACCTTATCATTTTGTGATGTGCCTGTGCTTTAAACCTAGTTTTAAACCTACTTTTTCTTCCTGCTTCCCCCCTCAGTCTAATGTGTTTATTCCTCCTCTATGTATAAAGAATGAGTGAAGTTTTATTTTCTGACTTAATCATTTTAACATGCTTGCAGTGTTGTTTTTCTTAACATGAATACTCTTTGAAATGGGCAGGGAAGCCCCCTGAGCTGTCTCCACTTGTCTGTGCGAAATATGGCTGGGTCACAGTTGAATGTGATATGCTCAAGTGCTCCAGCTGTCAAGCTTTTCTCTGTGCCAGTTTACAGTCAGCTTTTGATTTTGACAGGTGTAAGTATAAAGTGTAAATTCTTTTTTTCTCCATATTCAAAAATTACTAGTTTTTCTGAAAAGACCAGTCACTTATTTGATCAAAAATGTGTACTACTATATATAATAAGGTCAATTTGTGATTGTCTTCACCCTAATTATTAGCTTTAGTCATTGCCTTTTTTAAAAACCTAAGCTACTTTAGAGTGAACCTGACTTCATGTGCTCTGGGAAATTAACAGTATGTTTATTTACTTTATGGTTCCAAAATTTACTCTTAGACAAAGAGTTCACACTTTAGAATGCCCTCCTTATAGGATGCATGGTACCCTCTTGGTTATTGATCTTAGGACCTTGATTTAGAACTTGTTATGTAGGAAATATTAAGATGATGCAATTGCTAATATTTTTACATATTTTTTAAATTCTCTTAGTTTTTTTATTTTTTATTTTTAGTTGTGTCTATACTCTTAAAGGCTCTTTGCCTTTGGATTTTGCATCTATATAGTCTTTTTTAAGGTATTGCTACCTATGTGGGTTTCAGATAAGGAACGATGTGCCGAGCTGAAGAAAGCCTTGTGTACTGCCCACGAGAAGTTCTGTTTCTGGCCAGACAGCCCCTCTCCAGGTACTTATTTCCGAGATTTCTCATTTATCCTTTCTCCTTGG
Source organism: Macroglossus sobrinus (assembly GCA_004027375.1). Taxonomy (NCBI): domain Eukaryota; kingdom Metazoa; phylum Chordata; class Mammalia; order Chiroptera; family Pteropodidae; genus Macroglossus; species Macroglossus sobrinus. The sequence goes on along the minus strand of PVKZ01000709.1, from coordinate 491,761 downwards.
TCATTGCAGTTTTTGGGGGTGAGGAAACCAAGAATCAGAAATCTTAAAAATAACTAGTGAGGAGCCATAACTAGGGTTTTATCTGATTTCAAACTCTCTGCTTTTTCTACCATAGCAAGCAGCCCCTTGTTCTACCACAGCTTCCTTTGGTGCAGTAATGGCACTGGTAGCAGTTAAACGGTTGCTAAAGAGTCACGGAACCCCAAATAAGAGGAATTGCAGATCTACAGTTTATTATAGTAAAACGACACACTTTACCAACATCGGAGTAAAGGTGTCATCGCAGTCAAAGACTGCCCCACAGTGGTCTGCATCAGCCAGGCTGTATAGGGCACTCTCTTGAATCAGGAACCACTGATGTGTGCAAACAATGCTGTAGAACAAGGAAGCTGAAAATGTAGTCTCAAGTGGGATCTTTTGATATTTTGCTGGTCACATAGGCATATTCCTGCTCTGTAACCAGCCTCGGAAGCAGAGTCCTCTGCGGGGCTCACTAAGACTAGGCAGAGAGCTCTTGGGGCTCATGGTTACAAAGCAGCATTATTATTCCATGTATTTCATGCTTGACCCCAGATCGGTACCATGCAGGTATATTTTTTTAGTAGGACAGCTCAGGCTAATTCCAAGGTCACTGATGCCCTGGAATATTCCATGAATGACCACTAAGAGGAAAAATTGTATTGAAAGGGACCACAGAGTGCCATCTACTAATAAACGAAGAGGTGATAGGAAAGAGATTAAGAAATAACATTTTTAAAGTAAAAATGACTGTATAACAGGATTTCCTACAGTCGGCTTAGCTGTTTCATTGTGTAGTACAACAAAACTCAGTCCTGTGAGGATATGAATTCATCTAGGGCCAGTGCACTCAGCCTAAGTTTTTAAGAATCTGCCTAGAGCTTCGTTGGTGGTTCTCAACACCACTTACTTGACCCTGTTTCATAACTGCAGCTACCACCTACTTGGAAACCTCCAACCCTATCCAGATCTTTCTTTTGACCTTAATTTATATTTTGAACTACTTTATATACATTTCTACTTAATATCTTGCGGGTACCTAGAACTCAACACAAAGAAAATGGAATTCTCCATCTGATGTTAAAACTTGTTTCTTTGACATTTTCTCTATCTTGGTAAATAGTACTGACTTCCAGTTATCCTAGCCAGAAACCTGGAAGTCACCTTAGAAATCTTTCCCTGTTATCACCATCAGGTTTCATATCTTTCTGCCTCTTAAATAGATCACATATGACCTTCTAATTATACCATCCTTTGGTTTGGTTCTTTAACATTCAAGAGACTTGTGTGGAGAAAGGAACACTCACAAGTACTTATTAAATTTATTAAGCATGTCTAATAAATACAATTCAAAGGTAATATTTTTCTAACATTAACCAATAATTACAAACTAAACTAAATCCCATTAAACATTTTAAATTATAATTACTAATTTACTACAACTAATTGTTTTGGCCAAACATTAAAATATACAAAATATTCACATGTTAATTATAAAACATATTTAAACTTATGTTAAAACATTTTTGTGATGAATTTAATTTCTCTGTTTACTCTTTCACCTGCAAAAGTTTTTACTAGTACTTTCTTAGGATTGTGGCAATTATGCCGAACCCCAAATTAGAAGATAATAAGAAAAGTGTTGGAACCTGATTTTTTCTCTCAGGTTATATCAAACCTGAGCCACTAGTCATCAGAACATAATTTTTTATTGTTAAACCTCACTTGGTTTTTTAAAGTCCATATCTTTCCCATGGATTTTAGATTTTTTTTTTTTTTTTTTTTTTAGTTGAGGCAACCCTTGGTTGACCTCACAGATTGCAAAGACCTTCTCAGCTTACAATCCCTTATTTATTTTTTATGACTACAGCACCTGGTCTTCCTAGATGGTCTCCATCCAAGTACTAACCTGGTCCAACCCTGCTTAGCTTCTGATATCAGACGGAAATTTTAGATTTTTATAACCTGACTTTTCTTGTATAATGGTGCATCTTTTTAAATAGATGAAGTGTTTTGACATATTTGGTTACTTGCAACAACTTTAAATAATTTGATAATATTTAATGATATTAGAGGCCAAAGTCTGGTTGCTAATGATATAATAAGTGGTAGATAAAAGTGCTACTATTACTGCTTTTGGGCCCCTTTTAATAATAAAAGTGGGAAAATTTTAAACAGCCTCATTGAGGTATAATTGACACAAAAGTGCACATATTTAGGTATACAATGTCATAAGTTTTGACATATTTGTACACATGAAGCCATATTTGTACTACATTTCTATTTAATATCAGGAGTTTATATTCATTTTCACTATTTAATGCTGTATATTATTCCACTCAGTTTTCTTAAGGAGGCTTCATTGATAACTGCATTTTACACGAGCAATACACCTAATCTCCGTTGTCATGCTGGTGGTGTCTTATAGAGATTATTACTTTACATCACGTTAATGTCTGCCAACCTTATTTCTTGGTATCCAGACTGATGCCTTACAGTATCTACTGCAAACTGATGGATATTATCTAGAATATCACTTTCTGCTTAAAAAATTTTTTTGCCAGCAACTTCTCATTACATATATTAATAAAGTCATGGCCTGGCCGCTGCCTACACTTTGACTTGCTCTCCTGCCACTCCGCTTCCAGGGTTCCTGTGTCCCAGTCCCATGAAACTGGAATTCCCCAAATATACCATCTTTTGAGTCTTTGCTTTGACACTGTTGTTGGTCTTTCAAATTCAGCTAAGACATAACTGCTTCTGAGAAAGGTATCATCAAAGCCCCATCAAAAAAGTCAGTAATTTCTTAATAGCATCAAATGTCTTATCAATTGCACATATCCCCTATTGATTTAATACTTTTTTTAATTTAAAATTTACACCAATATAATCTTCCAGTTTATTTTTTCCACAGATCGATTTGGGATGTTACCCTTGGATGAGCCTTCTGTTCTCGTTAGCGAATTCCTAGATCGTTTTCAAAGCCTTTGTCACTTGGATCTCCAGCTTCCTTCCCTGAGGCCAGAGGACTTGAAAGTTATGGTGAGTTTTTCTTGACTAGCCTAGAGTGGGCTCCTGTTGTCACCAGTATTTGTATACGAAAAATTTCTTTTAATGACAAGAGGATGCAGATTGCTATGAATTGAACTACTGGTTTATCTCTCAACTAACGTTTTTCAGTTTCTGCCAGAAAGGTGACTATTGAGGGTTTAATTTAAGGAAATGTGTTGCAATTGAACTTTCAGATACAATTCTCTAAATGGCGTAAGTTCAATTTTATCCTGATTTGTTACTTAAATATTTCACAGAAAATGCTGAAATGTCACTTCATGTGGTGTATTACATGCCATTTCTCAAAGAAGTGCTAGCGGTGAAAGTTACAAACACTCTCCTCTTTTGTGAATAGAAATTTTGAAATGCTCTGGCCCATCTGTACTTTGAGTGTTTACTGTCCCATTTCATCACCTAATAGGTACTTGTGAAAACAAGCTTTACTATATGAAATACAAGCTGTTATTTTGCTCCTTCAGGCTGAGAGGCAGTTATGGATTTTAGCATCAAACTATTAATCTCTGATGCCTGTTGTAAATTTCACCCTGTCCCTAGCCAAGGCAACTTTTTTTCAACCTGTCTTAGTTCTTTAATATTCTTAGATCAAAAATAAAGACTCTGGCAGGCTCTGTTGTTTAGTCAAAAAGTGAATTCAGTGTCAGGCCAAGATATAAACAGTAACCTATTTTCATTATTTGGGTTTGAAGTTTACAGGTTTCAGAGAAAGTCTGCAATTGGTAAATTGAAAACAAGTTAGTACTAAGAAAAGGTATGGTAATTCCAGGAAAACTGCTACCTCTCTCAGTCAGCAGATCCAGGGCAATTCAGAAAGCGTGTATGATACCTTAGGGCCTAGAAGGAAGTATTCTCTCATGAAGAAACTATTTCCATGCCTATCATTTCTGTCATGATTTTTGCCTTGTATCATCTAGATACATCAGTATATATAACTTTTCTTTTCTTGGTGGTTGAAACTTTAAGCTTTTTACTTTGGTTCCTTTGTAGAGCTTGACAGAAGACAAGATCAGTCTTCTCCTGCACTTGCTTGAAGATGAACTTGATCACCAAACTGATGAAAGAAAAACTGCCACCAAATTAGGGGCAGATATCCAAGTCCACGTCACTGCCTGTATTCTCTCTGTTTGTGGCTGGGCGTGTAGGTTAGTCAGCAGATTTGCCTGGGGACATGAACTGTGATATTATACACCCATTTATATTAGTCACTAATAGTATTTAGGGATCACATGGTGTTTCCTGTGAGAAAAACAGAGACAAAGAGAAACTGAAGATGGAGGGTGGGCAGTCAGAATCAGTGAGGAAACCAGAATTAGAACATAGGAATTCCTAAACATACCTGCACTTTGTTTCTTTAACTGTCACTTCCTAGTTGGGAATTTGTGTTCCATAAACAGTGAAGCTCCTTCCTATTTTCAGAAAGGAAGAAAAATCAGTTCAATTGATATAATCTACCAGAGGAAATGCCAGCTGGAGTTTTCTGGGCCCCCATGTTGGTGTTTCCATGCCAGGTGCTGGATTAGGCATAGACCGCCTCTGAGATAAAAGGCTGTCAGAACCAATCTTGATTTACTTTACTATGTTTCCTATGGTAGATTAAGGAAAAATTTTCATTTAAAAGGGAAAAAGTTTTAAGTGAGACAGGGAAATTTGTAAAACATAATCTTTAAATAGACTTGCCATAGAAGAGCATACCAAGGCCCCCTAGAAATTTCTATAAAAATAGGTGACAGATGATGAAGTTGGGGTCCTGAGAAGCTGTGGTTCCCAGTCACTGGGCTGTTGTAGAGATCTGTTTGGTGAGATAAAGCATTACACTTGGTTCCTTGGAAATGTTACCCTTTGAGAAAACGTACTTTCTTTTCTGTTCTTACCTAGTTCTTCCTTGGAGCCCATGCAGCTCTCTCTGATAACATGTTCGCAGTGCATGAGGAAGGTTGGGCTCTGGGGCTTCCAGCAGCTTGAGTCATCCATGGCTGACCTGGATTCATCCTTTGGTCTGACCAGCTCCCCCATCCTAGGCCCTGAGGGGCGGCCGGAGCGCTTCGTTTTGGTGCCCGAGTCTCCTCGGAGAATGATGACTCGGAGCCAGGATGCCACGTTTTCCCCAAGCTCGGAGCAGGTATAGACTTAATTGGCTTCTTTGGGGTGGATGTTTTAAAAACCAGCATTCTTGCCAAAAATATTGTTGGTGGAAAAGTTGGAAACTAGCTTAGGTGGGTAGGCTTTGCTTCTAACCACATTGATCAGAATACCATGTAGTGGTTTTATTCACCAGTTACAATGGAAAAGCTAAATTTATTATTTTGTATAGAAGTCTATATTCTTTGAAGAGTTTAGTTATATGGATAGCTCAAAAACTAAATTCTTAGAGTTTAAACTATGAAATACTGACTTTCACATGCTTCCGGAACTATTTCTTCTGGCCACAGTCATTAATAACACTGCGTACTTCCGTTACCTCTTCTTCCCCTCAGGCTGAGAGGAGCCCAGCTCCCATCTTCTCCCGGACCCGGAGTGGGGACTCTTCCAGTCCTGTTGACCGTCCTGAGCCAGAGGCCGCTAGCCCCACCACCAGAACCCGCCCGGTGACCCGAAGCATGGGGACAGGAGACACAGCCGGCCTGGAGGTGCCATCTAGTCCTCTCCGGAGAGCCAAACGAGCTCGCCTCTGCTCTTCCAGCAGCTCGGTGAGTCTGCCTCAGTTTAAGTCACACCACAAAGCCCACCACAAAGGGTGGAGAAGCGGGCACGAGCCCGTCCCTGGGCATGTGGCCATAAGTAGACCATGTGTATAAATCTAAAGATGAGACAGTTGGGTGACCAAACAGAAAACAATGCAGGGTTTTGTTGTTCGTTTCTTTGGGATGGATTCTAGAGAGGCGATAAACACTTTAGACACAGAGGACAGACCTATGTGAGATGGGAGGACAGACCTGACAAGGTGGGGCTTGTTTGACATGAAGGGAGTGAATTTGAAAAGCGAGCGGGTAATGCATAGGCAAAGCTTAAAGGAGAGCATAGAACTAGAAACATGGGCGCTCTGAGTGTGGACTCGACGCCTCTCTGAAGTCACGGATTACCTACCCTGCGTTAACATCCTTTCTCTTCCTCCTCCCTCAGGACACATCCTCCCGAAGCTTCTTCGATCCCACCTCTCAGCACAGAGACTGGTGCCCCTGGGTGAATGTCACACTTGGCAAGGAAACCAGGGAGAATGGTGAAACTGAGGTCGCTGCCAGCACACCGGCAGAAGCGGGCTGGAAGTCAGTGCTGAGCATCCTCTTGGCGCACAAACAGTCTAACCAGCCAGCAGAAACAGACTCCATGGTGAGATAAGCCGTCGTCCTGATCGTGTGTGGCGCATGCTGTTTATAGGATGAGGAGCAGGGCCTGGTCCTATAATTAGCGCCCTGCCTGCCCTCAGCTTTCATGAGTCAAGTTAGATGCAGTCCGGTTTCGTCCTAGAGAACAGGCCTGGAATTGGTTCCGTGTCTCTGCAGTTCAGCACATGGCATTCCATCAAATTCTGATAAATCTTCTCTCCTCAACTAAAATGACTCAAAGAAAAAAGAGTAGAGAAATAGAAAGAGATGAATAGGCAGCTGTTCTGGCCTCATGTTGCAGAACAGCTGCTTTTTCCATCAGTCGCTGTAACTTACATTAGGAGCCTGGCCAGTTAACTGTCTGCGCTCTGACACCAGCCTTACAACTTCATTCCTCACAGTGGGCCGCTCTGTGATACAGCCCCAGACTTATGCGTTGATCCTCAGCTAACTATCGCAGCAATGACCGCTGCTCGTTACAAATGTGGGGAAATGCCAGTCCATCGTGACAGCTGAGAAAACAAGTCAAGCGTTCACTCTGTGTAAAGGCTGGAAGTGATAGAGTGGGCATTAAGGAGTCGTGAAAACTGGGTTCTCTTTCTTTTGTTGGCTCATTCTCTAAGTTGCCTCATAGCCTGCCTGGTATAAATATAATCATTTCTGACCTCTGTTCCCTCCAAGGATAAAGTTAAATAATACTCAACAGCAGATGTTTATAAGAAGCATTCCAAGATTCATGGGAGGAACTACAGTGATGCTAAAACCCCAAGAGTGTACATTCGTATTCTGAATAAATATATAAAGGTTTTCCAAGTTTTTTGCAAAAAAAAAATCTACGTTTTCCATCTTGAAAACTTGCAAATACATAAAACTATCTGAAGACAAATGTTTGATCCACCTCTCAAATTAGAGAGATTAGATCTATCTTTGCATATAAATTCTCTCTGCTTAGAGCCTCTTGAAATAGTTTACTGGCAGTTTTTATTAACTCCTCTCTGTCACTGCCATCGCTAACAAGAAACGCCAAAGCACTTTTTTTATTTTTGTAGTGGGAATAGTAGGTCTTATAATTAGCCCTGCATTCCAGGACTTTTAAAATCTTTTTGAGTAGCTTGTCTTTAACCTTCCCACAGCTGCTATGACTGGGAAGTACAAAGCTTAATGAGGCTGTGGTAAAAGATCTTAATGTTAGAAAAAAGTTTATATACTATTTTTCATTATAAGTTTGTTTCAGCTTTGTTACTTTACTAACTGAAGTCCATTCAGTCACTAGTATGAGCTCAAACTTTTTCCTCCTGAGCCTTTATTTTATTGAGACATTCATCCACAAAGAGGATAAGAAAACAGTGAAAATATTGTCTTATGTCAGAAACGGAGATAACTTAGTGAATGACCCTTTTGGATGTTATTTGTGCTCTCACTGAGACCCTGGGCTCTTTACGGTGACTCTCAAAGGCAGAGGAAACCAAGTGTTCTGCCTTACAGAGAACATTTATCTTTTAGTGAATTGTTTTGTCACCCTGTAACACCATTTTTCAGAATCTCAGATCACAGGCATGATGAAATGGCAGTGAGATTCTTCCTATTATTAGCTCTGCTGGCTAATACATGAAGCTGAGAAGGCCAAGGTCATAGTTTAAACTCTTAAGGGTCATTTAGCTTTATTTCTTGGCCTTGGATTATGCTGTTAACCTCAGTGAGGCATCACGTAAATGTGAGCCCTTGTTTACAAGAAATAATGAACTAGAGCCAATTCAGCATCACAGATGAGAAGCCAGTGTAAAATGTGTGCCACACTATGGTGTGTCAGAAGTGTCATCCTCCCATACAAAGATTAGGGCAGATACGGATACTTGGAGGGAGGACGTGAGCCATATTTTCACGGCTCAGAGTGTGCTAGCAGGAATCTAACAGCAGAACACAAGCTTCTTGATTGTTAGCCTGACTTTAAGCATATTATGTATAGCACTATATAAAATTAACTGGTTTTACTCAATTCTAGGCATATATAGATCATTGTAGGAGAAATTTACAGACCAAGCCTTAAAGCTGTTATGTATCTTTTGTCTATCTAAAAGAATTTAATCTCTAATGATGAGCTTTTCTACCTATAGAGCCTATCTGAGAAATCAAGGAAGGTATTCCGAATATTCCGGCAGTGGGAAGCTTTATGCTCATCCTGAAGATACTTCAGCCCTTTCTGGAGAGAAGAAGAATGACTGACTTTGAAAAATAAAGTCTGAGTTCCTTTTTGATCAGCTGATCTTCGTTCTGGCTTAATCATAAGGAGCCCCTGCACTTTCACAGGCGGTGAATGTCACCGTCTGCATCTGACAGAGAGGAAACCTGTTCCCACGCGGGGATGGACAGGGTGAGACACAGCAGGCCTGGTTCTGTTAAAGGAGTGTGCTGTTATGAGACTAGACGGAGGACCAAGGACTTGAGCTCTTTTAGTGTCTTTAGTGTGGGGAAGTGTTTTAAGGACTCATATCCCAGGAATATGACATATGTGTTAATAAAATTTTTGTTAAAATTCTTGCTGCTGGAGAACTGTTTTCCCCTTTGCCTTCTGGGACTGAGACTGAGCAGAGACTGAGAAAACTTCAGTGGAGCAGCAGACAAAGTCAAAATTTTAGTTTTTCACTTGGCAACAAAGCTTAAAATTTATTTGTGATTCTGGTCAAAGAGATATTCCTAAACCAGAGCCAAGATGCTATTCATTATGTCAGCAGGACTCTTCTGATGTGCTATAGTAAATGATAAGTTGATCATTTTCTCTCTTCACTTTGATAATAACAGAGTAAATGACTATCACAAAGGGAGGAAGGCCCTTCAGAAGAGACCCCTGTCTGTGCATCTTCTAATGCACAGCTCCCCTGAGTGGGGCTCCCCTAGGCTTTCGCTGCTGGTGGCAAGCATCAGTTTCCATGGTGAAGGTGACCTGACCCATCTAAACAAGACAGCGGCTGATAAAGTGACCATGAAGGCTAGAAAGCAGTTACTCTCTGAAGTGGCATATTTTCATAGTTGGTCAGTTTTATAACTCCATTTATATTATGTCTATTATTTTAAGGAAAATGATAGACCCATGCTAAACTTTAGTTTACATCTCTAAAAAATAGAACATTTTTTCTATGTACTACACCCAACAAAAATTGCTAATGCCTTAATATCATCTAATACTCAGTCCATGTTAAAAATGCCTGATTGTTCCCAAAATGTTTTTTATATTCGATTCATTCAAACCAGGACCCAGTTCAAGATCATGGGTTGCATAAATCTCTGGTCTGAAGAGTCACTTTTTTTTCTACATGGCAGATTTCCAACTCTGACTTTTTAAAGGATCAAGAGTGTTGCTCTCTCTCCTAAATCAAGCTTCTATTGGTGGATGAGGCCAGCAGAGGGTGCTTCCAGATGATTCTTCCAGAGGTTCTCTTTTGCCTTTGGCAGTGGCATTTGGCTTGGCTGTTCATTACGGGTCTCCATGGTCCCTTAAGAAGATGCCTAATGGCGGCTCTCTAATGTTTACAGCAATGAGACCTGTTCAGGGGTTGGGAACCCTTCTGGTGACTAAGTGAGTTTGAAGTCTGCCCCCTAGAGTTCATAGTCTCCAAGGGGGGTGTAGGATCATTAACACAAGGTATTCGAATGGACTACAAGCCTAAATTTCAGGTTATAATAATGTGGGTATGTATTTAAATCTTTCAACTACAATTTTTAATCCATACCTCCATCCAAAAAAAAAAAAAAATCTTCACGTTTCTTTAAAATAGGCAAAGCTCCACAACTTGTGTGTGTGTGTGTGTGTGTGTGTGTGTGTGTGTGTGTGTGTTTAAAACTATAAATGGAAACAGATTTGGGTAGACTTGGTGTAATTCAAGAAACAGTCTTCCAAAAAACAAAAAACAAAAGAAACAGTCTTCCAGGTATGAGGCCCTGTGCACGCCCTTATGCAATGCAAAGATAAGTGACCACCTGGTTTCTGCCCTCATGAAGTTGATAGTCCAGGCTGGAAGACACAATTATACACAAATGTTGCACAAGACAGAGTGCTGAATACTCTAGGATGAAAGAAGGTAATTCTCATGTATGGGACTGGAAAGAATGTTGAGGAAGGTGTGGATTTGAGCTTGGAGACGTAGGAGATATGGGCTCCATGAGAACAGGGACTTTCTGTCTCAACCCTTAAAACTGCCTGGTACATGGTAGATACTTAATAAAAGAAGGGCATTTGGAGAGGATAGAAGTTGGGCCAGGTTGGAGTCTTGTGTGTTATACTGAGGACTTTGGTCTTCTGTGGGGAAAGGGAAGCTGTTGAAGAATTTTTGAGCAGAGAAATGATATTTGTGCTTTGGAAGATGATTCTAGTGTCTGTGCATAGCGTGCATTGGGGAAGCTGGGAGGCTCTTAAGAGAGGTGTGATGGCAGGGAAGATAGATGATTGATAGAAATGTCAGTGATGATGTCAACATGATCTGTTTGGGCATGAGGAAGAGGGGAGGACTCCATGATGACCTTGAGGTTTGTGGCCTACACAAGACAGAGAATCAGGTGGAGAATGAGGACAATAGTTATATTTTCAACACCTCGAGTTCAGTATCTGTCTAGAAATGGGGTTCTAGAGGTCAGGAGAGGAGGAGTCAGTGTGTCGAAATTGAGGAATGTTGTTTCAAATGTCAGAATCGATAGAGCCACGTGGAGTGAACCCATCGACATTGCTGTCTTCTCGCAAGGATCTTGACGCCAGCTTGCATACTCCCATGCCTGAGGGCTTGAGGCTGCCTGTCCATTTCTGGAGACAGCTACGAGGCTGGACTGAGTGTACCTTCAAACAGTAATGTGTGTTCTCAGATGGGGATGCTAAGGGTTGCCCAGGTAGCTGGTAAACATTTTTTCTGGACGAGCCTGTGAGGGTGTTTCAGGAAGAGGTTAGCGTTTGGCTAGATGAACTAGGTAAAGAAGATGGCCCTCACGCATCTGAGCGGGCCTCACACAATCCAATGAGGGCCTGAAAAGAACGAGATGAAGGAAATGCAAGTTTGCTTCTTGCATTGAGCTGGGACATCCATCATCCACCCTCAGACATCGGAGCTCCTGGTTCCCAGGCCTTCGGACTTGGACTGGAACTATATACTTCTCGTTTTCCTTGGCCTTCAGTGTGCATAAGGCAGATAATAGGACTTCTCAGACTCCAATTATGTAAGCCAATTCCCGTGATAAATCTTTCTGTGTGTCTATCCAGTCTATTGTTCTACTTCTCTGGAGAATCCTGACACTACAGATAGGATTGAGCTCATGAACTTTGTTCCCAGCACATCTGTTCTTTTCCACATTCTAGGACATCATTTCAGCCCTAGGCTGTTATTCATTCCAAAGTTTTTGGTTGTTCCAAAGTTTTTGGTTTGGCCTTTCTAGGAACTTACTTTTCCTACTTTGATTCTTTATTTAGGGGGGAAAAATTATTGGTTTTTTTTTTTTTTTGGCTGATTCTTTTAAAAAAAAAGCCTAAAATTTTACTTTTGCTACTTCAGTATTCATAAAGGTATAGTTATAAATCATCACCCTAAGGAATTTTTCCACTTGCATTAGCCACATTCAGTAACTTATAGGGATGAAATATAACATCTGTGTTATTTATCTCTTGCCAGTGAATAGAACTTTCAGCACCTTCCTCTTTACCGCCTACATCAGAATCTTCTTTTGTAGTCTCGGTCCCAGTGTCAGGGCAGGTGGTGGTATCTCGAAGACCCCTGCTATTCAAGACTGTTCCAACTCCCTAGGCTGGCCAGTCCTCCCAGCCTTCCCATTCTCCTTTTACTGTTTTTCTCTACTAAGGCCTCTAGGATTCTGTATTTTGTTTTAACAAAGGTTGCATTTCTCATCTAAGGCAATTTTGTTTTTACAGGGGAAAGACTGAAGCTCAAAGACACTTAATAAAGAGCTCTGTCACAGATAGAATGTGGCCGAGCTGCACTTAATCCCCGTTTCCCAGCCTTCTGGTTTTTCCATTATAATGCAGCTGGGAATATCTTTCAACATGGTGATTCTACGATCTTCCTTTCCTTAGCACAAAGTCAAAATCTGCCTCTCGCAGCAGAAATACCTTGCAGCTGCTCATGGGATACTGGTATCCAGAAATGAGTCTTTTGCCTGGCTCTTTTTAAAATGTAGCAAACTTTAATAGACTTAGCAGCTGGAATATTCTCTTTGGGGGCTTTCCTCATTTACTCATCAAACTTTTAGAACAGTTATGGCTGCCTCAGAGCCAGCTTTTAAATCCTTTCCACCCTCTTCCATCTCAGCTACAAAAACAGCTGCGTGTACAGCTTGACCAATAGCAAAAGTACAAACACTTCCTCCTCCTCAGTTTTCCTTGCTATTTTTAGTTTTAGTCCTATTCTGGGTTTTCTTTGGCTTTATGTAACTGTTATCTGGGTCAGTTGACCCATGCCCTCAGAAGTGAAGGCTTCATCTGAGCCCTTTAATTAGAGACCATTTATTCCAGCTTTATCCCCTGCTCTCTTTTCTCTCATTGCTCTTTGGCTAATGTGGTAGTGGTGGTTATGACTTTCTTTCCACAGTACCTCTCTGGTCAAACCGACCATCATGTAGCTGTAGCTAATTAGGAAGCGAAGGAAAGGGAACAAAGTTTGTACGAAGGTCTCTGGGGAGGACTGGTAGGCCATGGAGACTTGGTCTTTCTCCAGAGATTGCCCAAAGATTCAGGCCATTTTAATAATATACTTCTCAGCTTTCAGTCCTCACTCCACCAGCTACCTATCACTACCCCAGTAGGTAGACGTGGAATTAAATGGACTGTTTACCACAGTAGGTCAGTAACAGCCCTCAAGAGGGTAGAAATAAGAATAAAATGTCAGACTTGGAAGGAATCCCAGTTTCACCAACAGGGCCTTCACCGTTCTCATGAGGAAACCAAGGTCACAGAAACAAGACAATCATTTTTAGCCTCCATGCCCATTTCCTAGCTGGCCTTGTCCAGCCTAACTAGAACCAAAGAAGAAGGAAACGCACATTAGGGTGGGTTTCAAGCCATTTTGAAGGGACAGCAAAGCAAAGGCTGCAGTGGGAGTCTGCCTCTTAGACATGAGGGAGAGGAGGGACGATTCTTAACAGGAGAAACCCTGAAAATTGATTTTACCACTACTACAAACAGCTGCCATTGCAAGTACACACTATTGACCAAGTACTGTTCTAAACACTATGTATTTCACCTCACTTAAGCCTCATGAGAATCCTGTGATGTAGGTACAATTACTGTCTTTTACAAATGAGAAAACTAAAGCCTAAGATAAATATTTTTCTCAGGGTCATGCAGCTGGCACACAAGAAGGCCAGCATTCAAAAACTCAGGCCATCTGCCTCCAAACCTGTGCCCCTAGCACTATACTGACTGCCTCCTAACTAAGAACAGAGTTCAAAAGCAGAGAAGATATACACGAAGATGTTTAATACATGGATACTTAAATCAAAAATAACCTAAACATTAACAATTGGAGAGTGATTAACTACATAGAATATAAATTAGTGGAATATAAACTCCTAAAACAATAATTGTAATGATTCCGTTGCATTGTGGAAAGTTGTGACAGCTATGAAAAACAATGTGAGGACATAATACCTCCACCATGGTTTACATACCTGTGACTAGAAGGAAGCAAAAAGTCAAGGTATTAATATGGGGATATATAATTTTCTTTGGAGTTTTTTATTGTCTCTATTGTTTGTGCAATGAAATTTTTAAAATTGTCTCTTTAGTCTTAATAATTCTGTAACCAGTAGTCTGTGGCCTAGCAAAGCTTTCTGGTAACTACATTCCTTCCAGTTTTATACTTCATTGTTTCTCCTATTCTTTTTGTATGCCTTTGGAGTAAGGTAGGTGAGAAACAATGAAAGTAACAGCGCTGAGTGACATTAAGATAGAATAATAATAAAGTTGTACCTTGAAAGTTGCCGAATAATATATTGCCTAGTTTGGGCGAATATTTCATATGCAAACAAATATATAAGAAAACATTCTTTGTAGCCGACTAGTTCATACAGGCTGTCATTTTTCACAGTTTATAGACAGGACCAATGGTTGGTTACCTGTTCTAAATCATAAAGCAGGAATAGAGGGAGCTCTACCTTCTTCCCCCTTCCTTCCAATCACCTTCAACCCACCTTCACTCCAATGTGGAATCTAGCTAATCCTTTTCTCAGCAATGTCTCTTCATGGCTCTTGAAAAAATGGCTGACACCCATGTTTATTGTAGCATTATTCACAATAGCCAAGAGGTGGAAGTAAGCATGTCTATCCATGGATGAATGGATAAAGATGTGGTATATACATACATACAATGGAATGTTTTTCAGCCTTAAAAAAGAAGGAAATCCTGGCCTTTAGAACCATGCTTCTCTTGCTCAGGCCCGCTTCCATGTCTGGAAGTGTACTTTCCCATCTAATAAAGCTTTCTTTTTCTAAAAAAAAAAAAGAAGAAGAAGAAGAAAAAGGAGGAGGAGGAGGAGGAGGAGGAGGAAGTGGAGGAGGAGGAGGAGATCCTGTTATATGCTACAACATGAATGGGCCTTGAAGACATTATGCTGAGTGAAATAGGCCAGTCACAAAAAGACAAATGCTGCATGATTCCACTTATATCTAAAGGAATCAGACTCATAGAAAGTAGATTGTGATTAGCAAGTACTGGGAGAGACGAGGGAATGGGGAGTTGTTCAGTGGGTATAGAGTTTCAGTTTTGCAAGATGAAAAAGTTCTAAAGATCTGTGAACAACATACATGTAATTAACGCTATTTACTGTACTCTCAAAAATGGTTAAGATGGTAAGTTTTGTTATCTTTTTTTTTTAACCACATCAGAAAGAAGAAATGGCCACTTCTGCCACCAACCCTTTGTATGTACAGAACAAGACCACCACTTGGATTCTATCCTCTTATTTCTTCCTATTAGCTTTCGACAGCATCATCCATCACCCCTTTTCCTTCTGTTGACATGTCTGATTACGTGTTTGCTCTGAGGCCCTCCAGCTGTGCCACAGTCTTGGTCTTCCATGAGCTTGAGTTGCTCTTCTAACATGGGAAGAAATTGAATGTGAAACCAGAAGTGAGACCTTTCTTCTGTAGATCCAAAGGAATTAGATGTCAAGCGAAAGGTGATCTATGAGTTAGGTGATTTATCAGATATTAATGAGTAGAATATCTCCCCTCCTTAACCATCCCAAAGAGCTGATGTCACTAGCCTGCTTGAGAGTCAAGAATCCGGTGTGTGGCCTTATGGTCAAGCAGGAATGCAGCAGTGCCTGCCAGAGCCACTAGGTGGCCGCCATGCTCCACATCTGACTTCCTTACCTTGCTGGAATTGCAGGGCCAAGACAAACCTCTCCTACCCATTTTATTTTATTTTTTTATTTTTTAGGCAAGGTAACCCTTGGTTGACCTCACAGATTGCAAGGACCTTGTTATCTTAGAATCCCTTATTTTTTTATTTTTTACGCCTACAGCACCTGGTCTTCCTAAGTGGTCTCCATCCAAGTACTAACCAGGCCTGACCCTGCTTAGCTTCTGAGAACAGACTGGATTGGGCTTGTTCAGGGTGGCATGGCCATAGACCTGCCTCCTCATTTTATACTAATCTCTCGTAGATTAGTATAAAACAGTACAGCACTTACTTTTTTGGATGGTTCGTTCTCATTTTCAGCATCATTCTTATTTTGTCCTTATATTGTTATAGGTCTGCTCTCCCAACCAAACACTTACCGTTCCTTGAAGGCTGAAGCTGCCTTATTTCTACCATAGGCTAGACTGAAAGCACTGAGGCAGTCAGTAGCGAGAGAAGTGGAGAGAATAGATGTTTGTTGAGGTTTCCGTCAAAGGCGGAAAGAAAATAGGTCTGGGTTAGAACCCTGTGTCCGGGATCAGAGGCAAGGGTAGGAAGGACAAGACACAGCCTGAATGGGAATTCAGCTGCAAGAGGAAACCAGGGGACAGTAAGCCATTGGCAGCCACAAGGACACACACATGGCCGCCCTCTTGAGGTGTCATCCTCAAGCTGTCACAGCACCAGTACTGGGGGCTGGGTCACTCCCAGGCCAACCCGCAAAGTTAGGAAGCCACTAATGAAGCTTTGAAGACATATTCACAGGGATACTCACCAGAGTGGTGTGTCATTGTGGCCACAAGTGCAACCCGGACCCAGAAGATGACTCTTTTCTTGTGAGGATTCCAAAGTCTGTGACTAATGCTAATTAACCCTGACTCACTGTAGCACTGAGCTAGGAGAGGTCATTGTTTCCGCTGAATCGAGTGGGGAAACTGAGGCGTGGAGTGGGGAAGCAGCTTTGCTCTATTAGTCAGTGGCATCAGGCCACAAGTTTATCATTGTCCTGCTCCAATGCCCATGAAACTGCTCTCGATAATCAGGCGTAAACACTTCCAACAGAGCCGCCCAGAGGAGGAGGAGAGAGGGACCCTTCCTCAGAGCTGTTTCCATGCCGGTAGAGCTGTAGAACTAGGGACGCCCAGCTGTGAAGACTGCTTAACAATGCTCCCCTCCCTTCCCACTTCTATAATGAGGAATCCAAAGGCCAGAGTGGGAAGTGGCAGCCAAGGTCGCATCAGTGCCCAGTCCTCTTGCACTATAGCGCCCATGACAGGGGGAGAGGGGCACTGTCACGTGAGAGTTACGGGCACTGGCTCACATCTGGTAGTCTGGGTTCGGATCCTGGATTCATTGGTTACCAGCTTTGTGCTTCTGCGCCGGCTACTCCATGCCTCAGTTTCTCCATCTGTAAAATGAGGGTAATGCTAGGAAGCTATGTCATAGGAAAATTTCGGGAAGTAAATGAGATACACAAAGTGCTTCGAACAGTATCTGGCACATAGAAAGTGCTCAGTAAATAGTGTTTTTTTTTTTTTAATGCCTATGACACCTGGTATCCCTAGGCGGTCTTCCATCCAAGTAACTAACCAAGCGCAACCAGTAAATAGGTATTTTTAAAGTACTTTTTAAATTAGGCAGTCATTAGCTGCACACATGACCATTCAGCCACTATATTGGCTTCAGCCCAGTCATCACTGTGGCCAAGTTGTTCCAGTTTGCCTGGTCTTTGGGTCTCCTGAGGGAAGGGAGCACATACCAGAGTCTCTTCCCCACATTGTCCTCACTCAGAGTTGGGCTCTTTTTAGCCCAGCAGCCTCCATGACATCATCAGACAATGCAGGTGCTGTGGGCCCAGCTCGAGAAGCATCAACAAGCATCTCAGGCAACAAGATACAGACCAAGATAACCACATTCCTGCCAGTCTCTTGGTGTCCTGGCTCCAGGTCTGGCAAGCCCACCTTCAGAAGGTGGTGGTACAATGACGACAGAGCTAATTACAGTCATCACCCTGCTGGGATGAAAATACCAGCCTGTTTGACCAGCAAGGCTTACCTGAGTCATCTGCCTGCAGCCTGTAGCCACCGGGCCTGGAGTTGGACCAGCAGGCTGCCAGGAGTCTGGAACACCTTCTGCATGCTGGACCTGGCAGGTGCCAGCACTTCCTGTTTGTTCTCCCCTCGGAAAGCAAGTCAAGGCAGTTTGGCTCCAGAGACATAGCTCCAAAGTGAGTGAAGCCTGGCCGGAGCTTGACAACAGACCCAAAGCCCCAGGTCCCATTCTGGGCTGAGCGGAACCAGAGCTGACCCTTTGGAAAATCACTTCCATGGATCAGAGACGAAATGAGGAGGTAGTGAAAGGACAGGATGGCAGCTTCCTCCCCCTCCATGCCACCTACCACACCACCAAGCCATTCCTGTGCCCCACTCAGGCACCAAGCCCTACGCCCACCCCCACGGCGCTCCCCAGGCCCACCCTGTGGTTCAGCAGTAATCCAGGCTCAACTCCCACTAGCCCAACCTGGGGGTTTTCCAAAGTAAAATAAGGAAGAAAATAGGTGCTATATTTTACAAAAAAAGATTTTTAAAATTAGAATAGAATTAGAAAACCATTTTTTTTTTTTAAGGTATAAACAATGAGAAAGTCCCCTACACGCTCTCTGACTCACTGTGTGGGGGAAACAAGAAGCATGTGACGGAGGCGAAAAGCTGTGGGCCCCCGCCATGGGACCAGGCGGAACTGAGGTGATTTCCACGGTAGGGACCATCTGTGGCACAGCTGACAAAGGGGAACCTGCGAAGGCCAAACGGGGACACCTGTGGGTGGGACAGGAGACACAGGCAGGAGTTTTTCAAGGCAGTAAGCCTGTAGGCCTAGGAATGCAGCTCTCTCTTTCTTCAAGAAAGAGAGCGAAAGAGCCCCATTAAACAAAGGACCGGCCAAGACGCCAGCTTCCCAGGGGCTGGGGGACCTGAGGCAGGATGGTGTCAGGCCCTGCCTCCCCACAGCTGTGACCGTCTCTCTCTCTCCCTCTCCCCACTGCAGCTCCCCAAGTAATTGGAGGTTTGCAGGTGGCACCCCCTGCCAATCTGTGCCCCATTAAAATTTTCAGCATTCCTGTTGCCACCCATCACCCCTCATGCTTTCTAGTTAGGCGGGAATTGAGGCTGACGACAGACTATCCCCTGAGGAAAGGGAGAGGCAGAGGGGTGGAGGGAAGCACAGTTCTGGCCTTGCTGACTAGAATAGTGACCTCATATTCATATGACCAGCTCTCTAGTTAACCTGCCAACCTAGGGTGACTCCCAGCCCTGACCTTTACACCGGCCTTTAAAAGATATCGTGGGTCCTGGTTGGTGCGCGGGGGCAACCTCGGGCTTCACACAGCAGAGGTCACCTCGGGGCGGTGCCAGCACTCTTCTTCCCTCAATGAAGAAGACCTGTGGCTTGACTCCCCCAATTTGGGCCCTGGATCCTGTGACACAAGAAGATTCCTTTGAGAGAAAAGCTGGGACATGTGGTCTAATGAGTAGGACCAAGTTCATGAAAATGATACGAACATTTAAAAGCAAGCCTGTGCTAAAAAAAGGTGGGGCACACAGTCTTCACGTGCCCAGTGCTCGGCACACAGAGGGCACCGGGGGTGCTAACCGGGTTGGGGAGCCCGGCCATCCCAGTGCCCCAGCTCTGGCCTTCACCCTGGTGACCCTGAGCAAGCCGGTCTCCATTTCATTCCCTATCTGTCCAGTCGGGATGGTAACACCTATCTTATTTGTTCACAAACAACTTACTAATGATGCCAGGAGCCTTTGGAAAAAGTTCGAAAGTCGATCATAGACATACGCTCACACCACGTGAGGCGAACAGGTTACATAAGGACTTGATTTGGGGGTTGGAGGTGTTGCCGCAGTGCGGGGGCATTGAATGGGGTGGTGATAGTGGTATCTGAGTCAAGAATGGGGAAAGAACAGAAATGAGAGATGGTGGTGGAAAGTCAAGGACCAAGGAGAAAACCCTGAGAAATCAGCCTGAGATGTTCCAGGGCTGTGGTTTGGAGGAAAGTGGGGAATGAGGTGGTGACCGGGGCAGAGGACGTCCTTTCTCTCAGTGGCCTACGTTTCCCTTCCAGGATGCCGGCAGGCCCGCAATCTGTGCCCGCAGTCTGTGCCTGCCAACCGAGGAACAAGATGTTTAGGCCCTGGGCCCGCACCCTGTCTTCGAGCTGCTGCCCGCTGAGACAGAAGCAAGCAGCAGGGGCCTACATACGGTCGTGATGCCAGAACTGACACCAACTCTGAGGAACAGGTCACCACATCAAGGTTTTGGGCCATCTGAGGCAAGCAAGACAAGCCTTTGAGAATTCTATCTGATTTTTGCTCCCCTGACTGCCCAACCGGGAAATCAGTTCTGCTGCCAGGGTCCCCATATCTTTTGGGGAGTCCCAAAGGGGTGCTCCATACATGTCCACAAGCCGGTCTGTCACAGGGCATCTTACTTTAGGTTCTTTGTCATACTTTGGGTGCCCTAAGAAGTTGGTTTACCTGTCTATGTGGGGACAATAACCCCCTCCCCAATTCAGTGCTAAATATCATTAGTGCACCCCAAAGCTGCAGTGCATGCTCCAAGTCTCCCAAAGTCGTTTGCGAATGGTTTGATTAACTTCTTGCCTTTCCCTTCAAACCATGGGGGCCTGAACCTAGACCAAGGATCCGATAGGAAAGGGACACCTATTGGTCAGCCCTCCTCTCATAGGAAACTGTCCCTCTGCCTTTTCCTTTGGCACCCTAAGGCCACCCTAACTTCTTGGAGCCAGACCACATCTGGCATTTTCATTTCATTTCCTTAACATTGCCATATCCACAGGCTCAAGTTCAGCGCTTTTTCCTGAAACAAAGGAACAGGGAGCTCTTAGCTATTCTGAAGCTTTATACAGGATGAGCTTTCCAAGGAGAAGCTGGTTTGGATCGTCCCCTTGGACTCCGAAAAATCTTAGGACTGAGTTTTGTAATGCAGAACGCATTACAAAAGGGTGTGAAGAGTAAACAAGAGAAAGTGTGCAACTGAGCACCGGAAAAACGTGAAATCCTGGGTAAGATAACCTGTGATCTCTCAGAGCATCTCAACTGCTCCACCCACCCTCCGCTCTGTGGCTCTTCCGTGGACTGTCTCCCCAGTACTCGGCACAGCGCCCGGCACAGAGAAAGCGCTCAGGAAGCGCTCAGAAAGCGCACAGATGAACAAGCAGATGTTCATGGTTGGAGTCGGTGTTTGGAGGAAGAGCTCACTTTATCTTACAACCCTGGTGTGGGGACGAGGGGTTCTCTTTTGCCACCTGGAAGAACCTACTGTGATTGAGATCTGGAGGATGCGATTTGCCCTCCGCGCGATGAGAATAAGGCAGAGCAGCGTGGGAAGAAGAAGGGGAAATTATCTAAGGGCTGGAAAGGGGAAATTTGAGGTTACATTTAGGCTGAGAAATTGAGAGGCGGGCCATGTGCCCCAGCAAGTATGTGAACTGACTATGGTAACTTTAGGAAAGTTTTGACATAACACACCCTTCTTAAGCTCCTCTCTATCTCATTTGATATTCTCGACATGGGACGGGTAAATGAGAGCACTTACATATATGGAAGCTCTTGCGTTTGTTTTTTATTAAAATAGAGGTAATTAACCTTGTGAGGAACTTTATCATATAAAACCCTTACACATGCATTGTCTCTTCTGATCTTATAACAACTCCATGGAATTAAATGATCAGGCATTAATCTCAGCTTCCTTTTATAGATGAGAGAAGTGAGACTTGCAGAGTCAATGAATGGAGTAAGGACTTTAACTCAGGTCTATCCAACTCTTTCTACTATATTTTATGTTTTATCGATTGCATTACAACACTACAACAGGGAATTAAAGAAAAAGATAGTTTGAAAGCACCTTGTAAAACATAAACCTTTATAGCTACATAAAATATTTTTTAAATTGTGATGCAGCTTATAGGCACGGCTACTCTGGTCCATATGAAGTCTTTCTAGCAGAGAATGAGCTGTTTGTATAGTGAACAACCTTTGGGGGATGGGGAAAGGTAGCAACAGATTTGAAGTCACAAAATCTGGGATTTAATTCCAGTTCTACCCCTATTAGCTTTGCAACAGTAAACATATCCTTTTGCCTCTCTGAATTTCAGTTTTTACATGTCTAAACTTAGATATTAATTATGCTGTTACCTTTATCATAGCGTTTTAAGATTTAAAGTGAGGTAAGATACTATTTGAATGAATATATATAAATATATAAAAATATATAATTTAGATGTACAAATTATAACTGTTATTTTGCCTTTGTTTTCATTCTGTTTTATAGTGAGGGGATGTTGGTGATGGGCATATTTTCCTAAGAGTTCCTAAGGTAGTGGACCAGCGTCATCCACCCACCTTCTTCTTTCCTAAAAGGACACAGTTTTTCTTAGATTTGTGGGTAGGATTGTGTGTCTACTTCCTAGCATGGGAAGGTAAGAGCTCTACAGCCTCATATCTGCTGAGGGTATGTATTTCCCCGTGGGCAGAAATGGATGTGAAGCCCTTGTCGGCTTCAGGACGGGGATTTTGCAGGTTGGATAACCAATGATCTTCGTGGTCTGGGCTTTGCTTACTCTTCATGCAACAAAGAATGACTGTCAGGGTTTGGGAATGAGCTCATAGGGAGAGACTTCTTAGAAAACGTTTGGTATGAAAAATACAACCCGGTCCTTTTGAACTAAAGAAAAAAGGAAATTTTTGCATCTTATGTCAGGCTGGGGAGGGCCTCAGCCCTCCAAGTGGGTGGAAGCGTGAGAGTGTCAGTTTTTCTCTAGCTGGGGCCAGAGAGCCGTGGAGCTGTGAGTGGCGCTCCAAGGTGCCTCCCCCTGACAAACTCTTTTTCTTTATAAGAATATTTCTCTTATTTTTTTTCCCCTAGCCCAGACTTTTGCCCTTTACCTACATTTCCCTACCCTCCTGGATGTTTCTATTTGGATGTCCTACTGTCACTTCACACTCAATTTGACCAAAAGTCACCTCTTGTCTTCTACCAGCATCGTCATAATTACCCCAGGCACTCAGGCTGGAAGCCTCATGGCCAGCTTTAATGTCTTCTTCTCTCTTGCTACCATCGATCCGTCTCCAAACCCTGTTGCCTGGAACCTCCTGCACCTCTCACAGTCTCGTGGATTTCCTTCTCCACTTGCACTGCCCTTCCCTGGCCCAGATCCTCTTGTCGTCCTATCTAGATTGCTGTCTAAGATGGCTCTGCCTCCAGACTTAACCCAGTCTAACCCATCTTGCGTACATTCCTGCCAGACAAATCACTCCAAAATGCAGTTTTTCCAAGCCACTGTTATTCTCAGATTCCTTCAGCGGTTCCCCACTACCTGTGGAATGGGGGCCTTCCCAGTCTGATTTCAACAACCTGTGTAAATTTAAATTCCAAGAGAAGAGTCTGCTGTAGCCGTGCTGGCCTATGTATATACTCCCTGAACAAACTATACTCAGTCTCCATGCACGTGCCTTCCTTTCTCCCAGGAGTGAAATGCCCTTCCCTTTAAGACTCAGCTCTAAATCCAACTTCACACCAGCTCACACAATTCATTGTCTGAACCCCTATAGTGTCCACTGCATGTAACACACACATTTATTTCTTGCTCACTTAGCCTGCAACATCTTTGCTCTACTATAGTAACTGAGAGTGTCGGCTCTAGATAAAAATAAACAAATAAATAAAAAATAATGTGGGTTCTAGAATGAGATTCCTTGAGTTGAAATCTTGATTTTTGCCATTTTTTAACAACATGACCTCAAGTAAGTTACCTAACTTCCCTGTGCCTCATCCGTGAGCTAAAAATGCTAATCCTATTTACTTCATAAGGTTTGATGTGATGATTAAATATCTTAATACACAAAAAGTATTTTAATTATAGAATTATCATATAATCCAGCAATTTTGAGTTTATGCCCCAATATGCCCCAAAGAATTAAAAGCAGGGACTTAAACAGACGCTTGCACATCGGATTCCATAGCAGCATTATTTACAGTGATCAAAAGGCGGTGACAATCCAAATGTCCATCTATGGATGGATGGATAAACAAAATGTGGTCTATTCATGCAATGGAATACCATTTGGCCTTAAAAAGGAGTGAAATTCTGATGTATGAGCATGTATACTATTGTATGCTATAACATGTGTGAACCTTGAAAACATACTAAGTGAACGAAGCCAGACGTAAAAAGAGAAATACTGAATGATTCCTCCTATTGCAAGTACCTGCAATAGGCAAATTCATAGAGATAGAAAGTAGAATAGAGGTCACCAGGGGCTGGGGGCAGGAGAAATAGGGAGTTACTGTTCAGTAGGTACAGAGTTTCTACTTGGGATGATGAGAAACTTCTGGAAGTGAATATTGCTGATAGTTGTACAACTTTGTGAATGCACTTACTGTCACTAGATCATACACTGAAAAATGATTAAAATGGTCAATTTTATGCTATGTACATTTTACCATGATTTTAAGCCTCTTCCCCCACCCAAATGCTTAGAGCATATAGTAAGTATTCAATAGTTATTAGCTATTATTATCATATCCCATGATACTGTCTTTGTTAAAGCTTAATACATGTCAGAGGGAGGAGGTGGCAGTGGTTTGGGATCACTGTGATGCAATGCTGGACCACACGGTATTGTCAGTGTATCTGGATTTGACCACGCTCAGGAGAATTAACTGGTATAAGTCAAATGCCCTGGAAACTGATCAACCAGCTCTCCAAATACACATTTTTGAAAGCCTTGGAAGAACAAACTGTTGTCTAAAGGTCTCTCAGCATGTGGAATCAGAGGCCAAGGGTCAGGGGATTTTAACCACTGCTGGCATTGAGGACTGGTCCCTTAGGGTCCCCTCACCCTCAGCAGGATGGCTTTTGCCAGCTCATACACTGCTCAAGGCACCCTTTCCCCCAGATCTCTCACACCAACTAGTTTTAGCTCTTCAACTTTCTTTTTCAGAATCGCAGGTAAATTTCCATATGCCTACACCCTGATAGAACATTCTGTCTTTGGACAAGTTAGACAACCATTAATTCACATATAAGCCCTTTTAGTTCTAGATTTGACTGTACACTTTTGAGTAGTCTTCAGGGGGGACCAAGACTTCTTCGGCAGCACATTTACAAACCTCCTTCAAGGGAATACTTTTGTATCTGGCTGAATTGTTCATTTTCATTTCTCTGGGACGGTCCCCATTTCCACCTTCTGAGGATACCCCATGGGTACACACCACCTACAGTCTTCCTTTACTGGTCATCGCTCCTAATAATACTTGGTGTATTCACTCATCCAACAAGCATTTATTGAGCGCCTACATGGGTCAGACATCATACTAAGGGCTGGGGGATACAACGGTGGGCAAAACGAACATCTGCCCTCCAGAGCATACAAGCTAGTGGACCAAAGATGACCATTAGGCAGTGAGATTGGTTTTCTTACAAATGTGCAGAATTAAGGCATCCAAATGAGTCCTCCCCTCTAAAAGTCACAAGGGATGATCCCCTCCCACCCTGCCTCTAGCAAAGCGGCCACTGCTCAGAGGTTTTGTATGTTTTGTTTGTTTTGTTCTGATTTTTAGCTTTTCTCATGAAATAACTTTTAGAGAGAGCCTCTGGTGTATTTTTTGGAATAACCTCAGCGGTGGCAAAGCCGCAAGTAGTTTGTAGTAGAACTGACTTTTAAAAGTAGTTAAAAGGCATTCAGAGTTAAGTCTGGCAAATAATTACTGTGATAAAGCGAGGCAATAATATCGTGAGTAGAAAAATAAGAAAATAAATGTGAGTCTCTGGAGACTGATTCCTGTTGTGCTCAAAAACTATCTCTGGAAGCAACTCCAAAACCGGAGAGCCAAGAATTTTTGGAGCCACAACAGCATCACTGTTTAGTCTTCCAAAGGTGAAAAGGGCGACACGTATTTGGATGTGAAGTTCCAGAGAATGGCTGGGTTGTTGCACTCCACAGCCCTTGAGTTCCTTTTAAAATGGAGAGCTCCTGGTTCTATTATTTGTATAAAAAACAATCGTTGTTATGAACTCCCAGGAAGAGGAAGGGGCCTTAGGCAGCATCTTCCCAGCCCCTGGTCTGTGGCCAGCCACACTGAGGACAGCTAGCTCAGTGGCAGGGTGGCAGCCCAGCCTCAAGTGCTGGGGCCTGGATTCAAATCTCAAGTCTGTCCCTCACTAGCTGTGGCCTAGGGCAAATTGTTTAGCCTCTGCCTCAGGGTCCTCATCTTTATAATAATGATAATAATAGTTGTGACTACTTGGTAACCACTGCATAAGGTACCTGTGAAAATTAAACGAGTTAGGACATTATAAGGCTTTGAGAACAGCACTGGCATGTGGTCAGGCTCAGTAAGTCAATGAGTAATTTCCAATGACATTGTTAGTTTCTCTGCGTGGGGGACCAGGCGGGCTCTTTTGTTTCTCATGGTTCCTAGCATGGAGCTACCAACATGGTATTTACTCAATAAAAACTTATTCCAGAATAAAGCACCACCCCCAAGAGCTCTGTGTCCCAACATACACCTCTGCTTGAGCAGACACCAGCCCCTTGCCCACCCCTTCTTGGGTACTTTCGCTGTGACAATGTCTCCCCTCTGCCTTAGTTCCCAGTGGTGTGCAGTTCTCTGCTCTTTGGCAGGCAGACAGCAGTGGGGTCTGGGAAGCAGGGTGAGTTAAGGGTGGGGTAGGAGCAGGAAACAGAGGGCCCTCTATTTTAAGCACTTGCCTCAGCTGTTCCGTGGGGACCATCCTATCACGATTTAAAATAGAGCCCTCCTGGTGACCAGGGCAGGCTAGCAAGGCCCACTGGGGCCCAGCTGACCCAGTGCAGCAGAGGGGCTGAATCCTGCAGCCTGCTGGCCTGCTGGCCTGCCCGGCTGCTCCAGAGAAGAGTGGCTTTGTTTTGGGGTCAAATGGTAGCTACCTGACTCGGAGGGAGCTGCCAAGGGCGGTGCTGAAAAGACGGCTGTGGTTCCCACAGGGCTGCAATGCCTCAGAGGCCTCTCCATCACCCAGGGGGGCCTCAGGATCCCTAACCAGCTGGCTTCTCAACTAGCTTGGTTCTATTTTTAGACACCTGTGGTAGGTTGGATTACCTCCAGTCCTGAACACACTCCCAAGCCACCAGCAGCATTTTCAGCAACTCAGGCCATGTCTGTCCCCTCCTCAGAACTGACCAGAAAGCAGAAAACATAAAAAGCACATGAAAGGGTGGAAGGTCAAATGTCCAGCTGCCTCTTGGAGGGGGCAGGTCTTGGCCCGAAGTGACTGCCTGCTCCTCATGCTTGATGTGGTCCAAACGGTTCTAGGCCTAACTGTATCTAAACAGAGAGATGCTCAGTCTCCAAGCCTTCTGCCTCTCTCTGGCCTGGCTCAAGGCCTCACCATAGCCCTGGTTGGGGGGTGGGGAGTAATGGGGCCTGAGAGCAGCTGCTTCCCTTTCCTTCCCCAGCCTTCCTCAGTCCAGACTCCTTTTTCAGTGGGCTCCAGTCACGCAGGTCTCAAGACACAGGTGGCTTGTTAAAATCACCTGGCTGGCTTGTTAATAATACAGATGCCGGGGCCCCTTTTAAACCCATTAAATCAGAGTCTAAGCGGTGAAGCCAGGCATCTGGATTATGTAAACAAGGGTCCAGGTGATTCTGCTTCACACCAAAGTCAAAGTCAAGGCTTCTCATCAGCCCGGTTCTCTTTGATCCTCACTTCCTTGTTTAATTGAAACAGGAAGGCCCTGAGGCTCAGAGGGGTGCCATACCATACATAATTTCTGCCTCTCTCACAAGTAAAGTTCCCTTTGAGATTACGCAGACACTAGGTCTCCAAAATGAAGAACTTCCTATTTGCTTAAAATTAGTGTTTCTTGCCTACCAAACTCTGCTTTTTAAGTATAAAATGTGAGGATAACGAGCAAAAGTAACAGGGTCAGGAGAGGTGGCCTGGTCCAGTTCATTTAGGCAAGAAGCATTTCTCGAGCAGCTAGTCTAAGCCAGACATGACTCTAGGCAATAGGGAGCAGCCCTGAACAGGTCAGAGTGGGTCCCAACCCTCAAGAATCTGACATTTTGGTGAGAGGGACAGTCAATACATGAACAAATAAGTAAATAAGATTATTTTAGACAGTAATTGAATCAGGATATTCTCAAACACAGGTAACAAAAGATCCCAACTGATCCAACTTACATGATCAATATACCTCTTACCTCACTGGTGTGAACTGAATTGTCTACACCATCCCCAAATTTATATGTTGAAGTCCCAACACCCAGTACCTCAGAATGTGACTATATATGAAGACAGAGGTGATTAGGTTGAAATGAGGTCATTAGGGTTGGCTCTGATCCAATAAGGTGTCCTCATAAGAGGAGATTAGGACACAGACACGTTCAGGGGACCATGTGAGGACAAAGGGAGGAGACACCATCTGCAAGCTAAGGAGAGAGGCCTCAGGAGAAACCAATCCTGCCAACACCTTGATCCCAGACTTCCAGTTCCCAGAACTGTCAGAAAATTAATTTCTGTCGTTTAGCCACCCAGTCTGTGGGACTTGGTTATGGTGGCCCTAGCAGGCGAGAACACGCAGCCAACAAGTACTCCTGTGTGCAGACAGCTCCAGGTTTGATTAACTCAGGGACTCGGTGGCTTCCTCAAGGACCCAGGTCCCCTTCATCCTCCCACTCTGTCATCCTCCACTGGTCCTCAGCTCCCCGCGTGGCTGTAAGCTGGCTCCTAGAGTTCCAGGCACTGCCTTCAGACAGAACAGCATTCCCTGGAAGGAAAAAAAGGACTGTTTCAGGCCGTGTATCTCCTTTCCAGAAAGACAAAGCTTTTCCCTAATAGCCCCCCAGTGGATTCTCCTCACATTTCATTGGCCAGAGTGCCATCACATGCCCAGTCCCAAAGCAACTGCTAGCAAGGGGACGGGGAACCCCATAATTGGCTTGGACAAATTGGGATTCACTCCTGAAATGGGAGGGGGTAGAAGGAACAGTCACCTGAACAAAATGGGGTTCTGTCAGCAAGGAAGAAGGGGAAATGGCCTTTGAGGAGGCAAGCCAACATTGTCTGCTGTGAAGTGCTCTGCAGAAAAAAAAAGTAGGCTTATGTGATAAAGACTGATGAAGCTGGGGAAGGCAGCAGTATTAGTGAGGGAGGTTGGGGAACACTGTCTGCAAGGCAAGGAGAGAGTCCTCGAAGGAAACCAGCCCTGCCCACACATTGACCTTGGACTTCCAGCCTGCAGAACTGTGAGAAAATACATTTATCCTGTTTAAGCCACCCAGTCTGATATTTTGAAATGGGAGACCTAGCAAACAAATACAGTGATGCACAATGGAATCTAAGTGGAGAAAAGGGACATAAAGACATGAGGAAAGTGTGGGTTGTGACACTGGAGTATTGTTCTGATGAGATTGATGGGTCAATGGAATGGCAGTTCCCCAAGTAAGTGAGCTGGAAAAGTAGCAAGTGATGGCAAGAGTGAAGGATTCTCGGACCCTCAATGTGTCAGCTCGTCCCTTGGCTGGCTTTTTAAATGGCCTCCATGATGGGTGGCCCAGGTCCAGAGCCACAGGCAGACTCAGCAACATCTCACGAAAGAGGAAGCATTATTTCTTCCAGTGTGTTCTAAGAATAAAGACATCTTTCCCAGAGGCCTGCAGTTTTCTTTCTTTCATGTCTCAGAGGTCAGAAATTGCATCATATTTCCATTCTTAAACAAGTCTCTAGCCTGGGATAAAGATGATCATGATTGTTTAGTGAAGCACACATCGGTGTGAAGGAAGACGAATTTCCCAAAGTTGGAGTTACTCTTGCTAGAAGGAAAGAGAGACTGTGTGCTCAATATTTTCTGCTACCGAGGGAGGGCAGCTGTCACTGGCCAAGGGCTTATGCTTTGAGATGGGGGTTCTGAGGAAGGAGGAAGGAGAAGAGGTTTGGGAGAGATTCTGAGGTTGCCTAACCTACCTCCAGACTCTAAGGAATACGGGAAGTCGAATCTCCTCTCCTTCCTCCCTCCCTGCATTCCAGCAACATGGAACTACCGGGAGTTCATTGAATACGTTGTGCGTGCTCTCTCCAAACATACCATTGTCTCCCCTTCTGCCCTTTAACGGTACATCTTTTTCTTCCCCAAATAACTCTTCTCTCATCCCAAATCCTGGCCTAGCCTGGCTCACTTAGTTGTTCTTAGGTCTCAGCTAAAGAATCACCTCCTTCAGGAAGTCTTCCCTGAATTCCTCACTTTGGGGTAGGTATCCAGACTGAGCATCCCACACATGTAGGAGGTATGAAATGTTCAACAACAATGAGGATGTCAAATGTGTTACTTTTTAAAAAATGTTCTTGGTATTAATTAGAACCACCTCAAGCCCACTCACTTGGATTGGAGAGAAGTCTCATCTCAGTTGTTCCGGAGATGGAGTCCATGCCCTTGGATCATCACTCAACCCTGGAGTGTTTAGAAGGGATCCCCCAGATTCCTAGTTCTCCAGCAGGAAGAGGCCTTGGTTGGCTCTGCTCTTTCTGCTCTGTGAGCCAGAATCAGGCCCAGTTTCTGACCATCTCTCTGTCACTGCTGTCCCAGGGGATCCTGTAGCCTCTTGGTCTAGGGCCCTGCTCAGAGCTTGAGCATCTCCACCCATCCTCTAAGCCCCAAGGCCTCTACCAGCCTAGTTCTTCCCCCATCCTAGGACGCTTCTGGGACTTGTCTGCTGTTCCTTTGCAGTCCCCTGAACAACTCTTTCTTAGACAATAAAATCTAATCTTACTGATAGGAGATTACATTAAAGACCCTCACCACCTCCTATTATCACCTCCTGGAGGTAAAATAGGAATAAAGTTCTGTTTACCAGACAGGGAGGGGTAAATGCCTTTCATTCTCCCCTCAGGCACCTGGAGCCACAAAAACAAACATACATTGATTCTCAATAGCAATATATACATCTACATGCGTCACACTATGTGTATCATGCATTTATATCTCATCCCAACCAAGAAAAAGAAAAGAAAAATAAAAAGGTTTACCTGTACTATAATTATATATGCCTCAATCTCCCTAATAGCCTTAAAAATATCTTGAGGACAGAACTCCCATCTTACAAATCTTGTATTCCCAAGATGCATGTATAATAAATGATGGACGAATGAATGAATTGCCTGTGGAATTTAGAACTCTCAGTTTAGTATTGTGCTTACTGGCCACTTGATCAGACTTAAATAGCAAGACCCTTGTTTGGCATTCTCTTTTACCGATAGAGAGCTCCTGATTTTCAGAATATGATAGCAGTTTGTTCTCCTAGGCTGGGGACAAGTTCATATAAGGCAGAATGTTCGTACTAGAATTTTCTATCATTTTTGGCCAAATCTTTGCAGGCTTGAGAAGGTCAGTTCTCTGGTCGGTCAGTAGAACTGACCTTCCTGCTTCCGGGTAGTTAATAATCAAAGTGTTAATAATTTAGCAAATATAGAGTTATTTGTGAAAATGTTCAGCAAAGAAAAACATTGGAAGACTGTGTGAATAGGCAGAGTGTTCATTTATCTGTTTAAAGGTGTGTGGAGGGAGGAGGGAGGTGTTTTGTTTTGTTTTGTGTTTGCTCCATCAAAACCTTGGCTTCAAGGTGTTAATACAACTGACCAAATAATAAACAGCTGAATCAACACTGCCCAGAAACTGAGGTATCATGGGATCACGAGCAGGGGTATTCCGTTCCGAAGGCAGCTGGCCAAAGGAGGGCTCTTCGGCACAATCTTCTTAGCACTTTTGACTCAAGAGCTCCTTCCCCTCCCTTAGAAATGGAGGGAGGCTTGGGAACACACTTAGTTATCTTAACAGCAGACATATTGCTATCCCTCAGTGAGAGAAATTTAATTTCAATGATCTATGTGTGGGAGCTCGAGGGGCACCAATCAAAACCCAGCAAGGTTTGAGGGAAAAATATCTCATAACCAACAAATACTTAGTTCTCCAAAACAAGTCGAACCAAACACATTTATAGATTTTTTTTTACCTCCCTGACTTATTACTCATCTGGTAGATAGCTGGAATGCTGTAGGGAACAAACCTCGGGCTGTTATCAGAAATATTCTTCCCTTGATATCAACACAGCCATGCTCAGGTTACACGTGAGGTCGTCCTATCTATCTGGGTGACTTGCGGGAGGATGAGCACTCACAGGGGCCACGGAAGGAGCATTCGTGGTGTATCTGACGGGCGAGGGAACGGGGCAGAAAGAGGAAGTGGAAAGCAAATGGGAACTAACATGGGTGGACGGGTGCCTCTGTGCCACAGGAATTCTCAGCAGCACCCTTAGATGGCAAGGAAGGCTGAGAGAAAATTCCCCACATAAACCTGTCTAGACAGAACTCTAGAAAGGGACCTAGTGAAATGAAAAAGGAGGTGAGGAACTCCATCTAAACACCAATTAATACCGTTATTGATCACTTGACTATATATGCCAGCGACTCTGGTGGGCACCAGGAATATTGTAAGAGAAGACTGGCTTTCATTCTCATGGAGCTTCTGGTACTGTGAGAAAGATGGATAGCAATCCATTCATTCTACAAACAAAATCATGACCTTGGACATTCTTCAACATGCCAGTCTCCTGGTACGAGTCAGGGCCTTGCCTCGGCCATACGCGGTGTGGTCCAGTCACACCAAAGACAGATTCAGTTCCAACACAACAGAGGACATCTCCTTTCCTCAGCATCTCAGAAAGGCAAACTGTTAGAAATGACCAAAGTTAAGTTCATTTAGGGGGAATAGGGTGTCAATAATTTTATTTAAATATTACTGCTGGTGGCTGTACAATCTTTCTGAAAAATCGAGAATCTTACATACAATGTTCTTACCCTTTGCCCAGAAATTCCATTTTCATTGGAATATATCCTAAGATGGTTTTAAAAATTAAAGTGTCGTATACAGTGTGCCATGTTAATTATAACAAGAAAAAAAGGGATGCCCCAAGTGTGCATGAATCTATCAACCGTTATGCACATCATGGTACATCTGTATGATGGGATAGTTCGCAACGGCTGAAAACAATGTTAGGAGCAGGTGCTCATGATTCAGTAAGAGAAAAAAGTTGACAAACTCACATATATAATATAATTCAACTATGTAAAAAATAGGTGACTATAAAGATGAAAATATACCAAATATTAAGGCATTTTTCTCTGAAACATGGATTATGGATGACTGTTATTTTCTTTACATTTTTCCCCTGTAAAGATATACTTTTAAAATTGGAAAATAATTATTACCAGGGAAAAATAATAAGTACAGGTCTACAAGCCGCTGTGGTTCAATTTTGAATTCTAAACTTTTGTTTTCCTGCCCGTCTCCTTTTTCTCTTTCTTTCCATTTGAGGAACTAAAAGCCTATAAGATAGGGGTGTGCATTTAGTTCAGTAAGCTTCGAGGGGCCTCCTGGCATCCTTAGAAAATAGGCACTTACCCAGCTTTGGCTGCCCACTGAAGGGGTGGCTGGCACACAGGTGAACTTCATACACACACAGCCAGCAGAGGCCTGGCAAGAGGTGTTGGTTTGGGGCCTCAGGAGGAAGCAAATAGCTCTGAGATTAGTGGGGAGTTTGGGGGCGGGAGGCAGCTGAGCTAGGGGGAATGAAGTGTCTGCCAGGACAGGAGCAAGCTGAGGCCTCTGGGGACTCTGCCTGGCACCTTCCCTGTGCTGAAGACAGGTATTTCCAGCAGCTACTGCACCCCCTTTCCTCTCTTTCAAAGTTGGGGAGGAATATTTGAAAATTTAGAGTAACCTAGAAGTCAGGAGTGTAATAAGGCAAATGTCAGGGATGACAGACAAGTTCTGGCCTGGTTCCGGGCTGGGCCAAGTGTTGTAATTAACAGGTCATCATTGGTAGCCAGTAACCACCTAGAGGCCACGCCAGTGGTTCTGAGACCCTTCATGTGTTTCAAAGCTCTATCTTATAGGGTAACAGCTGTTGAAGATTTAGCCCCTAATTTGTACCCTGGTCAAAGACCCTGGGCAAGGAGATAGTTTAGATGATGGAGCACATGCTCAAATGATGAAGTGTTTCTGGTCTTTATTAGGTGCCAGGGAATACCAGAAAGAGTTTGCCTTTCAGGAGTTCCAAATTCTAGCATCCCAGGGGTGAGCAGAGCTGCAAACAAAGGCATAGTCACCTGTGCACCTGGCACAGCCCACAGCTGAGGAGGGGGATGAAGGGAGGAGGAGGGCCTCCAGGGGAACCCAGAGTTATCTATTTAGAGGTGGGAGGAGAAGGTAACTGGCCTAGGGAGACGGGAAAGTCTACCATTAACTTTAGGTGTGGCTGAGCCAGAGCCTACTTGTTACTTCTGAGGCAAGAGATACAAATAATAAAGCAAAGGAGAAAAGATCTTTTTAGAGCTGGAGTGGAGAGGCCTGAGGGGAAAACTGGAGACATTTTGTTGTCCTTCTTCCTCAGGTATGTTCCAAATGGTTTCTCTACTCAGATCAGTGGGGTTTATTCCCATAAGGGACCACAGGGAGACACAGGCTGTCTTCATTTTGTTTCACTGATTCATTGATTTATTCAACAAATATCCTTCTGACTTTTTTCTCATGGCAAAAACTCCCAAACATTTTTAATTAGCAGGCTACTTCAGAGGAGGGAAAATATCCCTTCTTAAAGGCGTGATTTGTCAGTGCTTCCCAGGGTGCACGTCACGGTAAACTGTAATATTTGTGTGACACAAAGGATGAACTGATTGTGTCAGGCTGGAAGCAGTCACCCGGATCCAGCTGTACCAGCTGTGGCGTTTATCACGCTTCCGCACACCTGTAACCCACATTTGGCGCACCGTTGGGTATTCCCCATCTGACGCTTGGAACCTAGCCACTAAAAAAAAAAAATCCCTGGAATTAATAAGTGTCTTTAACAAAAGACATTTTATGAAATATCATTTTTAAATAAAAGAATTAATACATTCTTTAGTAAAAGAAGGCATGTCTGTCATGGAGACAGGGGTGACCTAAGCTATTGTGTCTTAAATATTGTGAACACATTTTAAATTTGCCCAAAACAAAATGTGGACATGTTGATAGGATGCTGTCATCGCTATTGCCAGTGTTGTTTCTACAAAGTCCTTGTCTGCCTGCTATGCCTGGACTACACAGAAAGAGCCACTGGCTAGAGGCAGCCTGCTCTGGGCCAAAGAAGATTTGGTTGTCTCTAAACATCTATTCTAGCCTGTGGGGAGAATGAGGGCTGATTATCATTATTGTAATATGCAACAACATCTTCCCCAACCACCACAGGTGCTGAACTGAATGTAACAGGGCTTAGGAATCAGTTACATGGAGATGAAAATAGAGCTTTATTACTTACAAAGCTGGATTGGAAAAAAAATGTGGCTGGTACCTACATGCAAACAGGCTTCCTATTTTTTCCTCCCAGAATGAAACTTAGACACAGACTTCAGCAAAGCAGCTGGATAACTGCAGGCAAACACTCCTGCCAGGAACTGGGGGCTCACCCCACAGAGTGCGGGAGGTCAGGAAAAGGATTAAAACTATTTTTCCAGTACCGTTGCCTCCCAGAGAGGTGAGCAGAAGTTTCTATTTAATGGGGCAAGATAGGAATGCAGGGTGATGAAAATAGCCCAAAGAGCCTTTGAGGGTTTCTAAACCTTTTATCCTCAAGTAAATGCGAGTTTATCTGTCTTGGCTTCCTAGAAAACAGAGCTTGAGGCAAAGCATAGGGGTTAATGTTTCACAGGGGACATTTGCAAGCCCAGGGCAACAAGAGCGTGGAAAAAAGTAAGGGAGGGAGGAAAGCAGATGTAAGCTAGCTAGGGCCTCACAAGAAAATCCACATGGTTGATGCTAACTCACTTGGGATGTCTCCAAGGATTGGAAGAGTCACTTGTGGGGAGAGAGAAGTAGGGCGATCAATTGGCAGCTCCTCACAGGCCCTCCTCCGTTTTCGGTCAGTTTACTCCAGGGATGTTTCCTCCCGCATTTGGGTTGTAGGGGCCCCTCTGAGATCCTCTGCGAAGCCAGAGGCTCCTGGAGTTCAGCTGGGTTGGACTTGGGTGCTGGAGCTGCTGTGCCCTTATTCCCAAGGGGAGCTGAGACAGCGCTTGAGCAAGTTAGAGCAATGACAGCAGCTGTGACTGCAGGGCCACAGAAAGAAGTGGGTGCTGCAGGGCAAGACCTGGCAAGGTCTCTCAGGAATGCGTGGGGCTTGGCCAATCCAGGGAGGTGTGTAAACCGGAACCAGAACACTTACTTAGAAAAACACTGTCTTGATTCTGAAATGGCTCAGGATCCTGAAGACCTGGGCAGTCAGATGTCTTATGATGGCAACTTTGGTAAGCACTGGTTAAAAAAAAAAAAGAATGTGAATTGAGAGATTTCTTGTGTTCTTTCCTCATGATAAAATGATGCAATTGTCTGCAAGGGCCCAGAGGCCTCACAAGCTTGAGCTGGGCCTGCACCTGTGCAGAAGGCCTGCCTCGCTGAATGCCCCGCCACTGACCAGGTAGCCAAAACATAGCATTTGGAAGAGCATCATCATTTTATTTATTCTTAATTTTTTTCAAACTGTTTTTGGTATTATTATTATTTTTTGAGATATAACTCACATACCCTGAAATTCAATCTTTTGAACTGACAATTCAGTACTTTTAGTATATATGCAAAGATGTACAACCAGCAGCACAATTAATTTTAGAACAAGTATTCTTACCCCAAGAGGAAATCCCACACCCCTTAGCAGTCACTTCCCATTTCCTATACCCCTAACCCAGGCAACCACTAATCTACTTTCAGTCTCTATGAATTTGCCTACTCTGAACATTTCATGTAAGTGGAATCATATAATCTGTGGCCTGTTGTGATTGGCTTCTTTCACTTAGCCTGTTTTCAAGGTTCATCCATTTTGTAGCATGTATCAGAACTTTATTTCATTTTCATTGCATAAATATATCTATTTTCCCACTCATCAATTAATGGACATTTGGGTCATTTCAACTTTTTGGCTACTATGAACAATGCTCCTATGATCATGTACAAATTTTATGTTTTCATTTCTCTTGGGTACATACATACCTAGCAATTGAATTGCTGGGTCATCAACCAAGGGTTGCCTCGCCTAAAAAAATAAAATAAAAAATTCCTGGGTCATACATTAACTCCATGTTTAACTTTTTGAGAAACTGCCAGACTGTTTTCCAAAGTAGCTGCACCATTTTACTTCCCACTGGTAATCTATGAGGATTCTAATTTCCATGCATTCTCACCAACTTATTGTCTGTCTTTTGATTATAGCCATCCTAGTGGGTGAGAAGTGGTACCTCACTGTGATTTTGTTTTGCATTTCCCTAGAGATAAATGATGTTGAACGTCTTTTCATATGCTTATTGGTCATGGAGA
This sequence comes from Macroglossus sobrinus, assembly GCA_004027375.1. Lineage (NCBI taxonomy): Eukaryota > Metazoa > Chordata > Mammalia > Chiroptera > Pteropodidae > Macroglossus > Macroglossus sobrinus. Next base: position 454,492 of record PVKZ01000709.1, on the reverse strand, counting down.
AATTTCTAATCGAATTCTTTGTCATGTTTTAATTGGATTATTTGTCTTTAAATTGTTGAATTATAATAATTCTTTGTATATTCTGGACAGTAGAAACTTGTCAGATGTATGTTTGCAAAATACTTTTTCCACTGTGGGTTGTCTTTTTACTTTCTCCATGTGTCTTTTGAAGTACAAAACTTTTGTTAAAACTTTTTAATTCTTAAAAAGTACATATCTTTTTATTTATGTATGCATATATCAGTATACTTTTATTGAGATATAATTGACATATAACATTATATTAGTTTCAGATGTATGACATAATGATTTGATAAAGTTTATATTACAAAATGATCATTTTTAACCAAGAAGGTGATTGGATCAAACTAATCATTGCAGAGTTTAGTGACAATCCTCTCCCCTCCCCGTGCCCACCATCATGGGCCAGTCAGCTGAGTGCACATTTCCTGGACCCTCTGACATTTGACCGCTGGAGTAAGGCCAAGGAAGCCAATGTGCTCTGGGGAAAAACAGACTGCCAGAGAAAGTCACGGGAGAGAAATTTAGGCAAGACAAGGAACCAGGAGTCCTGGTTTCTTACTTTAGCTTTCTTTTTCTTTGGTCGACTAAGTAAATTCATACATCTCTATTTTCCCTAATGCAACTCCATTTCTCTTCCAGCAAAATTAGCAGAAGAGACCTGGCTGGCATGGAGAAGAACAAGACAAATTTGGTTAAGTTTTTTCAGACTTAATAAAAAAAAAAAACTTTTAAGTTCCTGATTCAGTGTAAACTTCCAGAAGTTTACACTGGCTAATCCTGGTATTAGCCAGTCTACCCCTACAATCTGTCAGGGGTGAGCAGGTAAATTCCTCTGGTCCCTTGTGACTGCTGGATTGGAATTCAGGACCCCAGTGTTGAGGCCACAGAACCTCCTTACTCCTTCCCAGAGAGCCCAATTAAAGTGCTGGATGTGGAATCCTTAAGTACACCCATTCTGCCCTTCAAGTGCAAATGTCTGTTTTAGGCACAGAAAACACAAAGATGAATTAAACAATTCCCACTCACAGTGCAGTAGGGAAGCTGGACCAGAAACAAATAGCCACTCCAACCACTCAACACCCACAAAATAGGAGCATCATGTCCACAGAGATCCTGGCAAGGTTGCGTTTGTCCATCAGTGTTTCCCCTGTGGAGGACCTTGACCTACAGCAGCCTCACTTCTGGTGGGACAAAAGGGGACTATGCCCCAAAGAGGACAAAGCAGTACATTTAGTGGAAAGACTAACTGTGGTTCTTCTCAGTCAGCAGACAGGAAGATGAAAGGCTTTTCCACTGACAGGCGAAGCTTCTTTCTCCTGGCACCTCAGCACCTCTGATGTGTTCAAAGAAGAGGAGAAGATAGAGGAGGGGAGAGGAGGGAAGACAATATTTGGTCAATATTTGTTTCTGCTGTGATCCAGAACAACAAGAAAGAGTAGGACCTTTTTTTTAATAATGCATTTATTGAGCTATAATTCATATACCACACAACTCAAAGTGTATAATTCAAATTTTAATATATTTACAGAGCTGTGCAATGATCACCGCAATCAATTTTAGTACACTTTCATCACCTCAAAAAGAAACCCTGCATCTCTTAGTGGTCACCGTGCCCCTCTGTTCTTCCTACTCCCCCCAGCTGGAGGATGGTACCAATCTACCTTTTGTCTAGATGTTTGACATAAAAGGAATCATACAATATATATTTATTTTGTGACTGGCTTATTTCTCTTTGTATAATAAATTTAAGGCTCATCCTCGGTGTGGCACATATGAGTATCTCATTTCTTTTTATTGATGAATAGTATTCCATTGTATGGAATTATTACTTCTTACTTATCCATTTATCAATTGATGGACATTTGGGTTGTTTCCACTTCTGGTATTATGAATAATGCTTCTAATAAATATTCGTGAACAAGTTTTTGTGTGGAGGAGTAAGACTTTTCAGTTAGTCACTATTGATCATTTATTAAATAATTATTATTGTATACATAGCACAGAGATAGGGGTAGGAGTGAGGGAGGGGATGTCAGAGGGCCAAGTCTCAAAAGAACTATGAATGTAAAATGTAATTTTTAAACTATTCTCTGACTAAAGAGATTTATAATCAAAATACATTGTGTGACTCCTCAGGGATTGTGGCTCAAAAATTTTAAAAAACTATAAAGGGGACAGTTATGAACATCTGATCACAGACTATAAATTAGATGATATTAGGATGATATTAGGGAAATCATTGCTCATTTTCTCATGAGTGCTAATGATATGGGTATAAAAAATGTCCTTTTCTGTAGGGTATGAATGTTGAGGTATGTTGGGCAGAAGTGTTTTGGTGTCTGAAAGTTATTTTCAAAAGGTTTAGAAAGAAAATATGCACACACACATGGCTACATGCAAGTAAAGCAAAAATAGCAAAATGTTAACAATGATTAAATCTGGATAGTGGGTATTTAGGTGGTCACTGCACTGTGCCCTGAACTTTTCAGCACATTTAAACATTTCCAATAATAAAAAAAGATAAACGATAAAGTAAAAATCTAAAAAAGGAAAACCACAACATGGAGATTAAAAATAAGGGGTGTACCTTTTAAAACAGGGTAGTCAGGGAAGGCCTCTTTGAAGACAGGACATTTGAATAAAGACCCAAGTGTAGAAAGCAGGGAGTTGACGGTGATGACCTAGGCAAAGGGCATTCCAGAAAGAGGGAAGAGCCAGCTTAGAGGCCCTGAAGTGGTGCTTGGGGGGACACAAGCACCTAGAGTAGCTGAGGGGATGTAAGGGATGACAGGAAATGATGTTGAAAGCATAGCCTAAGCCCAAATTATTCAGCATCACGGAGGCCACAGATTTGAGATTTTAGTTTGAGTTGTAAGGATGAACCACTGAAGGACTGTGAGTGAGGAGTGAATTGAGTTGAATTATATTTTAAGACATGTCTTTGGCTCCTGGGTGGAGAATAGACTGTGAGGTGAGGGTTGGGGTCGTGCTGGGCAAGAAGAAGAGCGGCCAATAAATGGATTTCTTGCATAAACTGTCGTGTCCAGATTAGGTGGTGGACATCGAGAGAAGGCCTCTGTTTTGGCAAACATGTTGAAGGGAGTTCTCATGGAGAACTCCTGCTGATGGACTGGGTGTGAGGGTGAGAAAAAAAAAATAAAACTGTTAAGGGAGACTCCAGGGACAGTCTGAGCGATTGACCAAATGGTGGTGCCTTTTGCCAAGAGGGGAACATGGAGGGGAGGCACAGACTTTTCATTTTCTGTTGATTTGGTTTAGAATGGCCTAGAAGTCTTTGTAGTCATGAAGGAGGTGAAATTTACATTGGGCCTTCAAAACAATTTCATTATTGTCAACAAATTAAGTTTTTCATTCCACAAACAGGTTGTCTCGGCAGAGTGCAAGGGGCATGGGCTTTGAAGCTGGGGACTTGGAGTTGAATCCTGGGGCTGCCATTCGCTGGCTATGTGACCTTGGGCAAATAACTTAACTTCTTTGAATTTGAGGTTCTTCATCCATAAGGTAGGCAAGACAATAGCTATGCTGCCATGTTGTTAGGTTGTAAGCAACACACATTGGCACAGTGCCTGGTATAGAGGAGGTGCTCAGTATAAGGTTTTCTGCCACTCTATAGAGACCGTTAAGAAGAACTATCTTTGTGAGTGTCCAAGGAACTGCTTCAAGCTGTTGATCTTTTGTTGCCTTAATAGCTAGTCTTCCTTCCTTCCTTTTATTCATTATTTGAGTACATACTGTGCCCTGTATGCTGTTCTAGGCATTGGCTGTATAGCAGTGAATGAAACAGACAAAATTCCTATTTTCATAGAGCTTACATTTTGGTAGAGAAAGAAGACAGACAGATAGCTAAGTAAAGTACAGTATGTAATGTGTGACATGGTGGTAAGTTTTAGGGAGAAAAGCTAAACAAGGAAAGAAGAGAGGAGGTGCTGGGGTGAAGTTTGGGGTGAAGTACTGCAGTGTAAGATAAGGTGATCAGAGTAGACTTTACGGAGAAGGTAACATTTCCACTGACCTAAAGATGAGAGGGTGAGACACACTTTTATCTAGCCGAAGAATGTTTCAGGCTGGGAGAGTGGCAAATGCAAAGGCCCTGAGGCAAGAGCATACTTGGTATATTTGAAGAACAGCAAGAAGGTCTGTGTGGCTGGAAAGGAGTGAGAGAAATAAGTAGGAGCAGCTCTTCTAAGGTCTAGGAAGCTTGTGATGGCTTTGGCTTTGACAGAGAGTGAAATGAGAAGTCTTTGGAGGGTTTTGAAAAGTGGAGAGACAAGAACTGATTTATGGTTTAAAAGGATCACTGGCTTCTATCTGAGTGAATTTAAGGGTTGAAGAGAGGAGGCCAGTTGGGAAGCAACTGTAGTAATGACGATGGCTTTGTAGAGGTGTTGGGAAAAAGATTCTGGACATATCAGATAGTAGAGCAGATGGGATTGCCTGAGAGATTGCGTGTAAGGTATTGGAGAAAGAGAGGAGTCGAAGATGATGGTCCCAGGCCTTTGGCCTACAGAACTAGTAGGATGTATTGGGTTGAACCAAATGAAGTTGACATATTTAACTGTTCTTAACTTTAAAAAATGGCAATTTCATATATTTCAACTTAATAGTTGCCCTTTACTGTGATGAGTAAAACTACATGAAGAGGAGATGGGGAAGGTATCAGAAGTTTATTTTTGTATCTGAGAAGATGTCACATAGGCAGCTGAATGTATGTATATGAAATTCAAGGGCCAATCAGAAAGGTACATTAGGGAGTCAGAGTGTAGATGGCAGTTTAAACTCTGAGACTGAATGAGATCAGTAGGAACTAAATGTAGATGAAAGCCAGAGGGCAGAGGACTGAGCCTGGGGCTTCCAGCATTTCGAGATTTCAGAGATGAGGAAGCAGCAAAAGAAACACAGGTGGCCACAACTGGCAAAACAAGGGCTCCAAAAAGAGTTGTTGGCTCAGAGGAGGGCACCTGGATATAGGTAAGAGTAATTTCCAACGTTGCTCCCTCCTTGAGCATTAGAAAGTGTGTGTGTGCACGTGTGTGCGTAGGGGACTGTGATAATATCTTTTATAACTAGAGTTTGAGGTTGCAACATTACTTCTATTTGATCCAGGCAATGGTAACACAGGTGCTACTATCCCATCTTACAGGTGAGTAAACCGAGGAGCAAAGGTTAGGTTACTTGCCCAAATAACAGGCATACCATATTTTATTGTGGTTTGCTATTGTGCTTCACTGATGTCGCATTTGTTACAAATTAAAGGCAAGACCCTCCACCGGCAAAAAAATTACAACTTGCTTTATTAAGGAGGTCTGGAACGAAACCTGCAATATCTCCAAGATACACTTATTTATCAATAATAGGTGGCAAAAGTATAGACAATTGAATGATGAGTATGAATAAAATCTGAAAGAAAAAATACGTAGCAGACCTGGGACTGGAATGGGTTGTGTGTCTCTGAAGTTTCATGCTCTCGCTGAATCATGCTGCTTTGGGGGGTTGAAGTTTGCCCAAGGAACCTGTTGCAGAAGTACCCAGCGAAGACACCCATGGGAATGAGTGATACAGGAGATGAAGTCTTTCTGTCCTTCCCACCGTGTGGCCCGCATGTTCCTGTGTTCCTACTGACTGCTTCTGCGGGGACAAATCGTAATAGGGTTACACGAAGATGACTTGAAATGAGTTTTAAGCTTGCTGACGATCTTGCTCTTAGAAGGGTCTAGACCCGTGGTCTCAAATGCCAAGAACGCCAGCTCAAATGAACCTATTTCTTTCTAGAAGAAAACAAAATCAGAAGGCCTTATTTGGAGGATTTTCACATTGGGTGGGGATAGTGATAAACTCACTTTGATTTTAGCTCCACTGGTTAACAGGTACCTTCAGACATCCAGCAGTTTCTGGGTGCCTCCGCTCGCTCCACCAAATGATGAGTTTTGTCTTACCCCCCTTTTAGTGTCTTGCTCAAAGTGTTTCATTCTCTCCAAACTTATTTTCTTACCTTGGAAAAGCTGCTCCTGAGATCAGAGGCTTCCCTGGTCAAGCTAGGCCCTGCCCTGGGGAGAGATAAACAGCCCCAAATACCGTTCCCAGATTGCAACACTGGTGACTCAGGCAGGGTCAGACAGCTGCTCCCTCACAGCGGCCCTGGTTGTTCCTGATAAGAAAGAACATGGCTCATGCCAGCGTGCTGCCGTGTGTGTGCACACATAAACAGACACTCCCAGGCCCCGGTGTTGTCTTAGAGTAAATTATTGACATTCTGAATGGCTGAACAGTGGGAAAAAAGGTGAGCGCAAACTTATTCTGCTCGCGAGGAGCTCCAGGTTCCATAAGCTGAAGATAAGTAAAACCAGGGCTTTCATTTGGCGCCATTTGGGAGCCGCCTTTTGAACCTACGTGGTCAAGGGCAGGTTTGGAAGTCCTCGGAAGCTTTGGGAAGAGGAGGAGAAGGTTGCAATGGAGGATGGAGGAGAAAGTCAGAAGAGGGGAGATGAATGCCCAGAGAGAAAAGGCATATTGTTAAAAGTGTGAACATATCTTTACCTCAAAGAGAAGGAATTGATGCTAAGACATCTTTTAAAAAATACCAAAAAAAAAAAAAAAAAGAAAACAAGTCAATGCCCTCTTCTTTAAATCATATACAGTGTATAAGGTGTGGAGCAAATGGGGAGGTTGATATTAATACAATAATATGGCCACAGGATCATTTTACACCTTGTAATGAACACTTCATGTTTCCTTTATGAAAAGTAGTTTACAGTTTACAAGAGGCTTTCCTATTCATATTTTCCATTTACTCCATCAGCCCACTCAAGTTATGAGCCACACTTTACAGATGAGAAAATTGAGGCTCCGGGAGGATATATGCAATTAAATGAGGCATAATTAAGAGCTGGGGAGGGGCAGGTTTGTCCTAAGCAACCCAGAGCTAAGATATTTACTAGATACACTAGGAAGGGTGATTCCTTTTCAGTGACTGCTCAGAGGGCTAAATTTCTATTGCATTTCTCTATAGAGCAGACCTACCTTGTCCAGAATAAGCTTCTCCAACTAAACACCCTCTGATTAGTTTTGCTTAGCACTCAGATCACAGCAGCATAGCATCCGTGAAGATTAAAGCACCAGGGAAATTTTTCTAGATCTACCCCATGCCCGCCTTTCTCCAGTGTCCCATCCTTCACTAGTTCTGACTGTTCTGGAAACAGCACCTTTGGGGCCTTGAAGCTTGCCACCTTGCTCTCAGGTGGGGAGGAAACACCCTCATTTGCATAGGACATTATGGAAGCACAAGACCCACCTAGTGGGGTCATGCAGGTTTTTTTAAAGTGCTGATGCTTATTGGAATCTTCAAGCAGTGACTCTCAAACTTTGGCCTGCATCACAACCATCTGGGGAACTTGTTAAAGACACGGATGTCCAAGCCCCACCCAGACCTTCTGAATCAGAATCCCCAGGGGTGGGGCCTGGACACTTGTGAACTTAACAAGCTCCCTAGGTGATTTTAAAATATACCAACACTTGAGAGGCACTGTCTCAGGTGAAGGAGAGTGGGGAGTCTTACTGGAAGAGTAGGTAGCAGAAAGAGCCTAGAAGAGACATAGTCAGAGTTGATTTTCTGTTCCATCTTTATCTTCCTTCAACAAAGTGATCAAATAAAGGTTGTTAGAAATCTCTCACATTCAGGCATGCCCTCCTTCTGACAATTGCTATGCGTAGTACAAAAAAACAATGCACCCCTTTCAGAAACAGTTAAAATAGCTCATCTTTTTCAGAAAGTAGACTAGAGATTCTCAGAGGCGGCGGTGGGTGGGGCGGGGAGTGGGGAATGAATGAGGAGTTACTGTTTAATGGGTACAGAGTTTCTGTTTGGGGATGATGAAAAAGTTCTGGAAATGGATAGTAGTGATGGTTGCACAACATTGTGAATATCTTTAATACCACTGAACTGTACACTTTAAAAATGGTTAAAATGGCAAATTTTGTTATGTATGTTACACACTCACACACACACACACACACACACACACACACACATACACACATACACACGGCCTTTTTGAGGAATAGGATAGGAGCAAACAACGTTCAACTTTAACTGATTGCTGCTGATTACCTCAGGTGTGTATTGTGAGTGTATGGGAGGTTACGTAAGGGGACTGATAAAATACAAGTGAATTCATAGATAAAATTTTAAAAAATGAATGGCAGCAAAAATATGACATCGAGATACCTAAAACACTCTTTCCTGCCCCTTTTGCCTGGTTGATTCCCGAGTTCTATATCACTTTTTTTTGGAGCACCTTATAGAACAGTGTCTCTCAAACTACATTGCATATAGAAATCACCTGGGGACCTTGTTAAACTGCAAATTCTAATTCAATAGGTCGGAGGTGAAGCTCTAGCCTGCATTTCTAACAAGTTCCCAGGTGATGCTGACACTCTGGATCCACAGACCATAAATTAGGGAGGGCTGTGTAAATGTATTCATCGTGATATCCTCATGTCTAGCAGAGTGATTGGTACACAGCAGGTGCTCAATAAATATTTGCTGAATGAATGAAGGAGTATATAGCGTTGTTATAGGAGTTTGGAGGAGAGACAATCTTTCCTCAACTACAAAATATTTAAGGTGTTTCTGCTTTTATCAGTTATTCCCTTTGTAAGATTATTTTATATTCTGTAGCATAAGGATGTGAGTACTAAATTATATTTGGTCTTGCTACCTTAACTCTAATGTTTGAGATAAGTGGCCTTATCCATACACATGAAGGATAGTGAACTGTGGTTTGCAAGCTCTGAGGAAGCTTTGCCATAGTCTACAATAGCCGCAAACAAATTATCTTCATCCAAGGAGGGAGCAGAGTGCAAGGAACCTGCTGGCACGGAAATTTCCAGATTTTGGTGCCTGAGCAATTGCCACCTTGAACTCCTCAAATCAAATAAACAGCCTTTTTAATAATGTGAGAAGGAGGTTCATTACCCTAAAGCACATGAAAGTCATAATATTGCCATTATTTGGTATTATGGTTTATGATGATGATAACGACACTGGCAGTTGAGCGATTAAGTATGTGGGGGAGTTGGGGGAGGGGGTAGAGGGCTGTGAAGCTAGGAGAAAGAGGAACTACATCTCCCAGAATCCCCCAAAAAGTTCACGCCGCGGCGGCAGCGGCGCCCCACCCCTTTTGCCTGCTGGACCCGCCCCGCAGATGACGTCACAGAGGTGACGTCACGGCGCCCAGAGCGAGGCTGGGGTAGAGAGGCCGACTGAGCTGGAGTCGTCCGCTTGTCGTGGAGGCTGCTAGGGAGCCGGCGAGGGGGTGAGCGGGCGAGCAGACCAGTGAGCTACAGCAGGCAGGAGGGAGCGTCGCGCGGCGCAGAGTAGCGCCAGGGCCGGGCCGCGGCGGAACCCACAGCCGGAGAGAGGCAGCCGGAGCCGGGCGCCGCGGGGTCCCCACCCCCACTCGGCCGGACAGTGCCCGGTGTTCCCCCGTGCGGGGGGCGGCGGCGGCTGACTGGACGGGACAGGACCGAGGGGGTGTTGCCACCTCCACCGAGGAGCCGGCGCGGCCGCGGGCTCCTCAGAGCCGGGGCCCGGGGCCCGTGACAGACGGGCCGAGGAAGGGAGAGCAGCGGCGGCGCAGGCGACGGGGAGGCAGCGGCGACACCATGTCATCCCCCAGTCCGGGCAAGAGGCGGATGGACACGGACGTGGTCAAGCTGTATCCTTCGTGGAGGGGGGATTCGGGCTGTATGTGGGGGGGCGATGTGGGGATGGCTAGGGCACCCCCTGAAACCCAGTCAGGGGCCCTGGGGCACTCCAGGCCACTGTACGAGGCTCCCTCCCTTCTTTCCCTCCCCCCAGTGCCTACGGCGGCTCCTTGGCAGCTGCCAGGAATCGAGAGCCTTTTCAGCTCCCCCTTTATCTGCAGCACCCCGAAATGTGCGTTTTTTCCTCGCTTTTCCTGCACCCCCAGTGCCCGTGACTTTCCTCCACGACGTTTGGACTCCCAAAACGGCGCCCCCTCTTTTTTTTGTTTTTTTTTGCAGGACTAGCCAGCCACCTCTTTTCACCAAGCCCACCTTCAAGATCTCTCTTGTTTGCTCGCTCTTGATTTAGGTACTCGAGATAGAAATTCCCGAGCGAAGCCTTTCTTCTTTTCTTGAGATGCCTCCCTTCCCTCCACTCACAATGCCTCAAGAACTGGGGTAACTCAGGTGACCTCCTTTATCCCTAATTCCTTTCTATATTAGGAAGAGAGTAGTCTGCTCAGTGCCCCTTGCAAGTGATAAAGAGCTCTGAGTGTTTTAAATCAGAGACCCCAGTTAAGCTTCCTGGCCCCTAGAAGAACCCCAGTGTTTTTCTTTCCACTGACAAAGCCTATGCCAAGCATAGTTGTATGTGGTGAGGACCCCCAGGCCCTCCAGCAAGCCACCCTCCATATTGTGGCTATGACAGCTGGGGGGAGGGGGAGGAAGAGGATTTCCTTGACAAAATAGCCTCTATACTAGCCACTTAAGCAAACACCCTCAATGAGTATAAGGTTCTTGGGGAGTAATTGCCTTGATCTTGCCAAATGACACCTTTTATTTTCCTACCCTCCCTCCCCCAACTTTATGTACTCGGGGTAGCAGTAGGAAAGCTGTAACTGATAAGAGTCCTTCAGGCAGTGGTTTTGGTTGGAGTCCAGACTGATTATTTCATGACCAGCTAGAGAAATTCGCGAAGGTTCCTGTGACAAATTGAGAAATTTTTTGAGGAGTAATTTAGGGGGTGCTGGAGGGAGGAAATGAGCCCAGTGTTCTGAACAACTAATCACTGGGGAGAGGGGGAAACGGGTAGGGAGTGGTAGTGTGAAACGCAGTTAAAAAGTCCTGTCTCTTGCTTCTCTTTCTCCCTCTCCCCCCTCCCCCCACCATTTCCCCCTGTTGCAGGGTTTTGTTTATATAACTAAAGTTGTTTGGCTAGATTCTTCAGGTGAATTCCTTCTTTCTTCCTTGTATTTATTACTGTTTTTGATTGGACGTTTTACTTCTATGAAGAGATCGACGATTGTTGTCAAATACTCAGTTATGGAATTCGCCAAAGTTTTAAACAAGTAGTTTTTGCATTTAGTTTGTAAGTGGGGGATGGGGGAGGGAAGCTGACTGGGCAAGAGATTTTCTTTTCATAATCTTCTCAAGAATAAGGTGTTTTTCTCCTTGGGAAAACATGGCTAGAAATTAGGAACCTAGATAAACTTCTAAGTTTACTGGTGTGAAGTTTAGAATTTGGGGAAGGTGGGAGTGGGGATTAGAGGAGCAAGTAATAAAAGTATTATGTACCAAACATATGTCCAGGCACAAGTGAAATGGACTCTTTATGAGCTGTTTGTGGCTCTGATTGAGTTTTGTAAATGTGTGAATGATCCCAGTAATGTTGGCTTTTCATAAGGTTGCAGAAAAACTTGTGTAACTGGGGCTGTGTGTACATTCTACACAAAGCAGTTTCAAGTCTTATTTTTGTTTAGAAACTAGGAAATGACATGGTGGCAGAATCTGAGTTATTTTTATCTTGAATTGAGTGTTCCTGTCACACCTAATGCAAATTTCTACCTAATGTTTAATTGGGATAGGGGTAGGCCAGAGAATGCCAGCTGTTTTTGATCAATGTCAGGTTCTTATTATATACATATACCTTTTTAGAAGATTGAGGATAAAGGGTGAGGCCTAACTTGACCTGATGCCTTTTCTATACAGTGCCTTTTGTTCATTTAGTAGTTGTGGCATCTAGAATGATTACCGCATTTAGGAGTCAGGGTGTGGGGGGTGGAGAGGGAGAGGAAAACAGACAAAGAACAGCAGGGTGTTCTTTCTTTTTTTCTTCCCCTTAAGTGGCTTATTTCATAGCTTATTTTTAGTAGAAGATGAAGAAAGGCAAAGATGCATTGGCCTTCTGTTCTTTCCCTACCTTCCACCTCTCTGACAAAAGAAAGCAGAGGCGCTTTAAAATCATAGATCTGAGATAGGACATCAGTCTCGGGATTTAAAGGCAGAGGTTATCTTTGTTTCGTGTTTGTTATTATCTGGGCTAACGTAGTTTGAAAGTTAAAATTTTCGTATTTCCTTTTGTGTGTGCATGTGTGTAGTGGGGTGAGAGATTTTTGTGGCCTCCTTTCTCTCTTGAATTCACATTAGTAGGCCCAAATGGAGCCAACAAGCTCGAGCAAGGTATATTTAGCAAAAAAAATTTAGGAGAAATTCCCCAACCCACTACTAAAATGAGCACAACTGTGTGAAAGGGCCGGGAGTTGAAAATGAAAGATGGTGGAGAGGAAGTGAAAAAAGGTCTGAAGGAATGTACTTGCTTTTTGGCCCTCAGTGTCCCTTGATAATTTCTTTGGTGTGGAGGCCTATGGCTGGTTTCATTGCAATCTCCTGTTTCAGCCCATTTTTGGATGTCTCCTGAGTGTAATTATGCCACCACAATTTACAGCCTGGCAGGGAACCTGTATAGTAGGAAAGTAGCAGTGTGGGGGTAGGGAGAGAAGAGGATGTGTAACTAATTGGCTACTGCCTTCTGCCACCTCTCTAGGTTCTTTCAGTGTCTCTTTCGACTGTGGTGGTTTGGAGTTGGTGATATTTCTTTTGTGATGGGTTGGTAGGAGGAGAGCTAACTCCCAAGTTATGCAGGGAGTGAGTGTTTTGCACCGATGCACTTAATAATCTGGGTGATTATGTTCTGAAACTCTGACTCATTCATTGTTTCTCTTCTGATCCTTTGCTGAGGGTTGTGCAAACCTCTCCAGGAGCCTAGAAACTGATGTACATGACTTTTGGGCCCTGTAGGAATGTGTCCCAATCAAGAAACTTGTAATTAGTCCAAATCCTGTGGAATGGTCGTGAATAGTGTGGCCATTAGTCTGCAGAGTCAGGTAGATAGGTGAAACTGTGCAGTTTCCAGCCTGGCAGCCTTTGAGGTTTCCATCTCAAACCAGGCTGATTATTTAGATTGTCTGAGAACTGGGACTCTAGTGACCTTAAAGCGTGATTTGCCCTAAAGGAATATCGGTTTAAGTTCTCCCTGGTGGAGGAACAAACAGCTCAGATTACACGGGTTTCCTTGTCGTTGGGGGTTACTTGTCTCACCCTGTTGCACAGCTTGGTGATCCTTTTATCTGTGAACCAGTGGCCCCTGCTGAAGGCTGGAGCTGCTTGTTTTGGAAAAGCGTATGCAGGCAAAAGGCCGCAGGCACAGCTCCTCACGACTCATTGGCTGCTCTGTTACTACCCGGAAAAGGAGGAGGGGTGGAGCTACCAAACAGCTGATGGAGTGTGTGGCCACAGCGTGTTTATATACAAAAGAAGTAGGGACTGGGGAGGCTTTGTGAGTTGTGTTACAAGATCAAGTGTATTTTCTAGGGGTAAAGGGAGAGGAAAACCTCACCTGCAAGAGTGCAAGAAATGTTCAAGGTTAAATCAGAAAAGTGGATCTGATAGTAATGGGTACTTTGCATACTCTATATTTGTGATTGGTGCGAGATTTTGGAACTAGTTTTATAACACCAAAAGTTTTCAGAGATTCCCTTTTTCAGAGGGAGTGCAGTAACTTAAAACAGGATATGGTTGCTACTTTAAGTGTACTTGACTGACCCATGCAGGAATTCAGAAGTATGGTAGAAATGTAAGCTTCCCTACAAAAGCTTTAAGAGTACTGGAAAGGGGCCGTGACTTATCCTAAATTCATTACCAGCATTAGCGAATCTTACAGAATGCTGAATATCTGCTTAAGAGTTTCGGAAGCCTTCAGTAACAGTTCATTGCAGTTCCTCCCCTCAGACAAACGTTTGAGTATCACCTTTGTGCCAGGCTTAGTGTTAGGCGTTAGGGGTTTAGTAGTGAAAAATTCATTGTCATGATGCGTATGTAACTTGTGAAACAATTTTTTTTTTAATCAAAGTACCAGCTGTGTATAGCAGGTCAGCACAGTATGTATCACCTTTTGAATAACTTGTATTTACTTTCAGAATTGACTTTTCAAGGAATAGAAAGGTTAAAGTGTGAATTTTATGTGATGGGATGTATGCGAAATCAGTGTTCCCATTATTTCAAACAGAGGTCCCCAAGCCCCGGCCCACGGATCAATAATCGTACATGGCCTGTAAGGAACCAGGCCGCATAGCAAGAGATGAGCAGTGGGCGAGCAAATGAACTGGTCCCTGGTGCCAGAAAGGTTGGGGACCAGAAAGGTTGATTTAAAAGATAGATGTTAAAATATAGAAACAAGAAACATTAAAATTTGTAGCCATTTGTCTGACGTCAACTTTAGTATTTTGCTGTTAATCAGTAGTTATTCTATCCCTAAATTAGTAATCTTTAATGTTACTCTTTGATTTGTGCTCAAAGTGTAGATAATTGTGTAATGTTTTAACTAGCTCCAGTGCCAATTGGGAACCTCTGTTTTGGCTTCTATTTTCTGGCCTCTCTTAGTGAGCTATGAGGTGGCAGGCGAACCAGTTTAATGGTCTTTAAACTAAAAGTTAAAGTTTTGGCATCTCTCAGTGTTCTGAATTTGTCTTCTCTGCCTAGATTTTGGTGACAAATATACTGGTATTTATTTTGGTTAATCAGGAACCTGCCTGAGTAAGCATTCACAGCTTTAGGACATATGATTCCTGCAGTACAGTTCTCCTAAGTTACATGCAAGCCTGAAAATTCAGCTTTTGGGGGAAAAAAATCTTTTGCAGGTGTGACCCAGGGATGCCCCTTAACCTGTTGTGCATGTGTTAGAAAAACATGGATTTTTTGGTTTTTTAGTTTTGCACAATTTCCCCAAGCACCTTGACCTGTGTTTATATAAAGGTATGTATAATTTGGTATCTTGTTTAGTCTCACCAGATTTAATGGTTCCAAGAATCATTGGATTTTATTCATGCAAGTCAGATCTGTAAAAATACGTATAGTGTAGTTGCTTTTCAACTGTAGACCTACAGGGTACATTTTAGTAAAATACTTTCATGAAAAAACTTAGTTGGATTATATAAGTACTAAGATAACTAAGGAGAATGGAAGTTACAGAAAGGCAAGGAAGTCACCCATAATCCTATCCTTTAAACAGAGGTTCTCAAACTTTAGTGTCATCTTAATTATCTGGAGGGTTTGCTAAAACGGGTAGCTAGGTCTCACCGCTGGAGTGGTCCCATTCAGTGGGTCTAGAGTGGGCCTGGGAACTTCCATTTCTAACAAGCTCCCGGATGATGATGATGTTGGTTCAGGGACCACGACTTAATTACCATTGTCCTTGAATGTTAACATTATGGTGGTTTTTTCTTATCAGTTCTTTTTTCCTCTCAGAATATATTATTTTCAACCTGTTGATTGTAATGTGTATGCCCTGTTTTTGCTTAATATTTTTGCAATAATTTTTTACAGTTAAAAATATCAGACTTAATGAGTAGCTTATGTAATATGCCATTCCGTGCATGTGCTGTTGGTTAATTCTTTGCCATTTTTCTGTGATAAGTAAAATCAGAATTAACCTTTTGTACCTAAGGCCTTTCCTGTATTTTTGGATTATTTTTGTTTTCCAGAAATGGGATTTTAGATCAAAGAAGATAAACATTTGAATGAAAATATTTAATTAGAAATCTTGCAGCTGGCAACTCAGTGGGCTTTCATTTTGTTCTGTTGTGTTTTTGTTGGTGTCATTTTGCCACTGAAGCAGTCAGCCTGGCATAGTGATAAAAGATGAGTTCTGACCTCTTTGTTTAAACTTTCATGTTTTTTGTGGTAATGGTGATTCTCAAATTAGGGATACTTTTGTATTTCTCAAGGTGCTCACTGTGAGTTGGTGGGTTAAGTATCTTACATTCATGAGCAGATAGATAGGGACTGGCAAGAGCTTTAGAATTAGTTTTCATACTCTGAATTTTTTTTCTTCCTTTTTTTTTTTTTGCTGAAGTATAATTGATACAAAATACTTGCATATTTAATTTTGATGTTTTGACATAAGTATCACCCGTGAAGTCTATCACCGCAATCAAGATAGTGGACATACGCAATTTTCCCTACAAGTTTCTTGTGCTCCTAGGTAGTCTCTCTTTTCCCTCCCTCCCAACCATTGATCTGATTTCTGTCACTATAATTATTTTGTATTTTATAGAATTTTACATAAATGAAATCATACAGTATATACTCTTTTTGTGTGGATTCTTTCAGTATACTTTGAGATTCACCTATGTTATTACTATGTAGTTCTTTTTTACTGCTGAGTAATATTTCATTGTGTGGCTATACTGCAGTTTGTTTATGAATTCACCTCTCTATGGACATTTGGGGCTATTACAAATAAAGCAGTGCTGGACATAGCTTTCTTTTTTCTTGGATAAATAATAGGAGTGGAATAGTTGAGTCATTTGGTAGGTATAGGTTTAACTTTTTAACAGGTAGCTTGAATTTAATTTTTATTGATGATCTATATTTCATACACAGATTGTGACTAAACTTTCAATTGTATTTTTTAAAGGAATTCCATTAAATAGCACTGATTCTGTCAAAGTTAATTCGTAGGTGGTCTTCCTCTCTCCCATTCAAAATTAGTGAATTAAATTTTCATTGTGAAATATTTTTGTTTTATGGTTTTTTGAAATGGTACTTCAGCAGTTACGGTCACAAATAATTGTTATATTTTTGCATTTGCTAGTAATACTCTGTAAACTTTTTTGAAAAGGTGAGCACACTTTTTGTTGGTGGTACCCTTTTCTTTTTGTAAAGTACTGATAAAAACTTTTTTTAAAGTTAATTTTTAGTTAGCACCTCCAGATACCTTTACAGCAGTTTACAAATATTTATTTACATAGGATTTTGGTAAGATCTGAATAGTATCTTCAATTTTCACATGGACTAAACTCCTAAAAGGAACCAATAGCAACTCAGTGCAGAACTGGAAATAGATTCTCAGAGTTAGGGTATCCCTTAAAATGTTTTCCTGGAATCTTTTTAAAAGTTAACTTTTAACAACTTGTGGGGGAGTTTTGTTACTTTATTGCATCCTATGTGAGTTAATTGATAGGCTAATTAATAGACATTGCCATAACAAAGAAGTACACATTGCTTTGTAATAGTTGGTACTGTCAAATTCTTTCTGAAAACCTACAAACATTAGAATTTATATATAGGTGTGTACGTGTATTGCTTAAAAAATTAACATCTTTATTACTGATACCTGGAACACTTAGCTTTGCTAACAAGAAAAAAAACCTAGTTAATGCCTGTTTCAGGTTGGAGGCAATGCTAATTTATTCAGTGGAAGACTTTGGTTCAGTTGTCAGATACAAGGATGGTACTCTGAGCACATATATCAGCATATATCAGATTGCCAAAGTGCACAGATAAGTCTGTGTACTTTTAAGGTGCTGCTGTTACATTAGTGATTCTCGTCTGGGTTTTGCATTTGAGAAGAATTGTTATATTTTTATGGGCAGGTGCTATGGTTATTGTAAGTTGCTTTTTTGTAGCTCACCAGATGCTTGGTAAAGATGACCTGTTGTTTGCAGGCTGATGTCTATGGTGCTATCTGCCATACCTGGCAGAATCCAAATCTTCTAGCCTGGTGGTGGAAATCCCTACAGGGAAGCTATATGCACATGAGAGATGAAGGATCCTTTTTTGTCTTCCTCTGTTTCTTAGGTATCTAGGGCATAGGTAGGTGGTTTGAATAGGTGTTACTGATCTTTTAACCTGGCCCTGCAAGGAAGTCAGGGAGGAATAGCAAATCCATGTGAAGGGGAGAGGTGTGGCTGGACTTTGTCAGCCTTGGGGAGACAGGCATGGCTGGTGGGTGTCTTTGGGCGCACAAAAGGTGCCTAGGCTATAGTACTTGTAGGAACCCTATTTAGGGATTTAGAAAATTATTTAATTGGTTGGGAATGGAATCTTTATGTCTTTGTTCCACTTCCTGGTTTCTAACTTTAAACCACTTTAGGGAGGCATGTATGAAAGTAAGAGATATTCTTTGTGAAATTGTTATTAATGTTGCAAATTATGTACTTTCTTTTTAGTGTTAGGCAAAATGTTTCTTTTTACATGTGTCATGTTTTTATCATGTACACTTTTCAAGGTTTCTTGGATTATAAAATCTTATTTGAGGTAATATAAATAGAAAATTAGATACAGAGTGTGCCTGGTTCGTGTTACCTCAGAAGCAGTTGGGTTACTACTTAGCCTAGTGAAAATTAATTTTCTCTAAAAGAGTCAGTATAACTTTGGTTATCTGGATATTGCTTTTTCAGTCAATTTACATTGCAAAGACAGCTTCTGAAAGGTTGATTTAAAAATTCAGGTAAACATTTCCACTGTAATGTCTATCTGTAGAAGGTTGATTTGGTTAGAATCGTGTCCATAAGCGACTACCAGGTGTTACATAGTTGGATATGTTGCTTTATGGCCTTAGAGACTACTGAATGTTTAGTACCTCTTTGCTAATTATTTTTCTAAATCTGTGAATAAATTAGTATATCTCCTTGGCAACAAAGCTTGAAACTACAAAAGCAAAGAAACTGGAATTGTTTTTTTTTATTAACAGATGGCAACTTATTTATGACCTTTAGGGGAACCCACAACTGTGAACTAGTACAGTGGTCCCCCCTTACCTGCAGGGTATACGTTCTAAGATCCCCGCCAAAAGCCTGAAACCACAGGTAGCACCAGATCCTATGTATATGTTTTTGCCTATACATACATAACGCTGTCCGGCTTCTCTTTGGCATATCTAAATTGCCAGCTTCACTACCCTTGTGCTTTGGTGCTATTATTAAGTAAAATAAGGGTAACTTGAACACAGTCACTGCAGTACTTCGACAGGTGACCTGATAACCAAGATGTCTGCTAAATGACTAGAGGATAGGTAGTGTGTACAGCATGGATATTCTGGACAAAGGGATGATTCACATTTGGTGTGGGATGGAGCGAGACTACGCAGAGTTTTATTACGATACTCAGAATGGCATGCAATTTAAAACTTATGAATTGTTTATTTCTGGAACTTTCCATTTAATATTTTTGGACTATGGTTAACCATGAGTAACTGAAACCATGGAAAGGGAAACTGTGGATAAGGATGGACTGCAGTACTTGGTCAGATCACTAATCCAAAATAAGCCTTCTGTAATTAAATCCTATGATGTAGATCTTGGATGTTTGGATTTTTATTACAGATTATATATACATTCAGAGGGATGAACACAGAAGGGAAATGCATTTTAAATGCTTGTGGCATATCCTGACAAAAGGAGTTTTAGCTCTTTAACTTGGTGGCTGATCTCAGTGTTGCTTTAAAATATATTTAAATAGATTAAAATGTAGGACATAATACCTGTTTGATAACAGAATCATTAATCTTGGCAACACAATTTGACATTAGCATTTGTTAATTTTACCAACTAATGCATTCAATTCATCATAGCCACCATCTAGATAATGAATGAAGGAAAACCTGTATTTTCCTTCTCTATTCATTTGTATCTTTAGAGATTAAAGACAAAAAACTTTTAAGTCACATTTGTTTTATGGGTGGAAGGAGAGGAAGTAGACCTTTGAGTGTGTTCCTTTATCTCATTATCTGGATCGCTGCCCATTTCTCCTGGCACTAAAGAAAGGCAGCTCTTGAATGCTGTCTGATTATCAAATGACATATATTTGAGTATACCTTTATTGAGTCATTCATGATCTTGTGAACACATTTGCTTTTTTCTTTCTACAGGCTCTTGGGTTAGGATAGTTAGGTACCAGATTTTATCTTTAATTAATGAGGCTTTTCTTTTGAGATTTAGCTAAGAGTTTTATAAGATGTAGATCATGATACATCAGGAAGACTCTTGGTGACTCATAAAAACTATAATGTTTTATATATTTCAATCTGTGTGTGTTTTCTATTAGTGTTCCTAGCTTATACCTTGACTAGTTTCTAGGAATTGAACAAGACAGTTAAATTCACTGATAGGAAAGTAAACAAATATACCTTTTGAGAGAAGGTATTTCCAGACCCTTTATAGTAGCTCTTACATTCAGGCTTAATTAAAAGTAGTAGTGAAGCCGGATCCTTTTATCTAGAAGTTTGAAAATCAGAGCATACTTGGCCTATTCCATTTTCTGCAGCTTGGCAATTATTTATCAAACTTTAACTTATGCTAACAATGTATAGTAGTTTACAACTTTGCTGTGTATCCTCTGAATGTGAAAAAAGGTGTGCTTTAGTTTTGCTTTAACTTTGTTCGTTGAAGTCAGGCACAGTGGAACTTGGCATCTGAATTTTGTGTTCTTTAAAGGTTCTGGTCTCTCCTTGCCTCTTGAAGAATTTGCTTTTTTTCTAAGCTATTATTGTACAGTCTGGTTAGTGTTTCTGAGATTGAGAAGCTGCTAACTGGTTTAAGTCTATAGAGGTCTCTGTCACCCAGCACCCTCCTGTGCTCTTCAGGCCAGGTAAATGGGAGTGGTCCCCTGTGGGAGCTTGTTCCCAGGATTAAGTTTTGGCCCCTCTGCATCTCGTAATTCCATGATTAATGAAATACCATGTCTACTTGTGCTTATTCTCCATTTTGGGGGGTGATTTGATATGTGTATATATACTCAAGCCTTTGAACTGGATTATCTTAATTGACAGATACATGTCTTTCTATTTGCTTAATGGGAAATATAATTAGAAATTTTTTTTTATAGAATTGGAAAATAGGGTATGACTTGTGTGTTTTTCAGTCAAGGTTTAATACTTATTTTATTGAATTGGATAAAACATAACAATTTTAGTTTGTCCTGGATATTTTATTCTTAAATGTCATTCTTTTGTCAGCTCTGATGAAGTTCTGATGACATTTTATTTAAAGTTAAATTTTAGTAGGTATTATACTCACATAGACTTTAGCATGTTTTTCTACTTGGAGAAAACCTGGCATACAAATAATAGTATTACAAAGCAATGGTTCTTTATTGAATACAGGGGCTCTTTGAGTTGAAATTGATAATTATATTCTTTCTAAGCAATATCATTTGTGCCCTTAAGTAACAGTTTGAGAAATACTGATGCTTGGCTGTACTGCTTCAGGTTAGGAGAGTAAACTGTGGTAACTTTGTTTTTATTGTTGACAAAAAAAGAAGCCAAAGTTGAAAGAAGTCTGCTTTTCATCTGTGACTTATGAAATCAGTTTGGCTACTTAGTATTCACCTTTATTGTGTGAAAAATAGAATTAAAACAGTATAGCTTAATGTCTCAGTTAAACCTGTTCATGAATGTAAGAGTTAAAAATGAATGTAAGAGTTAAAAAGAGTTATAAAGAAAAAATAAAAATGACTTGGTAGATTTTAATATAAACGTTCTGGTATCTTTTTACAACAGTAAATTAGATGGCATTGCCTTTTGTATTCTTGAGGTGTCTGAATTGTGTGTGCCCTGTCAATTTAAAAATAAGGCCCCTAAGTGTACCTGATTTATAGAGGCTTTTATCAGGCTAGAATTGCAGCATGCTGTTTCTTTCAAAAATTTATGTGTAAGTTAAATTATATTTTGTTTTTTAAAAGATAAATTAGGGAATAGGAGTATAATTGAGTAAAAGAATATGCCCAGAGCCAGGATAGGATCCCATCAGAATCGGAAACAGTTCAGTATTTAAGCATTTATATGTATTTTTGCCTTTGTGTCTTTTAATACACTCCAGGTATTTTAAATATTTCTTTCACAGAAAATTTAGGTGCCAACATTTTAATTAATATTTAAGCTCTGAGTGCCTATAGTAAATCAGTTTTCCTTCATGTTGTAGTGATTTTAATTATTAGTCTAAACATAGCTAACTAAGCATGTATAAAAACTTTGGATGCCTAATTTTTTAAAGGTTGGGATGAAATGAAAAAGCTTGGAATGTAAGCAGCCCCTCTCATTTTCTACTGTTTTGCCTTAATGTTTGATAGCTTTTGACTTTTTAAAAATAAACTATTTTAGATTTACAGAAAAGTTGCAAAGGTAGTACAGATTAGCTCTATGTTGCCATTTTATATTATGGTGTCACATTTGTCAAAACAAAGAAACCAAGGGTGGTACACTGCTCTAAACTAAACTCCAGGCTTTAGTCAGATTTCACCAGTTTTTCCGTGGACATTCTTTTTTGCTCCAGGATTCAATCCAAGATACCACATTACTTACATTGGTCGTGTCTCCTTAGTGTTCCCTAGTCTGTGATAGCTTCTCACTCCTTCCTTGTTTTTTTGCATGACCTTGGCAGTTTTGGAGTACTGCAGTAGTTTTTAGAGTGGCCTTCAATTTCAGTTTATGTGACTTTCCCCTCTCTTGGTTAGGCCTCAGAATCATGAGGTATTAAAATTTGGCCAAATTCATTGTGGGTTTTTGGAAAGAATACCATAGAGGACCTCATGATGTCACTGGTTATGTTAACCTTGATTTATGTGGCTAGGGTGGTAACTTCACAGTTTTCAATGTGAAGTTACTATCTTTTCCTCTGTTTTCTTTGGAAGCCAGTCACCAAGTGTAGCTAACACTTGGGGGGTTTGGGGGAAGGAATTTGGATCCTCCTCCTGGAGGGAATAATTTTTATCTTTTGTTTGTAATGTATCAGTATATTAATCTTTTTGTACACTTGATTTTGAATTAAGCGTAAATTGGTACTACCTCTTTATATTGTATGTATTATATGGGGTTGTGGTCTAGGAGCACATAGATATGGTGGATTTGTTTAGCAATTTGCATGGCAAATTTAACTTCCTACATTTGGCTGTTTTTAGATCTATAATAACATTTATATGTGAAAATGAAGATAAATAGAATGAATTGCAAAGCTGTTCATTAAGAGCTTCATACCTCAAGAAAGTGCAGTTCTGTAATCTTTGAGTTTTAGACTAGAATGAGACTTTAGGGGTAAGGTAGTGATAATGCTGTTACATTCTTCATATCTTTTTATTAACTACAACAGGGTTTGGATAATGTTTTGTTAATGTTGATGAGATGTTTTAGGAACTTAACTCTTATTTTATCAGTTAGCCTATGGTAAAAATGGTTTCTTACGTTGTTTTGCTCAGTCACAGAACCTATCTACTAGGTGAAGTGAGGACTTACTGTAGTTACAAAATTAACTCATAAGAGAAGGACATATTCTTACCAGCTGCTAATTCTAGCAAAGAGCCATTATTTTGACCCATAGAATTATTTTATTCTATCTTAAAGAAGTGTATTTTTTATCATTTTGTTACCTTTATTTATTTATTTTTTTAGCAGTTCTATTTGTAGTTTCAATGAAAATCTTGATATAGTTGTAGCTGGTAGTTTTAACCAGAAATTCAGTTATTATAGGAAGATTAACAGTGTAGAGTGTAACTTTTTCCTTGACTTCAAAATTTTCTAAGCTCAAGAAGCTTAACTCCTTTAAATGAGAAAACGTTACTTTGACAGTTTCGGTATATTTTTATTTTGTCTGATGTTTTTGCCATTTTCTTCTTTCTCCCTACAATAACATTAACTGGTTTCATGAAAGCCTTAAAGTACATACAGTACATTATTTTCTTAAGCAGAGTGTATCTATAGGTAAGGCTATTGAGTAAGTGACCTCTGGAAAAGTAACAAAGGGATACTAAAATTTGGCCTAACCCATTTTGTCTAGGCTTAAAAGTTAAGCCAAAGTATTTATTTCTCAGGGGCTTCCTTGAAAATAGTGAGGAAGAAAGGTAGAGATTGAGTATTAATGGGGACTATCTCCCTAGTTATAAATATAGTGGTAATAAATTCTTTGTGATTATAAAGGACAGTTCAGAATTTATATATCAACTCAAGGGGACGCCTAGCTTGTTGTGTGTTATATAAGTCAGAAGTGTTTGTAAACAGCTGTTTATTGGTTTAGTAACCCTGGTGGTGCATTTTCAGACCTTTGGCCTTTGCTGGCATTCTGGATGTCATGTCATGTAGGTGCTAAGAGTCAATAGCGTGTGACATTTAGGGTCATTTACTGGCTTGATGACTCTGGGCAGGTGTTCAGCTGGTTCTTTTGTAACCTGTTTTCTTTTTTCATTTTGAGTGCCCCTGTGGGCCTCTTTTTTTTTTTTTTTTTTTTTTTAAATCAAGACTTTCTTTTCTTGGAGCAGTTTTCGGTTCGCAGCAAAATTGAGGGGAAGGTACAGAGATTTCCCATACTCTGTCCCTGCTCATGAACAGCCTCCCACATTGTGAACATCCCCTACTGGAGCGATGCATTTGTTACAGTGGTTGAACCTGCACTGACATGTCATTATCACCCAAAATAGTTTGTTAGGGTTCACTCTTGGTGGTGTACATCTTGTGGGGTTTTGACAAATGTATAGTGACATTATCCATCATTATGGTATCATACACAGTATTTTCACTGCCCTAAAAATACTCTGTGCTCTGCCTATTTGTTCTCCTCACCCCACCTCACCCCATCCCATCCCATCCCCTCCCCTGGGAACTGTTGATCTTTATACTTGTCTCCTTACCTTTTCCAGAATGTCGTATAGTTGAAATCATACAGTATATATTCTTTTCAGATTGCCTTCATTTGCTTAGTATTACGCATTTAAATTTGGTTCATGTCTTCAGGGCTTGATAACTTCTCTCTTTTTATCCCATTTTCTGGATATACCAGTTTGTTTGTTCATTCAGCCTAGTGGGCGACTTTTAGTAAATAGAGCTAATGCTCCTTAATGGTTTCTAACTTTTCCAGATTCACCTTTGTACTTTTCAAAAAATCTTTTAGTAGCAAATAACTAAATTCCATCCTGCTGGCCTATTCTGTCTTCAGTTCTTCCTTTTTTATTCCCTGCTACTTGTTCTGAAATATGCTACATTTCATTCTAACATATTTCACATTCTTGTAGCATCTTTGAGATATTATGGCCCACTTTTTTTAGATAAAAACCTGAACTGTACAGATTGGTTGAAAGTGCTGATATCATACATTTCAGTCCTTCAAGTGATGAGTCTGGAGCCAACTAGGCTTTCTTCTGCTCTTGTCCCTTATAACAAGCATTTAACTTTGCATATGAACTGGGTGCTCAGGAAGCACCTGTTATATGAATTAAGATAATTAATATACCACAGGGTTTTCACCAAGTCCTTGGGTCACTTTTAGACTAAACTCTGACACCTGTATAGAAACAATATGGAAAGCATGCTGGAGAGAGGCAGATCTCCCTCAAGTGATAGGAACTTTAGTTCTTTTATGTGCGGATGTCATTTTATGCACACTGTTCATTTTTCCACATGTAATGCGTCTTTGGGTTCTGAAATGGTCCTAAATGCTAATACTTTATTAAATTGCATTTTCGGGTGATTTATGTTTTAAGATTCGTTGATTGCTGGTTTAAGAGAAAAAGAAATTACTAAGATTGTGGATTGGGGGAAGTGCAGAAACAGCTGTAACTTCTGTTACTTATAAAATAGAATACCTTAAACTCATCCAAATCATGTAGCTTCTTAATACTCTTACACTTGGGAAGTATCGCAAGTTCCCCTTGCAAATTAATAGTTCTGAAGGTGGCTTTTACTAGCTTAAGGTTTGGTATTATCAACTACTTTGTCTGCTCAGAACTCCATTGAGGACCTTTCTTTTGTGTTTATTTTTACCTTTTATCCGTACTCTTTGAGAAAAGAGCTTTTATTTAATAAATGCTTTAACAGCTCACGTCTATAAAAATTATATGTGGCCTGTTTTTACTCACTCAGAATAAAGGGGAAAAAATAGCCAGATATTTAAAATCTCACTTTACAGATGCCAAACTTGAGATTTAGTGATGTTTAAACTGTATATACACATAATTATAGCTTTTTTCTTTGTATGTGCATACATAGGCTGTTAGGAAAAAATTTCTGCCCCTTAGGTTACCGCTGTGTTCTTTAATCGTTTGAACCCTCTTAACACAGAGGTTCCAAAGTGTTACCTGCAGACCCTAGGGATCCCTGAGGCATTTTGAAGGAGGACTTTAAGGTCAAAACTTGTTTCCTAGTTATATTCATTTTTTGGCTTTTTGTTGTTGTTGCGGTGCAGGGAGGTTTTGACATTTATAGTAATGGTGCAAAACCAGTGGTCAGTGCCTTGGAACACAAAATTGTGTCGGTAGTTGTATTTTTCACCATCACACACCTACGGTTTTAAAAAAGGCCCCAAAGTACAAGAGTAGTGATGCTGGCAATTTGGATATGCCAGAGAAGCTGTAAAGTGCTTCCTTGAAAAGGTGTGTATGTGTACATGTACATAGTATATCTAGGGTTCGGTACAGAGTCCCGGGCATCCAGGTGGGAGGTGGCTCGGAACATTTCCCCTGAGAATAAGGGGGACTACTGTATGTTAGAAGAGAAGTTGTCATATTGTTAAAAGGTCTAGGATATGCTTTATTTGTACTTAGCATAGTGTTGGCATAATAGTAGGTTCTGTAATAAAATATTTGAATCAGATTGAATTAACACAATAAACTATGTAAATACACAGTCAAGAAGGAAAATTGGTGTTGTGTGAAGAATGACAGGTTTGCACTGTATTTTATAGATTCTGCCATTTTTCCTGCATCTTAACATCTTTGAAATTGAGATGTCATAGTTGGTGGTGAGTTGCATTTTGATTGTCAGCTTTTTTCTTTCATGGTGTGTTGTAACACAGTGGTGTATCATCGATATGATGAAATAAGGTAGCTCTTTATGTGGAGAGGAGGAGGAAGCACATTTGGATAGCGGTTTACTTCCTGGCTACAGGATATGCTGCATTAATTGTTATTTTTATCAGGCACTGAGTTGACTCTGGGCAGTTGACAGTGGGGTCCCATTGTTAGAATACTTCATTCATAAAGCAGTTATTTTTATTTCAAGGTAGAATAATAGATTTCAATGCCAGAATTCAGGTTTTAGGGGAAAAAAATGTAAAACTGATATAAATTTTTTAACATGCAGAACTTTTTGTTTTTAATCATATTGTTGACAAAAATATAATGGTAAGTATTGAGTTATTTTCATTTCTGTGTAAAGCAGGCCTTGGGAGGTTTTTACTGGGTAGCTATTAGAAAAAGAATGAAGAAGAGTAGCTGAATTAAAATTAAATTGTTTTTAATTAAAAAATTTTAAATTTATTAATACTTCTTCGAAGTTTGAGAAATTAAATAAGTTTACTTTTGGCTTCAGTTATTCTGAATCTAAGCACTGTTGATATTCTCCATGGTTTTATGAGGACCTTGGAGGTGCAGATGCTCGTTTCATCTCAAGAGTTTTTTTCTGTTCTCTTGAATAGATCTATTTAAAGATAAGTTACTGAATTCTATTATTAACTTTATGCTTCTGTTTAATTCTATGTAAAAACAAATAGGACCATAACATGGAGATACAGTTGACCCCTGAACATGGGTTTCAGCACGGCTCCACTTACGTTTGGGTGGTTTTTCTTTTTTCCAATAAATATGTACAGTACTGTAAGTATATTTTTTCTTGTTTTCTTATGTTTATTTTATAGTACATATAACATAATAAAATATGTGTCATTCTATGATCATTCTATGATATTTGTTATTAGTAGGCTTTTGGTCAACAGTAACTGTTAGTAATTAAGTTTGAGGGGAATCAAAAGTTATATGTGGATTTTTGACTGTGAGACGGTGTCAGTGCGTCTAACGCCTGCATTGTTCAGAGGTCAACTGTATAAAGATACTACACAAATAACATAGGCACCCTTAAAAATACACTGAAAAAGAGGGTAGGACCTTGGAAAAGTATGGAGTTGAATCTTTAAAGCCTTGAAGACTTCCTGGAGGAGCTGACTGTCATAGAGGCAGGAGGTAAATACGCAAGAGAGTACCCTTAGGGGTGGGGTGTGTCTGGTGGCTTAGCTTGATTTCAGGATCAGAGGTTGTAATTTAGTCAAGTGTTAAGTATGTATGTACTAGAATGCAGTGTGTGACCAAGGTTGTGTGGCTTGTAAAGTGAATAGGGCAGGCTTTTTGCTTTTTGCTTTTTATAATTTAATGGACACTGTGGAACCAATAGGGCCACATCTGATACTTTGCTGGCGGTAGAATCTGATCACTCATCTGTCAGCCAAAGGAGAACTCTTGGTAAGGAATTTACCTGCAGAGTTTGAAAAATCTGATTGCGAGTTGGCAGGTGTTTATAGAGGAGAATGCAGAAATTTGTGGCACATTATGTGAGAAATTATTAAGATAATATTTTGAAATTTATATCCTTTTCAGATATGCACTATATTTGAAAAGTAAAATATAGTAGATTGACCATAGGCTTTACGTATTTGGATTTGGTTTACTTGTTCAAAATATGAAGAAAATACCACATTATAGGATTGTTTGAAGGATCATGTGAAATAATGTATGTGAATGCATTTAGTATGTAATTGCCCAGTGAATAACTCAGGAATTGTAAGTGGCTGTTACTAACACATCTGAAATAATGTAGCTATGCAGGTAGGCACATAAGGGAAAGGTAAATGTCGTCAGGGACCCAGATTCCTTCTGTTTTTTTTTTTTACCTAACCATATTTAGTGAATAGCTTACTCTCGAAAGGGGTCACTCCTACCATCACATTAATGTTTCATGGAGAAGGAGGAAGAAAAGGGGTAAGGCAAAGGTATAAACTAGCTGAGGCTGCATTCCCCACCCCAACTTTTCTCCCCACAAATTGCACTTATATCCTAGGCAAGAAATGTTAGCTTACCAACCCTAGCTGCAAGAGAGGCTGAGAAACTTTGCTTTTTGACTGTCCTTAATAAAATCAGAATTTTATTAATAAGAAAGAGGGGAGAATAGATATTTGGGTTGGTTAACTATCAGGGTCTGCCACATTGAATAGTAAGTTTTTTAAAAATTTACATATTTGGGAGCATTATTGTTTAGGCCTGGCTTCCCATGAAATGCCCCATGCCTTGAATTTCAGTTCATAAAATTTCTCTCTTTTATCCCATGTCTTCTAGGTTCTGCTCTGCTAGGGGGGCTGGGCTTCTGTGATAAAATTCTTTGCCCTTGGGCATTAAAGGAAAATAAAAACAGTTAACTGTGTTCTTTTTGTTTATGGTTTAGCTAGTATCTTCAAACTTTAATCCAGAGGACTTAATTTGGGAGTTTGATAAAGGGAGAGACATTGCTTAGTGTGGAAATTGCCTGGAAGACCATTCAGGGTTCTTGCCTAGGTGCACGGCCTTGTGCTGTTTTCACTTCCTTCTTAGGTACCTGTTTTCTTATCTATGGAATAAGGAGTTGGCTGAGATGATTCTAAGTCTTTGCAACTTGAATATTCTGATTTTATCTATAGATATTTTGCATATAACTCTTACTGTGTGCATATAGAAGATGTAAAAGACCCTCACAGCCATGTGTTTTGCCTTCTGGGGAATAGAGAATTAAAAATAGCTTTATAACATAAATATAAAATCTTATTTTGAATCTTATTTTTCCAGATAGATATGGATAGTAAAAATAAGTTCTGCAGTTTATTACTTTCTTGATATGACTATTTACTAGGGCTTTTTAGAAGTATGAAATAGGAAACCTTGACATTTTTACTTCTGACTTTGAAATACGGTAGTAAAATGTTGCTTCGTATTAAGAAAACTACATTAATGTTAAGTTTGAGTAGGGAAAGCCTCTGTCCTATGCCAGTAACTTTGTTGTCCTTTCATCTCTAGTAATGAATCTCTGGATTAAAGTATTATGAAATTATAGTTATTAAAATGCTACTCAATGTTAACTCATCACCTGCTGACCTAAGAATTCAAATGCTTTGTTTACTTTGTTGAAGTCAAACTTTGACCAACTAACTCTATCAGTCGGTTGTTGCCATTATTACAGATGCTGGAGTTGAGGCAAGATGCTATGGTCTTTGGTAACGAGGAGCAGCCAATTTAAGAATGCCTTCTGATTTTGTTCTTTGGGGTGTGTAAATCTGTTCACTGTATATTTCAGGAGAGCGATATTTGTGGTTCCCTCATATCTTGTTTCAGTATTTTACATATAGAGTACATCTTGAGAGGCAGTATGATTTAGTAGATGGGGTGAGGCCCTTTTTGAATTCCTTCAATTTATGTAATTTTAAGCCAGTGAATTTCCTCTTCATCTTTGTTCCCTAGCCCCTGGTGTAATGAACAGTAGATTTCAGAATGCTTCCATGTTTTAGAACTAGTCCTGTCTAATATCAGCCACCTTAGGTGTTTGTAATTGGAAATTGGGATATTTTAGCTAATGAATTAGATAAGAACAGGGATTAAATTTTAAATCCTTTTACCAAAATTTGGGTTATTAGTTGTAAATATAATTTAGTTAGCCTTATTGTAGATCTTTTTCTTTCAGCTGCCACATTTTTATGAGTAAAACTACAAAAGCAGGTAAAACTTTCTTTTATTCTGGAAGTTACTTGATAAAGGGAGTCCAGATAGACTTGCATAATGATGGCAACATTGAGTTATTTTGACCAAGAGATATTGACTGGAAAATTTTCTTTAGAGTTTACTATAAAAACTCTCGATTATAGAAAAGTAGAAATAATAATGTAAATATAGTGGTAAATAATGTAAATATACTTGTTTATTGTGCCACCATGTAGACTCAATAATATTTGCCTTGTTCGCTTTATCATATATATTTTATTTGAACCATTTACGATT
Source organism: Macroglossus sobrinus (assembly GCA_004027375.1). NCBI lineage: Eukaryota > Metazoa > Chordata > Mammalia > Chiroptera > Pteropodidae > Macroglossus > Macroglossus sobrinus. The sequence continues at coordinate 423,820 of PVKZ01000709.1, read as the reverse complement.
TAGTTGCAAATATCCTAATACTTCAGGACTTTCCCTATGTGACCACAGTACAGTTATCACACCAAACAATATTAACAATTTGAATTATATCATGTAATTTCCATAGAGGAACTCTCAAAATGATGAGAATGTTTATCCATATACAGAGGAAGAAAGAGTAAGTAGATATTCTTACTCTTTAAACAATTTAACATAGTATTAAACAAAATAACACAGTAATTTAACACATGCTAGTACCAGAAAGATTGCTTTAAAATTTATCCTAGTGGGGTAAATATTTTCCAGCGTTTAGAATTTAAATTAGTGTTACAGCTGCACATTTTTTAAAAATTTAGCAGTTTATGCAGAATGTACTTAAAGTGGACCCATATTCATTGAATTGGTATTTTTTTTAAAGCAAAGTGACCAAGTGGAACCTTGATTGGCATTTATTGTATATGTATGTATTTTACACAAACTGCAAGTTGAGCAAAAGAAAGCCTTTTATTTGAATCCATATTAAAATATTTAAAAAATAGATTAATTTGTTCTTCTGCCCTTAAATATGTGCAACGGTGAATACAGTTGGACCCTTGAGATTAAAGAAAGAGACAGTGATACAGTCAGCCTGATAGAAAAATAATAATACCTGCCACAAAAAGCTGTTGCACCAATTAAATAAGATGTGTACCTGGAGCTCAGCCCAGTGTCTGACACATAAACATTCAGAAGTTAGCTTTTTAAAGGTAACATGTGGAGAATGTATCGATTTGGAACTATGGACACCAGGACATTTTCAAGGTTGCTTTTATTTTTTATATGTTCTAGTTATTTGCTCATTTAAAAATGTTTTTTAAATGTTGAAATATTTTGAGCACCACAACATCTGAAGAGGAAGATTAATAAAAACAGGATCCATTAGCCAGTTTTGTCAGATTTTAACATTTTGCCTTATTTGCTTCAGAGATTGTTTTTATAAAAAGAAATAAGACCTGAAGTTAAATCGAAGCCCCCCGTGAAATCCTGCAGTCATTTTTTGTATGTATCCATAAGTAATACGTAGCATTGTTTTGCATGTTTAAAGAAATGGTGTCATACATTTTAGTTCAGTATTACTTTTGAGATTAATTGATGTTACTAGAAGTAAGTAGCTCTGCTTCGTTTGTTTTTAACTCGTAATAAGTTACATGCATGTACCTTATTTTATATATCCATTTTGTTATGTACATTTAGGTTATTTCCAATTTTTCATCATTATATATAGTGGTATAATGAACATTTATGAATGTCTTTTTGAGCACATATGTATTTCTCTAGGGCAGTGTTTTTCAGACTTTTTTGTTCGTTAGAGATAAGGAATGTACTTTACATTTATAATCCACCATATGTATGTGTATGTATGCTTATTGGTAACTACAGTTTTATAAAAATAATATTCTGAAAAAATATTTACCCATACAATATGTGAGTTGCACACTTGAGATATATATAATTTATATATAGATATCCCCTCATTTAAAAAAATGCTAATCAGGAGCTCCGTATGATCAATAGTGGCTGATGTATATAACCTGACTCAGAATTGCTGGTCTTAGTAGTGCACGTCTTCAGCTTTGTTGGAGATGAAAATATTACCCTTCAAAGTGATTATACCAAACTTTCCATTTCCATTAACAGCATTTGAGACTTCCTGTTTTTCGTCTCTGCATCAACACTTGTCTAGCTCTCTAATTGCCAATCTGATGGATGTGAAATGGTATCCAGTGTTTTCTCAGTCTGTTTTCTAATCAAATACTTTGATTGCCTTTTCTCTGTCAGACTCTGCAAAGCAGTAAAGATGCTACCAAGAGAATCAAGACATGGTTTCTCTATTCTAGGAGAGAGGTGAACTTTATCAACCTATGAGTGGTAGAGGGGCACAGAGGAGGTAGTGATGTGCTGCCCACTTGGAAATGTCCTGTTGCAAAACATGAAGCCTGATCTGGGCCTTGAAGCAGGAGTAGATGTTTTCAGAGTTGAAGGACAATCCAGGTAAAGAGGACAGGACAAGGCAAAGGCATAGAGCTTTAAAACCTCATGGAGTCCCAGTAAGAGACCAAGAGGAGTCTGCAGACGTGTGGCAGGCTGAAGGAGTGTTGTACTACAGGCACTGAGAGTCACTGGTGAAGGTTTTAAGCAGGGTATTAACAGGTTTTTGCCTCCCCGCCCCCCAATCTAGAAATGAATTAGGGTATTTTAAAGATCTGGTCAATCAAGCTTTTATTCTCAGCTGCAAACTCATTAGCTTGGCTCTTTATTATTGCCTTTTTGAAACAGGGAGATAATAGAAATTGATATTTTTCCTTTGAACCAGAGTTGGTCATTTGCTTTTCAAAATAGAAATAGTTGCAGCTGGGCATGTGATACGTTTGCTCTTTATCCTTGCTCCTTTTTTTTTAAGTGAGACAACAGATGGTCTTCACAGTATTTTCTTCTATTGTCAAATAGGAATGAGTGTAGGTTTGTACAGGGTTGAATTTTGAGAACTTGTATTTTTGGACAGTGTCTTTTTTGAGGATATTTTCAGTCCTTGTCTCTCTTGCTACATCATAGTATGAATATAATTGAAAACTTTGTTTAGAAAGCTCGAGTGCCTCTGTTAATCAACTCTGTGTGTGTGTGTGTGTGTGTGTGTGTGTGTGTGTGTGTGTGCGTGTGTGCACGTGCAGGTGCACGTGTGTGCGTGCATGTGTTATAGTAAAACATAGGAGAGATCTCTTTGGGGTCCTTGCCACTTTTGACATTCCTCAGCTGCCAGTCTTTTTTTACGAGGAGTGCGTTTATCTTGCTTCAAGGCATGAACGGTGTGGCCTGCCAGCATCTAATTTAAATAGAAGCAGTTTTAGAGACCAAGTTGGAGGGAGTTGTAGTATTTTGAAATTCTCAGTGTCTTAAAAGAATAAATATTAAACATATAGCACAGAAGAGCAAACACACTTGGTGTATGCATGTTTGGCGTTAGCTCTTGGTTTTTTCACACATGTATTTTTCTTTCTTTTCCAATCCCCCTTTTTTGGCTTCTTTTTTTTTTTTTTCTTTTCCCCACTTGTGTTAGTTTTAAGGAGAGTATTCAAAGGTGTTTATTGAGATGTGGACCAACACTAAGTACTGCACAGATGTTATTTTTAATTTAGAAAAATCATATGCAAGTTGTTTTTTTTTTTTAAAGAATTTTTCGAAAACTTAACAGTTCACAGGTTTAGTTGTCTTTCCTGGCTACTTGATACTTTAAAAATCACACACTTCCCTCTATAATATCTCTGAGAGGCTTTTTAGAGAAAGGAAAAAAACGTCAATTGAGGACTTAATTCAGGGAGAGTGTTTACTGAGAGAACCCACTGGGATTAAAAAATTTAGGCGGAAGTTTGTGTTGTCTAATATTTCTGTCTTTGCCCTTTCCTCTCAGAAACTCTCTACAGTATTCATTCTCTCTGCCTTGTCATCTCCTGTCACCTAGCCAGCCTCTAAAGACATAAACACACATGTGCATACAGAATTTAACAGGTGGGGAAGGGGTAGGGATGTGAAGGTCTGTCCTCCCAGGCTGACTGGGACTGTTATATTTACTTCATGCCTTTAGCAAATGTAATGCATGTTAACAGTTTGACAAATGGGCTGGATCAGTTGGATACAAGGTGACCTAAAATAAACAAAATGAAACAGCATGATCTTGCATTTGTGCGGGCAGCATCTGAGACTGAGCAAATGAGACTTTTGCAGGTGGTTTGGCCATTAGCTATGAGCATGCTAGAAGTGAACAGGATGTTCTCTGTATGTACTTTATAACCTTGAAGCCTTGCATCTATTTCCATTTCCTCAGGAATGGAATCTAAAACAGAAAAGCTACTTTCCGTCCCATTAGCTTTTAAAACAAAAGTGAGTTTTGTAAATCTGATCTAAACTGTTGCATAGTGCTGGAGAGGATGCCTCTCGTCCTGGAGTGGATATTTGGTGAGGATTTAAAAAAAAAATCTGGTAGAAGTTGAGCATAGCTAAATGGTTTAAAAAAGTAAGATAACAAGAATAGTAACCACTTGTTGTGTGTATTTGAGAAATTTAAAGCAAATCTGTTAAGGTCTGTATAAACTGAGCACGCTGATTTCTGTGGTGGATAAAGCCAGTGCTGTATCTGAAGACTGTTTTCCTATTTTTCTTGTATCCCCCTTGAAGGGATATGTTTAATGGCAGAGGACTTATATGTTAAGACAGTTACAGTGCTCATTATCTGCCTATAAAAAAAAGCTGAAGTTATTTGAAGGAAAATTAACAGGTGCAGGAATATAAGCCATTTGAAAATTTAAATTGCACCTGAGAAAACCCAAGTCAGCAGGTTTTATGGATTTCTTCTGTCTTGTCATTGATAATCAAACTTTGTGTGAAAGGCACAATTTAGCTGGATGGGTTTATGAGACTGAAAAAGGACAAAAAATTTTTACTTTGGATTGTCTTTGCATTGCCTTTGATCTGTTTATATATCCTAAACTAAAGATAGAAAAAAATTAGTAAAACTCAATCTGTATGGCTTTTGAGGTGTGGGGGTGAAGCTTAAGGGTGACTGCATGTTGAGGGAGGGAGAACAGTTCATTTGCAAGACAGGCGGATTTGGGTCATGGACCACTAAGCCAAGCCTGTTTGCCTCTGCTTTGGCCACAGGTGCAAGGCAGGCTGTTTTACAAGGAGTTAAAGTTCTGCTTCCAAACAGATGCCTTTCCACTGTTTCTTCTTGATGTTCTGAAAACCATATGTGAGGGGAAGCAGTTTCATTCTGTTTAGAGGTTAAGGGCGTTGCCTGCCTGAATGTACCAGGAATATTATTTAATATTTATTTTAAAGTTTGAGGCAATAGATGAAGAAAATTTTCTTCCATTCAATAAAGTGGAGCCAAGCCACCAGTTTTTCTTGGGAAATATATTTTTACTATACCTTTAAAGCTATTAAAGCTAATTTCATAGCCTCAGGGAAAGATATTGCTTCCTCTAAAGGTCATTTCTAGGAGGGTTGGAAATTGAGTTGTCATTTGGTCTATAACTTATACTGATAAAAAGCCTCTTTGAGGACTGACTTTGTGCTAGGCACTGTGCTTTTAGCACCTTAGATAACTTATTTAATCTTCAAAATAACCCAACCAGTAGATCCTCTTGTCATTTTTTTCCTCTCTTAAAGATGAGAAACCTAAGGCTTAGGCCCATGCTAAGTAAGTTGCCTAGCTGGATGATAGGCTGTCTAACTCTGAACCACTAAATTCTACTTTACTATACGGATATTTCCCTGGACCGTGTGGCAAGGAGCGTGGTCTTATTTTCCCAAGGGCGAATTATCAGAGAAGATAATTTACTGTCATGTGGTCAGTGTTGAAACCAAAATTCAAACCTGGCTCAGTTCAAAGCGAAAACCTGTGTTCTTTCCACCGGGTATATCATATTACCTCTTAGAGTATGTTACTGTAATATCTAATTTACTAAGATCTTTAATTATATTGGCTGCCATCAGTTTATAGAAGGGGTTATTTAAGAAGTTCATTTGTGAGATGGTAGTTTGGAGCTCGGAATGTACTGTCTGCTGGCAATGGGTGCTGTACCTGGCTGTGGTTCTAAGGCCTGAGCCCGTCGTGACAGTCAGTAGGCTTACCTTCTTACACCTGTTAGACCAGCCTGGGTTCTAAGACCTGCTTCGAGTTCCAGAGGATGAAAAGCAGATATGTGTTCCTAGTTGTTTCCAGATCCTATTTGTCCCTTGGCAGATGTTATCTCCCTTGGTGTAGGCAGCAAACTGAAATATGGAGTCGAAGGTGAGTACAGAGCCTCTGAGGTCAGACCTGGTTCTGAGCGTGGCTGTACCAGTGTTACTGGTTCTCTCACCCACTCTCTACTAGGTGACCTTAGGTGAGGCTCTTAACCCTTCTAAGACTCATTTCCTCATCTAAAATGGATAGATGCTCTCATGGATTATTACAAGGCTTGAATGACATGGACAGGCATTAGGGGCTCACATGGTATCTGGACACGGTAGTTGTTCAGGAAATGACAGTCGTGGTGGTGGAGATGATGCTGATTTACACTGCTTTGTGGCCCATCTCTTCTGTTACCAGAGGCTTTCGTAGAGGTGAATGCTTTCTGGAGTAGACTGTGGTATAACTGTCTGAATTGGACATACGTACACAGTTTGGGATTCCCTTTATTTTGTAGTCACATGTAAATCAGTAAATTGCCTTATAATTTAAATACTACATCTTTAAATTATATGATGTACATTTTTATATACTTTAAAACCTTATAATTGGAAGGAAATACACTTGTGTTGAACAAAAATTTTTAATGGTTGAGCAGAAATTTTGATGAAGGGCTTTGATATTAAATTACTTTCATGAGCTTTTTAAGTTCCTGTTGCATTTAGACATAATGTACTTTTTGTTTCTCAGGTGGAAAAAACTAAGAAGGTAGGGATGGGCCAGATAGTAAAATTTTAGACTTTGTGGGCCATATAGTCTTTTGTAACTACTCAACGCTGCTATTGCAGCACAGAAGCAACCATTAACAAACAATACATTAGTGGATGGGCTTAGCGTGTTACAATAAAACTTTATTTATAAAACAGACCATAGGCAATAGTTTGTGGACCTGTAGAGTAAAGGAACATACTTAATTCAGTCTCCTCATAAAAGTCTACCTTGGTTCTACAGTTCTCTGTAAGTTGATCTAGGTTTACTAAAGGTTGGTTTTCCCATGGGCTTCATCAGTTTTCTTTTCACATAACACATCCTTTGCTAAATCTAGTTTGTCTCTTTGCTGCTAGAGTGATCCTGTTTTTAGTACTTCTGATCATGCGACTTCCTGCTTGAAACCTGTTCTTCAGTGCCTGTGGTTTAAAGCCTTGGTATAAGAGTCTTTTCAATAGAGAAGGTGTAGTGCGTTCCTGCTGTGAAGGTCTGAGCTGTGGTGTGCACCCCCGCTGCGGTACACCAGTCTTCTCAGAGGACAGTTCCTAACAGCCCTGCTCACTTTCAGTTATTCTTCAGTATTCACCCCCAGCTTTGCATCTTCCTGAAAGCCTTCCTTGTGCCTCTTCTCTCGTCTCCACATTTGCCTTAGTTGCTTCTCCTGTCTTCTGCATGCTTTAATAGCATTCTTTGTTTTCCCATCAGATAAGCAGTTACCACTCTATAATGAGCTGTGTGCATGTGTCCAACTCCTGCTTCTTTGATGCTGCTCCTTGGAGGATAGATCTTTTATACTTTTGTCCCCAGCTCTTGGAACTGTACATTTTGAAGAATAGTAAATATTTATTAATAAACAGGTGGGGCCACATTTTTCTTTCCTTTTGCAGGGGTTGAGGGTGGGTCGGGATTCTTATTTCTACTCTTCCAGGGGAATTAACAGCCTAAGGAAAGTGGCCAAAAAGAAAATACTTTTTAGGCTAGGGCCTGTGGTGTAAAGAAGGCCTGGGGCTCAGAACTGTCGCCTATAAGCGCTCTCTTCATGACCTGGCAACTCACTCCCTAGAGCAGTGGTTCTTAATTTGGAGTATAGATCAGAAACTCATGAGATGTTTCATCAAAGTATACATATTTGATAAATAGCTGCCACTCCCTTGTCCCCACTTGGTTATCACTGGGGAAGGTGAATGTCAGTACCTTTTGATTCTTACACACATTTCTTCTCTCTGTTTCCAGTCATTTCCGCCACCTGACATTTTCTCTATAGTTCCTGATGAAGATGTTAGCATCTCAGTTTAGAACTCCAAGTGCAGTCACATTTTATACTAGAAACACTGGCATAGATGAGGATTAATATTCCAACGTAAAATAGTGTACCTCAGATAAAATGAATTAAATTGGCTTTTATTTGTGAGAAATTGCATTCTGAGTTCTAAGTAATGGACTTAAGAATTTTGAAACAAACCTTTAAGTTTGTTAGTTAGGGACCTGCTATAGAGAACATCATCCTATACCTCTTGCAGCACACTACTCATATACCCTGATATTTTACCTTTCCAGAGAGACCCGGGAGCTCCATAAAGGTGACCTTTTTTGGTAGGAACCCCAGGTGGGCTCTTGGAAGGTGGGTTGGAAAATGATGCATATTTCTCTGGTTTACATTTCAAAGAGGTGTACACTTCTCTGTCCTATTTTGCTGTCAGCGCATTTTGCTGTCATTTTTACTTTGCTGGTCTTGAGATTGAGCCCATGCGGATAGTTAGTTGGATTCTCTAAAGAAGAAACCGCTTTATTCTTAAGTGACTGCTTAGTAATCTGCATAACAAATGAGCCATTTTGCTTCAGAGATGTGAAATAGGCATCTATAAATGAATAGTTTTTGAAACTAAAGTTGTTAAGACAAAGTTCATCTTTTCACCATGGGGTTTCTCCAGAAAACCCTCTTTACTCTATTGAAATGCAGCTAGTTTGAACTAGGAAAGCATATTCCAATAATAGGCCCATGTAATTAGCCTTTATTGTAATGGAGTGAATGCTGGAATTTTTTGTGCATTATCATCATCAATTGGTGTTAGTCCCAGGGGAACCACATAATAGCTAGAAAACCTTGATTGAGAGATACAAACAAAGGTTTCTGTTTTATTCATAGGCATCCTTTAGTTCTTGAAATTAATAAAATGGTAGGCTCTTAAATCTTACACTTTTTTTGGTAACCATCTGCTGATGGTAAGATTAAGAAATGGTGTTTCAGAACTGTTATTATTTTGAATTAGAAGAAAATGTTGAAGGGCTCTTTATTTAGTGCCATATTCTTACTAGAGCTGGTGAATGCTGCTGATTTCAGAGGTGTAAATACCCCACCATGGCTGGTTTTAGACTGCCAATGTGATGTCACTGAACTTGAAGTTGGGAAGAGATACATATAATCAGCTGGCTTTATCAGCACAGAATTAACCTCAGCTACTAAATGTTCAGAATTTTATAGCTTTTATTTTTAATACTCATTCTTCTCTTTACCTTTGTTTTTTTTTTTTTTGGTTTTATTTTTTTGTAGATGGCCTTTCTGTTGTATAATTTATTGAGTTTTAACAAGTATGTGCCCACCACAATCACGATACCCTGTTTTACCTCTTCTGAACACAGTTGCCAGATTAATTTTTCTAAAATCTTGTTTTGCATCCACCATCTACCTGTATAAAACCACCACTGGCCACATACTTTTCATAAGATAAAATGCAGCATTCTGTGGACTGGCTCTCTCCTGTCTTGCCTCTTTCTGCTTCTCTGGCCTTATCAACTACTGCCTGCCTACATAAGTCTTTTATTCCAAAAAAACAAAAAAATGATCAGCTGGTTCTTAGCACAGTTGCTGCATCTGTGTCCTTGCTCAAGTCTCTACTCCTGCAGTATTCCTGTCACCTCACATTCCTTCTGGTCTTGACTGCCTTACCATTCCTTAAAAACCTGGCTCAAATCCTATTTTCTTCTTATACAATCCAGTCTTTAGTGATTATTTCTTCATCTGACCAGTTGTACCAATCTTTGGCACTTTACTTTGCAACTTGTATTAAAATCCCAGGGTTTTTTAATGGAGTAGTTGGGTCTTCCTTAACAAAGTTGTAAACTGTCACAGGGTAGGAGATGTTGCACAACTCAGTGTTTAGCACTTGGCTTTGCTAAAAACAACAACAAAAACCTTACTAAGTGAGGCTTGATGATAAACTTTCAGTGGCTCTTCCAACTCAGTCATAAACTCAATGATAACTGTTGGGACAATAGTACTGTGCTATATCATAGACCTCTTAAAGGATAAAAGTTTGGTTTGTCAGTAGTAATATCTCTCAAAACCAATGTTAATCATTAAAATACACATTGGAGCTTTTATCTCTTGTCTTGAAAATTCATTTAAAGGTGGTTGGCATCATGGACTTTGAACTCTTGGCAAGATTTAAACATTTAAAGTAGGTCCAAGAAAAGTATTTGTTCCTTTCAGCCAACTTTATTTCACCTTTTGAAGTGCTGGTAAGAAGTTAGTAGGGTGTATCTCATTGATTTCCTTCCTGTCCCAGGAAGCCATATTATGGTGTTCTGAAAGAACTTTTGTGTCTTTTTTGGTAACTTTACTATAAGCAAATTGTTTTTATTTGAAAACTTGAACTTTGTCTGTAAATTACACATGTACTTGTTGAAATCTGACATTAATAACCTAATAAATATTTAGAACAATTCTAGATACCTTCTCTATTTCATAGCCTACCTTGCAAGTTTTCTCCTCTTTTGTCCTTTAAATAATGTGTCTACTCAGGTTCCACAGTTGGTCCTCATCTCTTGTTAGATGACATATTTCTCGGTAATTTTTATCTATTATTGCCTGAACATAAGTGTTTCCAAAATTAAAACTGTGTCTCTTGAGCTTTAGCTTTGGGTGGCCAAGAACCTACGGGGCATCTCCACTTAACTGCCCTTCAGAGACTAAAGATTTAACGTGTCCTAAGTGGGACATCTCTACAAGTCTTTCACTTTCACTTATTGTATTGTTCTCTTGCTGAATAATATTATCATCCCCAAATAACTCACGCCTAAAACCTTGGAACCATCTTTGGTTATTCCCTCTTCCCTCACCTTCTCTGTCTGTCAGATCCACCTCAGTTATTTTTTGTAAATCCTTTCCTTCTCTCTGTTTGAAGTCAGGCTAACTTATCCTTTGTTGGGAGGGGGACCCCCCCCTTCCAAATAGTTAATTGGTGAGTTAGGAGTAGGTCTCTTTTCCTGGCCTCAGATTAACCAAACACATGAATCTGAAAGGTAGAATTGGAAAGCCAGTATGCAATTTCAGTGTATACCAGGATACTGTCTCCTAGGAGCCCACACCATAACTAGAAAGTTATCTGAGAAGAAATCAGAACAAAAGCAATGAAATGAATCAAATGTTTAATGGCCTGTCATAATCAGATGATGCCACCATCTCGTAATAGGGAGATCCCTTGTGACCAGAAAACTCATGTCTGTGTGCAAATGCTCCTCCTCCCAGTTGCTTCCATGGCCCCTGCAAGCTTTTCTTTTTTTAATTCTTAAGTGCTTGCAGGGCGGACCCTTGCTCTTGGATACCTTGTTTCTTTACATGTATGAATGCATTCATTCTGTCTCTGCTTGAATCTTGCTCTGTGGGAAACCAAGCTTTCTCTTGCAGATGGCTTGCACCCTTCTCTTTTTCAAGTCATTATGCATTGATCTTGAGTTGAACTTTGAGGGCCATCTTATTTCGTGTGTTTGGAGAAAGCTTCATTGTAGCTGCCATGTAAGAACAAAAGGCTATAATCTCCCCTTGGGTTCAGCTGGCATCACTACCTCCAGCAAATACCCTTTCCCCTCTCCACTCCCAGGGTTCGGAGCACCCTCAGTAATCCTCTTTAGCACACTCTAGGTAACCCTTATCATAACGCTCATTTATTTCACCATTTCCTTATTGCTTGTCTATTTTCCCATTAGAACTTGAACCGTCTGAGGGCAGGCTCTCATTTTTGGATCCCACTGCCTAGCATAGGTGACATCCATTCATTTTATTCATATAACTGGTATTGTTGAATATCCACTGTATGCCAAACAAAGAACAAGTGAGATAAGATTGCCTGCCCTTTTGGAACTTGAATTTGTTGGAGGTGAAGAGGATCTAAATAGACAAAATAATACTTATGGTAAGACCTACAAGGAAACAGACAATAGGCTGAAATAGAGATTATTTGGGGGTGTCTGTTGGGGTGTATACTTCAGGTGACCAGAAAGATCTGAGGAAGTGGCATTTAAGACACTGCAGCATGAGAAGCAGCAAGCTATCTATAGGAAGAGGGAAGTGAGCACTGATCTGAAGTAGCCATAGCAAAGGTCCCGAGGAGGGCAAGAGCTTATTGTCTTTTAGGAAATGAATGGCCAGTGTGGCTGGAAATGCAGAGAGGAAGAACGTGGCATGGATGTATTATGTTGGTCATATTGTGGGCTCAGATGAGTGGAGTTAGGCAGCTATTGATAACATTGATTCACATAGGTTTAGATATGTTTGGAACTAGTACTTGGTTAGTTAAAACTTGTGATTCTAAATGTTCCTTTTGCATATTCCTTTCTGGAAAGTTAATTTTCACAAATAATAATTGAAAGAAAACCTAGAATTTCAGTCTTATGTGTAACATATCCTACAATTGGCCAGATACTCTGAAGAAGTTCCTTTTCATGCCTCAATTTCTATCCCTAGGAACCTCTTTTACACACACACACACACACACACACACACACACATACATACATACATACATACATACACACATACATACATACATACATACATACATACATACAGATGAGCCTTCTGTATCATACTGGGAATTTTTACTTAGTCTTATTGACCATTGTTATTTTCTGCTGGTTGATCTATTTTAGCACAACTGTTGAGATAAATACTGTTAATATATCATCGTCTGCAAACCAATTCACGATAAGCACAACTGAGTCATTTAAACTTCTGTGAGTACTGTTCTTAAATTATGTTGATTGATGTGTTAACTTCTTTAGAACTATTGTTTGTATTTTCTGTAAGTGCAAGACTTCTTCCCTTCTTACAAACCCATGTTGTGTCTTTCACTGTACCAGATTGCATGTGCATTATTGGGCTTAATGGGAAGCAGAATATTGAGAGACAATGAGCTGTAGCTCTACTACTCACCAACAATCTTACCCTGGAAAATGTCGCAACCTGGCCATTTTTATAGTGGAAAAAATACCTGCAAAATAGTGTTGTCGAAAGGATTAAGTGAAGTAACATATGTAAGTCACTAATATCTCTTAGTGGAGTCTTGGTAAATATTTGGCATTCCTTAATCTTCAGCTATCTTGTGGGAGTAAATCAGATTATCTTCACTTTTGTAAATGGAAACAAGATTTAGAGGACATTTCACTTACTCTATCTAGACTGTTGCTTCTCATACTTTAATGTGCATGCTAATCACTGAGGGATCTTGTTAGTCTGGAAGGGGGCCCAGTTTCTGCTCACCTTGAGTATCTAGGTCCTAGGCCACTTAACTAGGAAGTGGTGAAATTGGGCCTCAAGCCAGGTTTTCTGTACTCCAAAGCTCTTCTCTATGTTATAGAACTTCCCTAATTCTCACCAGTGGAACAAAGGTTTTATTGAGGGATCTGTAAGCTGGTTATTTTAAAAGTTCCTTAGACCAGTAAGAATCTGAATTGTATTTCATTCATTCAGCATTTACTTATCCCCTTTTTAAAGATCCTACTTTTAAAGAAGTGTATGATCTTGGAAGCTAAGCAGGATTGGACCTGGTTAGTACTTGGATGGGAGACCACCTAGGAAAACCAGGTGCTGTAGGTGTAAAGGACCTGACAAGATTCTTGCAATCTGTGAAGTCAACCAAGAGTTACCTTGCCTAAAAAAATAAAAATTAAATTGAAAAAAAAAGTGTGGCTAGATAAAAAAAAAGGCATATTATTGTCTTGTCACCAAACATTTAAATGTCCCATCTTGCTCTTATCTCTCCCACCCCCAGCCTGCTCCTCTTCCTGCCTTCTGTTTTATTTTTGTTGGGACTGTCATCTACCTCATTTACCAGGTCAGAAACATCACATAGTCTTGAATTCTCTCTCTCACTCACATAAAATAGTCATGAAGTTTGTTCAGTTTTTAGAAATCTTGTTGTAATGTGGCTTCCTCTCCAGCTCTCTGCTGCCTTCCACCTCTTACCTGTCCTTTCTCTTCAGACTCCAACTATCCTTTCTCCGGTACTGTCTTCCTGGCTGGCCTCAGCAGTTTTGCTGAATGAAGTTAGTCTTCAGGACAAGTCTGATTATACTACAACCCTCTCCAAAAGCTCTATGATCTATATAGAGGGGATGATGTATCATGGCTAGTGAAGCACAGACTTGAACTAAACCGCCTGGGTTCCAACTCTAGCTCCACAGCTTACTGGCTGTGTGAGCCTGGACAGGTTACTTAACCTGTGTTTGCAATAACTTGTCTCTCTGGGCTGTTGTGAAGGTTATGAGTTAGTATAAAAGGCTTAGTTAGAATGGTGCTCAGCCCATAGTAAATGCTAAAAGAACTAGCTGTTGTTAATATTTGTGACTAAAAAGAAGTTAGTAATTTAAAAAATTAGGAAGGGACTGTGTCAGCATAGAAATTGGGTTGATTGCCATCTTTGGAACAAGTTATAGGTTAATAATCCCCTCATTAGCAATTGCTAACATCAATATAATAAGGACCTAAGCATATTAAAGGTAAAAAAGGCACTTATGTACTTAACTCTTCTCATGACTGAAGAGATATAATTTCAGCTTTGTAGGTTAGTAACTAAGGTAGATTAGATTAATAGATCCTGTTAAATATGAGGATAGTGTTTTTGGAGTATCAATAATAGTAAATTCTGAGCCTTTCCTTAATCCTGTGATATATTTATTATTACTCTCTCTTAACATTGAGGAAAACCAAGACACAGAGGTTAAGTGACCTGCCCAAGACCATTATGGCAAGTAAATGATCAAGCTGAGATTTCTCAAACGAAGCCACTCCAATCACTAGAATGCCAAACTTATTGTGAAATCTCTACTGGAAAACCCTCTTTCTTTGGAGTAGGGGAGCTCTGAAACCAGGTGATTTTGTGAAACTGAGTGGCAGAGAGGTTAGTTAGTATTAAGACTTTTTCACTGTCTTCTGTCAGTCTCCATCATGTGACTCTTTAGTCTTCGATTTTACTGTCTAGAGAATGCTGGTGTTGAATATTTTCTATTTAAAGTGATGTTAGCAGTTCCTTTTGAACAGAAAAATTCTTTGTTGCTCTTGGGCAGATGGCAGTCAGGTATTGAGCCCTGTCCAGCTTCCTTCTGTCAACTAGCACATTCATGGGTCACCTTCCTTTGCCATCCAGCCAGCATATGCTTAGGGAATGCAGGCTACCCTATCATACAAGAGAGAAAGGTACATTCGTGATGGAAAACATTCAGATACAAGTATTCATCAGGATGTGTTTAAACGTGTTGAGACAGTTCTGTCAGTCAATGGACAGATTAATGATAGATTGGTTTCTTGTTTGTGTAGTTTTTTTTAAGTCAGTGATTATTTCCTTGGAAAAAATACTGAAAAGATAAAAGTTAATCATACAGTACTGTATGGCTCAGCAGTGAATAATATTTACATAGTCATTAATAACAATCTCTGAATATCAGTTTGACCAACAGTGGTGAGATATAACTATATTCCATGGGTAGGGAGAGGGAATATGGGAATAGGGTGAAAATTCTGATATTCCATAATGAGAAATTCATTTGATAATATTTGTAACTAGGAAATCAGATAATATATAAGAATGTTATTTAGTTATATGGAACGTAAATACTATTTAATGTTTGAATTATCTCTTGTTTGAAGTAGTTAAGGATAAACTGTGGCTATTAGTAAATTGGAGACTAACATTTCTTATAATGTTGAATATATGTTGAGTCAAATCTATATAATTCTTTTGTGAGAATTTATTTTGTATGCTGTAATAACAAAAGTAGTTTGGTATAAGGAGCTTTTTAAAATATGAGGTCCAACCAAGACATAAGAAATTAACTTTACATTCTATTTGGGGCATAGATGTAGAAGTATAAATGCTTTAAGTATTTGGAGAAGTAGGTAAGATGCTTTTCCTGTCATTAGATGATGCCATGTGAGACTAAACTCCTTGTTTTTACATTTTTCTACCTGGGTTCTGAAGATTACCCATTTTATGGATTGAGATTTAATTGGTTAGTCTTGTCTTTGAGATAGTTAATGGAAGGTGCTTCATATCTAGTGTGTTTTCATTCATGAACCCTGAAGGGCCTCCTTCACATGCAGGTTTCGTGTTGGCGAGGCAAGAAGAGTGGATCCTTTTCTCTCGCGTGACCCAGCCAGGGCTGCAGTGGAGTTGGTGAACAGCGTGAGAGAACAGGAACACTGGGTAGTTTGAGATGCAGGCGACAATTGGGGTAGTGTTTATAGATGAACTTCGTTTCACTTGAAAAGCTTTAATATCTGTATTGCTGAGAGAGTGAGGAAAACAGGTTGGCTCACCTGGTGGTGATTAGAGAGTAACCAGATGCAACCCCTTTTGAAGGACATTCAGGCACTATATCAAAAGAGGAGGTATATATCCCTTTGACTCAGAAGTTCCACTTCTAGAAATTGCAAACAAAACCTTGAGAGAGTATAGTATCTGGGCAGTGGGACTAGAGGGGTATGGGATGGAAAAGCCGCTTTAGCCCCTACTCACATTTTAAATTTATTTTTTTATTTTTTATGGTGACATTGGTTAATGAAATCTAATTAATTTCAGCTATACACTTTAATTTTAAGGCACATATATGTATTTTACACTGTGTGTTCATCTCCCATAGTTGGATTTCTTTCTGTCACCACATATTTGATTCCCTTTACCCCCTCTACTTCTCCCCTCCTTTGACCCTCTGCCCTCTGGTAACCACTAGTCCATCGTCCATGTGCATGAGTCTCTCTTTATTTGTCTTGTTCATTTGTTGCTTTTAGGTTTATATCCCACATATAAGTGATATCATATTATTTTTAACATCTTCTGTCTGGCTTATTTCGATGAGTATGATTATTTCAAGGTCCATCCATGTTGTTGCAAATGGCAGTATTTCATCTCTTCTTATGGGTAATATTCCATTGTATATATGTACCACAGCTTCTTTATCCAATCATCGTAGGACACTTTGGTTGCTTCCATGTCCTGGCCACTGTGAATAATGCTGTTATGAACATCGGTGTGCAAATAGCTTTTTGGATATAGGTTTTCAAGTCTTTGGGGGTAAATACCCAGTAGTAGGATTGCTGGATCATATGGTAGATCAATTCTTAGTTTTTTTGAGGAACCTCCATACTGCTTTCCAAAGGGCTGAGTACTATAACCCACTCACATTTTAAAACTACTTGGAGAAAAAGCCTAAAACTCATGACTTCCCCAGATGAGATTATTTAGTTGTATTGAAGATGTTCTCAGAACTGTACTCTGCCCTCTGCTAGTGGCACCACAGAACTGTTTTTCTCACTTAGTGGCACCTGAGCCTATCAGTCCTACTTGTTTGTCCCCATGGTACAAACATGACAGGGGGAAACCTAATAAGTTGTGTCTGTCACCTTTTCAATGCCAAATTTTCTTACTATATATACACCCACTGTTGTATGTGTCTAGGTTTGTTTTCTCTTGTTTTGCTAAATAACTTTGATTTTTTTCACATTGTTTAATTATTCAGGAAGCACTCCTTTTGAGAAACTCGATTTTTAATTTCCTTCCTGTACTTCATAACAATACAGTCTATTCTCTTACTGTTTCTGCATATTTAAATTTCTGACTTCTGTTTAAATTATTAGGCTGGCTTCCATATTATTTATTTACCACTTCCATATCTCTTAATAGTACCTAACAACCCACTTCTTATTGTGTTATTCATTTCTGTTGATCTTGAGCTAGCAGTCATAACTAGCACACCAAGAAAGCTTCCCCTCTTAGCTCTGTCACCTGTTACTTGTATGGTGCTTAAAATAGCTCCAACCTCTCTTGTATCACATTGCACACCTAGTTTACAGTCCACTTTCTCCTCATATCTGTTGACTTTCCAGGGTTTTCTGCTTATTTAATCATATTAGGGTTATTTTCTTAGGGTATTTCTTTAAAAGCAACCTTTTTCCATTTTAAAATTCCTTATTTTTTGGCTTATTTTCACTATGGACTTTAAAAAAAAAATCAACATTCCAGTTTTTGTTGAAATTTTCCATCCCAGTTTCTTCATCCTAATTATTCATAAAAATAATAAATAAGCGTAGTTTGTAATACATATAACTATATACATATATAATACTGCATGTAGTATATATAGTATATATATAGTATATATAATACTATATATACACACATAATACATATTTGAACATATCTAATAGTATATTTGCCTACTACCTTTTATATAGTTTTAAAAAAAACCTTTTTGTTATAGTTGCCTTACTTTTTAAGCAGAATTTCAAGAAGATACTGCTGTTTGCCATATCACTTTAGATTTATTTTTAATTCTTTTTTTACCCCGTTTTTCCAAGCCTTTCTTAAACGTCAAACAGATAATTGCTGTTGCCTTTCCTAAGTCTTCCAAATGGGTAATAGAAACTAGGATCGATTGAATGAAGGCATATTTATTTGTTTTGGAGTGCAGAGTTCCCTATATGGAGGACCACACTTTAACTTAGTGTTCTATCCAATATGTTTATCTGTAGTTCTGCTTTTTCAGTATAAAATGTTGACAGTGATCTTGAAGTTCTCACTTATTCCTCTGCACGTGTATTGCCTTAAAAAGCCTGACTCTGCGGCTTTTTTCCACCTTTACAATTTTTATGGAATCAAGTTTAAAATTGTTAATATTTGACACCTGCTATGTCTAAT
The DNA here is from genome assembly GCA_004027375.1 of Macroglossus sobrinus. Lineage (NCBI taxonomy): Eukaryota > Metazoa > Chordata > Mammalia > Chiroptera > Pteropodidae > Macroglossus > Macroglossus sobrinus. The sequence continues at coordinate 405,397 of PVKZ01000709.1, read as the reverse complement.
GAATGTGGGGTAGTAAAGAGAACAGCAGGTGTCGGTCATTCATATTCTGGAAAAGATCTAGGGCGTGAGGAGACCCTGTGATCAGAGCTTTAGAGCAGTGATTTATAAGGGCAGAGTAATTGTATGTGCATGTGTATTATCCTTCTTCCTTTCCTCTGAGTTTACAGGCATTATATGTTTGAATTTTAAAGAGCTTGCTTTAAGAAATTCTCTTTGAGATTATTGAAGTTATAAAATTATGATGGGGCATCATTGGTCTCTAGAGACACAAACTCTTAATTAGCCAGTACAGAGAAGGAAAGAAAGGAGGAAGAGCTGTGGCTTGGGTTGTGGACCTGAGTCTTTCTGTAAGTACCTCCATGACTTCAGCATATGTTGACTGTTCTTTTAAAAGGGGAGGATGAACACGTATCTAAGATCTCTTTCTGCTCATTTTCTGTGATCCATTGTTTTTCACTCTCCATAATCTTCAGCTACTGAATGGCCACCACTGCTTGGTACTTATTAATTTTTAAGCATCCCTTTGATGTTGTAATGTACTATATGTTACTTGAAGAGAACCAAAGAAAATATATTTTTTTAAATGTCACTGATTATTATGAATGATTTACATATGCAGCAAAGGAGCATACAGCCCAGAAGGGGAGATAGGAAGTGTTTTAAATATTTTCATTAGGATTTTGTAGAGGGTCACAAACTGTTCGCATGTTTCCGTATCATTTAAGAAGAAATTACATGCTGCCTATGACTTTCAAGTTTAAATGCTGTTGTCATCCTTAAGGTTGTGTTTCTTTTTTTTTTCCCCCCAGCCTACTGTGGTTAGGTAGTCTGCCTTTGGAATGACAGGGTTTCTTCCGCTCACTTCTCTGACATGTGGACAGTGGTTTCATCTACCTCCACACCAAGGACAGGAAAACTGGAAGTTGTGATTAAGTACAGATATCTTTCATTGTGTCCTACTTTCTAAAAATTTCCTTCCCCAAAATTTTTAAAGTTTTTCTAGATCATTTGTTTGGATTTTCATTGATGTCTCTGGGCTGTCTTGTGTCTTGAGAATCTTGCAAGAAGTCTCTTTTTTTTCTCTGCAGTCCAGAGTTGTATTACAGGTTTGCAGATTTTACACTGGGAGTTTGGCAGATAGTTTTTTGACAGGGTCACCTTTCCATAGAAGTTTATCAGATACATACATAAAATCTTCTGAAGTGATAGTTATTGGAAATTTAATAAAAGTAAATATTTTTATTGTGAAGTTTTTCAAGTACACACAAAATTAAAGATTCGTTTAATGAATCCCCTTCACACAAAGTAAAATTTTTCAATTATCAGTATTTTTTCACACATCTATTTTTCTTCTTTCTGAAGTATTTTAGGACAAATCCCAGACATTGTTTTTTAACCCCTGTCTGGCGAACAGGGAGACATAGTCCTCTTAAAAATATGGACATTTTCTTAAATAACCATAGTGCCTCTATCACATTTAAAGTAAACAATTCTTTGGGAAGCTGACTTATTTTTAATGCACTGTGGTTTCACCTTCAAATCAAGCTATAACAAGGAGACCAAATTGTGAAAATTAAGCTTTTGCTTACCTTTTATGAGTTATTTAAGAGTAATTTATTGTTTAGTTAATATACTGTTAATTTATGTACACGGACCTACAAACTTTCAGTTAAAAGTAAACAGGATTATACAGTATTTATCTTAGCGGTCTATTACTGCATGTAATGTCTTAGCATTATTTCCAGTCATCCATATTTAATAACAAAGAATTTACAGATGATAAAAAAAAGCAGACAAGTGTCCATGTTGCCATAAAATAGCAAATCATTAGAATTTATTAAAGAGTTATTTCTATATTGAGATAGCCTTCCGACTTCCAAATATTTTGAGATGCTTAAATGGAATTTGAACATTTTAGAAAATCATTATATTTCCTTGGTCTCAAGATGACATCATTGTTATACCATATTTCCTTTTGCTCTTCTCTCTATCACTTTTTTGCAACTGGGTCATCTCTGATTATTTGACTTTTTAATCAGCTTTATTTTGTTAAGGATGGAGTGAAGCTTAGATTTCCTATATATCTTATATACCTTTTCCTAAAACCTATTTGAAAAATTTATTTTTCTTAGCACTCTTAATTAAAAAAAATTTTTTTACTCTATTATTTGGCAATGTGGTTGCAGAATGATGTATCCAGGAATAGTGATGATTTTCCCATTAAAAAAATAACATTTACTTGGACCTTGCGAATATTTATTTTGGTTTCTGACATGGAAGCTTTAAATGAAAGCATAAAACTTGAGAGGGGAAAAAAATCTCTTTTGAGTTTGTTGTGATTTAGTCTCCCAGATGGTAATGAACCTGCTTGCTGTTTAGCTAAATTTTGTGTGTCTATAAACATTTAAAAAGACGTGCTACTTTTTACTCCTTAGATAACGAGTCATTTAGTGTTCAGTATATCATAGTACACTGTCAAAGTTGTTTGCTTTACTACTTAACAGTACATAGTTGCTTTGAAATGACTATTTTTAAATAAGCAATATTTCTCTCTTGGAGGTTGTTTGGCAGCTTCAGCTAACTTTGTTGTGAACCTGCAAGCAAACAGCTAAAAATTACCTATTTTATTTATTAGAGAATATCTTTCTCAGAATGTATTTACGTTCATTTCTTAAAACAAAATTTCACAAACTTTGGTTATCAGATTTTTGTCACCTACCATACATGCATTTTAAGGGACGGTTGTAGCCACAGGACTGTTCTCAAACTTAGAGAAGCTGGGAAAAGAACCTGCCAATGCCTCAGTATGATGGGATCAGAAACTTGCTACAGCAGAAAATAAGTTTGTACCTTATTCGTTCCTAAGGACATTACTGGATTTTATTGTACTCCATAGCAATTATTCATAATGATGATTGAGCATCAAGAAAGGCTGTTTTCTTACTATTCTATTTAGGAATATAGAAGAAAATAATTTTTTAAATATTGTAAAAAATTTGAATGTTGCTTAGAAAATATTAATCATGTAGGAATTAAGTCAGTGCTGTTTATTTATTTTCCATTAAAAAAAAAAAAGAATTCCTGCTGTGTCAGATGCCAGGCCAGGTACCTTTTTAGATATTTCATCTTAAACAGTCCTGAGAATGAGATAGTAACCCCTTTCCATCCCCCACCTTTTTTTTTTTTTTTTAGCAATTAGGAAACAGTGTCAGAGTTAGTGCTTTATAAGGTGCCTCCTTTTAAATCATGAGTTTTCTAGCTGCATACTATATCACCACTTAGTTTATCCATTTATACTTTAAATTTTAATGTGTTCAAAGCCAAAGTTAGCATCTTGCATAAAAAACTTGTTCCTCTGTCCTGTGTTCCACTTTCCATTAATAGTCTCACCTCACTTGTCTGACAAGGCTAAAACTATACTTAGATCTCAGACTGGCAGCTTTAGGCTGTGGCTGTCTTGCAACTTCATTCATGTGTTCATTTTATAAATACTGATTTGTGTGCCTACTATGTACCAGAACTCTTTTAGACTCTAGGAATGCTGCTGTGACCAAAACAGACAATCTCCGCGCTTATGGAGCTTGCAGTGTAGTAGTTGGAGACAGGGTGATGAACTAAATAAAAGTAAAATGTATAGTATATTAGATAGTGGGAATATAGCAATAGGCAGTTGTAAATAGGGTGGTCCCAGAAGGCTCCACTGAGAGACAGATGTTGGAACACATGTGCTTTGTTTACATTTAGAAGTTAGGAGATCGACACAGAACTCTAGCTTTTTGGCTTCTCTTGACAGCAAGACATTCTGGCAACACCAGAGCTTTCTGTTGGCTGTGCCCTGACTAGTCAATTGCAGAGCCTGCGAAGTCTCCATTTAATCTCTCCCATTATTCCCACAGCTAGTATCTCAGTTGAGACCTTGAACATTTCTCTTCTGCTCTTTTGCTTAAATTCTGTTTATCACACCTTCAGCTGGTACTACTGCAGAGTACTCTCTGTAAAGCAGTAATGTGCACTGTGCATAGAAATACTGTCTCCCTGTTCACCAGATAAAATCCATGCTTCTGTGCCCTTGGTAATCTGGTCTTGGCCTACTTTCTAATACTCCCCGTGTCCACCTATCAAAATAAAAATGGAGTGGTCCTTCTTCTCTGGATCTATCCTGTGCTTTTCTGTCTTTTCTTTAAATGCCTTCTCCCCACCTCTTTGCATCCAAATCACTTGCCATTCTTAAGGTCTATGTAAATCCTTGCCTTCCTTGGCAGACTATCTCCATCTCTACCTGCAAGCTGGAAGAAATCTGTTTCTACTGTAAGCTCTAGTAGCACTTTATGCAGACTTTTTTTTTTTTTTTTTTTGCATTTACTCTTTAATGGACAGATCTCATGCTCTCTTGTAAACTTTAAGCTTCTTGAAGGCAGGTTGTGTTTGTTTTCATTTGTGCTGTCACTTATGTGGAAGATGTGTAGAATATTTAGTAAACCAACTCAATAGAAATGAAGTCTGTAATCTTTGATGAATTTAATAGACGCTAACATAGTATCCTGGCTCAGTATAACAAGTTCCTTTTAATTCATGTGGAAAGTTTATAGTATTTTGTGGGGGATGCAGAGAGTAAAACTACTGAGCTTAGGTGATAAGAGTCATGTATTTTGTCTTGATTGCTCTTCACATATTATTGCCTCCCTCCCAGATCGAGGTAAATGAATAAAAATATGCCCTTGTTCTTCATATGTATGTGTTTCATCGCTGGTAGATGAAACCTTTTCCCCCTCCCTCTTACTTACTTTTCTCCATTCATATTGTTTTCAATAGCTTCTATTTCTGCTATTTTTATTATTTCTCCTTTGAATAAGAGCCCCCCTCCTCCTAACATGAAGAACATTAACCTTTAAAAACTTTTTTTTAAAAATTTAAATTTTCTTCTCAGCCATGAATCTTTGCTTATTGTATATGACCATTTTTCCTTATAATTTAAAGAAAGGCACGTCTTTATATTATTTTGCTCAAAGGCAATTTGTCTTGGATATACAAAAGCCATGCTCATCTTCCTCAGTGCGGTTGGATTTTTCTTAGTCTTTTGAAGCTACTTAAATTTGATTTTAGAATGTCAGCTATTGATTTACTATCTTGGAAGAGTATTCTTTTTTTAAAAAATGTATATTTTTAATTGAGGTATAGTTAACATACAACTTATATTGATTTCAGGTATATAACCTAGTGATTCAATATTTGTATATATTGTGAAATGATCACAATAAGTCTAGTTAATATCTGTCACCTTAACATAGTTACAGGTTTTCTTTTCTTGTGATGAGAACTTTTAAAATCTACTCCTAGCAACTTTCAAATATGCAGTACAGTATTTACCGTAGTTGCCATGTTGTACATACTTCCCCATGACTTATAACTAGAAGTTTGAACCTTGTGACTTCCTTTACCCATTTTGCCTATCCCTCCACCCCTAGAGTATTCTTCTGTTTCAATATGAAGCCTTTGTTTTCTTAAAAACTGGATCATTTGCTATTTTTTTCTTTCTCAGACTCAGTATCTAACCTTAGGAAAATGTTGGATTGTTTCATAAGCTCTTAAGAGAGCTATAATAGCTAAGTTCTTTTAATTTATTCGTGTTTGTTAAATACTAAAGTTCTGATGATGCTGATGACATTAATTTTTTTAGAACTTTTATTATGGAAAATTTAAAACATTAAAGTAGAACAGTAGTATGTATGGACCCCCGTGTACTCATCACTCGCATTCAGTAATTATCAACTCAGGGCCAATACCATTTCTCCTATATCTTTCCTAACTCTGCCCACACTGGCTTATTTTGAAGCAAATCCTAGGCATCATGTATTGGTAAATATTTCAAATTATATCTCTAAAGGAGAAGGTTTTTTTATAAACATAACCCCTAAAGTATTGTTTTTGTGATATTTTGCATGTTAATGGATTAACAGAGATACCATGCTATTTTTAAGGAAACTGAATAGTAAAGGTTGCTGAGTTCCTTCAGCGTCTGTGGTGTAATTAATCTCCAGGAGAACTGGAAACAGACTGGTCAGAACACATGGACAGAGTGCTATACAGGTCGCTTCTACCTTCTGCACAGAAGCACGTCTCTTCACCGCAGTCCCTCACACACATGGACCCAGCTCAGGGTAGCCACCCTCTTTTGTTCTATAAACTGATTATCAGTAAATATAGGAAACAATGCTGTTTGAATCCGAAGTCCTTGACCTGTTAATGTCAGTCCTGTGGCACAGGCTTAGGCCTTGGCTCCCTTTCTGGAAAATTCCAGAACTATATAAAAATCATTTCTAAAATCCTGATAGACACGTTTTGCCAAGAGTGTCAGTTATCTCTTGACAGTTTGGCATTAGCCTTTAAATATTAGATTGTGTAATCATAACACCATTCAGGGAAAATAAGGTGGTAGGTGGCTGGCGTTTTAAAAGTAAAATGAACTTGAGTTCCTAGGAATATTAATCATTAGCCTACTGAAAATGTTGATACTACTCCTTAATAGCAAACTGCTAAGTAAGTAAAAAGCAGTATTTCTCAAATAACTTAGAAGTCAGTAAAATGTGATTTTATGGGTTTAATATATTTTAAATATCTAAAGAGATTTTTAAGCTTTGAAACTGAGGAAGTAATGAAGGAACCTTGTGAACCGCCAGTCTACTAGCTCGACCAGCACATCTCAGAAATAGCTCATTATTTTTGTCATTGTAACCCGCCTTCTCATTGCCTTCCTTGCCCTTGACTTTGCAGCAGAGAGGAGAAAGAAACTCGTGGCCTCGACCATAAATACACATGATAACAGCGGTCAAGTAATTTTATATATTTTGTGGGCAAGTCATTCATTCATGATGATGGAATGGCTTATTTTTATGCAGTGTTTTTCATTCAACTAAAATTCTTTTTTCCATCTGATGTAGTGTCTGTACCCCATTCCAAGGCAAGATAAATTTAGCACAACTTCTCATTTTACCAACTTGGTCGAAGTTTTAAAGGTTTTATTCAGTTTACTTTTAGCTGTTCATATAAAATAGACTATAAGGACTCCTTAATTTAAAGTATGCTGTGTAATTAAAGACAGTGCCTGTATCTGGCATGCAGGTTGTACGAGGAACTATGGGAAAGAGTTGGTGTGGAGTGGGAAAGAGGAGGTTTGGAGTGACTGGAAAGGAGAATCTTCTTTGGAAAGTAGATAAAAGCTTGGACTCTCTATCCCAAACAGACCACAACATGGAAGAAACCTGGATTTATTGTATCCATGTAAAAGATAGAAAAGATATCTTCAGTTTTCTAGAAGAGACATCCATATGGATAACTCATAGTTTCAAATGATGGATGATGAGTAATTGCCATAGATCAGTATCATTCATAGCAAATTAGTTCTGATTGATGGATTCTGCTTCTACAGATTGCTGTATTGTAAAATTAGTTTAAAAGTTCTTAAACTCGTTTAATCCTCTACCTACTCCATTTTTTCATTATCCTTGTAAGTTTAGTTAGTTTTGTTTAATGGCTAAGATATCTTCATCTGCACTACTCTTATTTGGTTGACTGCATCTGGGTACCCCAAGCTGAGCAGAAACATACATTAGTGGGGTTCTGGGTGGGTGGAGGTAGACATGAGCAGCAGCCTATTGTATAAATGGTTTATAATTCATTTATTCAGTTTCCTATTGATAAATTTTTAGATTATTTCCACTTTAAATTTCAAATATTTCAGTATTTACACATGTATCAGACGTCTTTTAGAACTTTTTATTAAACAGTAAAATATATTCAAAAAGTACACAAATAATTTTTGTAGCTCAGTGATAAATGGGACAGTAACACCCTCAAAGTCCCCCTCAAGCCCCCTTCCAATTATCACAATCCCCACTAGGATAACTGCTATCCTAATTTCTAACACCATTGATTCATTTAGCCTATTTAATTGTGTGTGAGTAGAATCATACTGTACGTGCTCATTGGTATCCGGATGCTTGACTCACTATAATATCTGTGCGACTCATACATTTATGAGTAGCAGTTCATTTTTTATTGGCATGTGATACTCTGTTGGGTGGCTTTACCATAATTTATCCTTTTTATTATTGATGAACCTTTGGGTTAAAACCTAATTTTTGGATATTACACACAGTGCTGTGAACATTCTTAGACTTGTGTTTTGTTGAACGCAGCTATACATATCTATCGAGAGTGGTGCTGATGGGCATAGGCTATGCATATGTGCAGCTCCACAGTGCCAAGTTTTCAAGTGATTGAAATCATTTCACACTCCCACCAGCAGTGTCTGGTTATTTTTAAAACATAACTTCATAGGAGTGAAATTTGAATAAAAGAGTAAATTCATGTTAAGTTTTGGAATATAGTGCCAAATTTGTCCTCAGGAATGCTAATTTATACTTCACTGAACACTAGGTTTTATCCAGCTTTCATCTATCAGTTTATAGTGAAAAGTGTCTCATTTCTAAATTAATGGGTTGAACTTTTCATAGCTTAATTTTACTCATTTGAATTAATTTAGCTGTTCTGGCCTTTGTTGGGTGTTTCTAATTTTGCTTATTGCCTTGTAATAACTCCTTATTTTCTAAAAATCCACATTTTTAGGTCATATGATATAATTTTTTTCTTAGTTTGTACTTTGTCTTAACTGTCTTTTATAATACAGAAGTTTTAAATGTCTGTCTGTGTGCTTGCATCTGCTATTCTTTATATGTGTGTTTTTTTAAGTGTTTTCTTTACGGACTTTATCGCTTATATTTCCTTTTGCTTATTGTAATTAGATTGGCTTCTTTTTCTTTCATTAACACAAGGATACTTTTTTTGTTTTAAAACAATTTAAACATGTACTTCTACTTATTGTATTAGCATTAGCTTTGTAATATTTTGCAGAGTGGCAGAGGGTGACTGGTAGGAAGAATTTAGTATACCAAAGCATGCATGTATGTGTCATTTCACCATGAGAAATGAAGCTAGTTTTCCAATGTGGATACTATTTGAATTTTTTCAGGGTGCATGTTGTTCAAGTAGTCAGATCAAATTAGCATAGACTAAATTATTTTATTTAATATCTCTAGTGGATATTGTTCAAGGCTCTTAAATAAGGACTTTGCCAAAAATACATACCCGGCCTCACTGTTCTGTGGCTTATATAGCACAGAGGATTAAAGAGCCAAATACTTAATTTCAAACCTTTTACAATACTATTTTTCCTCTAAGAGATCATTTTTAAATTTCTTTGGCTTCTTTCTCTTTTGTATAATAGTACATGTAGTTTGTACTGCTTGTTGAGAAAAAGGAGACCAGTCTGTCGTATCTGGGTTTGTTGTTGTTGTTGTTTTATTTTTTAGTGTTACAGTGGGATTTGAGAGCTCTCCAAAACCCCTACCACCAAAAATTTCTGTTAGAGTTGTTATTGGGTTAGACCACAAAGTATAGAGACATGAAACATATTAAAACAGTAGCCCTCTCTTCTACTAAGATGGATTGGTTTGGTTTGTATAACTGAATTTTAGTACCTTAAAAGGGTGAGAGTCTTAGTGACAGATAAGTTTTTGAGGAAAGAACACAGAAGTGTTACTCCTCTATGATTATAATCCCAGAGCCCCCACAGTCTAAGTAGGATGGGGGTTCAGGAGGGAGGGAAAGAATGGGTGAAAATAAATGTTTCAGACAAAATTTAAAATACACACACACACACACACCCATTTTTGGGAGGGCTGGTCTTTTGCATTTGGTAGTACTACTGGTAGTAATATTGTATCTCTATTCTCTAAGCCAAGGAGAATATCATGGAGACTTTCCTTAGCATAATTTTAGTAACATGGCATTTCCAATTTAGGAGAATTGGTGTTTTGCTGAGTATTTGAATTTGACTAAGAGTAATTCTGATTTATGTTAAAGGCTCGCTGGGGATCACCTGGGAAGGAGAGAGTACAGAGGGGAGAAAAACTAAAATTAAGTGCCTGTTTTTCATTTACAGACAGTATATACAAAAAAGTCATGTATTTTACATATTTAATGCTCACAGAAATCCTGTTAAATAATGTTTTCCTGATTTGCGAAGAGAGAACAAAGACTCAAGGAGTAAGTTTACGTGATTGTGTTTAGGCTCACAAACCCAGTAAGTAGGTGGCAGTCCTGGTATCTGAACACCAATCTCTTTAAATCTAAAGAGATCTAAATCTAAATCTAAATCATATTCTTTTCATAAGTGTATGTGTTGCCTTCTAAATTACCAGAATTATTATGTATATTTTATTGGTTTCTTGTCAAATGTTGGTAACACTTTAAATGGCATATCTTGAAGATGTCATCATTAGTTCTTACAGGTCATATAAAGCCTGTGTAATTTCCTTTACCTTACACCTTAGCATTGAGAGTAAACATGAGGTTACGATCCTGGGAGGACTCAATGAATTTGTAGTGAAGTTTTATGGACCACAAGGAAGTAAGTACATGTGTTGGTATGTGTTCTTCTATTACAGTCTTTTACTCTGCTCTTTAATAGACGATGAAAACATCAAAGACAGATGATGGTATGTGTAGTTTTTGAAAAGTAAGTTTAATTGAACTGTAGAATGAGTGAGGAAATCTTGCTATTATCAGTTACTTTATATGCTTTTCTCTTTTATCTCTATGTGATGGTATTAAACAAATTGTAAATTTGGAGTTTTGTTATGGATGGCTTAGGAAAATGCTTTTTTTGTTTTAATTTTAATTATTTTCTTTTTGCAGAGGGTGAGGCATGGGGTAGATTGAGGTTGGAGGCTGTTACCAAGTAATCGAATAGCCTTTAATACTTTAAAGAATCAGATAAATTTTGGGGGAAAAGTAAATCTTTGCTTATATTCTAATTCTAGATCTTTCAAAAAAAATTTTAATCTGAACATAGTCATAGAAGTCCGTGACTCTTGAAAGAGTTAATTTGCAAGGTTTTCAAAAGAGATGAGGATTTCATGTTTTAACAGTTTTACTTTTCTTTCAGCACCGTATGAAGGCGGAGTATGGAAAGTTAGAGTGGACCTTCCTGATAAATACCCTTTCAAATCTCCATCTATAGGTAGGTAACTACCTAGTTTCTCTCAGAGTTTTGATACCAAAGAGAAAAAAAAAAATCTACATTTTGTAGGAGATAATTCCAGAAATGGTTTGTTAACTGAATTTTCCCTTTTTTGACTTTGGTTAAATCAGTGACTTTGCAGGGGTTGAGGGGGGCTTTCAAAGTGTGATAGAAGATGTTAAAAGGTACCCTTTGCATGATCGTAATGACTATTATTCTAGATTTTTCTGTCTGTCAGGGTCAGATTAAACTAATGGTCATAAGAACCACTGTTCATTCAGGCTATTAGCAATAAAATAATATATCTTAAATCTCATTTTAAATGCTAGGTTGTTGTAATTAATATTATATAGCATCTGTGCTAATTCTGTCATTTAAAAATCCTCTCTGTATCCTACTTTGCTTTTGTTCACTCCAGCTCTGGGTACCTAGCAATGAAATGACTGTTTTCCATTCTCTTCACTCCCAATCTTTTCAGCTCTCTAAATTCTGGAGAAACTAGAGTAGAAACCTCAGTGGGATGTTTAAAGAGGTACTTTTTCCTCGTTTTCATATTCCTTCTGCCCTAACTGGTGATATTGTTAATGTGTCATTTTCATAAGGCATTTACTGACAATTTAGGTATTCTAGTATCAGATGCTACAGAGGTATATCTGATTGGAGATTGACAGCTTTAAATATTTTGAGATTGTAGGATAGTAGTAACTTAAGCCAACTTTTAAAAATTTAATTCTATAGATGATTTTAAAATAGAATAAAATTTTGACCAGTTTTCAGGGAAAAAAAAGAAAATAAAATTGGAATATATCAAGCATTTTGACAAGTCACACTGAGCCTCATATTGAGAATTTCTGGGGTTCAGACCTGCTGCAGCTGCTGTGGGCTTGGTTTTGGAACTAATGCCAGATCTCTTGGAGATGAGACACAAACCCTACCCCAACAAAAGGGTGTTTTAAAAGAGGTAGATCAAAGACATTCTGAGTTTTATGCTTTGATTCTAGCCCCCCACATTTCTGCCTAGGATAAATGTAGAAAAGTTAGGATCATCATACTAATTCCTAATCAAATGTAGCAACTGCCTCTTTCTGACATCTACCCATTTGACATGCTTTAGAGCTTTGTGCTATAAAAATACTATAGAGCGTCTATAATTCTTTTTCAGGCTAGGAACTCAGGTTAGTGTTCATTTTAAGAATCGACTAGTGATTTCCTCTCACGATCCCTTAGGTGAATTTTCTGAACCTTGGTAATTGAGAAGTACTTTATGGATATTGAATTGGATATTTCTGCATTACTACAAGAACCTCTGAACATCAGGGTTATCAAATGGTGAAATAGGAGGGAAGCCATGAGGTGTTGTCTTTGAGACAGTCCCCAAGGATATCTGACTTAATACCTATGTAGTTAGAGTAGCAGCCCTGTCCCAGGTTTCACTCAGGTTGGGAGGTTCTGTCATGTTGTCCTGTCTCCTGTTTATCGCTTATCTTTAGGGTAGTTCTTTCTATACAGGCATTTTTAAACTTTTATGTAGTTGAGTGGTGGTATGAGCTTTAAATCTTTACAAACAGAATGTCCAAACCATCTAAATTCATTCAAATATATTTCTTAAATACATTTTCTTAACTGAAAACTGGCATGCTAAATCTAGTTTTGTTACACTGGATTAAACAGTATAGCTTGTTGAAACTAACAGCAAACCTATAGAAATGCAATTACATATACTGTAGAAATGTAGTTATTTCTCAGATCTTATCTTAACATATGTTTCCAGTAATACCATTGTTTCATCATAACTTTTAAACTAAAAATATCTAAACTTTAGACATTGTTTATTAACTAATGACACAACAGAAGCCTGTGTACTTTCTTAAATTAATGATGCAATATGAAATTGGTTGGGACAGATGACTAGGCTAATTTAACTTCTTCATATTTTTTCCTTTGCCTTTCCGTGTACTTTTAGAACTTGCTAATACCTACAGATGTGTACCATCCTCTCTTAAGGAAGTAGATTTAGTTGAAATACTTGTACAAGCTGTCCTCGTTTCCTCCAAAGGAAGATTGCCTAAGAGTTTTTAGCCAGTTGTGTGGGTGACCCATTTTCAGGTCAATCAACAATGTAATTACTGTTGGAATGTGCTTAACATTTCGAGGGGTAGTGACTCAGAATAAGCAAGGCTTCCTTTTTGAGTTGTATAGTCACAGAATTATACAGAAGGGCAGAGAGATAAGAAAAACCCAACCTCAACATTCTTTGTAAACCCTGCCTCTGTAGTATCTAGGCAGGCGTACCCATCTTCCTGAGTCAAAGTTTGAGCTCTTAAATATTAAGATGTGCAAATTTAAATTAAGCATCTTTAATGATGAGATCTTGGAATTTAAAAATATGTCTATATACTTTTTTCATTTGAGATATATAGAGATATATTTAGTTACATGTAAATATATATTATATAAATACTCCCTACCCATGGTAGGATAGTAAAAAATGTCCAAGTGAGCAAAAATAAAGAAAAATTAAAATATCTCATAATCCTACTCCTTAATGGTTATCATTATTTACATTCCAGTTTATGTACTTTAAAACATTTTTGTCCGCATATTTAAGTATATATTCAATATAATTTAACATGCTTATCTTTGGGATATCCTCCAAATACAGTTTTAGAGAGTTATCAGTAGTTACATGATTGCATGAGGTGTAATTAAAAGTGTTCTTTTTAAAACAATTTCCATCTTTAAATAAGTGTTGTTTTGTTTTGTTTTGTGTTTTTCAAAATAGTAATAAAGCTACCTCAAATCTTTACTCTTTGGAAAGAGGAATATAAACAGATACAAAGCCATCAATGTTTCAAAAACCCATCATTGTTTCAGACATCTTAAGTTCATCTTTTGGAATCTTACATTCTCTTTGAATATCGTAAGTGATGGCAAATCTTGATGCTTTGAAGTTGAATAAAAATTTTTGAAATGGCTAAAGGTCATTTAATCCCAGAGAATAAGGTGAATGGGAAAACTGAGTAACATCAATTGGAGTACAAAATGATATATAATTATGAAATTGACTTAAGTTTAGGGATTATGATTTTCTTGTAAAGTGACCATATGTGTGCTTTCAAAGAGGAATTATAAAACTCTTTCAATCAATTTAACATCATTGAAATATCTTCAGTTTTCCAGTGACTGCTTTAAAATAAATTATATTCAAATCTTTAAGTTCTAATTTATTTGAAAGTTCAGACTTTTATCTTTCTCATTCAGAAACATTCCCAGAATGCTTAGCAGTGCTGCTGAGTATCACCAGCTGTGTAGAGTTAGGAGGCTGTGTTTGGTCAGTGGACCTGGTTATCAGTAAGGAGTGGTTCGGGCCTTAGTTTTTCTTGACCATAAGAATGATACTCATCCAAACTGTTGTTTCCTCTTCTAGAAAATGAATATTGGAAATAAATGAACTCTGCATGTTTGATATTGCCCAATGCATAAAATACTCAGATTATATGACATCCTACTGGATGATTAGGAAGGCCGTATAAGGCTTTTGTTAGGAGAGATCAACTTAAATAAAATACTGCATAGGCTTTAGTCACAGTATGTCAGTACTTTTTAGGAGAGAGATGTGTCAGCTCCTCAGTTGAGGGAGAGAGAATGCATGGAGGAGATAGGCTTTTACAAGAAAAAATATATTTCATGTGTTGAGAATGTAGTCCTTACAAGGCTTTAGAGATGTGAAGGTGCACATAAGGACTTTAGAAATACTTTTTCAAAACCTCAAGTAATTTTCAGTCCATGAAGATTTTATTTATGGAAGGAAGTTGCTATAGAGACTGCCATATTCCACACTTCTCCAGATTTAGTTTTTAGCCATTAGACATGTGCTCATTTATTAAGAGAAGGCCTTCATCAAAGAAAACACAGACTTGTAGTTGCTGTGGAGGTGAAATAAAGATAAATGATCTTATATGTAGAGAAGGTATTATAGAGCAATTATTGATAAAAATAAAAAACCAATTAGCATAGGATACAAATGGTTTTATGTCTTATCCAAAGAATGCAAATTAAAATGTGAGAGAATATTGACTTATTAAATAGATAGGTTAGACATTTTTGGCAAAGGTATTATGATATAGCCAACCTAGCAGTATATATTGATTGATAAAGATTTTATATCTTTTTAGTGATTTTACTTAAAATTAAATTAAGGAAACATTCAGATATGTGCAGTAAGATTAATGTACAGGAGCATATAAATTGCAGTGCTATTTTGAAAACTTAAAAGTTGGAAACTACCTAAATGACCCAGTTGATGATAAAGTACTTAAATTATGATATATCTTAATGAGCAAAATCTTACATAGTCTTTACTCTTGTTTTAACACTATCTTTAAAGGAACACACAGGAAAATGTGTAACTTTATATAGCGTAACTTTTTTTCCCATGCCAATTAAAAGTATGAACGCCAAAATATTGAGTATGGTTATCCTTGGCTAAGGGCATTAAAGATATTTTTTTGTAATTCCCAGATATTCCACAGTAAGTTCCCTTTTATTAGAAAAGTAAATATTTTTAAACATATGGCAAATGCATATTTTTCTTAATGTCCTGTTTACATCCTCATAGGAGTGTGCACTTTTTCTGTTTTTCGTTCTAGAAAGCCATCAAGCTATCCTTGGTCAGAATTCCTACCTGGTAGCTTACTAAGGGCCTGCTGGCCCCCGTGTTTCCCACCAGCCTCCCTTCTTTTTCCCGTCCAGTGTTAATTATGTGTGCACATAAGGGTGTATACTGTTCTTTTTTGTCTTTCTGCTCACAGTTTAGTTTACTCCATCTTGGTTACTATCTTTATACATAACCGTTCTTCACTCCTTTTCTTGCTGCTTCTCTTTTCCCTTCTCAGGCTGTTACCTCAAGCAATTCTTACTACTCTTTTCAGTCTGACTCTTCTACTTGTGTTACCCACTAATTCCGTTTTTTTCTTTATGTGAACCAAAAAAGGCCCCTTGTTCATCGCTAATAATAACAATAGCAGTAGTTTAAATAAAGCTAAGCCAAACAAGCATAATTATGACTTTTAATAAAATACAGATATAAAATATTAGATTTAAGGTTTTCAGTCTCTAAAGGTCCTGAAAGCACCTTGAGGTCTCCTTCAGGATCTACAGTAGTCTTTATCAGGTCATACCTACTTTACTTAAAACACTAGCATTTAAGAGAAAATTAAGACGTTGTCATTTAATCTTATTTTTAAATGCTTACTGGCTAGTATATTACTAGAACTACATTCTACTAATTTTAGATAGAGCTATTAGAGTATTTTAGAATCTCTTGTAAAAAACCTTAAGACCAGCCTGGGAACACTGTCACCATTTAAACTTTAAAAAACAAAACAAAACCCAGAAAACGATGTCATAAAATCCAGCTAACAGATCTAGAAACTAACTTTTGAAATATTACCTATGTATATCTCTATGTAACAGTGAGGAAGATCCTCAAGCTGTGTATGAACTGTGTGCATGGATCGCAACTAGGTGATACCAAAGCTGAGCTTGTTGGTTTGCTGCATTAGATAGAATGGCCAGGTTAAAAAATAAATAAATAAATAAACCCAGCTCATTCTGCAATGGAATTTGATGTCAGTAGCATATAGCAAGCGCTAGGCAAACCCATTTGAGTAAATGGAGACAAAATGAAAAAGTCCTGGACAATAACAATAGTAAGAATACTATATTGTGCTGTACTAATGGCCTTTGCAATTAGGTCAGATTATCATTTGAATAGGATGGTGTAGGTCATCCTGTTCCGAGGGAAACCAGGCTAGATAACCTGTCAGAGTCCCTTCTGAATCTTCCAGTCTGCCATAGGTTCTTAATTAAAAGATACTCGGATAATCATTGCACCATATTCTTTTTACTTATACCAGTGATTAAGGGAAATAATGAACTATTTTCATGGTCAGAATAGTAGAGTCTTCTGTCATTACAAATTTTTTATTTTTACTATGGCTAGAAATTACCTCAATATTTTTGAAATGGTGTTTTAAAATATGGTGTGACTATAAACTAACTATAGAGCTTAGAGTATTTACTATTTTACTCTGTGTCTTCACAAGTGGAAACATACTTCCTCAGGAACTAGTATTCGTAACTTAAGCGAGTAGAAGTCAGTCAGGAGTGGACCAGGACATGGAATAGAAAGAAAGGAGGTGTCATTCATGATAGGTTTTGGGTAGTCATTTAACAAAGGCCTACTTGGACCACACTATTCCCACAGATAGAATGAATTCTCAGACTGAGGAAGCAAAATTCTTTTAAGATCACCAACCGGTGTACTGCTCTACTTTCATGACCTTAGGTTTGAATTCAGTTCCTGTCTCAAACAGTTAAGTAACTGCTACTGTCTAATAGTCTACTTTTTGAATTCCTGTAGAGAGCAACAAGTCTCTAGTAGGAAAGTTTTGTAAAAAATTTTTTAGATCTATGAAAATGTAAGCAATTGTTAAAAGCTTTCTTTTTTAATGGGGTTCTGAAAATGGAGTTTTTCAGGATGGGTTTTTAAAAGATTAAGTCTGGCAGCTGAGGCAGAACCTGCTTTCTCAGGAAATGGATACATCTTACATCATTTCTTCTAATCAGCTTCACAAATTTATGGAATACCAGCTGCGTGCAGGACATTATTCTGGGTGCTAGGGATATAGCAGTGAACAAACTGCTCTCTTGACTCGTATGTTCTTTGGAGAGAGAAGATAAAGCAAAATTTAAAATGTCTGACAGCTTTATGCAGACAGTGGATGTGATAGAGTTGATATAATGGTTGAGATTAGGTGTTCAGAAAGGGCCCCTCTGACAAAGTAAATTCAAGCTGAGCTTTAAAGGAAAAGGGGAAAAAGCCAGTCGTGATCCTCCAAGATCAGGCATGAGAACATTCCAGGCAGAAGAATTTGTGAAGACAGAGGCCCCAAGGCAGATAGGTGCTTCTCATGCTCAAGGAAGAGAAATAAGGCTGCGGGGGCTGGGTGAAAAGTGAGATGTGAGAGAGAGGGTCCAAGTGGTAGGTAGGCAGAGTGAGGTGTCGCAGAGTCTTTTAGGCCAGGTTAAAGGGTTGAGTTTTATTTTTAAGGAGATGGGAAAGTCATTAAAAGGTTTTAAGCAGATTTCAATGATCACTCTGCTGTTGTGAGGAAAGAGTAGAGATACTGGTGAGTTGAGACCAGAGACTAAGGTTGAGAAACTCTGGGGTAGCTTTACATTGCTTTGAAGAAATGTGGCTATGTTAAGGAAGTCATACAAATGTGAGTGGTACCTAACAGAATGTTTTGGCTTTTATTAATTGAGAGATTCTGAAGGATGTTTATATGCTCGTATGGAGTTGTCTAGAATGGGTGAAGCTGAAGGAGGATTGAAGGAGCAATACCTTTCAGATGGTAGAAGGGGTAAGATCAGAACACACGTAGAGGACTGGTGTTAGAGAAGACCGGGAATGTTTAACTATAGAGGCAGGAGAAATAAGCATGTGTGTGTAGGGAGGATTTTGTTGGGGGAAAATGAGGGATCCTGGTAGGTGAATCCCATTTTTCTAAAGCAGACGGGCAGAGCTCTTAAAGTGAGAAACAGAGGAGCAAAGGAAATGGGAGATTTGCAAAATCATGGTAAACTGTACAAGTCACTGGAAATTGGGGGAGAGGGGGTATTGAGGGTGTTGGGGGAGCAGCAAGCTACCAGAGAAATGAGAGGAGAAAATTACAGGTGATGTTGAATCCGAAAAAGGTTGAGCTTGCTTTTTAAAGCTGAGACATTTGTTTACTTTAGTCTCGCTTTCCTTCCTGCCTGGTAGATGTAAACGGGGTGAAGACAGTCCCTGGGGCTGTTGCACTAACAACCCTTCTCCCCACCTCAGAGTCGGGTATCATGCCTATTCCGTAGGATAGAGTTGGCCCTTGAACAACATGGAGGTCGGGGCACTGACCTCCTGTGCAGCTGGAAATCTGCATATACCTGAAGTTGGCCCTCTGCATCCACTTGTTCCCACCTGAGCAGTTGACCCTCGAATAACGTGGGTTTGAATGGCAGGGGTCAATTTTAAAACTGCGTAAAGTGGATTCGCACATTTCAAACTCATGTTTGAGGCTCAGTTGTATTTGTTGAGTTTGAGTGAGTGAGTGAATGAATGAATGAATGACTACTTAGTGGCACCCTGAAGTGCAAGTGCAGAAAATGTAAATGGCTGGTTTCCTCCAGTTGTACATAGGCTTTTTGGAGGGAGAGAGCTTGGGATTTGCAGAGGATTGTTAGAGGTGATGGCGATGGCTCTTGAATCTTAAGGAGAGGGAAGAAGGTAGGGCTCGTAGGTAGGAAGAAAAAGAGGGGGTCAGTGGATTAGAGTTCATAGGTGAAAGAATTAGTCATAGGATGGGAAGCTCTTTGACAGGATTGGAGACTGGTGGGACAGGGGCTGTCTGAATATCTGATTTCGGAGATGAAGCTATTTGTAGAGATGACAAAGCTCAAGGTCCAAGTATGTCCTGGGAGTGTGAATGAGATAAGAGATATGGAATAAGATGTCACTGAGGAGAAGTTTAAGTAACTGACTGAGGGGTCAGGGTGTCAAGAATGTGGTCTGTATAGGTGACAGTGTCACTAAAAGTGACAGGAGTTGGGGGAAGAGAGACTTGGGGGCCAGGTGCTGAAGTTCTCAGTGACAAAAGAAGCTCATCACATTGGCCCTATTAATGAAAAATCCACTGTTAGTGGTCTGTAATATCTTAATTCATTCAGCTTCATCTTGCTATTAGCTAGAGTAAAAATAGTAGTTAGCCTTCCCTCCTCCCCCAGCCCACCTCTAAGGGTAGCTCTGCCTTTGCACGTGCTTGCTTCTATCAGAAAATTGTCCGTTTCCTTCTTGAAGCTGGCTTGTGTCAGTTTTAATTCTGCCTCAGGCCATTCATTATTATATACTCTTGCTATATAAAAATTCCATCTAACTTACCGCTTGGGTTAGCTCCTACTTTAACTATAGTAGATGACCTCTAGCTTTGGGGCTGGTGGTTAATCCTGACATCTTTTTTGCATTAAATTGATTCCTTCCCCTTTAGGATTGCTGTCATAATGAAAACATGTATTTTTGGCTTCCTTTTTCTTTAGTGAAATTTGTTTAAAAACAAGAGTAATATCTTGGTTCCCTTTGAAAAGCTTGTTCATATTTCTGGTGTTGGTATTATGTAGAAACCACATTTATGGAAGGAGCTTCAGAGATTATATAATCCAATTGTCTCATTTTAAGGATGGTAAAAATGAGAGTCAAGAAGGTAGAGATACATCAGTACAAATAGTTGCAGAGTCTGCCTTCTGGCTTCCAGTCTGGTGTTTTTTCTGCTAAACCAAATGCAGTCAGAATGGTCTTTTTAATAATAAACATTAGAGTAAGTGTATTTTCCATTTCCAGTGTGATGAGGTTCTGGGAAACCTAATATCCCATAATCAAAATACCCTCTAATGCTTTTGACAATTCTTAAAGGATTAAGAGATAGATATTTAGGGGTAGATATTTTTATTTTTATGAGAAAAGTGAGATTAAATTACTTACTTGAGCTCATTAAGCTAATAGTAATGTTTCTGAGTGCTTACTGTGTGCCAGTCATTGGTCAAATGCTATACATACACTAATTCATTTAACTGTTGCGACAGTCCTATGATGTGTAGATACCATTGTTTAACTCGGCTTTATGACTAAGGAAACAAAGGTAGAGACTGACTGACTCTAGATTGCCCGAGACTCACAGAGTAGAATTTAGGCAGTCTGACCAGAGCATGATTGTTTAATATGAATGGCAGAGACTTGAAATTGGGTCTTGCTATTTCAAATTCAGTGCATTCTATACTGCCTCTGACCATGCAAATAAATGCTGCCTGACTCAGACAGTGTGGTTATATGAATGACCAAGAAAGTGAAAGATAAACTGTAGAAACAGGAAAGAGATTATAGTCTTCCAAAAATGAAACTACAGGAGAGTAGGTTTAAGGTAGCAGGTTTTGGTAATCTGCTAGGTTGGTAGAAGGGTTATGCTGTTGAAGGACAACACTTCACCTTTTCTTAGTTACAAATGAACTTTTCTTATCCATCCAGCCCAGTTCTCAGACTCCATATTATCAGAGAGAGAGAGAGGAAGAAACAGAAAAGAGGACCCCTTGTTGAGTTTAGATGTCCTGAACACACACAGGATCAGTTCAGAAGTTCCCATGACACAGGGCATTGAGAGTGAGCTTCTTGCTTGGTTCCTCACCCAAGAAGAGACCGGCCCAGGTCCATCTCTCCTGAGTAGGAGAGGCTCATCTCTCTGAAGAGACTTCTGCCCGGGTGCAGGCTGCCACGGGCTGGGCCTGGCTGTCTGAGGTAAGATGAAAATCTATCCAAGTGTGCACCAGTGCACAAAGCTGGCCATATAGCTGTCACTAGTGAAGCTGACAGTGTCCTACCCCCCACTTTTTTAAAAATCTGAAACATCCCAACTCTAATCACCTGCATGCTAGGAATGGAGATCCACGTTATTGCTCTTAAAAATTTATAGTCTGAGATACTGCTAAGGGAGGTAAGATCCAATCTTTAATAAATATATTTTAAATAATTATACCTGCCTTAAAAAATAGAATTAATCAGTTTGATGCTGAATGATCTTCTTTATGTGAGCATTTGTCCTAAAGATGGAAGATCAGAATAATTTAATGTATTCACTTACTGTTTTCTCATAGGAATTCATAATCTTATAATTAAATTGCATCAGCCACAGCTGCCTCAACCATCTACATGCAGTCCAGGCTCATTTTATCTCTGGGACAGAGCTACTTTTTTTTTTTTTTCCTTTGGCACTTTTCACCTATTTACTTTAGGGTGGGTTTACCTTGTTTCACATGTCACTTGTTTGACCTCTCATTTTTTTAAGATTATTATAAGTGAAATTTCTGGATGGATGACTGGCCCTAGGTATTTCATTCTCTTCACAAATTCGACCGTTAAAAATACCCTCACAAATAAAGGATGCAGAGGTGCCAAACATAATGAATTTTTGCCTCTCTTTTTACGTATCGACCCCGGTATCAGAAGTTATTCAGAAGTGTGTACAGCTTTGTATGGATCCCCTCCTGAGATTGGACACAGAAACAGGCTAAAATAAAAACCATTTTTCGGCATGACTCGGCCCAGTGTTATTTACTTTCTCTGCACGTTAGCCTATGGGTCAGGAGATATGTTATCCTAGAGCAGTTGAGTGTTAGAGTGGAATAAGCCAAAAGCATGGTGTATTGTACCATTTTAATAATCTGTGCTTTTTTAAGATGTGTGGTTGTGTACCAACTGAGCATGATTTGAATTCTTCCTCCAGAATTTAAATCACCTCATTCCTTTTGATAAAAGTAAGAGGAAAGAGTTAGTGAGCTTTATAGCTAAACATTAGTTTGTATTGTGTCCCCCACCACTACCTCTTTTTAAAGAAGTGCTTGAGCCATGCTAGAGTTACACAAAGGAGTTCTGAGTTTTATCTGGTTAAATCACAGAACTGTATCATTAGAAAATGTCTGGTAGTGAATAAAATCGTAAATCATGTAGATTAAAAATGACTCGCTCCCACTTACCATGTTTCCATAAAAGCAATTTTCAAAATATGTTCTCTTAAAATATCTTCAAAATAGTTCCTGGTTGAATGGAAACAAGTGTTGGGAAAATTCTCTTGTTGCAGACATATTCATTAGTGTGGTGTTAGCATTGCCAAAAGGAAGGAGAGCATGCCAGGGCAAACAGGCTCAGCCCTGAGAACGTTCCTTCTCTGAATTCCTAGCCTGTGTTTTCTCAGTCTCCTTCCCTCCTCATCCAGAAGTTTCATTGTTGCCATCATTATCCAGAATGTAAATGGCTTTGCCAGGAATGCTGCTCACAGCTTGTCCAAGAACAAACGTACAGGAGATATATGTGCTCATTTCCATTTTTGTGCTTTGGGTATTTTTCTAACAATTGAAAAAGCCTGGTATAGGAAGAGAGCATTGTAGTCTGGAAATTTTTTGTTGAAATTGGTCTAGCTGTGCTTCTTCCTCAGAGGCAAGGTTATAAACCCTGTTTCTGCGTACTTTGGATTAGTTAGTGGATTTCCTGTTTCTTGATGGTATTGTAGCTTTGTATTCTCCAGAATACTTCTGTACCTAAAAATGTGCCTTACAGAATAAATTTTCTTTAAGACTTGACCTTTGGGCATTTCTCCTTAAATCTTCTGTTTTTAAAGGTCTAGCCATTGTTATTAAATCCCAGATTTTTAGAACCAGTAGCCCCTTTACAAACCAAGTAAGACAGGAGATTTTAGGGATTCTGTAGTCCAGTTATTTCTCTTTGCAAGTTGAGAGACAGGCCCACAGAAGTGAAGTGGCTGCCCAAGACCTGCAGGCCGTGGTGGAGTTGGGACCACCCCAAGTCACCGTTAGTAATTTCTCTTTCCAGTTGGATTCTCCCCTCTTTCTCATTTGATACTTACCAAGGGTACTGAGGACTGGGCTCCAGCCCATTTATCACTAAAGAATATGTTTACTAAGTCTTTTTTGGCCCTGTTATGTACTCTTGGACTCAGTCAAGCCAAAATCTAGGTTTAATTGAAAACAGTGTGGAGACTTGATACCAAATGTAATCTCCAGGCCTTGTTACAAGGAGAGGGAGTCACTTTCAGAGACCATTTTGATAAACATGTAAAGCTCTTTCACTAAAGCTGTTTTCTTATACCTTTGAGATTGCCTGTGACATAAGTTGTTGAAGTTTCATTCTTACTGTGGAGGAGACAGCTCATTCCATTTTGCTTGAGATCTGCTATTCCCATCAATCGCTCCCCAGCAGCCTTCCCACCTCACTCAGAATGAAAGCCAGCATCGTTATAAGGACCTGCAAATGCTCCTCACCTCTATGACCTACCTCTCTTACACTCTTCTCCTTATTCACTCCGCTTCAGGTTCACTAGTCTCTTTGCTGGTCTTCACACACATCAAGCAAACTCCTGGTGCACTTTGCACTTGGCTGTTCATGCTGTATAGATAACTCTTCCCCTAAATACTGAGTGACTCCTCTCTCGCCTTCATATTACATCACCTTCTCCGTAAGGCCCCCCACCCCGACCTGTTCAAAATTGCTTCCCTCGCCGTTGGCATTCCTATTTCAAGTCTCCTTTTTTGTGGTGGTTTTCTCCATAAAACTTGCCACCTTCTAAGATCACTTCTGTTTTCAAAGAGCAGTCCAGGTGATTCTTACCTAAGCCAGCATTAGAAATTTCTGCCATAGATGTTGCTTCTCTGTTACTTATGAGAATTATAGTAGAAGCAGGATTTTAAGTATCAAGAATGAAGTTTAAAGGTACTGTAGCTTTAAGCAAAATACTTTTAACATAATAGAACAAGTCTCCTGAATTAAACCATATTTAGTGGCTAAACATTAATGTTTACCACTCGGCAGTTGTAATAGCCGTATATTCCTGTAGGTAACTAAACTTGAGGACTGCGTGCCTTATAGCCTGAGGATCTTCTGATTTTTTGTAATGAGTTTGTATTATTTAAACAATGGTGTTTAAGATATGAGATCTCAAATAAAATAGTTAATTTAAATGACCTTTTTTCTTATTCAGCACAGATAACTAATGTAAAATTAAATCTTTTAAAATGTTTGCTATTTATAATTTTTTATTTGAAAGGGTTTTTCAACTATTAAAAATATACATTGTAGAAATGTTGGCAAGTCAGAACAGTAGTAGTACAATGGGGGAGTCTCTCAAAATCCCTCCACTGACACTCGTTCGTTTCCTTAAGTCTGTTTACGTTGCTCTGAGTCGTCTTCTGGTTCAGGGGTGAGGGTGGGAGAAAATATTTCCACCACGAAGAATTAAGCACTGTTAATAGTTGTACATACTTGCCAGTTTCCTATCTATGTGCACGCTTTTTAAAAAACGGAACAAATAATATACAAGCACATTATATCTTTTTAAAAAGACATTTAGTATTATGGATAAATTCATCTTTAATTCCCCATCTGTCCCTTATTCCCACCACTGGCCCTGCACCCTCCTTGAAATAATCACTTTTGTAAATTTGATATAGGTAGGTCATTTTGATATATAGTTGGTCCAGTATAGTTTCCATACTTGTTACCATAGAGAATATATGTGTTGCTTTAAGCTATAATGGTGGTATTATGCTGTCAGTATATCATTCTGCAGCTTTTTCCCCCCCTCAGCTTCAGATCTATCCAAGTTGACACTTAGCAATCTAGTTGGCTACCATAGCTGTTTAGGACTCCCACTCTGTGGATATACTACAGTTTCTCCAGTTCCTTTAATACGGTTGAATTTGGTTCTTGGCTTTTATGAATAATGCAACAAATATCCTCTGTGTCTCCTCCAATACCTGAATTAGTGTTTTTCTAGAGTCATGTAGGTTTTTATCCTGCTTTTTCACCTCTTAACATTAAAGACATGGAAATCATTGGCTTAGTATAATTTCTTCATAAACATAGACCTCTTAAATCTGGGCTTTGAAACATCTTTCATTTTTCTAATGAAAAAGTAATATGAAATTGTAATTGGACACAAGGCGTTTTTTTTTTTTTGCATCAGAATAATTTAAGCATTGCATGGGCTTTCTTACTAGTAGGTAAAAGCTGTTTCAACACAAAGGATTGAAAAACAAAAATTAGTTGCATAAGTAGTACTTGGAGTGGCTAGAGCAAGGGAGGACTGGAATACCTGGGATTTTGATTCTCGCCTGCCTTTTCTAAGTCTAGAGAAGTTTCTTAGATTTTTCCGAGATGTCCTCTGTCACAACTCACTCTCAGGGTTCTCCTGACACCATTTCTCTGTATCTTTCATGACATTGCCTCTTCCCTGTCAGTATTCTCCTTACGTCAACTTGTTGCGCACTTTGCATTCACTTCTTCGTCTCTTGTTCCATTGCTACAGTGTCCCCCTCAGGAATAGTCTACTGTCTTTAATTATTTTGTACCCTAAACAAGTACAGTGTCTGACGTGTACTTGTAGTGACCAAATATAGTTTAAATGAAGGCAGTATGAGGTGGGGGTGAGTGAGGTGGGGTTGGGATATAGGAATGGTCACTTTAGTAAGGAACTTCAATTTATTGAAAGTATGGAACTAAGGAAATCTTAAAAGGAAATGCGGTTATAAGTATGACAAAATGATAGCTTTGACAGTGGATCTCTGCTTTAGAATATTGTCATTTGCATGCATACAAACTGATCAAATCACTGGTTTTAAGCTAGAAAATAATTTCTCCTCGGAATATACATATCAATACATTTGTTAAAGTCTGTACTTGTTTTGCTAGGAATAAATTTAAAAACTTGAATTCTTGATAGATATAGCCATTTTACAGTTGTTTTTTTTTTTTCTTTTAATTCCTTGCCTCATTTCTTCATTGCCCCAATTTTAATCAAAACTGGGTTTCCTGGAATGAGTAGACTGAAGTTAAAGGAAACATTTTGATCACCGTTCTTATGAAATCCTTTGTGGTCTGGAAGCGGTCCTCCTTTACTGTTTCAACAGCTTCATTCATGTTCTGCACACAGTGTAGCAGAATGATACCGGGAACCGAGCTTCAGAAGGAGAAGTTCAAATGCAGAACCTCCTAATATAGAGATTAAACAATAAAACTTTTGAGAGGGGAGTCAGAGTAGCTTTCTTAACTCTTATCGTGGCACTAATTGCAAACTATTTAATACTATAAATTTTCTTGGCGAATACCTTCATAGCTCAGCAAACAGCTCAGAAATCATTTCTTTTAATAATTATTTTGTGTAAGAAACTGCATTGCTCTCAGTTTCTCATTTTTTAAATAGAACCCTGATGTATTTTAGGTAATTGTCCCTGTCAGGATACAGTCTTATCAGTAACCAGAGATCTAAGATTGAAAGTAATGAGCTATAGGTATCGTCACATTTTTCCAATACCGAAATTGTTTCCAATACAGAAATACTTAAAGAATAATTGTTCGCTGGATACTTTTTGCTGCTAATTAACATCTCTTTTTACAGGATTCATGAATAAAATTTTCCATCCCAACATTGATGAAGCGTAAGTAACTTTAAAAATGTTTAAATCTTAGCAGCAATTGCTCTTAATTAGTGTTCCTCTCTCTCTTCATTATACAAAAGCCTCAGTTATCTTTTTGGATTTTATCAGCAGAGGACTGTATGAACGGTCACTTAACCTGTAGAATCCCAGGGATATATTCTAAATCGCTTAGTTCAGATTCTACTATTGGACTGCTTAGGTCCTCTATTGTCATGAGTGGGTCCTTTATTTCCTTTGATACCCAGCTAGCATTTGTAATATTCCACATCTCCATTTTCTTTGTATAGACACAATTCAGAGATCCATTTTCAGTATACAGATTTACTATTTTCATTCCTTAAAGTATTTCTCAGTTCGTGAGAGTAAAGCAAATGTGAATGACTGTGGTTTCATTTCAGTTATTGAATCTTAATTATCCCGTTCCTCCTAATATTTTATTAGTGATGTTTTAAAATGTGATACCAGTGCCTCCTGTTTTGTTCCTTCCAGTGCTCTTTAGAATAATTGATTATTTTCTGCATTTTTTCTTGCCATGGCACTAAATTTTGATATTTCATGCACATACACATATGGGGAACCCTGTGTGAGTAGTTTGTGTACATACATCACTCCCCATTGTCCTTTAACACTTTCGTGTGTCAAGTCATCCTAATAAGGATGTTCTCTTATATAACAGCAGTAGAGTCATCAGATTCAGAATTGAATACTTGTGTACTACTTTTTAATCTACTGCCATATTCCAGCAATGTGCTTTTTAGCACCTTTTTTCCCCCCTTCATTCAGTAAAAGATCCAGTCCAGGCTCATGTATTGCATTTAGTTGTCATGTTTTATTAAACTACTTTAATCTGGAACAGATTAAAGTTCCTCGGCTTTTTATAAAATTGACATTATTAAATAGTATAGACCAGTTATTTTATAATATGACAGTCCCTCAGTTTAGATTTGTCTGATGTTTTCTTACCATTGGATTCAGAGTATGCACTTAAGGCCAGAACCACAAAGTGAGGTTGTGTCCTATTCAGAGTATCCTGTTCGGAGGCGCACAGGTCTGTCTGTCCCTGGTTACCAGTGTCAGTTCTCACCACTGGGTAAGGTGTTGTCTAGTTTCTCCATTGTATAGTTTTTCCCTTTCAGTCTATACGGAAACACTTAAGATTCTGTATATATTCTGTTCCTCACCATACTTCCTCCAGTTGGGATTCTTTTTTTTTTTAAATGACCTATTAAAAGTATTTTTCTTGATAAGTAAAAGTAGTTGCCAGATACATGCAACTAACTTTCTAATTTTTTAAAAAATGCCATTCTTTCCATCTGTTTCAGGTCAGGAACTGTGTGTCTAGATGTAATTAATCAAACTTGGACAGCTCTCTATGGTGAGTTTGGCCATGGAATATTTTTTAGAGATGTTGAGACACTGCCTTGAAATAATGTCGTTTGGTTTTTCTTTGATTTAAGATGTTTTGTTGGGAATGGGAAGGGATTTGGAAGGCCTGAATGGGAAAGTTTGATTAGTGAAAAACTATTTTTTCTCAACAGTTCAAACTTTGGTTTAGCAGTAGAAATTTAAAATAATCTTTTGAGATTCTGAAATTAAGGTGTAGCGATACACATCCGCAGACATACTAATACATACGCAAACATTTTTATATATATGTGTATTCAGAAGTACATCATTGTATATACGTTTTTCTGTAATACCTTTTATTTTTTAGAAAAACTCTTAGGAACGTCCCTGTGAAATGATATGATGTATTAAGAGGTTTGGAGGATCATCCGTTTCAAAGGCCTAAACCTCTCTCTCTATGAAACAAAGAATAATTTAGCTTTACCTTCAGTGCTGAAGTTGACATCTCTTACAATGATATCAACAATAAATTACCTAGGTCTGCAAAATACTATGCTAAGTATCACAGAGAGATATAAGGAGTATTAGGCCTTTCCCCCCTGAACTTGTAACTTGGTTGGAGAGCTAAAAATATTTTAAAATATTTTTCAAGTTACTTAGGGGTACAACAAATTAATCTTGTTTATTCCCCAACATGTCCAAGTCCACACACATAGATTCTCTCTGCTCTTATGCCCTCTCCTCCCCACCCATGAAGCTTCCTTATGCTCCAACTGCAAGTAATCTTTGGCCACTCTTACATTCTATAGCTCTGTTTCGTGGTCTGCATTTACTTTCTGTCTTGTGTTGTTGTGCCTGTATTTTTTGTGCTACTAGATTATTTCTTGCCCTAAGAGCTGGTGGAGGTGCATGTCTGGTTTGTCTTTAAGCCTTGGCATTCCTAACACAGTGCCTCGCACCAGTGTGATTGAAAGAGCGAGTGGTACAAACAGTTGCTGAGAGGTACAAGAGGAGGGGGAGGATCAGTTTAGGCTGGGTTAACCAGAGATGGCCTCCTCTTGTTGAAGAATTGTGAGACCTTTTACAGTTTAAAGTACGTGAGACATCTTATTCCAGCCACTATCTGTGAGTCACCTTGCCCGACATCCTTGTACTAGGATGGTGCGTGAGGATCACAGAGGAAGGTTGGTGACCAGCAACACACGGGCATACTGTTTTTTCCCTCCTCATTCTACCTTTCAGGAATTATTTCCTCTGCCTGGATTTATCTTCCCTAATCTTTGGGTGGCTGGTACCTTCTTTCTTCACCTCAAACATTACTTTCTAGAGAAACCTCCTTTCCCAGCCACTGCAGCTAAAATAATACCCTTCTGTAGCATGGCCCCCTGTTTTAAAAATCTGTCTTTAAAGCCAGTATTTTTTTGTTTATCTTGTGCTATTAGATTGTAAGCTACACAAGAGCAGGGACTTTATTGTGTGTGTATGTGTGTGCACACACAAAGTGTCTAAGACTGCCTGGTGTACAATAAGGGTTCAAATATTTGTTGACTATTAAGAGTGACTTAATCATGCCCAATACTGTTTAACATGAGAGTTTTGGGGAAACGACAGCTTATAAAGGAGATAAGGCAAAAGGAAAGAACATACTCTGAGGTTGATTAAATGGATTTCTTTTAAGATGGGTTTTTTTCTGTTTTGTTTTGTTATTTTTGGGTTTTTTTTGGTAAAAATGTCTCATGGCAGGCTGCCTGGAATATATGATGTAATGATGTCTTAAACTGCATTCACATTTTAGAAATGCACATAACAAAATACTGCAAGCTGGTTCTAATTACAATAAAGTAAATTGGACGTTCATTTAACTAATCTTTTACTGTTGACCAGAAGAGCTTTGTGAAGAGGTTTGCTGATTCTCAAGTACCTCACATCTCAGAACAGATTTTTTTAAATAAAAACTTTATTGAAGAATTATAATTTACATACATAAAATTCACTCATTTAAAATGTAGTTTGGTAGATTTTAGTATATTCACAGTTATGTACAACCATTACTACATTTTGATCATAGAACATTTTCATCACCTCAGGGAAAAAAACACATACTCCTTAGTTACCACACCCTTTCCCTGCTCCCCCAGCCCTGAGGAACAACTAATCTACTTTTTGTTTCTATAGATTTGCCCATTCTGGACATTACTTATAAATAGAATTATACAACACGTGGTCTTTTGTGATTGGCTTTTTTTCACTTCATATAATGTTTTCAAGATTCATCCATGTTGTAGCATGTATCAGTACTCCATTCCTTTTTATGGCCAAATAATCTTCCATTATATAGACATCACATTTTTTATCCATTTGTCAGATGATGGACATGTGGGTTGTTTTCACTTTTGACTATTACAAATAATGCCTCCATAAATATTTGTGCACAAGGTTCTATTTGGACATATGTTTTCATTTGTCTTGGGTATTTCTCTAGGGGCAGAATTGCAGTGTGGAACTGTGGTAACTCTACTCTGTTTAACCATTTGAGAAACTGACAGACTGTGTTCTAAAGTGGTTGTACCATTTTACATTCCCACTAGCAGGTATAAGAGGTTCAGAATAGACTTTAACGCAGAAGTCCAACATGACTAAGGTTTCATCGTGTCTATAAAATGTTAGACTATATTCTCATACTGTCTTGCAAAGCATTTAGCAAGTAACATGAATTAAACCTCATTGGTCAAAGTAAACTTAGATTTCTGTATTCCGTGTGTGAGTTATAATACAAGAATATGAACACACTAACATTACAGGTAAGTGCAGGAAACCAGAAGAAATATTTTTAGAATATAGTCAAAAGTATATTGTGCATGGGAGAGTTGTTTTTGACATTCTGTTCAAACCCAACTATTCCTCAAAAAAATTTTAGAATTTTCTTTAAATTTAAATTTAAAATTTCTTTCTTGGAAAGTTTTAGGAGCAGCTAAATACAGTTTATATAAAGGTACTGGTAGAAAGGATTAGTTCAAATTGCTTTGTTTCTTTTAGGCTTATCTGATCTTTAGATCTAAAATGAATTTTTATTACAAACTGCTAAACCCTCTGGCATTGAAGGTTAATTCATAATTGGAGTTCTAATCACTCAAATTTCTTGCTGTGATTCTTGAGAGAATCTTAAAGGACAAAAAAAAAAAATCTAATGTGGAACAACTAATAGGAGAAAGTTGGCATATTAACACAAATATTCAACTGAAAAGCAAAAGCCTAGCCTGGCAACCAAAACTTGTTTCAACGCCTCCACTATATAATATGTTCAGGAGCAGGGAATTAACTGGTGAAATTTCCTGTGGTTAACTTTGCCACAGGGCATTTGCTGTGCACCGTGTATACATATTTGTATATCAGCAATTCCCAGTTGAAATTTCAGATTTATACTTAAACAGTGTTCACATTTGTAGCAAATTTAGTCCTCCATCACCCCTAAAAGAAAGTTGATTTCTGATTGTTCATTTGACTCATTACTTCTGTTCAAATCGTTTTTGTTTGCTAAGTATACATGAAGTTTGTTCATTTAGAAGCTCAAAATTGGTATAATTGTAGTTTAATCACCCAGTAATTTTTAATTTTATATTATTTAACCTTGCAAGAGAGCTAATTACAGTGAGTACTTTGGCTAATTTTCTAAAGATGCTTGTCATCAGTATGAAGTTATCTATTGAGTATTGTCCCGACCGGCGGGACCTAGTTATTCGTGGGGGCGAGGAGGATGAAGTTTCTATTGTTACTCTTGTGACATTAAAAGGAAAGTAGCAGATGCCATCACAAAATTGATTCATTTTGGCTTCCTGTATGATAGCATCTTTTTTTACAATCCTTCCTGCTATTCCAGACAGCAATGATAAAAAGCTCTGGAAAACTTAAAATGCAGCCAAGGGGGTCTGGATTTCAGTTTCAAAAACAACTGTAATTTCATTTTTTATTTTTTTTAACAACTATAATTTTAAGGACTGATGGAAGGAAAGTTCATTAAGCCATAGGTCGCTTCTTAAGCTTCCTTTATATTTTTCAGTTTTCCTTTTTACTCCCAAGAAATATTTTATCTATAGTTGTCTTTCCAACAACCCAAACTCCTGGAAGCTCAGGCACCTTCCCTGCAATTTAGCTTTAATTGCCCTCCCACCCTCTGGATTGTGCGTACATGCTTGACCCCTGCAAATTGTGTTTCTCTCTCCAACTTATATTTTACTCATTTCTCAACTGACTTGATAAATTATTTATTTTGTGGATCGAATTGTGGATATGTAAGGTGGAAGACAGTTTTCTTATAAAATTGGTAGTTTATAATTTTATTCTCACTCTTAGGGTTGCTAGCCAGTGGACTGGATACTCCTCTTATTTTGCTGGTGAGAAAAATCAACATGTGGGAAATTACTTTCCCTAGGTCATCAGGGGAGTCAGTAACAGACAAGTGAAGTTAACTACAACAGAAGGAATGCTTCAGGGCCTTGAGATTAGAATTTTAGACAAGAGAAACAAAGTTACTTTTACTATATATTTCTAAACATTTCAAACCATTAATTTAATAGTGCTGTGTTATGGCCTAAGAAATTTAAACTGCTAAATGAATGTAAGCTCTCCCATGTTGAAAATACTTATTTCATCCAGTGAATCCAAACAATTCAAATTTTGGCTGAAGGTAATTATATCTTAAAATAATGCTTTATGTTGAATTAGTGTTTGCTAACTCTTTCTAGACATTTTAGTGTAGTTACACAGACAAGAGATACATGTATCTGCATGGATGATTGATTAGCCAACAACTGTTTGAACAAGCTTGAGAACGCAGTATTATTGATCCATCTGTGTTGGAATCACAAACATGATCCTGCCTTTAGAACAGCTGGATGTCATTATGGGTCCCCTAGACAGGCCAGGAAGAACAGTTTCTTTCAAGTGCTATGGAAGAAATGTCAACTGTAGTAGATAAGAATATTCTGAGTTTTGGATTTGACAGCTTCAACAGTACTTAGCTCTGTGATCCACCTGCTTGATCTGTCTCCTTGGAGATATTCGGATATAGTGTTGGTCTGAGGCCCAAGAGTTTAATTAGCTAGCTACACAGAAAAATGTAATCTTTTGGGGGTTGAACAGCTTAGCGGAAATTCATTTAAAACACCACATTCACATTCACTGATGGTCAGCACCAGAACCGTGGAGTGGTCCAGGCTATCTATGAAAGACCAGCCAGAGCTGTGTTCTACTTTCTTTGGGGCTATAGTTTCAGGATCTAGTTATGATTATATGGATTTGTTTTCTCTTCATTTGCTGTGAGCACTATGTATATGTAAAGTCATTCCCCATGCTTGGCCACTTATCTTGTAATTGCATGAAGTTATCTTACTCTTTTCTGATGTTACGGGCAAACTAAATTATTGTCTAGTAATTAAAAACTCTAATAATGAGTTTTAGTATGACCATAAGAATACCCAACTAGCTAATTATACATTAACTGCCCTCATTTCTGGAAGGTTAATAACAAATCCTATTACCATGTTTTAGCTTGTAACCTTTTAAGGTAAGCGGGGTCATACCAGGTTTGAGTGAGAATGACCTCCAAAGAACACCTAAGTAAGGTAGGAAATGTTTTGAGATTGACATGGCAACGGGATTGTTTTTGATGAACAAGAGCCTATTTTCTTCATTCTAATCTAAATAGTAGCATTCGTCATCTTCAGATCTCTACACTTCACATACATTTGGGGGAGGGAGCTGTAGTTAGGCAGTGGATGAGAGATGATTTTCAAAGTCAGTGGAATGCTTCAGACTGCTGTCCCATGTTGTAAACTGCACACACTGGTTGATGATCTAGCTACTTGGCAGAATGCATCCGGTATTCCTCCAGATTTCAGTATCCTGTATCTTTTACACTGCCCTTTTCCACATAGAACAGAAATATCTGTTTTTAGGTTGGAATTCTTAAAAACTGTAATGCTACCACTAGCGAGATTAAGTACATCGTGCATATTACAAAAAATTCTTCACGTGTCTAAGTACTAATTCTTGTTAATTCCTACTAATTGCTTTTTTTTTGAGAGAGTTGTTGAGGAGGAAGATGCTTTTTCCCCCCTGCATGACCCTCTTCCTGAGACCTTATTTTGTCTTTAAAAGACCCCCATGGACTAACATGAGAACGTAACTTGAATCTGATGAGTTCAGACTTTTTGTATATTTTGTCTAATCCGAAGACCCTCTCAGTTTAGTAACTGGAAGCATTCTTGACTTGATCGGTCTAGCATATTGGTGACTGGATTTACTGAGTGTTTAGCATTCAGTAAACCGAACACGGCATGGCAAGCCTTGCGACCAGCTCGTTGTGTCATCGCACCACAGAAGGTCTTTGTGGTGGTCTGCTTCAGCTCGCCACGTGTGTGCCCCCAGAACATCTATAAATATATATATATAGGCTTTTCCTCATTGAAGTTGGGTTCAAATTAGTTACCTTAGAGAATATAACTTTTAATCTCAAAGCCATTTCTTCTTTGAAGTCTGCCTGACTGAGGACAACCATCCTGATTGGCTTTTTTCGAGTTCTGCTCAAGGGGATGTCTGTCTGTTAGGGCCTGTTGCTTACCATGTCTTTTTCATACATAACAACTCCTGATCACGTGCAATCTGACCCTCTAGTACAGAGGATATGTAGGTGCCTGACTCCTCCCCCTTTGTGGGGGGTAGGGTAGAATTTCACTCTCTTAGTGTTCACAGATTGTGAGCAGGAGAAAGTAAAAGCCCTCAGATCCATTATTGAGATTGCAACTTCTTCAGAGCTGATTGAAGAGTACAGAAGATCTATTAATTAACCTAAAATTATTAAATAACTAAAGGAAATCTAGAAATTTTATTTGACCTGTTTCAGTCTTTTTTTTTTTTAATTGGCTACAGGTATGTTTTTTATACATATAGTATAAATCTTGATGAATGAAATGGAATTTTATGTTTGATTTTTATTTTGAACACATACATTTATGACTTGCGTAGCAGTTCATGATGAATTAATTACAATTCCCCGGAAGATGAGCAAGAGTCAAATCAGTGGGATTTTGAAAGGGTTTTTGAAATCCCAGGTGATCCCAACTGATTTAGCCACTAGTTTCAACTATAATGACCAAAAGCGCAGGGAAAGAGATCTGTGTAAGTCACAGAGCAAATCATCCATTCTGGACCATTAGAATCAACTCCTTGTGATGTTTGCCCATCTTTTCACCTCTCTAATTGTGAGTGTTTCTTGCTCTCTTTTTAGTCCTGCTCCGTGTTGAATTATGGAAAAGTTAAATGCCTTAAGGAGTTGTGGCTAACTCAGTGATTTTCAACTTGGGAAGCTATAGGTCCTCCTCCAGAGGAGAGGGAGATAGTGAAATATAAGTATGTTTGGATAACATGCTTCTGGAATATTAAGAGTTGTGAATGAAAACAAGAACTTGCCCTTGGTGAGAAATGACCTGAGTGATTGTTTTTAAGGAAGCTGATTACAAAGGCAAGAGTTTACAGCCTGGAAGGCCAACCGAGGACGTGGTTGCTTTGATCCAGGGCTGGAATGATATATTGGGCTTGATGTACGTACATGCCAGGGGAGACAGAAGAGAAACTAGATTCATTTCCTTAAGACAAGTAGCAAGTCTGGGAAACTGCCTGATACATGGAAAAAAGGAAAACCTGAGCATGGTCCTTCCAGATGTTTGGAACCAAGGAGCAGGGAGTTGGAGCCAGGAGTAGGTTTTCAGGGAAATAATTTGAGACATGTTAAGTTGAATGAGACCAGAAATATAAAGGACCAGTTAGAAAGATTTGATAGATACCAGCGTAGACTGTAGTAAGATGATGGGCTTCCCAGAGTAAGAGTGTACGAGGCTAATTCTTAAAATACAAATACCACAGAATTCACACTGCTGTACAAATGGCTGGTGTCTTTCCAAAGAGTTTTTCTGTGTGTTGTTTGTTTGACTTTAAAGAGAAGGAGCACAGGGTGTTGGGTATCTAGGAGACAGGAGGAGAATAAGAAAAGGGGGTGGGATAGGTGGCATTTGAGAAGGGAGGAGTGGCTTTGATAGTTCCAGTCACTTGGCTATGCCTGTACTGTATGATGGTCATGTTTTCTGAGTTACAGTATTTTGGGTGTTAAAACTGAAAAACAAATGAAAATTATGCAAGTTACAGTCTCTGAGATGACTGCCTGCTTGGTAATTGTTCCTGGTGGTTCCTGGTGTGGATGTTCCTTTGGACACCCACAGGGTTTTAACCTGAAGTTAGCAGCATGCTTCACAGAAGTGTCTATTTTAATTTTCAAAGGAAATAGAGGAAGAAGTAAAACTTATAGTCACTGGTTTAGAAACAGCCAAGAATAAAATATGAGATGTGTGATTCATCTCCCGTTTTCTCCTTTAAGCAACACACCATCTTTTTGTGAGTCACCTGGAATAGGGTGGCTTTAAGAGATGGTGTTTTATTTTTCAGTGTGACTCATTTTAATTAACATGTATTCCTTGAGGGATATAGGTAGATGAAATTTCTACTCTAAGAAGATGGCATATTTATATTAATATTTTAGTCTAGTCTTTTGATGCAGTTGGAAGTCTTATTTTATAGTCATTTTTAGTAATGTGTAATTCTTCCTTGTAAGGAACTGCAGTTTGATACTTCTCTTTTTGCAGATGAAGAAATTGAGATGCAGAGAGGAAGAGACCTGCCCAAGGTCAAAGAGCAAGTCAGTGGAAGGCCTGAGATTAGACTTGTGGTCTTCTAGGTTTTTCATCTGTTGTTCGCCACTAAAGAGCCAGCTTCCCTTTTGCTGGAGACAGTTCAGCCTAATGGAATTTGCTCTACCTGATGTCCACAGTGTGTTAGGCGATATTCGTCCCTGCTCTCTCTACTCTAAAGCAGCCCTTTAATGCCCCTCTAAAATGGATCCACTTTTTTCCTGCTCATGGTTTAGAATATCTCCACCTGGAGGAAGTGATGGTTACTTAAAGGGTGTGCAGGAAAGGATGACAGGGTCAGAGAGGGCTGCGCAACCAGATCCTCTTCAGCAGCCTGGCTGCCAAGACAAGCATGTTTTCTTGAGCTGAAGAACCCACAACAGATAGCCTTCTTCCCTTCCGGTCTCTGGGGATGCGGGGTACATACATACATATGGTCATTAGTGTTTCTTGGCTGTGCATGTCTACACACACACACACCACCACCACCACCACCACCCCCCCCAATCCTAAACCAGAATCCCTGGGATAGGTATGAGGCTTATTGTGGAAAAAGAAGACTCCACGGGTAATTCTGATGGACAAACAGCCAGCATCTAGATTCACCTGAAACCTTTGCTCTTGACCAAATGGGATAAATGATGCTGCTTTTGAGGAGAGATCAGTTTGATTGAAATGTTTTTAAAAATAAAATATGAATGTAATCTTTAATTTATGTGCCTAAATGGAGGTATGAGTACTACAGTTTTGTTAATGTGAGCACTGAAAGATGGGGCTGAAGCGTCAGTCCTAACGGACCGCGTTTTGGTAAGTGCTGATTTAGTCCAAGCGTAGGTAAGAGCTGTTTGCTCATCATAAACCATACTTTTCAGGGATCTTGGGACTTCCTTCAGAAATTAAGGCAGTGGAGCCAGCTGATTGTACTCTCTAGATTGGGTGACCCCCGTCTGGCTCGCTTTCTTTCAAAAAGTGGAAGGTTAATGTTTTTTGTTTTTTAAAAAAGACTTGAGCTGATAGATGTTTTTATTACGTACAGTTCTAGGAGAAATTGTTTATTGTGATGGATTTTTTCCAAAGTTGAGTATCTTTGTTTCATTTTTGGTTTAAAGTTGAGGTTTCTTCTGCCAGCATATTATCTTGAAAGGCTTTGCGTCCATCTGCGTGTTTGAGAGACGTTTCTTTGGGGAGGACCTTCTTGGTGTAATAATCACTCTACTCTGTTAGCCACTTTCAGGAATGCTTTTTTACTTTAACATTCAGCCTTCAAAAGCTGTCATCTTCACCCAAACCCGGGCTGCATACTTTTCCTTTTCTACTCTTCCATTTTACAAGTGTAACACTGCTCATCTGTAAAATGGATCAAAAGTATATTAATGTGGGAGAGAGTAGGCACAGGAAGGAAGAACCAATAATTGAGGGTTCTTTTATTTATGTGGAACGAACACCTAGGCAGAGTCACTTATTGGTTGCTTGGAAAAGTTAAACATAGGGAGGAAGGGCATAAGATCTCTTCCTAGAACACACGAAACTCCTAGTTATGAAACATGTTTTCTGTAATGTTTTTTGAATACTGAAGCACTTCTGAATGTTACTTAAAATGAATAAAACCAATATTTGCTAAAAAGGTTTTGCCATTTGATAGGAACACTCAACTGCTAGTCTTTCCAAGCGGCTCCCGTGTGAGGACGTGGCAGGAGAAGCCCCCAGTTCACTCTGTGTGGGTGGATCAGTGCATGGCTGTGGGTTACTTCCTGTGGCTGAGCCGCTTGAAAACAAGCACCCTGCTTCTGTGAAACATCAGGCAGTTCAGCCACAGAAGCGCCTGAAACACGTAGAGACCATCCTGCTGGTTTTGAACTTGTGACAAAGGAAAACTTTGCGGAGGGCGATGGCCATCTCTGAAGGTATACGATGTTGATGCAGAGAGGTGGGGAACTGATGCCATCATGAAAGTTAAGGGCAGTATTCATTTTATCTGTTAACAGAATCAGCATAGTGGATAGGCTCAGATTTGAAACCCAGCCTTTTGGGCAAGTTACTTAACCCTCTCTGCCTCAGTTTCTCCATCTGTGAAACAGATAGCAAAGGTACCTTCCTCATTGGCTATAGTGAAATTAAGAGTGTGTATGTAAAGTGTTGACGAGTGGCTGGCTTGTAGTAAATGCCATGTAAGTATAAGTGTTGCTGCTACCATTACTGTTTCTATTATTAGTGTTGCTATAACTCTGTTAACCCTGTTCTGGGATCATGTTCAGCTGGGGAAACTTCACACCTCTTGTTTTTTTTCTTACTTATTTACCTTTTGGCATTTTTTACCGCTGCCTTAATTAATAATCTGCCCACCGAAGGATAAAGAGAGGAAAAGAAAAAAATATTCAGACTAACCATGTTTTATTAAATATGTCAAATACATGCAGAAGTAGAAAGGATACATTTATAAGAAAATGCTATTTTTAAAAGCTAAAAATAGGAAAGTCACTTGAAGTGTGAAAAGTAGAAATTACAAGCCTATTGTCTTGACATAATTTAAGTATTATTCTCTGTATACAAACTGTACACAGTTGTCCTTCTAGAGAACATAGCATTTTATGGACTTTCTCCACTTAGCATTAGAGCCTAAGCAGTTTTCTCTGTCCCTTCGTCTTTACAAATAGTTTTCAGTGGTTTTGTGCCATGAATAATTGGTTTGTGTCCTTTTAAAAATAATTATAACAGTGAAAATCTTAACTGCAGATGGTTGGGGGTTATCTTGGAAGATGATTTAGATGATTTTGGGGTCTTTTTGCTGTTTTGATTAAGAATATCTGCATTTGTTTTCTGGTACATGAGAATCTTACCGTATAATGTGGTTCTTTGGGAAGTCAGCTTTATGAAGGTGAACCAGCCCCAGGCTGTGTCTTGGGGTTAAAGGTAAACTTGCTGTGTGTCAGTATCACGTTCTAGACCTGAGCTCTCCAGTACAGGATGTACTAGCCACATGTAATTATTTAAATATAATTAACGAGAACTAAATAAGATGAAAGATTCAGTTCCTCACAGTCACACCACTTATTTTTCACATGTCAGTAGCCCCGTGTTGGACAGTGAAGGGACAGAACATTTTCATTATGGCAGAAAGTTGTGTTGAACAGTGCAGCTCTCGCTTACCCTCTTGACTGCTCAGTTCCTTAACCTTACAGTGACAAAGAAGAGCCACCTGTTTCTAGAGTTTTCTATAGCAGATGTTGGCAAACTTAGGCTGCCTGTGTTTGTATATAAAGTTATATCGGAACAGAGCGGCACCATTTGTTTACCTGTTATCTGTGGCTGCTTTTCTGCTACAGCAGCAGAGCTGAGGGTTGAGTAGTCACGGCAGTGACTGAATGTGGCCCATGAGCCTGAAGTACTCACTCTCCCTTTATGAAAAGTTTGCCAACCCCTTTTATCAGACCAACGTTTCTCAGCCTCAGCACTATGGACATTATGGTCCGTGTAATTATTGTTACGAAGGGCTGTCCTGTTTGTTCACTGCAGGGTGTTTAGCAGCATCTCTGACCCCTACTCATGAGATGCCGGTAGCACCACCTGCCTCCCCAACCCACCCCGTCATGACAGCCAAACATTTTTTCAGATATTGCCAGACGTCTTCTGGGGTGCAAAATCACCTCTGGCTGTGCAAATGTTAATCTAAAATGATGTCGCTAATACGGCTTATTTTAAAATTACATATATAAAGAGCAGAGTAAAAGTCGTTTTTATGCTACCATATATCAGCGTTTCTCCAGAAACACAAATGTTTCTTGTAACTTACGGAGTAATTAGACTAGAGCGGAGAAGTGGAAGCACTAAGGTTCCACAGGTCACTGCCCGCTGAGGAGCGAATAGGATGAAAGCTGTGGTGTCTCCGATGGGGACATATGGTTTCTTTTACTGGTTTGCAGGGCCTGCTTGATGAAACTGTGGCTGCAAGGTTTTTGTTAACTGTATGTAGATGTCATCTGGCAAGAAGGGAGTTGATAAATATTTATGACAGCGATTATTAATAAATGCATTGAATTGATTCTTATCTGTCTTATTTATGATTTTAAGTGGTCCATATAAGTTTCTACCCTCATTACCGAGATTAATTGAAAAACTAGTAATATTTACTTCCATTAGAAGTTACGAGAATTGAATTAAATGTCAAGGCCTATAAAATTGTATTCGGTGCTTTTAAGAACTGGCGCTTGAAGACTTCAGAGTTGGGATTTTCAAAGCTGTAGAAAAGGGCAATGTTAAGAGACTGCTCATTTTGTAAGAATGTGAAGAGCTGCAGGGTATGGGGGCACAAGATTTAATTATTAAACAATGTGGTATTTCTCAATTTAGAAAATAAAGTGAATTAGAATTGGGACAGTTGCCTTTCACATTGAGTACCGGGTATACCTTTATCTGGTGCTTCAAATTAAAATTAAATTTTAAAATGTTTTTAAATTGGTATTGAAAGGAATATGTAATGTAAGTCACATGTAATGGAGTACTACACTTCTATGGAAAAACCGTGTGGTTAAATATCTAGGAAGGTAAACAGCTTTGAGTACTGAGCAAGTGAATTAATGTGAATTTGCTTGTTCTGTGCATGATGTATTTCTGTTTGTTTTTTCAGATCTTACCAATATATTTGAGTCCTTCCTGCCCCAGTTGTTGGCCTATCCCAACCCAATAGATCCTCTCAATGGTGATGCTGCAGCCATGTACCTCCACCGACCAGAAGAATACAAGCAGAAAATTAAAGGTAAGGAGGCAGGTTAAACTTAACCTGGAAACAGAACCAGCCTCTGTGGTCCTGAGGGTCAGAGACAACCTTCGCAAGGCTTGGAGGTAGCAGCAAGGAGGAAGGGAAGGTATGAGGCGGAGCAAAAGGAAAGATGAGGAAGTGGGCAGCTCACTCTTGGGTAGTGGTAGTAGATGTAACCCTTCCAGGAATCCCTGTGGACGCCTGCCCAAAAGACCTTTTGCCTTCATTTGCCTCCCCTTGTCTTCTAAAATGAGAAAATTGGGCTTGAGAATCAAGTATTAATTGAAACATATAATTTCATGTTTGTTTATCATCGTGGCTTTTAAGGAAAGCAGTTAACTTTGGAAGTTGGGAAATAATTGCCAAATTCATCATTAGACTTTTTAATTATATCATTTTACCTATTGAATTTTTAAAAACCCAGCTGGCTTCTTTTCTTGGTCCCACACTGATTTGCTTTTACTTTGGAAAGTTTACATCTGGGCACATTCCTCCATTACTGCAAATACCCGGCCCTAGGGCCATTGTTTAACAGTTTACATGCTAATGGAGCCTGGATTTCATAAAAAGGAATATGTAGTTTCAAATGAACATTGGAAGCTTCACACAGATGTACCAGTGTTCATCATGTCCTTGTTATCTCTGTATGCTTGAGAACTTACATAGTGAAAAGTCTAAATTCATAAAGTCCCACCAAAAAGGAGGAGAATTCCAAGTCCATGGAAGCAGGCCCGTTCTTCCTAACAAGTGGAAGGCGTTGGTAGCTACCCAGTTTCTAGCATGACCTGCCCATCTGCACAGCAGTTCAGAACATCAACTTCTAAAAAGTATGCGGCCCCTCTGAGGAACATTTGCTAGAGGTGGCAATAGAAATAATTTGTGAGGGCTTGAAAATCAGTAGGTCTTCACTCTTACCTGTGCAGGTATGAGACAGACGGAGCGTTTGGGGCTACTGGTTGAGCATGGTTTTCCTTCTCTTTGTTTCTCATTCTTCCGTCTCTCTGGAGTGTTATTCGGTACTTTTGTTGAGATAAAGTAGAAATGAAGCTACTCTAATTAATTTTCTTAGGTCTCAGGTGCTTTGCAAATTAATATCTAATTTATGCAGCAGAATATCTACATAGCCAAGCAAATGTGTATTTCAAGAAAAAGGCAGTCATTTTCAACCAGATAAAATTCTGTTATGAGACTGTATTAAAAATTTGACAAAGGAATCACTTAACAGTGTCTGCAGCCCACAGATATCTTGGTGCAGAGCATATTTCTATAGTTCTTAAATTCATTATGCCTCAGCAATTTAACACTGTTCCTGTTTTAGTGCATATCTGCTACAGTACCAATTACAAAAGGAACCCAACCTACATTTTTATCTTGGAATGGCTAGCTCTAGCTTTCTGAAATGTTAATGTTGGCAATCATTTTGTCTTAGTAATCTGAGAAAATCATGGCTGTCAGACCTAAACACACCCCATCTTCCTGCTGTACATTGTGTGTGTGTGCGCGCGCACACACACACACACACTCTCTCTCTCTCTCTCCCCATCCCCATCTTTGTTCCCTCTTATGGGAAATAAGAGATGTCCTGTCTTGTTTCTCAAACCAAATCCCCTGACCATGTGACCTTATTCTCCCATTTCTCCCCTTCCTTCTGATTCCTCCTCTGTCCTCAGACTATCAGAGGGACCCCCATTTTAGAAGACTTTATCTGCTCCCATGAACTCCTTTAGGAGTCTTGCTATTATTTTCTTTACTTTTCAAACTTCTTGCTTCCTTGCCTTAAACTCCTGAGGTCTAGTTTGCTTCCAAATCCTCTACTCACTCTGTGATCTCATTTTTTCCTAACCTTTTGGACCCTTCTCAAGACCCATCTTCGTGGACCTCTCTGCAGCTTTGATATTTTACCTCTTACCTATCTGAACACTTTCCTCATTCCATTCCTAAATGTGCTGCTGTCTTTACCATTGGGTCCTTCAGCCCCCTGCCTGCCTCCCCGACCCCTCGGGAAGCCTCTCCATTCTTTACAGCTTTAGGTAATCCTCTCCAGGTAGATGGTTTCCAAAAACGTGTGTCTGGGGGTGACCTCTCTCTGAAGCTGCCCACGGAACATTTCCATGTCTAACGTCACAGGTCAACGTATGGCCTTTCTTACCGTCAACATTAACATTTATATTGAGTCAATGCTGTTTTATCTTGTAAATATTGAACGGCCCGTAGGACGAGGCATCATAGAGCTGTCTGAAGATACGTCACTTCCCTGCTCGCAAACCTTCGCTGAGTGGCATCTTCGCCTGCCAGTCCAGGCCCCCCGCTACTGCGTGGTGTGACCTACAGCTTTGCCTTTACTCCTCTAAACACATGAATATGTGATGATCAAATTAGATGAGTTTCAGATACCTACCTATGTTCACTTCCTTAGTTAGGGAAAGATTCAACCCTGCTGAAAAACAGTGACTTGACCACGTACCCATCATCCACCTAGAGTGAAACCTGTACATTTTGCTTTACTTGGCATCAGGATTTTTTAAAGAAAGAAAACATAGTTTTCTCTTAATGTTGTGTTTTAACATCCCAGCCACTCCCATCGCTCTCTTTGCTTTTGGCGATGCTATCTATCTGTGCCTTTCCCCTGGAACGCCATCTCCTGTGTGGCAGCTGACGGAACTCGTTCAAGGGTCAGCGCAGATGTGACTGCTGTGTGCTCAGGGCTGCAGTCCCTTCCTGCGCGTTTCCCTCTGATGGCACTTAGCAGCTAACTGCCTTTTCTCTTC
The DNA here is from genome assembly GCA_004027375.1 of Macroglossus sobrinus. Lineage (NCBI taxonomy): Eukaryota > Metazoa > Chordata > Mammalia > Chiroptera > Pteropodidae > Macroglossus > Macroglossus sobrinus. Next base: position 360,616 of record PVKZ01000709.1, on the reverse strand, counting down.
ATGTTTCTTCTGCTCATTAGTGACCATGCTTTTCATTTCTCCTGAAAGATCTTGTCCTAGTGAACCTCAATACATGTTTATTTCCTTGAGTATACTTAAGGCTGATGGTATCAAATTACACTGTTAAAGAACAATGTCAGAGTACAGTGCCTTCTTTCTACAAAGGAAGAAACAAAGTACCCAGCCCATTAGAGAGTAAAAATAAAATTTCTAAGGCTTTAATAAACGTTTCCTCTAAAAGGTAAATGAAAGTCAATTCCTACCAAGTCATGGGCTTTTTAAAAATCCCATATCAGCATAAAATTTTATTGTGAATTTGTAAAACTCTAAGAAGTCTGCAAACTTTTCTTGTGAAGTGCCATGTTTGGCTACATATGATCTCTGTCACCTACTTTCCTTTTTTTTTTTTTTTTAAAACAAAACCTTTAAAAATGTAAAAAATATTCTTAGCTAGGGTCCCTGCAATAAGTTACTCAAACTTGGCAAGCCTGTTTGGCCGTTTACCTTCCCTTCCTCTTCATTTTGTCCCTATAATTCCGAGGGAGGAAAAACAAAGCTTAAGATTCTAAATGTCTTGTCTCTTTATATTATGTATAGGCTATTGACTTGAGAACAGTATGCACTTAGAGATTTTAGGAACAAATTTAGTTTTTTTCAGCAGTTCTTAAATTTTTTTTTCAGCCAGCAGATTCAGCATAGGCTGTAGCAGCATAAATCTTTAGGTAAATAATACATGGTTAAGTCAGTCAGGCTAGTCGTGTCTCCAGATAGCATCTCATTCCTGAGCATATTGAGGGACTTTTTACCAGCTGCTTCAAAAACCTGATAGGCAGGATCTGTTTAGACTAAAACCTATTCCTAAAATAATAGATTTGGGCTGATTATAATTATATAACTACAAATCTAAAAGTGATGGAGGATTCCCTTATAGATTACTGTGGACTCATAACTAGTCAGGTGCTATCTGGGAGGAGAGTAATTTTATTAAGTTAGAACGTAAAAAGTGCACTTTGGAGGAGGGCAGCCATATTGGTAAACCAGCAAGGAAAGAGAAGGTGTCCTAGCTGGAGGACTGGAGGCCGTTGAACACCGGTCATCATCCTGGGTGTCAGCTGGCCTTCTTGTGCCTTGCAGCTGAGGTGGGGTGGTCGGCTTCCTTGTACTCCTCCACCTGGTAGGTGTTCATTGGTCTGGGAGGTGATGGCCCAAGGGAGTTCTAGGGTGCTGATGCAGTGTATTTATTCCCCTGCAGATTGCACGTTCTGCTTTGCCTCTCTTAATAAGGGGGCAAAAATGCATAAACTCCAGTCTTCCTATGGGACTTTCCCCTTAGCTTTCACGACCACAGCTGTCATCTTTGTCACCCCCTGGCGCGTAAGGAAAGCTTGAGCCTCCCTAGGGCCTGTCAGCTTGGGGGTTGCTGAAGCACATATCCTCCTGCTCACTGCCTCTGCGTTTTCTTTTTCCCCACCCCACCCCCTGTGCAGAGTACATCCAGAAATACGCAACGGAGGAAGCACTGAAAGAGCAGGAAGAGGGCACCGGTGACAGCTCGTCGGAGAGTTCTATGTCTGACTTTTCGGAAGATGAGGCCCAGGATATGGAGTTGTAGTAGAAAAAGCACCTGCTTTTCAGAAAGACTATTATTTCCTAACCATGAGAAGCAGACTATAATATTCATATTTAAACAAAGCAATTTTTTTTATTACTAAACAAGGTTTTTATGAATAATAGCATTGATATATATATATTATATATCACCCTTTAGATCTTGATTTCTTGGTCATTTCTCAACCTGAGGTGCATAGCATATTCCCACATTCCATTTTGGTAGCAATATGCGGTCTGAATGCATGCATTCATAAGTCCATTTGGCCAAGTCAGCCTGTGTGCTACTGAACTGTCAAAAGAAATAGCCGCTCTGATAGATAGACATGAGTAAAAATAACAGGAAAAAGTTGCTTCTTTTATCGATGGTTCCAAAGAAACAAACCAAACCAACCAGCTCTTGGATGTGAAGATAGAATAGTGCTTTTTTTTTTAAATGGAAAGGAAAAATTGGGGAGGAAAAAGCCTGCTGTGGGAGCATTTAGAGCCAGCCACATCAGAACCAGAGCTGCTCCTTCCTGTGAATCCTAGGTGGCCCCATTTCTGTGGAGTAACAGTATAAAACAGGGAGCTAATTGGAGTATTGAAACTTGAAACCATTTTTTGACTCGGATTTTAAGTACATTTTTATATGTAGGTTCCTGCCCTTCTCGCTACCCGGCCCTGCAGCCACGAGCGTTTGCTTGGAGAACCTCTGGGGAGTGCTTTCTGCACCTGATTCTTTCTCGTGGGGTAGAGCTTGTGATCCAGACCCTTTTTGAGAGGACAGGCCAGGAAGAGAGAAGTGCCCGGGAAGATGTTTCCACTCATCCAGCAGCCTCGACCTGCCGTTGGCCACGCTGAGACTGCCACCCTGGACTGAGCTTTACCTTTGAGGGTTGCCGTGGGTTACTTTCGTTTTGGGGATTATTTTGGTGTGTGTGCGTGTGAATTGTGCTTAGACAGGTTGCACGTTTAATCTTCACCTGCCAAGAGATGGCCTCCTCATTGGACAGCCGCTCGGTGGACTGTTAGACGCGGGAAGAAGACCCGTCTGGTGGCTGTGACTTCTGGGGACTCTCCTTCACGTTTCGGTTTTGTTTTCCTCAGGCTGCTGCTCTTGGCAGCAGCCTGGGCATCATCTGCTTGTGGGAGTGGGAAATGGGTATTTTAGACCCAACACACATTCTAAATTTCAATGAGTAATAATTGGAACAAATAAAGGTTCTTGTACCCAGAGTGACTCTACGTGGGAAAACAAACAGCTTTTTTCAGAGAATGAGTGAATAGGAGGAAAGGATTCAGAAATATGTCGTAGTAAAATAGGTTTTGAAGGAAGAAAATCTCTCCTGTGTGTGGTAGGAGGAAGTCAGACAGTTTAAAATGCCTGCTAATCAAATGTTTCTTCAGCTCACCATATGTCCAGGTTGCTGGCGGAGGTTCCTTCCAGCCCGAGTGTTGCCCGCTGCCTCTGGAGGACCCAGACGGCACGTCTGTGTTCTTTCCGTGCCGCAACCAGTAGGGCAGGGGCAGAACCAGCCAATCCCAAAACCTTCTCAAGACCATTTTTGAATGTCCCACTGGGATAATCTTAATTTTTCTTTCTGATGTGTGTTTTTAGTTTAGAAGTGCTATATTCCACAAGATTTGAGTCAGTGAGGTTGGAAGATATCCTGTCTTTTTTTTTTTTTTTATTATTCAAAAAGCACAATCAATCTTTTCTTTGAAAATCTATATAAAGTACAACTTGCTTTTGGCATGATTATTTTCCTAAATAAAAAAGATAAAGAATTTACTTATTTTATGTTAATTACGGGCATGAAGCAAAGGGTTTTCTTTAAAAAAAAAAAAAGTGCAGTTACGTAGGGCTGTGGTTAGTTAACCGTACTGAGTTATCTATCTAGCATTTGTGGCTTGTTGGAAGGGTAGTATTAACTATTTAACATGTAATGGTGTACTTTAACTCTTATCTAGCACGTTGTCTTCGCATTACTTCGGGGGAGGGAGGGTCTCTGCTGGCACTGTCTAACTTGCTTACCTGCTGACTTAGCAGTTTGCTCGTGCTATAACCGTTACTGTAGGTGCGACTTAGGGTAGGCTTAAAGTGCTGGGTGGTGATTTGAGTTCAAACAATAAAAAAATTGTATTTTTTCAATATTGTATAAACAATAGTGTTCTAAATACCTTTCAAAAAATAATGTCTAGATAATAATTGCTTTAAATCTTGTCCAAAAAAACAAGTATAACCAAGTTGAGGGAAGGGATGTGAGCGGCGCCACAGCTCTGTTCCCTGACCGCATCCCGGTTTCTCTGACAAAGACACCAGCTTGCCCGCTACCGAGAGCGCCCACAGCAGGAGCGTGCGAACTCCCAGATAAAGATTTGGGTGGGGGAGGGGGGCAAGGGTTAAGGAGCAGATCCGTGTGTGGTAGCTGTGTGTTTCCATCCAAGTCTGTGTGGTGAAGGTGTACTTAGGCTTCTCTGTTAGCACTGGAAGCTTCTGGAATTGCTACCCAAATCACGCTGTCCTCTCATTCTGTGCAAGCCTATCTCATCTGGGCACTGACCTTGGTTCTGTGCATGTTTTTGGCTCTGTGTGGGTCTTTTTCTCTCCACTGTGAAATTGACTTTTGATCAGTTGAACAGAATCCCTTCCTGTGCTAACTTTTTGTCCCTTCCCTGTACCTGGGAGAGGTAGGCGTAGGAGACCATACTTACAGGTGCAGAGGGAGCTGGAAGAAGGCCTGCCTGTGAATCTGGGGCCTCTGGGCCCCTAACTGATGGCAGAGTAAGGCTGAGGCAGGGGTGTCAACAATGCCAAAAGCTTTTCCAGATTGTCCCATCACAACGCTCAGAAAAGCATGTGGAGCCCCTCGGAAAGGCTGAACGTTACTGCTTTTAAGGGTGGCGGTGGTAAGTTGGAATTGCTTCTGGCAGTCTTCTTTCTTTCCTTAGTACCCATAGTACATAGTTTTTGAAATTCTACCTTGTAGTTGACCAGCGCAGGCCATTCTTCGCCGCGTTCAAACGACTGAGCTCGCGCTCTCGCCAAACGCCGACAAACAAGGTGGCTGCAGCAGCCCCAGCACCAGGCCTGGTGGGCCTGGTACCAGCCTTGACGCTGGCATTTTTGCTCTTTTTAGTCTTCAATCTCAGTGCAGTTTCAACCAGCATTTTATACTAGTGAGAATTATCAGAAGTTGCCATGTACCTAACATTATTCTTCCACTTCAAAAGCTGTTCTAATTGCCAAGTGGCTGATCTAAGCTCCTGGAGAGTGTCTCCCCTTGAAGGAATTTTTTTTCTCTCAAAAGGCTCCCTGAAGCCCGAGTTGGCCTTGGCCAGACACTCGCCTCCTATTGGGATGGCTGCGAATCATGAACGACATCTCCCACCAGCCCCCATGGGTCAGGTTCTAGACACCGAGTTTCTGGGAACTAGGGTTTGATTTTAAATGGCGTGCGACCCTTCTGTGTTCTAGGGACTCAATTAGAAGAGTGAAAGTCATTAATGGAAGTTAGCAAGAATTTTATTTCATCACTTTCTGACTGGGTTCACAGCCTTGTTGACAGAAACCAAATCGTTTCTGATTGGGCGCAAAGACCTGCGTATCTGGACTTCTGAATCCATGTTCATATTTTCTCTGGCCACTGAACACCTTGGCAGTCCCATTAGGGACGGGCTGGAGTGGAGGCCCCTTGGGGAAGAGGGAGTTCACAGCCCTCAGGTGTGCGGGTTCTCCACTCACCTGAAGAAGGGCCAGGACTCTTAATTCAGCAAATACTTGTCTTGGCTGTGGGCTTGGGAAGAAATGGCCATTATTTACTGATTGTATTTGGTACATATTGTGTGATACTTGAAGAGATAAAAGGGACTTACCAGCCCTTCATTGAAATCTAAGCTTTTTATCACTTATTTTTTCCTCGCCCTATCTCCCTTCCACCTTTTTCCTTGCATTGTGATGATCTAGTGGGCACTTCTGTCAACAGGACAAATGCCTCCTCTGACTATAACCTCTTAATAGTTGTGTATAATGAAAACTGTAAACTTTTTTAAATAAAATGTGTATATACCTTGGCAAATGGCTGGACCTTGATGAATGAGCTAATGGCCCCTGTGATTACTTAGCCTGTTTTTTAAAAACATCCTCCCTGTTCACCTGGCTTCTCTGAGTAGCAGACTTTTGTTTTTTTTTTTTTTTCTCTTTTCCACCAAGAAGCTCTTAAAAGGCAGACAACTGGGTAAGTTTGGGGAGTGTCACATGTAGGCAGTAATAGCCAAGAGGCCTCGGCTACAGCGTCCTGTCCCTGTACCTGGAGTGGCAGGTGACTGCTGGCTAAAAACAGGACCAGCTGTGAAGCTTCACCAGGGCCTTAAAAAGCCATCTTTTTTGTGAAGTCATGTAGCCTGAAGGACCCCACTTCCAAGTGGATCAGCAGATGGGGCTCCCATGTTACTGTTAGCCAAACTTTCTAGACCCTGTTAACTAATGCTGAGCAAAGGTACCTACCCTCTTGGCCTGGAGTTCACAGGCAGTGCAGCTTCCTGCCAGAGGCCAGTCTGCCTCAACAGGTGCCCCCCTGTGCCAAGTGCCATCCTCAACCAGAGTAGGGAGAGCAGTGGGTAGTGCATCTGAAGCTGATCTCTGGAACAGTAATTTCAATTCCTTCCTAAAACACATGCCCTCAGTGGCCACCAGATGGCGATGTTGCTTAGTTTATTGGAGAACCTACTTGTGATAGATTTTGTCAAAAGACCCTTAAGTTTTCCTTTCGTCATGTGTTAATCCCCCAGCTCTCCACTGTTTTATTCTCTTTAGTCATATCCCACAGACCTTTTGTTCCCCTTGCTACATCGCGATGTAGTCTCCAGTGGGCCCAGCTCCTTATCAGGGAGAAGGAGGGGGAGGCCACCTAGGAACTGTACTCTGGTGTGAATAACACCTCAATCTCCTGTGGCAAGTAAACCCCCAGGCTGCCCTACCTGCCTCCAGTGTTCAGGAGCAAAACATGCAACAGGCTCTCTGCACGTGGGCCTCACTGACCCCTTAGCCAGGGATCTAGTGGACCAAAGGACTGAACCAGTGCTGAGAGTTCTGATACCATCTCTTCCATTAGCTGTGCGGTCTCCAGCTCTGCAGCCTCAGGTTCATCTGTAAAATAAAGTCCTCTACTTTGGTGGGTTCTTACTGACACTGTGACTCAGAACTCCCTCCAGGCTCTGAAACAACATATCATAAGACAGTGTCCTGAGAAAAGATGATCATATCAACCCAAGAAATACCAAGGTTTCAGGATTGGAGGTTAGAGTGTGTGGACCCAAAGAGCTTTGGGAGTTCCATCTATTTTCCAGCTGAAAGGAGAATTAAGAGACATATGGGTCACATGAACAGTCATTGTTGGTCTCTCACAAGGCAGCTGCTGCACGGACCGTTCCTCGAGGAGTCCCAGTGCATTCTGTGGGGTTTGGGGCCCCTCACCCACAAGTAATCTCACCCAGAATCATTCTTAACCTCTCAGCCTCAGTGCAGTTGCTTCCTGAGCCGGTGGTTCTCCACTGCCTGCCTGAGGCATTGCCCCTTTACTGAGAAGGGGGACCTGGGTTTCCCAAGGCATATTGTTCTGGGGAAAAAAACCTGTGGGCTCAGCACCCAAGAATATTTACTCCCCTTAAACTCTTGCCATCTCTGAAGGCTGCTCTCTACCCTGGGAATGAGTTTCTGTGACACTGAACACAGGTGTTTCCTGCACCCCACCCAGAACCAGGGCAAAGGGGATTTGTCTGGCCCTGGGCCCTGGAGCTACCTGACAGACTGAACAGCCTTGCTTAATAAGGAGCCTACAGGCTTCTCAGGCACTCATCCCCGGATGAGCCCAGGACAATCATACCTTGGGCCAAACCTGCTCTCCAGTGCCCTATATCGTAGGGTCTGTGCACCTAGGCCTTCCTGGAACTGAAGGATTATCTTGACGGGGTTCAGCGTTAGAAGGTAAAGTACACAGGAGCACTTTTCCCCTTGCTCTGTGTGTGAGGTGTGTGTGCATGTCTGCATATGTATGTCTATATGATTATTTTGGAAAAAGGGACACTTCTGTAGACCTGGGTTCCTCAGGTTTTTTTATTTTTATTTTTTATGGTGGCATTGAATAACGAAATCAAAGTTTTAGCTCCTCAGAGGTCTTTGGAACTCAACCTTTGCTCCTAGGACCTGATGTCAACTGGTCGGCGTGGCAGGAACAGGCTTGACCTGCCTAAGGGAAAAGCGTTCTGGCTGCCAGTTCATTACCTGTTAACTCGGAGAAGGGCTGCTGGACAGCCAAAGGGTTAGGCCTTCAGGCCTGACTCACCTTCCCTTCCTCTGGCCCCTGCCAGCTAAGTCATCCAGCACAGAGCCAGCAGCTCCCTTGGAGAAGCTTCAGCTCAGATTCTGTTGTCTCCAGCTCTGTAAACAATGAATCAGGTGCCTGCTACAGTCCACTGATGTGATTTTAAAAGTGGAACAAAGCTTTTAAAAGATACACTTCTGCAGATTTCAAAAGAATTATGTGCTGGTAACAAATCAGCATTCCAGAAACATGAAAGTCTTCTATAAAACCCTCCTCCAGAGAGAACCATCAGCCCTGGCCAAAGAAGGCTTCCTCCTGTGACCGTCACATTAGCCTGGGAGCCCCTGGGGAATTAGACCAGGATGCAGCCCTGTTTTGCATTAACTGCTTGTGAGGCATCAAGAGGCTTGGGCACAAAGTGAGTGGCAGTCAGTGCAGGAACCCAGGTCTTCAGGCCAGAGATGAGTGTTCTTTGCATGAGCTCATGCTGTGCCAATCCCGGGGCCCATCCAACACCCACTGGGGCTGTGGCACCCGTGTCTGTGTGAGTCTGCCATCTGGGGCTCCCATGAGATGCCTCTGGGTTGACCCTGTGAGCCTGGCTGACTCCTGCCCTAGTGGGCTTGGTCCCCATATTCATCCCCATTTCCACTGCTATCAATGTCCCCAATCTCTGTGAACCAAAGTGGAGTCAGAAAATAAAACTCAGATTTAGCCCAATCCACTCCCTAGAGCAGAAATATAGAAATAGAATTCCATTTACCTAATTAAAAACTTTGTTTAAAGACGAGGTAAAATTAATGTTTATTTAATTCAGTTTATCCAAAATGTCAGTGTAATTATTTAAAAACGAGTATTTTACTTATTTTTATACTAACTCTGAAATTCAGTGTGTACTTTACACAGCACACCTCAATTTGGACGCTATATTTTCGACGTTTAAAGTCACGTGCAGTCCTACCAAAAAGTTGTTACAGAAAAATTTACACTGTTTTTAAATCTAAAGTTAAATAAGATGAAAAATTCGGTTTCTCAGTGGCCACCCTCCAAGTGCTCACTAGCTAGATGTGGCTGCGGCCACCTACTGGGCGGTGCAGTGGAGCAGGAATTTTTAGAAGCAAATAAATCACAAGAGCGACTTCCCTCGCGGATGTGGGGAACTCAGCACCGCACACTCCGCAGAGAATGTTCTGAGGCCCGGGGACAGGACACGCCCCCAGCTCCTCCCCTGCGGACCCCGCAGGCTGGGTGCGAACCGCGGCGGCGGTCGGGGCGTGACGGAGAGGCCCCCCTCGTAGGCCCCTGGAAACGAAATCCAGGACGCGAGGGCGCCCCGGGGGCTCCCCGCTGCGGAGACAGAAGCGACCTGCCCACTAGTCGGGGGGGACGCTCTCCGGGCCGCGCTAGCGCCTCGGGTGGCTGGCCGGTCCCCGCCTCCGCCACCAGGGGGCGCCCACGCCTCGCGCTGCGGCCCCCGCGCCCTCCGAGCCGGCCCGGGGCGGAGCGGGCAGGCCTCGGGAGTCGTGCCCTCTGGAGACCCCTACGTCCCGCCGGGGGTGCCTGGCAGCCACCTGAAAGAAAACCGCCAAAGCCACCCAAACACTAGCCCGGGAAACCGGCCCCATCGTCCCTCGTGGGGCCTCAGAGGCCGTCCTTCCCTCCCCGCTGCCCTGGGCCTTGACCTTCCTGTCCCATCTCAGGAGACAGCCTCTGCCCGGGCTCTTGGTGGCCTGCGGCAGAGGTGGCTGCTTAAAAGCAAGCAGGGTCTAGTATGTTGGAAGGTCAAGGCGGGGCCCCAGAATACCAGGGAGGCTGTAGACAGGACTTGGAAAAGGAGAGGAGCCAGGGACTTCGGAGATGTGGCCTCAGGCGTCACCCGACCAGATCAAGGCCACCCCAGGAGGCTGCCCCCGCCACCCGGCTTGAATCTAACCATCCCTTCTTCTGCACCAGGTGCAGGAGACAGAAAGCACCAGCAGGAGCCAGGCCCATGAGAGGGGTGGAGACCAGACAGGAGGGGAAGAGCCCAGAGCAGAAACGGAGCTCAGCACCGATACGCCGAGGCTCACGGGCTTACTGCCTCTGTACACCCTGCGCGAAGTCCTCCCGCGAGTCCCGGAGAAGGGAGAGAAGCTCACCCACCCCTTCTTCCTTCCATCTCCCCAGCCCACCTTTGTGGCAGGGAGGAACAAAGGTCATGAATGCACCACAAACTGCAAGGAGGAAACTTACCTGTGGAAGGAGCTCAATCCATCCTAGCTGGATGGGAAGGAACTGGATTGGGTAAAGGGAGAACAGGACAGGGTATCCAGGTAGGCGACTGGCCAGGGATGTGCAGGGAGGTGGGAGTGGATCGCAGGGGAAGGGGAAGCACGGATGGTCTCCGGATTCTGCCCAGCCTGGTCGTAGTGGGAAAGGAACTGAATGGTGCCTTGGGCCAAATCAGGCATTAGAGGCACAAAGTGAGAAGAACAGAGAGACAGAAAACAGAAAAGTCGGTGAGGACCTGAAGTGTTCTGCAGAAGCCAGAGGTCTGGGCAAGAAGGGACAAATGGGACAGGTTGCAGAGGCAGGGTGGAGCAGAGGACACTGAGCGCAAGGGCTGGAAGGATAAAGAGGCCTAGCGCTGTTCACTTCTGAGGCTGAGTGGAAGGCCAGCTTCAGCTCTGAGTTCCTCCTCTTGCTCCCCACCTTCACCTTGGATCTCTTGCTCGGAGAGGAGTCAGCTGGGATGTTTGAAGCTGCCCTGTGGAGAGATCCACATGGCTGGGAATCAAAGCCCCAAACCTGTGGCTCCTCTAGACCCGGTCAAGCTAAGAATGACTACAGCCCAGGCCTTGTGAATCCCAGATTCCTGACCCTCAGAAACTGAAACAGGAGTTTTAAGCTTCTGCGTTTTGGGTGTGATTAGTTAGCCATAGATGTCTCATACTCTATGACTTTGTGGAACCACTGTGTTGGCCCTGGACTGCTTACCTCCAGGCTTATTTTATGTGAGAAAAAATATAATTTCTGTCATATTTAAGCCACTACTTAAAATTTTTTCTATTGATTAAAACTGAACCCAATCTCAAATGATTTGATAATAAAGACCAGAAACAACAGTAGAGTGGAAAATTAAGTTTCTACTTAATTTCTGCCATCCTACTTTGGTTTCACTTGCCAAATTACCTCATGGTCCAAGATAGCCACTAGAGCTCCAGAAGTCATATCTCAAGTTCCAGGCAGCAGGAAGGAGAAAAGAAGGAAGAACACAAGGTGATGACTCAGGGCTGACAGCTCCTTTGGAAGCTGCCTCCACACTGCCACTTGCACCTCTTTGACCAAACTGAGACGCAGGGAGTTGGGAAAATGCTCTCCTTCAGCTGAGTACAATGCCCCCTTAAATAAAGCTAAGACTCTTTTAATGCAGTATGTAAATCCTGTGTTTCTAGAACCTGTTGGAACAAGTCGGCTCTTTAAAAAATATTATGAGACCACTGGGGAAATTTGAGTAATAGGTGGCTATGTGATGATGTAAGAAGTTATCATTGTTTTTTCATAGGTGATGCAGGTGTGGTGTTACATATATTCAAAGACCGCCTTTTAGAAACACATATTGATGGAAGGAAACTTAACTTTGGGCCGTGAACACAGAACGCAATATGCATATGACACGTCATTGACTTGTACACTTGAAACCTATTTGATTTTATCAACCAATGTTACCTCAATAATTTTAATTTTAAAAAAATACATGCTGAATTGATGGATGAAATTATATGTTGGAGTTTATTTCAAAACAACCCAATGGTGGGAGGGGATGTAATCAATAAAACAAGATTAGCCACATGTTAACAGTTGCTGAAGTTCAGTGGTGGGTACACAGGAGTTCATTATACCATTCTCTCTACTTTGGAACAGTTTGCTATTAAAAAAATAAAAATAAAAGTTTGCTATTAAGTATTTAACTTTACATGTTTTAAATTGGGGTTCTAAAACATTGGAGTTCTATTATTAAGGAACGGGAGATTGACTTTGGGGACACACAAAGCAGTCTCAGCCAGTTACTAGCAGCTGAGGTCAATTCCTACCTGGCAGAGATGGCCTGAATGTCCCACTATCCGATGTCCTCCAGTGGGCTTGGGCCCTGCCCTCCAGGCCATGGCACCAGCTAGACACCTCAATTATCTGGTATTTGCTGGATCCTGCTATGTGCTCAGATTTGCATTATGGGAGGATGCCTGGGAGAAAAGGAGGAAGAGAAGAAGGGTGGGAAGAAAGGAGGGGTGTAACTGAAGGCATGAGACCCAGGCCCTGGTCCCAAGCAGTTTGTAACTTATCTGAGCAGACGGTGCCAATGCAAGGACACCCACACTCAACATAATCACTTCCAGACAGGACACAAATAGGGGGCAAATTGTTCCACATGTGTTCTTTCAGCAATAAAGATGAAGTCAAGCCATGCAGGAGGGCTGCGTGGAGGAGGAGGTGGGGATGAACTGCGCCTGGGCTTGACGAGGAGAAGAGACCCACCTGGTGAGAGGAGCATGTGATCAGGAGGCCTTACTGAGCCTGGCTGCCAACTTCGTGTCTCAGGGGGCCGAGGGGAACGGCGGCTCTGTATGCGTTTGTGCCCCTGGTGAAAGAGTTAGCTCTGCAGGATAAGAAGCCAGAGTCTTACAACAATAATCACGACAACTAATGTTTTAACGTTCCAGGCATCAAACGAAGGGTTTCATTTACATCGGGGCTATGAGGGGGCGTGTGATTATGCTGCAGTGGACACCTGTTACTTTTGCCTGCCCAGCATCTGTTCTTCTTCTGGCATCAGCACTGCTATGCTGTTTGGGGGGCGGCCTACCCCCTCTCACCCACTCCTGTCCCTGAGGCATGTGAAGGCTAACTCCCTCTTCCTCGCCTTCCACTGGTGTCTCCCTTTGACCATCCAGCCAATCAGGTGCCCTGCTCTGGGTTCGGAAAGGATCCCAGGGTTGGGAGTGTTGGGAAAGAGGAGATCCTTTTCCTTCTGGGTTACTAAGCTGGAGGAGGGAATCCGGACCAGGGCTGGACGGACCTGCCTGCGAACCTCCTTGCTAGATTTTTCCTCTAGATGAGAAGACAAAGCCCCTTTTTCTTTGAAGTGCATTACACTGCTCTTCTGTCATTTGCGATCCACAATCCTGACTAATACGCACCTTCCAACATTCAGATGAGGAAACTAGGAGGTGCAGTTACAAGCCCAAGGTTACCATGTCTTTTTAGAATCTGTAATAGCCATACCCTGAGCCTTGTAAGATAGATTTCCAAAAATGCAGATGAAAGAATCAGTTTAAGCCAAAGTCTTAAACAGAAGAAGATGGGCTCCAGTTAAGATGCCCAATTGACTGTACAGGTAAACTCGCTCCTTACCAAAACCCCGCTAAATGACAATAAAGTGTTACAAAGGGAGGGCAGATGCATAACCACAGGAACAAAGGAAAGGAAGAGTCGATGACAGCAAATAGCATTGTTGGTAACTGGAAACCAGGTGTGCATGTAGTTACTAACATGATGAATTAAAAGCAAAACAAAACAAAAATTCTTCTCATCAAAACCCCATTCAAAAAAACAAAAACAAAAACAAAACCCTCTCCTAAGCCCGAAGGGAGGGAAATGAAGACACAACCCAGATTTCACGGCAGAAATCCTCCAAAGGTTGGTGGCTCCGGGTTCCTTTGGTCCTGGGGTGAAGGAAGGGCTGTCGCAGGAGAGGTTGAAAGCTTAGGAAGTGTTGGACACCTAGCTCTCCTCCCAGTTCTTTGCCCAAGGCCACTGACCCTTTCTGACTGAGCAGACCAGAGGATTTTGCTAGGAAAACAGCAAACCAGGGGCATCCAAGCACAGCTAAGGAGAAATCGCCACACTGAAAACAGGTCTTGACGTGAAAGTCAACAGAGCAAACAACAGCATGACTAGGACCTCCTTCTTCCACTCAGCTCCCAGAAGCCTGGCGACCAGGCTTTTCCACCAGGAAAAGACCAGGCAGGAAGGATTTCTCTGTAGCACTCTGATCAATTCAAGAGGAAGAACCCAAAGACACCAATGTGGGGGTGTCACACCCTCACAGTAAAGCTCAGGCCCAACCAGCTTCATGGATGAGGCCTACTAAACATTGAAAGAAAAATTAATATCAATTTTAAAAACTCTTACCAAAATCTAGTAAAGGGTGCCCTTTCCATCTCATGCTATACCAATAATACTAAAACCAGACCAAAACATCACAAGAAATGACAACTTACATGATTGTATATGTCAATTATATTGCAATAGGAAAATTTAAGATGAACAGACAACTCGCAGAATGAGAGAAAATATGTGTGAATCTGATAGAAGTCTAGGGTCCAGAATATATAAAGAACTTTTACAACTCAACAATAAAAACAAATAATCTAACATAAATGGGCAAAAGATTTTAAGAGACATTTCTCCCAAGAAGACATAGAAATGGTCAATAAGCACACGAAAAGATGTGTAACAGCATTAGTCATTATGGAAATGCTAATCGAAATCATAATGAAATATCACTTTTATTCACAGCCACTAGAATTGCTATAATAAAAAAGATGAACAATAACTAGTGCTGACAAAGATATGGGGAAATGGGAACCTCACTTTTCACTGGTGGCAATGTAAAATGTTGCAACCACCTTGGAAAACAGTTTGGCAGCTCCTGAAAAAGTTAAACGTAGAATAACCATATAGTCCATCAACTCTACTCCTACGCAGGAGAATTAAAAATATGTATTTACATAAAAACTTGTACATGAATCTTTATAGTGGTATTATTTATAACAGCCCATAAGCGGAAACAACTCAGATGTCTGGCACCAACTGATGAAAGGATGAATGAAATGTGATAGATACATTCAATGGCATAGTAGTCAGTTTTAAAACAGAAGAAAATGCTGACATCTGTATGCTTATACACTGCTGAACCTAGAAAACTTTATGCTAAGTGAAAGAAGCCAGACACAAAAGGCCACATATTGTAATGACATGTCCAGAATAGCAAATCCATAGTCACAGAGAGTAGATTATTGGTGGCCAGGGACTGGGTTGAGGGGGGAGTGGGAAATGACTACAAATGGGCAACAGGCTTCTTTTGGGGGTGAAGAAAATGTTCTAAAATTAGATAGTGGTCATAGTTGTATGACTTCGTAAATATACTAGAAATCACTGAATTGTTTACTCTAAAAGAGTGAATTTTATGGGATGTGAATTATATCTCAGAAAAGCTATTATATTAAAAATATCTCTCTTAATGAGATGGATGGTTTTTGGACAGAATTTAGGAGTATTTTTCATTTTTAGAGATTTAAGCACTGAGAAGCCTTGTTCACATAAATAAGATGAGAATGGCAACAATTTAATCAATTCTTTGAGTTCTTTCTGAATTATGACCAAAATCATAGAATAATCTATCATCACAAATTATTTTCAATGATCTACTTGCTGACAAATTTATTCAGTTCTCCTCTAATGTGCTGAAAGCAAAGGATGAGAAGTCACCTGACTTGCAAAAAATTTAAAAAAAATTCAATTAGTAAAGTAATTCTGTTTGTTCTGGCAAGAAATTTTCACCAAGACTTATCAAATAAGTTAACAGGAACCTTCCTTAACCTAACATAATTGGAAGGTTTAGGAAACTAAAAATGTTAATTTTAATGTAACTTTATAAATGTACTTATTTATAAAATGCCTTTATCACATATTATATATATATACATATACATGTTTCACGCACATGCACACATAATTTTTTTGTCAAAACTTTGAAACAGCAGATTCGTCTATTTAATTTATAGAGAATATTTGCTAAATAATCCCGATTCAGTCTTCATTATTAAATCGATCAACCCAATCAGATTTAATTTCTGTCTGAAGAAGACTGACACCACTTTTTAATTCAAACAAATGTTCTAATATGCGTTTGGGAAATAAAAAATTGAGAAAAATGAAATGTATCTTGCAAAATAGGTAATTAAAGGTAGAAACAATTAAAATCATATAAAACTAAAAAATTAATATATATCTTTTAAAAATGTTTTAGAAGAAGAGTAAAAAACAAATAAATTGTTTCTTATATAAAAGTATAATTTTTTAAAAGTTAAAAACATGACACTTGTACAAACATGAAGTGATCATGTATCAAAATTAATTCACGAAGGAATAAGAAGGATAGTAACTAGTTCAAATGAGAATTTGAGGAATGGAGATTTATATAGTCAGTCTCAAAAGAATGCTGATGATTTGTTTGATAAGTTAGGAACAGAACTGGTTAATATCTTACAGGACATTAAAACTATAATCTTTGAGGTTATCTTCTCTACCAGACAGAAATAATTGTCATCTCTCCTGAGTAAAAATCTGCAGGTTAACAAGCACCTGCACAGGCCAGCTCCCTAATCAAACAGGAAGTCAGCCAGACACAGATGCATTCTCCTGGAGAAATGAATAGTCTTTCTTTGATCCTGACACCCAAACGACACGCAGCCATCCCTTCACCTTATTTCTATGTTTTGGATAATTTTTTCTTTACACTCATTATTCAATTTGTATCAATACTATTTAATGCATTACTAAAATGATGTTATTTTTGATTTGAAGAATATGATAAAAAGGCATGACATTGCTTCAGTAAACATGTGCTCATGTGTGTTTCAAACTTCAATGTCTGGCTTGAGGGCACAATTAAAAAGAATCTTCTATTGGACAGTAAGAGATAATGCCATTAGTTTTGTTAGACATCAAGATCAAACTTTTCCAATAATTTTAATGAAAAAGAAAAGCATAAGAACTAATTAGTCTGTCAGCTAGCATATAATTTTATTTTTGTTTAAAGGTAGATAAAATATTAAATAATCTATTAGATTAAATAAAGGGAGGATTAATTGTAATTAGAACATTATTTTCAAGTAATATTTTATGAAATGACTTGATAAGGTAGGTTTCTTAATATCTTATTGAGTCAAGCACACTTTAATTTGAAAAAAAAATCATGTACAATTTTTAAAAGATGAATGTTGGCCAGTCTGTCTTGAAAAAATGTGGTAGTTCCCCCCCAAAACTCTGCCATTACATTTAGAAGAGTCAGTGTCAGTGTCACTAATTTATACTGCTTCATTTTTTAAAAGGTGTTCTCAGACAATGATTTATGTTGAGAACAGACACTGAGACTCACCCAACAAGGATTCCTTACGCTTACGTGTTGTGTGGTGGGTGGAAGCCATTTTCACATTGAATATTTGTTACTGATGCTGGCCTTTGCCCTCGCCCTCTCAGGAATTTTTCTCAAGAGCAATAACACCAGGCAGGGAATGAAAGAAGCAAAAGGCCATCATCTCCACCCCCATTCTACAATGCACCCAGATTCTGAAACCCACAACAAGCACCAAAATACAGTTTTTAACGTCTGCTTCACATATGACAAAGGAAGACGCAGAGGCAGAGACAGGTTTCTGGCCCCGATTAAGCTTACAGGAGGCTTTCCCCCAAAGCAGATTTTCAGACTGTGCCTTTGTATCCCTGAGAAGGTTTTGGCATCCAGCGGCAACGCACCGTAGATGACGGGCACTGTGGCAGCTGGGCAGTGGTGAAGTGGGCGTGGGAAATGTTTTACATATATCACTCTGGCTGCTGTATGGGAAGTAGATAGGGGGCGTGAGTGGAAGCCAGAGGCCAGGGCAAAATCCACGCTGGAGAGAGGGTGGCCTGGACCAGGTTTGGGATGGCGGAGCAGGAGGGCCTGCTGTGGCCTAGACGTGGTGGGAGGGAAAGAGAAGAGTTAAGCAAGAAGCATGGACATCCTCTTGAGTAACTGGGTAGTAAGGGTTCCACCTCCTGAGATGGGAAGGTCAGGGAGGAGGAGTTCGAGGAGGAAGGTGAGTTTGAAAACATCACTCAGCAAATGGAAATGCCAAGTAGGAGGCTGTGGAAATGAGGCTGGTGTTCAAGGGCAAGGCCAGGCGGAGGATTCCAGTTTGGGAATCAAAGGCACACAGATAACATTAAAATCCCTGGAAACGAATGAGATTACTTTGGGAAAGAGACGGATAGATTCTCCTTGCCTACCTACTTATTTTTAAAATTTTATCTCATATCAAATATTTATGTTCTTCAGTTTTCTTTCATTTATTGATGTTACTATTTTGCTTAGCACCATATTATTTAAAATACTATTGTTTTATCATACATTCTTATGGTATGATACCATCTCTAGGACTGGATTAGCATTTTTTTTCTCATAATAAAACCTGAAATTATTGCCCGTTTATGTTTTTAAATAAATTGTGGAAGCATTTTGTTAGGCTTCAAATAATTTTGTTGAGATTTTCATAAGGATTGCAAAAATATGTAAATTTGTTTAAGGACAATATATATCCTCCCATTCTATTTAGCTTAGTTGCTCCATTCAGGAACAAGAAATATTAGTTTTTAAAAATATTTTTGAATCAGTAATACAGAAACAGTACAAAATTTCAAGAAGTTATAATTACGCAGTGAAAAGTAAATCTCTCAGCTCTTTTTTACAAAACTAAACAAACTCTTACCATACGATCCAGCATGGTATCTGCCCGAAGTAGCTGAAACTTATGTCTACAAACAAAGCAAAACAAAACAAACAAACAAAAAAAACCCCCAAAACAAAAACCTGCACACAAATGTTTATAGCAGCTTTATTCATAATTGGAAGTGACCAAAATATCCTTCAGCAGATGAATGGACGAATAAACTGTGATATGTGTAGACAATGGGATATTAGTTAGTGGCAGAAAGAAATGAGCTATCAAGCTGGGAATAGATAGGGAGGAACCTGAAATGCATACTAGTAAGTGAAAGAAGCCCATGCAAAAGGCTACATACTGTACAGTTCCAACTATATGACATTCTGGAAAAGGCAAAACTCTGGAGACAGTGAAAGGATCCGTGTTGCCAGGGCTGAGCTGGGGCGGTGGTGGTGAGTAGAAGGAGCACAGAGGATTTTCAGCGCAGTGAAACTACTCCGTACGATGCTGTGATGGTGGATACAAGTCATTATACATTTCTCCAAACCCAGAGAATATACAACACCAACTGCGAATCCTAATGTAAACTATGCACTTTGGGTGATAACGATGTGTCAGTGTAGGTTCATCAGTTGTAAAAAATATACAGCTGGTGATGGGGGTTGGTAATGGGGGAGGCTGTGCATAGTGGGGCAGGGGGCATGTGGGAAGTCTCTGCACCTTCCCCTCAATTTTGCTATGAACCTAAAACTGCTCTTTAAAAAAAAATCTTAATTTAAAAATTCTAATCTAGTTTAATTTTTTTTTTTGAAAGTAAATCTTCTCGTCCTGTATTCTCAGTTTCCTTTCCCAGAGGGGAATACTATTTGTAGATTCACAGTGCCATCCCCGAGATGGGTCTTGTGTACATAAGCACAAAGGAACAGATTCTTCATATATAAATTACACAAACTACTTTGTCTTACTTTGTTTTACACATTAATAATTCCATGTCAGCACACCTAGAGCTGCCTCATTCTTTTTAACAGCTGTATAATATTCCACCATGTTAAGCTATATTTCAACAATCCTTTGTTGTGGTCTAGAGGTTCTGTTGTATTTTTTTTTCCACATCTGCTATGTCACTTAAATCATTTTCTGTTTCTTTCTTTTTAAGTTTGTCTCTCATTTCTATAAACAGAGTGTGCATGCTTTCCTTAGACTGGGTCTGAAAATTCTATTATCTGACATCCTTATGGAACTGTTTCTGCATCTCTTACTTTTTGCTGGGTGTCCCAGTCACGTTTTCTTATTTCGTTAGGTACATAATCGAGGGCAAGAAGGTCTAAAGTACAAGAAGGAAAGAGAACAAAAAGTGGTAAACACAAGAGCAAATCTAAACGAGCATTTTATGTTTTGTGTATTTTATCCCCCCAAAAAGGAATAAAAAATGTAAAAAAAACCGAACAGGTAGAACCCCTGGTAAATGTGTAACAAAAAGTTTAAAAAAATAAAAAGTACCTTGGTGGGGAAGACACACACAGGACTGGGTGTTTATCAGTTTTGTGGAAAGGGCTGTGAGAAACCCCAGCTGGACGGAGCGGGGCCCTGGTGCTCGGGGAGGCTCCCTGGAGGAGGGAGAGGCTCCCTGGAGGAGGGAGGCTTGAGCTGCGATTAAGCAGGCGATCAGACCTGGGGGCATGTGGGAGGGGAGGTGACACCCCAGGCTGAGGAAGAGGCCTGAATGAAAGCAGAGGCCGGAACTGCATCTGGGAACTGCACGGTGTGACATTCCCGGTTCCCGCAGTGTAAAGGCATGAGAGGCTCGGGGTGGAGGAGCGGGCTGGGCCAGGGACTTGCTCCTGAGACACGGTGAAAGGATGATAGGCAAACAGGGGCTATTCCGCAGGCAGGGACCCCAGCCAGGGGCTGTCACGTTGTCCAGGAGAGGGCGGTATTGGCTGGGGCCCTGATGGGTGCCAGGCAGATGGAGCCAAAGAGTTCAGCAGGTGGACTCGGAAAGACTTGGTGATGTGGGGATGGGGAGAGAGATGGCTCAGCCGGGTCACGGCTGTAGGGGCAAGTATGGGCCTGGCAAGGGAGCCTGGGAAATCCTCTGGGATGTGGAGAAGCTCTGGGGCGGGCCAGGGGTCTGCTTCGCCGTCCAGGTGGAGGGCTTCGGGGCCAGCAGTGGCCTCCCACCGGGACTCAAGATACTCAGCGCTGCTGAATTATTCAGCCACCGCCTCTCAGTTGTGCCTGCATTAGCAGGGGCTTGGCAGGTGCTCTGCTGGCTGCCTGGGAAGCAGGGGACAGGGAAGCCCTGTGCCTCCAGGGAGAGAGCTCACCCCTAAATTGATGCCAGGCCTTTGAGCCGGGCTGGGGTAGGGCACACTCTTTCTGACACCCTCTCTCCTGCCCACTTCCAAGAGGCCCGAAGCCTGGCCCAGTGACTGCTTGGCTGGGCCTCGCACCCTAGGTGGGCTGATAAGAATGAAGCTCTAAAAGTGGGCTGTATCCTCACCCTGGTCCAGGGCCTCAGCTCCCACAATCTGTTTACTTGTCACTCAGGAACCCGGTTCTGCCACCAGCATCCCCAGTCCCAGAGTGCTGGTGCTGCACAGCCCCAGCCACTGGGCCTGGCAGGCACCAGGGAAAAAGCAGCCAGGGGTAGCAGCCTCTGGATCCAGCATCGAGCAGTCCATCGAAGCTCTGGGTCCTTGTGACAGTTTCGGCCTGAGAAGACCGCTCCAGTCATCCAGCCCCCAGAGACCCCTGTCTCTGCTCCCCAGCCTGCAGTCAGTCTCCACAGGTGTGGATGGCTCTGTTCAGAGCAATCTTGAGGTACACGCACGGCCACAGGTGGGCAAATCTGTCCTCCTCGCTCAGCATCATGGTTTCTCTGTGGGTACACAGCGGATGGCCACGGAGCCTCAGCTGGCCACCCGCTCCCATGAGAAGCTGGTCTGCCTGCTTCCCTCTAGTACCACACTCTCTCAGAGCCCTCGGGCTGCCCCAGACCCCCACACACTCCACGGAGGATGTGCTCTCCACACCCCAGTTTCCCTCCCTTCTAGGCCTATCCGTCCCCTCAGCGACGGCCTCATTCCTGGGGTGTATTTTCTCCAGTGAGATATGTGTTCGGGAGACAAGGCCTTACCTCTCATGCAGAGGATTACAGGGCTCCTGAGAGAGGCATTTTGGGGCTGACCAACATCCTGCTAGAGACCGGTCATAGGCCTCAGAACAGAGCCTGAGTCCCTTAGGACGACTGTAGGAGAGAAGGGGCAGTCAGGGGGTGCAGAGGGGGAGGCGGGGCCTGAACCTCTGGCCCTGGGCAGGGAGACTTGCTGAGATGAGCTTTTTAAATTTTTTTTCTTAATGTTTTATTTTTTCATTTCGAAATGTTGCAGTGAAATAAATTGCTGTTCAGAAGTCTCCCACTTTTCACACAAAAATACTGTGCTACTTAGGTCTGAGGAGAATGGTAGGGTGCCCCCTGAGGCCTGGCCTGTCCCCCACTGAAGTTCCCTTTTCCCTCCCACCCTGCTCTTCCCAAGCCTTACAATCCTCCAGGCATGCTGGGCCAGGACGCCCCGTAGGACCCCCCACAGGAACCCCCGCAGCTGGCCTCTGCTGCTCTTCCCATACAGAGTCTAACCCGCCGGGTCTGTGCCCTGCTGTGCCATCCACCACCTGCCACCACCCCTATTAGGACAGAGACCAAGTCCCAGGGCCCCAGAACACTGGGCCCAGAGGTGACCTCCCCAATAGACCTATCACCCCAGGGAGGCCTTGCACCCAGCACAGGTGTCCTAAAGCATGTCCCAGATCGTTCCCTAACACTCCCGTACCGGGGAAACCTGTGAAAGAAGTGAGGGTGTGAGCAGTGAACGCTCCTGATGTCTGAGGAGAAATAACTTGTTTGCATTTCTCTTCGTTTTGATGCAGAGACCAAAGAGATGGTGTCTGCTGGCTCCCCCGTCAGTGGAGTCGGGAGGGCAGGGGGCACCCGATCTCCGGTTACTGCCCCCCTCTGGAAACAGGGCGCAGGGCCAGCGGGATCGGTGGCCATTACTAATTCATGTGCTGGCTGTGGCCAAGTGGCCATCTCAGCCTCCCCAGCTGGGTCCCAGTGGCGGGGGAGCTTGGAGCCCATGTTCACCCAGCCCTGGCCCCAGCAACAGCTCTGGGGATACGCC
Organism: Macroglossus sobrinus; assembly: GCA_004027375.1. Lineage (NCBI taxonomy): Eukaryota > Metazoa > Chordata > Mammalia > Chiroptera > Pteropodidae > Macroglossus > Macroglossus sobrinus. The sequence goes on along the minus strand of PVKZ01000709.1, from coordinate 337,996 downwards.
AAGACTGGCCGGAGGGGACGACCAGCCCCCACAGTCTGCGAGCTCAGACCAGCAGGAAGGAGGGGGTCAGGCACAATCCAAGTCAAGTGACATGACCGCCTGCCCCTCAGAGCCTCCCCAGACACCTCTGTGCCCAGCTGCTGCCCCTAGCACTGGTACCTCCAGATTTGAATTTCATTTTTGCAAGGAAAATGAGCTGTGTTGCTGCCAGGGCCTCCGCCCTGGACAGTCTCCTCAAACTTCCTGAGGTGCCCAGCATCCTGAGGGCCACTCTGCTCCACAGGGCACCCCCAGACAGGCAGCTTGCTCCTCCTGGAGCCAGGATCGAGGTGCTCCCTGGACCCTTGGGCACAGGGCTTCCCCGGGCTGGGCCTCGGTGTCCTCACCTGGATCCCAAAGCCTTCAGTTTTGTTGGCAGATCCGCGGCCCATTTATGGCCTGCTTTGTTGCAGAAGGGATTCCTGTGAGATCTGGAGTGGGGGCCACGGCCCTGTGCAACGTGTCACAGGTGCTTCGGCACACAGTTTAAATGACTTTCTCAAAGCCAAACAGAATTCATCCAAGGTCACACACCTACCTCCTTCTCGCCAGCCAGTGTTCTTTCCACCAGACTCCTCTAGGTCCCCATGAATAATTTGCACCCTTTTCTGGGACATCAACACCAGCCTCTCTGCTCTCCCTCTGGCAGCTCTCCCATCCTCTCCTGCGAGGTGGAGGACCTGGGCGTTCAAAGTTTTCAGCCAGTTCTCTCCCCTCCTGGAAGGAAGACAGCCAAATTAGTCTCTCCAAATTAGCCAAATTAGGGGGCGCCTCGTCCCCCTCAAGCGGCCTTGTGTCATCCTGATTAGGGTCTCATTCATCAAATCATTCATTTGGGTCTTGCCCAAATGCAAATATGAGACATTCGCACACACACACGCATGCACACACACACGCACGCACATGCACACGCACGCACACATGCGCACACACGCACACATGCGCACACGTGCACACATACACTCTCACTCGCATTCACATCGCAAGAACACCTACAATTAAACACCTTTAATTCATTATTGGACATTTGGGATATTAAGAGTAGGAAGAAATGTACCTGCATAAAAAAGTGTTGAAAAAATAAGTAGCGTGATTGGAAAAAGAAAAAGACACTTAATATCTATAGGAATTATATTCACAGGGTTCTTCAAAGTTGTCTTCCCGAGGTAAAGGCAGGAAGGGCTGATGACAGGAAATTGTCTCCTCAGCTAAAGCCTGGGTCCTGAGACACCTCTTATGGAGCAGACCTCAGGGCCATTTGGATCCAGCCGGAGCACTTGTGACCCCTCTCCGTACATGCTAACAGAATTCATACTTCCTAAAACACAGGTTCTGGGTGGATCCTTTGTCACCTTCCAGTACAGAAGGCCCCAACTGGGCATTTTGTCTCCAAACCTCCTCAGATGCTCTTGGCCTCCCCGAGGTCCAGTCTGTGCTTCCACATCTGGCTCAAGTATCAGTCTTTGGTGCAGTTGGTCATGGACAGGTAGGTCGGGGGCATTTCTCTGAAATACAGGACACGTTATAAAAGGAGCAGCCAGCAGCTTATACAGAACAGGACTGTGGGTCCAGAGCCTCTAAAATACCAGATTTGATTGTTTCGAGTGCTTCAGAAATATACCTGACAACCATGCGAAATAGCAAGACATTGGAAATGATCCGAATGGCCCCCACCAAGAGCAATTAATAAACTGTGATACATTTACATAATGCAGTACTATGATGCAACTATTAAAATATAAAAGATATAAAGAATTTCTTTATCTACTTCCATGGAGTGACCTCCCAGATATATTAAATCACATTTAAAAAAATTTTAAAGGTAGGTGGAGAGAACAGGGATGGATGCTAGATTTATTTGATATACTTTGTTTTGTAGATTTGGCTATGGGACTGTGTAAATATGTTACAAAATTATAAAATAAAATTAAATGTATACCATTTGTAATAGCAAAATATAAGACACAACCAAAATGTCAATCCATAGTGGACTGTACTACGTTCAAAAAATAAATTCCATGCAACTGTAAAAAAGAATGAGGCTGGCTCTGGGTACATTTATGAAACGATGCTGTGCTGAACAATGCATAGAGTAAACTACATTCATGTAATAGCAAATGGGATCTATATTTATATTTGCCAGCATTCAAAAAATCTCTGGTCTATGGCCATGCCACCCTGAACAAACCCGACATCTGATCTCCAAAGCTAAGCAGGGTCGGGCCTAATTATTACTTGGATGGGAGACCACCTAGGAAGACTAGGTGCCTTAGGCATAAAAAAACAAAACAAAACAAAAAAGCACAAAAAACCTCTGGAAGGATGCATAAGATAATAATGAGAGTAGTCTCAAAGAGGAAACTGGAGAAGGTAGAGCCGAGATGGGAAGACTTTTCACTGTCTATCTTTCACATGCTGTCTCAGGTTTTGACCTCTTCAAAAATAGAAATTAGTTAAAACATGATTTGAAAATGAAATATAAAAGAAATTCCTAAAAATCAAAAGTGGACTGAAACAGAGGAACCCTTGTATCTAGTTAAGGGCATAGCCACAAAGAGAAAATATAGCGAGTGTCTCTAAGGCACAGTAACTTGACTGCTCCTCATAGAGCACAGTCTACAGACAAAAGAGCTGAAAAACACTTTGATTGTTTTTAGCAATCACGTGGTGGGGTTGGCTTTGCTCTTCTGAGCCTGTGGAGCGTGGATTGTGGAATAAATCAAGCGAGCAATTATGTTTGTGTCATTGACTGACAGCTGTGAACTGTACCGTTGCCACCAACGGGACCCTGTCTCCCAACAGCCAAGCGGGGAGCCCGGAGGAGCCCCATCTCTGGGATCTTGCTGAAAATGAATCCTTCACACTAGACACAGCCACCTGCATGAGAAAGAAGTGTCTGAGTGTCACTGTCACCAGTCCTCAATATTTTTGGCCAATCTGAATGGGTGGGGTGTAAATGGGAGGTCAGCTTGGCGGTTACTGGAGGACACGGCCTTGGATATAGAAAGAAGTGGAAGGACTGAGAGATGTTTGGTTCAACCAGACGTGGGGCCAGGGAGACATGGCAGGTGAGAGTGAGCCCCATTGTTCATGGAAGGGGGCATGGGAGGAGGAGCGGGCTACAGGTTGTGTAACATGCTGGCTCTGAAGTTCCTGAGGGACAGGCGGCGAAGGTGTCCGTGAGGCCACTGGCAGGGGAGACCTGAAACTCGGGGTGGAGGTCTGCCTGGAGAGACAGCTCGTGGGTGGCAGTGGAATTGGGCGCTGTAGGTGACATTCGAGAACACCACTGTGGTCATCTCTTGAGGCTAAGGTAACAAATGACCACGAGAGGACAGCTGAAAACAGCAGACATGTATTCTCTCAGTTCTGGGGACAGAAACCCAAAATCAAGCAGGCAGGGCGCTGCCCCCTGAGACTCGGGGAGCCACTGTTCCTGCGTCTCCCCTCGCTTTCGGTGGCCGCCGGTGATCCTCGCCATCCTCGTCATTCCCTGGCCTGTACGCAGCCGCTCCAGTCTCCGCCTCTGTCGTCACACGGCCTCCTCCTCTGCTGTCTGTCTCCTCTGTCTGTCTCTCGTGAGGACACTTGTCACTAGATTTAGGGGCCACCCAGATAATCCAGGATGATCTCCTGTCTCAAATCCTTAACTTGATTACATCTGCAAAAAAACATGTTCCCAAATCAGGTCGCATTCACAGGTCCTGGGGATTAGGGTGTGGACATATCTCTTTGGGGGGCCACCATTCAACCCACTACATCGTCTTTAAAGGAGAAGGAACAGGCGAGAACCCTGAGAGCAGGAGCCACCCTGTGGGGCTGGACGTCTGATGCCACAGGGCTGCAGAGGGACCCACTCAGGGAAGAGAGAAGGTGGGAGTGACTATTTCTACTTTATTTTGATGCTACTTCTACTCCTCAGGTTTACTCCTTCCGCGTTTAGCAAAGTGTGCATTGAAAGTCCTAGTCAGTCTTGGCTGTGCTGCGGATAACCTGGTTCGCGGGCCAGAGTAACAGAGGGGGCCCAGTTCACCTGGGACCGCAGCTGCATCGGCAGCCGTCAGCATGAGAGGCTGCGGGGAAAGGGGAAACCAGGGGCACAGTGGGGGTTGCTGGCCAGCCAGTCCAGCCGTCCCGGAAGCCTGCTCTTGGAGGGTGATGTCCTTTACACGAAGCTTTGAGTCTGGGAAGCCTCTGGAAGCTTCCCAGAGGCTTCTGGTAGTGCTGGTACAGTAATAAGGAAGGTAGGGAAGAGGCGTGAGGGCGGAGCAGAGTAGAGGGGGAGGGAAGGGTGGAGACCTGGAGTCCAGATCCCGCAAGTTCTGGGCGCACCACTTCCCCAGGGGCAGGCTTCTAGGCCTTCTCAGATGGTGAGCCCCAGGAAAGCTGGGAGCAGCCCCTCCCTTCACCTCCACATCCCTGGTGCTCATCCCACACAGGATGCTGGGCTAATGCGTGCCTGCGTGGAGGATGCACTGGTCCAGGGCGGTGCTGCGGGAGAAGGCGCCCAGGGCCGGCTGGACCCAGGGTTTCTCTTAGCTGCAGGCTGGAGGTGGGGAGGGCACCAGCTAGAAAGGAGCGATGATGCTAGAGAACCCGGACAGAGACAGGCGACCACCTTCCAGAGCGGCCCCAGAGCCTCAGTCTGCCTCGCAGAAGAAGATGGGAACAGCGCCTACCCTGAGGGCGATTGTTGGGGATAAAGGGCTATTGCTGTGAGCTTTTAGCACACACATACTCCGTGGTGGTTCAGGGCAGTAACTCTCATAGGAGATGGCAGGAGACTGGTGTGGCCAGCAGGAAAGCCAGCACCTGTGAGGGGCAGGCACCCTGTGGCCCAGGGCGCCTGGAGCAAGGCTTTGCGAGAGGGCTCTGGGAGGCACTAGGAGAGTGGGAGTTCAGGCCTTGAAAGCAGAGAAGCCTCTAGAAGGAGGAATATTACAGAATCTCACTACTCAGGTCATGGGGGGCATCTTGCAGATTAGGGGGTGCCCTAGGCAAGAAGTCCCTCTTGTTCAAATCTGATCTCCCAGGACTGAGTTTGCTTTTCTAAAGAATTGTAGGGAGGAGGTGCCACCCCCTTCCTCGTGGCCCGATGCCTGTTGTCAGGTGGGGAGTTCTGCTTGGTATCGCTCCTTACGCCCTCCGGGCTCATAGATGGCCCTGTGTTGGCCTGGGGGACCTAGGCAGAGGGTCTTTGCAGGGGGGAAAAAAAAACCAAACACACATCAAGATTGGAGGCCCCCTGACCAGCTCCACGGTGATAACTGCACCCTCAGCTTTGGAGGGCAGGTGGGTGAGGAAGGACACAGCTGCCACCTGGAGGAGCGGGGCCGATCTTAGAGCTCCATTCTCAGCCTGTGTCAACTTCAAAAACAATTTTCTTTATTGTCGGTGCCATTGACTGGAACCCTGGAAGCAGGTGGGCACGGTAAATACACGCACAGCTCTGTATTCTCTCAGCGATAAACAAAGCTAGCCCCGAAGAACTCTCCCCAGTCCGTGCCAGGCTGCCCACGCGGCCTCCCCGCCCACATCTCTTGCTCAGCAGATGATGCACTTGTGTGTTTGAAAGACCCCGGTGCCTTTGCTTGACTCTGTTGAGGTTCCGGGCAGTGTGGCATCACAGGATTCCAGAAGGAAGGGGCTGTGCTCACCCTGCCCGGGTGGGCAGCTCTGCTAGGAGGAGTCTTCTTGCCGTTCTCCCAGCCCCTCACCTGCTCCAGCCTCTCACTGCCCCACAGACAGGAAGTGCTGTAGGACAGCAATTGCCACGATTATCTTGTGACACCTGGGGCCTCCGGGCCAGGCTGGTGGAGGAGGATGGAGGCAACCAGGCACCCTGCCTTCCCCAGGCACCCTGACTTCCCCGACATCCTCCAGGCGGCAGGTGGTAAGGGCTCCTCCCGCTTCCTGCTGGCCTGGGCCGGCTTGGCTCCTTCAGCCTGTGTGCGGGCTCCTGAGGCTGCTTATCCTCTCCTCCCAAGATCCCCACCCTTCGAATCCCACATCCCTCTACCAGACCTTCCTGAGGGCAGGACACTGTCATAACTCACAAGCCCTTCCAGGGGCCGACGGTGCCGAGGCCCTCATGGGGCACCCCGAAGCATCGAGGCTGACCACGTAGCGGTCCCAGAGCAGGCCCCACTGGTGCCAGGAAGTCAGAATACTAGTTATTGTGCGTGTGCTGAATGCCTCACATACTCGGGCTCACTTCGCTCTCCCAGGAACAGCCCTGGAAGGCGGCCACTACCGTCCCCATTGGCTACAGGTGAGGCAACTGAGATTCAGGGGAAACCGAGAGCTGGTGTGAGTTGTCAGGCTCTGAGGGTCCCCCTCTTCCTACCCTTTGCCTCATCTGATGCCACACAGCCCCTTGAGGTGGGTTCTCTTTCTTGTCCTTCGTGTATAAGCCAGGAAATGGAGCACCTTGCATGATGTCAGCCAGCTAGGATACGGGCTACTCTGAACTTGAGTCATCTGCATCCTGAGCCTGCCCTTGCCTTGGTCACTACAGGGCCGTGCTGCCTGGCACTCAGACTCAGGGCCAGTCATTGAAGGAGCCAGATTTGAACTTGACGTGTCTGGCTTGGGACACTTGGTCGTGCACCTTTGACTCCTCTCTCAGCTCTGACCTTGACTAGCCAGTTCTGGAGGGCTTCTTTCCACCTAACCTGGGTGCTCCCTCCTCCCGGGCCCGCAGCCAGCCTCTTCTGGGCTGTCCAGTTCCCGTTCCCCTGGGCTTTCTAGCCATCTCCTCTCCTGCTCCCTCTGCTCCAGTCCATCATCCACCTTTCACCACCACTGCGCTCTCTTTATGTCAACGCCCCACAGTGCCTACAGAATCACATGGAAAGTCCTCACCCTCCGAGACCCAGGCAGCTTTATTTCCCAGGCCTCCTGACAGAAGAGCAGGCTCCCAGCAAAGCAGGCGCCAGGCCCCAGGCCCGAGGCCCCTCCCAGCCTTTGGAGAATGGGTCCGGCCCAGGCCCCAGGTGCTGCAGAGGGGAGGAAGTGCTTCCTGCTGAAGGTCAGGGAAGGCTTGCAGTAGGAAGTAACTTTTAAGCCTGAAGGATTGGTGGCCTGGGGTGGGTGGGTAGGCATTTGAGCAGGAGAGTTGGCATGGGCAAAGCTGAGGCAGGAAGGCTGGGTCCTGGGTCCTCTGGCCAGAGGAGGGAGTCAGTCAGAGCAGCCGCTATGAATACAGGCAGGAGCACTGCCCACCCCTAAACCTTCAGGGGGCCTGGAAGCCCTGGCATGGCAGATGGGAAATGGGGCGTACGGAGGGGTATAGTACTGACAGCCTTCCTGAAGGTGGACGTTTCAAAACACCTGAAGGGTGACTGGAGGCCAGAGTCTAGTTCCATCACAGCAAGTTACTAACCTGCTGTCACTTTGGCCAAGTCATTCCTGTCACTCAGTCTCAAGGTCTTCGTCTGCAATATGGGAGAATGGGGGCAGGAGCAAAATTAAACCAATAGGCGTTGTCAAAATGTTTTTTTTGGCATTTGAGGCTGGAAGCTTTTCCTGAAAGACATTTTTTGGAAGTCTTGAGAACGATGGATAAAAATGGACCCGTGCAAATCCATAGGGGAGTGGGGAGCCCAGGGGCCAGTCGGCCGCCCTTCTTATGTCCGCCCGTCGAGGAAGCGGACAGCCACTGGATCTGGTATCTTCATGTCGCTGCAGTCCTGACCCGATGCTGGGTGGTCTCCTGACCCTGACTGCCCGCCCCCAGCTCCGGCCTCCCCTACTGGGTTGTTGCGGGACTTGGGGGAGGGACAAACTTTCTGAGCATCTGCCCTGGAGGAGAAGGAGGACCCACCGCTCAGGGCGGCCACATGGCCCCAGGTCCCCAGGCATTACTACCTAACCTCTGGACCTCTGTGTGCCCAGGGCCCCGCAGCCTGGAGCGGGTGAGGGAGGCAGCCAAGGCCACAGAACTGGAGGAAATGAGAAGGATTCCCACCCTCCCCAACCCGGCTCACTCCAGGAGCCACCCTCAGCATCCAGCTTGTGGGAACTTATGACAGTGAGTGCTTGTGTGCTTGCATGTGGCTCCTGTGACATGCACCATTATCTTAAATTTGCAGATAGAGATACCACATGTGGGAATGTACCCTGAAAAAATAAAAATATATACGCATTTGGAAGTTGCCCAAATGTCATGTTCTTTTTTTTTTTTTACTTTAAATATTCATATCTTCTGATTTGTTTCTAAATGTCAGAGTTCTCGGTAAGACTTGAAAACACTTTAAAACAAGTCCAAATTATTCTTGGTGACCTTGATATCACTCCGATCATAATCTTGGGACCAGAAGGGCATATAAAAAGTCACTTTCCGAATGTCCTTAAGATGGCCTTGATAAATTAAGGAATAATCACAGAATGAAACACTGATCAGCTATTAATTGTCACAGAGTGTAATCTTCCAAATGGGAAAAGTTTACTCTGTGAGAAAAGCAAGATACAAAGCAGTGTATGTGAAAGGGTCTCATTCTGATTAAAACAAAATGTGTGGAGAAAAAGGCTGCAGGTGCTGGCCGGTGGCTTTCCGGGTTGTGTGACTTCCGTTTGGTCTTCTCTGTCTGCAATTCTAGGGGTTACTTCTGTGATAGGGTAAAAACATTACTTTTAAAGGAAAATCAGGAAAAAAAATCCAAAGCACCCCAACAATTTCTGCTGAGAGGCACACCACGGCGCCAAGGCAGGCAGGCCTGGCACCCCCACCCCTTTTTCCACGGCTTCTCTGTCACTCAGGTGGCGTGACCCGCCCTGTGAGAAGGGCCTCCATCTCCTGGCTCCTACCCCTAGGCCGGCTGCGTTTCCTGGGCCCAGGGCTCCTGCCCAGGAAAAGGAGCCGCCTCCTCAGGCCACTCAGCAAGCCCCCCTCATGGCCGAGAGGACGAACGTCTCAGCTCCAGCACTCAGTGTTTGCAGGAATTGGGGTGGGTCTGGAGGACCCCCTGAGTTGGGACGGGTGGTCTTGTCCGCCAGAGATAGCTCCTGGCCTGTGGAGACAGAGAAACATGTATCAAGGGCCCCTATCTCCGTGTGCTGTGCCCATAGCTCTACATAGATTATTGAAGTTAAGCCTGACGTTCCCATGAGGTACACAGGTTTTTACCCCCATCTTGCAGAAGAGGAAACTGAGGTTTACAGAGGTTAGGTAGCTTGTTTAAGGCAATGTTAGCCAGGACAGCCAGCAGACGCTCCTGGCCGCTGGTGGGACTTGACTCCATCCTCCCACTTTGTTCCAATGGTCTTAGCGCTTTTTCTGGGGCTTGAAGGTGGTGGGAGGTCCTTCCTGGTGCTGCTCATTCGGGGCCCCTGGGTGGAGCAGGTCTGAGAGGCTCTGTGCTGGGAGGCCCTTCCAGCCCTGCCACAAGTGGGTGGGGCCTGGGAGCAGCCACGAACAGGCTGTTCCTGCTGCCTTCCCTTCACCTGGCACGGAAAGGACAGTGTTTTCCCCTTTAGGGCACATCCCAACTGCCCTTGGATGGGTCCCAACCTGCTCCCAGGTGGAGAAGGGTCTTGTGAGAGGCTGGGGTGGGAGGGACTGTGGCCTGGAGCCTAGGCTTGTGCTCCTCACCTTACAGGGAGCAGGGCCTAATCCCGCAGCTCTCCTCACCCTCAGGGTCCCACCTTCATGGCCATGTGGCAAGCCCCTTGGGATGGGTCTGAGTCCTTGGCACCAGGTGTTCTCCATCATGCAGACCAGTGTCACCTGTGGGCAGCGGGGTGTGAGGGAGGGGGGCTGAGGAGTGACTGAGGAAGACAGAAAGCGAAGGGCAGGAGGGCCAGAGTTGCGTAGACGGAGACCAGAATGAGAAACAGAAACAGAACCAGCAAGAGCAGGCAACAGAGAGGTTCACGGAGACGCAGGAGAGCACGGGAGGATACCCCCTGTGCCCAGGGAACTGTGTCAGACACTGTAGCCAGCTGCACGGCCTGGGGGCGGGTGGGGGTGGGACCCAGTTAGAGTTGCCAGATTTAGCAAATAAAAGTACAAGATTCCCAGTCCAATTTCAATTTCAGATAAACAATACTTTTTTAGTGTAAGTGCGTCCTATGCAATATTTGGAACATACTTATTCTAAAAAATGGTTCTCTGATATCTGAAATTCCAGTCTGCCTGGCGTCCTGTGTTTGATCTGGCAACCCCAGACCCAAGGCCTGCATATTCCTCAGCGGCTCAGGCCACTCAGAAGGCACCTAACTGCAGCCTGTGACGACTGACACCCATCTTCACGCAGACAGAAAGGGGTGCTCCCAGTCACGTGACATTCTCAAATCTTGTCTCCACCAGTGGGGACCAGGCCGTGCCCCAGTGCCGACCCTCAGAAGGGCTCTTCCCTCGAGTTCCGGCTCAGAATTGGAAGCCATTCTATTCTGAGCTGTGCTGTTCCTTCCTGTGCTCCCAGAAAACACACCGAGGAGCTCGGGTGGGCTGAGGGGCTGAGGCTGTGGCTTCCTCAAGGGATGGGTGGCAGCAGACGTCTGGTACAAGTGCCCAGAGTATGAGCAGCCTCTGCCAAGGGCGTGCAGGGGCCTGGGCGTGGCTGGGGGGCAGGTGCAACCAGAGAAATCTTCCCGCTCCCGTTAGCAGCCTCAGACACCGCAGAATGCCCTGGCTGGGAGGGAGTTCCAGCTCCCTCCCTTAGAGATGAGTGTCCACGGCCCAGAACCTCGGGGTCCAGAGCCAGACCCGTTGGCCCCTGGGACAGTGCTGCCCACTATACTGTCCAGTGTCACCTCCCCACTATGGCTCTGGCCATGACACGTTACTGACCCTCATGGGGGTCTAGCATTTTCTACTTAGCAAAGTTCTCTTCCCTTCTTTGTCTCACTGGAGCGACACGGCCATTCCAGACGCAGATGGAACCACCGAGCTTGCCCTGTTTTTACAGATGCGGAAACTGAGGCACAAGCAAAGAGACTGGCCCAGTCCTGCAGAGAGATGGTGGCAGAGTCGGAACTGTCTTGGCTGGAGGCAGCATGAGGAACCCCAGGGCAGTGGGTTGCTAATTCTTCAGTCAGTTTGGGCTGGGGCACAGACACGGTACCTAGCTTCTGTAGACAGAAACTCAAGTTCATGGGCATGCTCAGTTGAGAAAATATTTTTTGTATTTGCATACCAAAAAATCCACAGTCCTGGTAGCCCCTGATTCCTACTAGAGGGACTCTGCTAGACGATAACAGAGGTCGCCTGCAGCACCCCTTGCTGGCGAGCTATGTCCCCAAGCTGGCCTTCAAGCCCGGGGCTCTGAATTCTCCACTGCCTGCTTGGCTTGAATGGATGCCTTCTGAGCCTCCCCTTTACCTCAGTTTCCCCACCTGTGAAGTGGGTGGAAAATACACTGTCATCTCAGGCTCATAGCAGCCCAGAGTGATGCCCTGTTTGATTACCAAGTGGATTAAAAGTTTCGTGTACTTGATACAAGTAATTCTATCCTGTACATGGATAGTTTTGTTGAAAAGCAGCCTCAGATGGCCTTTCACCAGCCTCCCTAGCCCTCCCCTCAAGCTGCCACCAAATGGGTTGTAAAAGAAAGAAAAAGATGGCAGGCACTGCCCAGCGCCCCTGAGATATCGTAGTTGCTGTGCTTTCTTGCTGGAGTCTCCCAGGAAGATCCAGCGGGGCTGAGCGCCTAGGTGGGCCTCTGGCCATGCCTCATTCCTCCCAGGCCGGGAGCTGCTCCCTGCCAAAAGGGGTTATGATAACCCAGGCAGTGGGCTGCAGACCAGAGGGCAAGGCTTGTTGCAGAAAACCTGGAGCCGCTCAGGTGCCCAACCACCTGGCCTCAGCAGCCCACCCCAAAGCCAACCAGCACCGGGCACCTTTGCTGGAACCTGTATCTCTTGATGTAAGAGAATCCCATGTAATACAAGCTCAGAGCTGCCTCTGGCCAAGACCTGGTCCCCTCGTGTCCCCTGGACATTCGGGTGGAAGGAAAGTGTGAGCTGCCCCAGGGGAAGCTGCCACACTGCCAGGCCACCCTCAGTCCGACCCTGGCAATGCCTGTAGTGAGGGCTCACTGGGTTCCTGGGGTCAGCCGTGCTAGGCATGCCGCTGCATTAGCTAGCGGTTCCATGTGTGTTTGTCCCCTTCTTCTGCAGGGTTTTGCTGTTCTTTTTCTGTAAATAGCTCCTGGCGGATGGTTTTTCATTGTCTGTTCTTTCTGGAAGCAGGTCTCAAATAAACAAACAAGTACGTAAATGAAAGGCATCCCAGTGGTTTTCAGGAGTCAGGCATTGATGGAGTAGCATTACCATCCCCACGAGGACCACTGTCTCCCCCTCCCAGGGGCTGGCAGGGAACCATCACACCGATATCCAGGCCTCTGGTGGCCTCGGCCAGCTGAAGCCACAAACTGCAAATGGCTGTCAAGTGTCACCCGAGGCCTGCATAGGCCAGAATGTCGGGCTGGCCTGTTCGATTTAAAAGTGGATAGAAAGTCTCCTGGACCTTATACAGTGGAGCAGAGTGATGTTCTTTGAGGTGTGGCTGATGCTGCATGAAGACACGGCTCTGGAGGAAAGTTTGAAATTCATAGTTTTGTAGCCGGCACCTGTCCTGCCTTCACTGGCGTCGTTGGCCAGATGGGGCCAAGGCCTGTCCAGATCTTGGGCTCCCTGCCTGCCCACAAGGAGCCACAGGGCCCATTCAGAGCTACCTGCACCCACTCTCCTCACGTACAACAGACAGAGGGGTGGCACGGTGCTGACAGACCCAGTTCAAGTCCCTGCTCCATCCCATCCTAGCTGACTGACCAAATTATTAACCCTCGTAAGCCTCGGTTTTCTTATCCACAGAGTGGGCATTCTAACTAGCTTCACACAGTGTCAAGTGCCCACCCAATAAATGTAATTTCCTTCCCCCTGGGTTTTTTTCATTACAGTCCAGACAAAGAAACCATGTTCATTAACAAATGCCATTCATTATTTAGGCAAACATTTAATGAGTGTCTACTATGTGCCAGACAGGAACTGCCACCACCGAAGCCCTGGGACCATCACAGGTGGGGGTCTGAGTTTGCAGGTAGTAAAACATTGTGATAGTAAAACATTCTGTTGTCTGAATTTTCATGATGAAAACAGACAGTGCAGGAAATGCGAGTGTCTGTCAGGGGGAATATCTTGGTCTTCTAATCTCAAGACTGAGGGCAACCGTAAATGAAGAAAGGGGTCCAGGGGTCTTCCAGGCAAGGTCAGAGCTATGTTAAGAAAACAGTTATTTACTACGCCATGCCACCCTGAACATGCTCAATCTGTCTGATCTCAGAAGCTAAGCAGGTTGGTTAGTAACAAGATGGGAGACCACCTAGAAAGACCAGATGCTGTGGGTGTTAAAAACAAACAAACAAACAAACAAACAAACAGTTATTTAAATGTGGCTGAGCTAGACAGAACTAGCTGGGACTAGGGTAGGAGGCCAGAGTGAGCCCCTACTGTGGTCCCCAGTAGAATTAGGCAAGGGAGAGAGGGCTCCTTGGATCCTAACAAGAACTGAGGTCAGATGAGCCTTGCAGGGACAAATGCTGAAGCCAGAGAGCAAAGAAATTAGGGTTCAAGTCTCAGCCCTGCCACTCACTGGCTGTGGGACTTGGAAAAGCCACTCGATCTCCCAGAGCCTCAGTTTCCTCGTGGGTGGAGTGGGTTGTCCCGAGAGTCCAGGAGAGGAAGTGTGTGAAAGCTCTTTATGAACAGCCAGTGGCACTCCGGGGGCTGGGAGTGGGTGAGAAGACCTGGGTCAGAGCCTGCATCCGCCGAGCGCCCTCTGAGTGGGCTTGGAAAATGCACGCTCCCATCAAGACTCGGATCTTTTTTCACCCCAAGATCTGAGGGGACAATGAAAGTGTTCAAGGAAGAATCTTATAAACTGTGATCTGCTGGGCCGCAGTCAAGGCTGCTTGCTTCCTTGGCCTGGGTGCCCCAGGTTCCTGTGGTGGCTCCGAGGTGCCTGAGCCCTTCACTGTGGCACTTTACTTCAGGATATTTCCCCCATAACACTGCACAGCCACGCCCTTCTTCCCAGCCCCCTCAAACCTACTCATCCTGGCACCTGAGCCCATGAAAAGATGCTCAGCACCGTCAGTCCCCAAGGAAGTGCGAATTAAAACCACAGGGAGATGTAGCTACACACCCTACATGGCTAAAATGAAAAAGTCTGGCATATCAAGTGTCGGCAGAGATATAAAGCAACTAGAACTCATTTCTTTCATCAGCAAAGGGAAACAAAGGTCAGTGGTAGCAAATCGACAGCTTCAAATTGCCATGGTGGGAGTATTTATACCTCAGACATCAGCAAATGCTACAAATTGGGGCTTCCTCCCACCCCAGAGAGCTGGATGTTAAATGTTTACCCACACAACCTCCAGTGGAAACATGTCCACAAAGACACTTGTCCATGGTAACTTCAGTCGTAAAAATTGGAAATAACCTAAATGTCAATCAACTGGGGGAATGGAAAAGCAAACTGTGGTACATCCATACAATGGAATACGACTCAGCACTAAAAAGGAGTGAGCTATTAATTCAGACAATAACTTGGATGAATCTCAAAGGCATTATGCTGAGTGGAAGCAACCAGATTCCAAAGGTTCCATTCTCTACGATTGCATTTCTATGAAATTCTAGGAAAGGTAAAACTACAGTAATAGAAAGCTTATTGGTTGTTGTCAGGGGTTAGAGACTTGGAGACAAGGTGTGGGGGGATTGGTAGGGGTAGAAGACTGACCTTGAAGGCCACGAGGGAGATTTAGGGGTGATGCACTTGTCCTATAGCCTGATTTTGGTGGTGGTTACATGGGTGTATATACTTGTCAAAGCTCATCTAATTGAACTCTTAAAATTGAGAAAAATTTTTATATGTAAATTTATTTTAATGAAGTCGTCCAAATAAAACAAAACCAAAAACTTATCCATTCTGCATCTCACTCCTTTAGGTCTTACTCTCTGCTAACATATATGGGATACTGGTAGACTCACAGGTTGCCTACCCAGTACCAACCTCAGAAAATTCCTCGACCCAGTGACTCTCTACAGGACAGGCCAATGGGGAAGTGATTTTGAAGCAGGAGAAATACCTCAAGTTACACCTCCTCCACGGTAGGCCAGGGCCTGCTGGAGTCAGGAATGGCAAGTGCGGGCAGGTGCCAACCTCTCCACCTTCTGCCCTCTGCCTGGGGATGTCTGTAACCTGTGGATGCTGACGGACAAAAACTTTGTTTTTTCTCCCTAAAGGCTGGTGGAACTGAGAGGACTAGAGTCACTAAAGTTTAAAGGAAAGATGGTGGGAGGGCTGCGAGGACAGGGAGGAACCACGAACACGTCATCCTTCACCATGTGTGCTGGGAGGGCCAGCATATGGCAGATAATAACCAGCTATTCTCTGTTGGTTCCAAATGGACTCAGAGGGAAATGGTTTTCATTGGTATCAGGAAAGATGTAGGTGGGACACAATGATGACCTCCCTGAGAAGGTTTTTGAGGAAGTGGACATGGGTGTGCATGTGGGTGCGTGTGTGAGTGTGAGAGTGTGTGGTAAGGTCAGAGCAGGGGGAGAGGGCATTTGGTATATACAATTCTCCTCTCTGGAGCGCTTTAAGAACTGAAAAGACAGACCCCCACACTGAAATGAGTCGTGGTCCCTCTGGGCTGGGGACAGAGAGATAGACTCAGGCCCTTTCTGTAGGTGCCTTGGAGTGCAATTAGCTGGCTGGTCTGTCAGTAAGACCACCAACCAGAAGTCTGTGGAGCCAGATGGGTACTTACTTCCATGGCCTGACCCCCTCCCAGCCGGCCCTCGCCTCCCATTAGAGCAGAAGAGACCATCCATCACCAGCAGGGATAGTGATGTCACAGCTGCAGGCCTCTGAGTGCACAAGAAGACGGTTCCAAGCCCTCCAAGGCGCTAAATCATTCATGGGGCAGAAAGCCCGGGTGGCAGGAGATTTACTGCCGAGGAAACACTTTAGGGACCTTTGGAAATCAATTTTTTAAAGAGACCCCCATCATCTGGCATGTCGGTCTAAGGCTGAGGCTTGGGTGCATGAGGGGGCCCCAATGAAGTGGGACCTGAGAGGTGGAAAGGGGCAGCTTCCCAGCTCCAAGAGAGGAGGGGAGGGAGCACAAGGCTTGCACCCCAGGGGAGGTCCAAAGTAAAGGTAGGGTCTGAGCACCCCGGGAGGGGGAGCTGGCTCCCCGCTAGCCAGTTCTGGCTCACCTACTCCTCCTGTCACCCCTGTGGGGTTTCTGTGCACAGACGCTCAGCACATAAATAAGACAGAATGAGGAACCTTGTTGAGATGGGTTTGCTGAGTCTGTCGACTGTGATCTCAGACCACCTACCCCACCCAGAGTTTCAGACTAGCTTTGTTTTCTCTGAAGTGAAAGTTGGAGCAATACCCAGCATTCATCCTCTCGTCTCAAAGAGAAAGTGAGCTCCTCAAAGACCCAGTCTGGTTTATGATCCAGAATTCCAGAACCTGATGATTTGGTTTCTGGGGCACCATGTGCTAATTTAACCAGTAGGAGCATGCGACGCCCAGAAGCAACCTGAGACTCCTGCAGCCTGACTCAGTGCAGCACACAGTGGGAGCTTTGAATCTAGCACAGCAGGGTTCTCCTGGTCCAAGTCCAGCCCAGTGCATCTGTTACATTTCTGTAGCTACATCACATTTCCTCAGCTTATCTTGTACAAGGAAAATGAAGGATGAAAGAAGAAAGGAACAGCATTTTCAGATGGGCTTTGGAAAAGCACTCGGCTCTCGGATTTCCTTCCAGTTCTCTCACTTCTGAATGAGGAAACCAAAACCTACAGGGGAAAGTGACTTGTGCGCAGCCCAGGTCCATGAGAGGGGACAGTGAGGAGAGGGAAGCCCCCTTGAAAGTCACAGCGAGCAGTTTCTGCCTCCCTTGAAATGACTTTGGTCCCTGTTAAAAAAAAAAAAAAAAGTGGTGATAGAGCCCGTGGCTGCGATAGAGACCTGGAACAGGTTCTGCCCCTCCCCTCCCCCTCCTCCCTGCCCCGTTCTGCTGCCTGGCACCTCTGCTCTCACCCTGCTGCAGAGGGAATCCTGTGCGGCCCTGGTTGTGACTGCACTCCTGCTCACTCAGGGACTCAAACACATATTTATGGGTCACTTTCCAGGAGCTGGGCATGAGGGTACAGCGGGGCCCTCGAACTCCTGGAGCTTGGATTTTATGTCACCCAGGACTAGTGCTGAAGGCCTGGGCAGGTCATCCCCACAATCCAGTCCACCCCAGGGTGCTAGGAGCTGTACAGGGGGCTCACAGCACCTCCCCATCCTTGATACAAGCCGAAGCTTGCTTCCTACGATGGGGACCCCTCTGCATTCACGGCAGGGCTGCCAGCTGCTGTGCCAGCTGCAACGACCCACCACCTTGGCCAGTCCTTCCCTCTGCTGCCATCAGTTTCAGGGAATCAAGCAGAGCTGGTTCCCATAGCACTGGGGCAGGAGTGTATGCGGGCGGAGCTTTGTGAAGAGCAGACTCCAGGAGAGATCAAGAAGCTCAGGAATTCCCGATTGTTTCAGTCCCCCCATCTGCACCCAAAACGCTGGTCCTCCACCTCCCACAGCCCCTCCTCTCCCGTGCGCTTTCCTAGTCTCCATCCTGTCCCCTTGCATCTCTCCCAGTGGAGCAGGAGATGCTGTCAGCTTGCAGCCGGGGACCCCCAACAACCCAGCTTCCAGGCTTCCTGGCAGTTGTTTTACAACAAACCCTCAGGTTCGTCCCCAAGAAAATCTCTGCAGTTCCTGAGGTTCCCCCCCCCCCACCCCGCACCTTAGGCTCAGAGACCTACTGATCTAGAAACTGGAGCCCACCCAGAGGACATGGACGGTTCTGAGGCCAGGAGCTCCTGGGGCCCCACTCCAGGGGTCCCTCGGCATTCCTTTTTCACATCCCCGCCTCACAAAAAAATTCTCTCTGGACACTCCCACCCAACCTAGCGGAAAAAGCTCCAGGCAGGAGAACTGGGCTCTGGTTCCGGCTCCGGCCTCAATTCGGGGCCTAGGTGGGCCTCTGATGTCTCCTGTGGAAAACAAGGTGTTTGATCACACAAACCTCTGGGAGGGTTGTAGGGGACGTGGGGGTAAACCAGACGGAGCCCAAGGCAGACAGCGAGAGGGGACACTCGCGAAGACACGGAGGCCGAAAGGAACCGAAGCCCGGGCCTGCAGGGCGCAGGGCTCCGAGGAGGCGTCCCTGGAGAAGTGCGCACAGCGGGCGCAGGGCGCAGTCGCTGAGCTCCGCGAGGCGCGCGCGCCAGGAGCGAGCCGGGAAGGGACGCGAAGCCGCAGGAACGCAACGCATCTCCGTATCCACCCGTGCCGGGGAGCGGGGGAAAGCCTGCTCCACGCCCGCGCGGGCGCTTGGAGTTCTCAGTCGAGAAAGGCAGACCACTTGACCTCCTCGAAATTGGGTGGCGACAGCGAGACTAATAACTGTCTCCTGAGCAAGCACTTTGCTGTTCTCGAAGGGCTTACAAGAACATTTCATTATTCGATTCCCCCAACAGTCCTCTGACTTGGACAAGCTCCCAATTTGCAGGTGAAGAAATCGAGGCTCAGGAAGGTCAGGCAGGCGCCCGACAAAAACATCTGCTGAGTGACTACAAATACAGGTTATTCTCATCTGGGACAATTAAGCCCTAACTCTCTGAAGCATCTCAAAACAGAAATAAAAGCGTTTGCTGGTTTGCAGGCTAACATTTTCAGCTAAACTCTACTTTGGACGCAGGAAATGAAACATGGCCCGTAACCGAAACCAAATCTGGGTCACCGACCTTTGGATAATCTGCTAAAGGCTGCGGGGCCTCTCCCCCGCAAACTGCAGACCCAATCTCTGCTTGGAACCTTAGGGTTCCAAGGCCTGGAGCCCTGAAGCCATCAGCTCCGCCTTGGCTGGGGCTGGGAGCCGGGCTCCCCGCACGTGGCACCTGGTTTGACAGGCTCCGCGTCAGGGTGCAGTGGATGCGGGAGGGTCGGGGTCCGCCGCGCTGGGCCCCACCGGGTGCGGATGGGAAAGCTAGGGTCTTAGACTTGGAGTGACCCCGGCGGAGCTTTGGCCGACAGAGCTCCTCTCCGGGGACCACGCGCCGTTTTCTGCCTGCATCCTTTATAAGGATGCGCGACGAGTGTTCTCAATGTTTGCTGCGGTGAAGGAAACCAAGGCCGGACTCCATCCCACGCCCTGAGCCCTAAATCAGTGCTCGGTCCCCTATCCCCGCCAGGCGCCTTCTCCACTCATCGGGTCACGGACACTCTGGGGTGGGCGCTCAAACCTCAGCTGCCGCAGGGACAAAGCTCAGTCCGGGTGTCACCCGGTGGGGGAAGGTAGGAGACTATGTTGCATAAACGCACCAGCCGCGCACCCTTCCTTCTCTCCTTGGTACCCCTTGCTCTGAGCACGCGTTCTGGGCCCGCACCCACCAGGAGCGAAGAACCCCGCGTGGTGCACCGCCGCCCTCCCCGACTCTTCTACCCCCGCACCCCACTCCCACCCCCTGCCCCGGCTGCCGCGCGCTCGGCGTCTGTCCGCTTAGGCCGGCTCACCCTCTCTGATTCGATTTCTCCAGGCGTCAGCATCGCGAATCAGATTTAAAAGAAACAATTTCTGCATTTTCTTTATTAAATTGAAAATTTAATGCAAGCATACAGTAAACAAACACATACACTTCAAACGGTCCAGAAAGACATTCAGGAAAAAAAAAAAGAGTTTCTTGCTCTCTGATCCCCGTTCTCCTCCAGGGAAGCCACCCCTGTTTGCTGTGTCTTGGGTCTCCGATGGGAGACGTTTTGTTCACAAAAACACTGACACCCAGACACACACCGCCTTTTATGCTTTTACACAAACGGAAGCCCATGTATCCGTCTTTTGCGTTTTGCACTTAAAGTCCGGGATATTTCCCTAGGACTTTGTAACGGCCACATGTATTGTCCCCCTCTTTTTAAGAGCTGGTTAGCGTCCTCGGACAGGATGGCTATTTGTTTGTCTCCCTCGCCCCCCATCGTCCCCTACACTCCGGCCCCCCACAACCCGAGCCAGATCTCAGGGTTCCTGGCCCTTTGCAACGATACAGGGACCGTGCACCGCTGGAAGATAAACGTACAGACGCACCAACACAGGTTTTCGAAAAAAGTCGGGGGGATTAGTTGAGTCGCCAACACTCCTGATACTGTGGAACAATGCGCATCTAGATTCTAGAACAAAGCCCCGAGGGCTGGGGCCTGGGCCAAGATTGAAAAACGGTGCTGCGGCTCCACCAGCAGCCAGGAGCCCCCAGCACATGGCTGCAGTGGGGCGTGGGGGTGGGGTGCTTGTGGCAAGACCCCTAGCGGCAGAGCCCGAAGAAATACAGCGGCGGGGGGCGGGTCCCCGGAAGGCATCGCGCGGGCGGGGGTCCAGGGTCCACAGCAGTGATAACGCAGGTTCTGCAGTTTGCAGAGAACTACGAAGGTCACGAAATAGGCACGATCCCACCCGTGCATTCTCGTTATCCTCCTGAGATGGGAGTCATTCGATCCATTTTGCAAAAGGGGCCACTGAGGCTCTGAGAGGTGAAGCGCATCGCTGGAGACCGCGCAGCAGCTGGTAACTGGAGCGCAGCAGGACCCGCACCCGCACCTCCGTCTCACTGGGGAATGCTAGCTACCAGTATCATGTGGCCGAGGGCCCGGGTCAGCGCGGGGTCCCAACCAGCCTGAGCGAGGCCAGTGGCAGAACTGCCGCCGTCTGGGCGGGTCTGTGGGGGTGTAGGTGTCTGCACCCCGGATACCCCTTCCCCCAGCCCTGCCGCGTGAAGTGGGAAGGGAAGGGAGACCGAGGGCTGACGACCCTTTCGCCCATCTTCGGCACAGCGGGGACTGCCGTGGAGAGGGCGAGGATGGGAGCTAGGGAAGCAGAGTGGGACAGAGGCCAGGAAAGAACTAAGATGGCTAGAGACGAGCCGAGACACCAAGGGCGGACTGTGGCCGAGTCCGGGGACGGAGCGGGGGCGCCGAGTCTTCTAGGATGAAGTAGGCAAGGCAGTCCTTCCTAAAGGTTTCGGTGTCCTTCCTAAGCCTGACGCGAGGGTCGAGGAACCCAAAACGATGCGTCACGGATGCAAGGCTCCGGGCAGAATGGGATGTTGGCGGCGACGTGGAAAGGGTCTCCCTGGGTGGAGGAGGAGTCCTCTGAGGGGCGGACAGACGTGCGACCTGCGGAACGAGGGCAGGACGCAGGCGGCCGTAGGGTGCACAGGACGGGGCAGCAAAGCGAGGACCTGGGGTCGATCCGAGCCACCTCCCCCCCCCCCCGCCCCACCGCCTGTGCCTGGAGCCGAAAGAGATCAGGGCTATCAGGTCCCCAGAGACTGCCCCCTTACCATTCGAGTCCAGCTCGGGTTACTGGCCGGGCCTGCTCCCTAAAATATGTATGAGGCTTTTGCGGGTGCAATTTCGCGGCCCCTCCCGGAGTGGGGTTGGGGGCGCCGGGGTGCGCCGGGAGCCAAGGGAGGAGAAAGCCGCGCTGGCTGGGGCCGTCTCGACTTTCAGCAGCGCATTTAAGAAAAGGTGGAAACTGGATCTGTGTCGGCGGCGCCCCCGCCCCGCCAGCACCGACGGCCGGACCGCGCGGCCCGATGGCTCGCTTTGCTCTGTGCGGTGTCTGGTTCTCAACAGCAGGTGAATGGGCCCGGGCGGGGCGCGCGGTGCACGCGGGCGGGGCGCGCGCTATAAAGGGGGTGCCGCAGGCCGCGGCGGCCAACTCGCAGCTTTGCAGTCCCTGACACACCGCGCCCCTACCACCCAGCATCCCACGGCCCTCGGGGACCAGGTAGGGCTCGTGTGGGGATGCAGCCAGGGAAGCTCAGAGCGACCTGGCTGGTCTGGGAAAGTGTGCGGGCCCGGGAGGGGTTAATGTGGACCCCCCCACCCCCACCCCTGGGATCTCTTGGGCCCCGTGCCTTGCTCAGGATCTCCCCCGTCCGGGTCCTGAAGCACCTCGCCCTAATCTGGCTGCGTCGAGAGGGACACCAAGGCCCCGCCAGCCAGTTCGCCTGGGGTGAGAGTTTTGCCTCCTCCTCGAGCAGCGACATCCAGGGGCGGATCACGCCCCGCCCAGGAATCGGCCCCACGGATGAGTTCATATCCGCACCATCTCTCTGCGGGTCCTGGCTCCGCAGCGACGCGGATGGGAACTATGGAGCCCCTCCCCCCATCACCGCTGCCTACTCCCTCCCTTCGCACGGAACAGGGTGCTAACGGTCTTCGGTCTAATACAAGAGGCCTTTACATTTGGTGGGGGCATCGGCTAAGCACCTTCCTTTTTAGGGCTCCTCCACCGCCAGACCTACAGGGATCGGTCGGGAGGGCTAGAAGCTAAAAGGGAGGAAGACGGATTAACGTTTTATTTTAATCTGGTTTTGAACTGTGGTTGCCGTCTGGGGCGGTCAGGCGGGGCCGGGCCTGGGAAGGGCGCCCAAAGCAGCAGGGGGCGGGCACGCTCAGGATCCTGGGGAAGGAGGAAGAGGCCACCCCAACGCTGACAGCCTGGGAGTCTCCTAAACCCTGCCCCGCCTCTCGGAATACTCCGGTGGTATCCGAGCAAGGACCGCGGTGAAGGCTCTAATCCGTGCCCGCGCCCCAGTCTTGGCCCGCCCCTCACGCTCCCGGGGGAACCTCTGCCGCAGTGGGGGGAAGGGAGATGGGAACGGGTCTGGGGGCGGCTCCCCTCCCCCTCTCCCTTCCCGGACAGGCAGCCTTTGTTCCCGGCGGCGGCGGCGGCCAGACACCTGTGAGGCCGCAGAGCTGAGCGAGCGTAGGTGGGTGAAGACATGGCGCAGCGTCCCTCGTCCCCACTTCGGTCCTCCGCCCCTGGGTCGGGGCTGGCCCACTGAGACAACTCAGCCTTGCGCACCTTTCTGCCGGAAAGACTGCGGAGATCCGTCTAAGTGGCCCCAGAGTGCGTCTTAGCTCCAAGCACACTTCCCCTCCCCCAGCCCAGGATCGGATTTCCGAGCACGCTGCGCTACACACACCTCGGCTAGCTCCGGGCTCGGAGAGCGCTGGGATGGCAGGGCGTCGGGGCGCACCTCGGCCAGCAGCACCCTAGCCTGAGGGTGGGAGGCAGGGGCACCAGGCGGGCGGCGAGACCCCTTGGGGCAGGACCCGGCAGGACAGGGCGCGCAGGCGGGGCTCCCAGCGTCTCCGCAGTCCCCGTCGGGCGTGTCCTGCGCGGTGCACCAACCCGAGCCACATTCAAGGTGAATCATCCCGGGCCCGCCCCCTGCCCCTCCCCTGCCTCTCGGCACCTGAGCCAATGGTGCGGCGCGGGGGGCGGGCGGGGCTCCGGGGCGGTAAACCCTCCCAGAGTCATTATCCCTGCACTCGGTGGAGACGGCGCCTCCGCGCCGGGCTCCGCGGGCCTGTCCACGGCCGCGCCGTCTGAGGCACCTCGCGAACCCTTTTCCTGCGGCTCCCGACCCCTTGCCGCTCCTGCTCTACTCCGCCTGCCGCGCGGAGGTGGCTCCTTCTCAGGTGGCCGGGCAGGGGCCTCCCCCAGCGGACCTGTCACCCGACACCCAGGAAGCGCGCGGCCCCATCCTGGGTCCTCTTTGTTCCCCCGCCGGGCTCCGCGCTCGGGCGCCGCCTCCTCCCGCGTCGCGCTGGGGAGTTTCGGGGCGCCGCCCTCAGCCCGGCCCGGAGGCGCCTCGGGTTCCGTCCATCCGGCCCGCTCCGTACGAAGGCCCTTTATGCCTTGTTTCTCCCGGGTGGACTCCGCGCGGAGCCGGGAGGCGGCGGCGCGCCCAGCCCGGAGCCGGCGCAGGTGAGTGTCTGGGGCGGGGCCGGGTGGAGCCAGCGCCGGGCGGCGTAGAGACGGGGGAGGCGGGCGCCCCGGGGCCAGCCGTGCTAGCACCGGGGCTGCGGGCGGGCCGCCGGGCAGGCGGGGTCCGCTCCGCGCGGCCGGCCTTCGGGGATGACGCGGCAGAGTGCAGCCTTCCGGCCGAGGCGCCCACGCGGCCCCGTGGCCCCGGGTCCCCCGGGGGAGACTCGCGTGCCCAGCGCTGCGCCCCCGCCCGAACCGCCGCGCGGTTTCAGCGCTTTCGATTGTGCTTGGTGAGGTGCGTCTCGCGAGGGCCTCGGCACCGCGCTGGGGAGGCGCCCGGGGGTCGCGCCGGCGTTTCGCCGCCCTAGTGGGCTCCGGTGGAAGCGCAGGGCTGCGAGGCGGGCGGCGACTCGGGCTGGGGAGCTCCTGCTCCGAGGGCTAGCTAGTGCCTTAAGCCCCGTCTCAGGGCTTCCTGGCGGGTCTTTACCGCTCCTGTGTCCGCAGAGCGGCCCCGCCCAGTCCCGGCGAGGGGGTGGGGAAGCAGCTCTCAGACCTCCAGGTCAGCTCTGCTTCGCCGCGGCCCTTCCTGGGGAGCACACAGCTGAGACCCGCCCCCCGCCCCGACCCCCACTCCTGTGCGCGCTCGCGAGCACGCGGCCCCCCTGGGCCCCGCTCCGGGTTGGGCGGCTGGACGGCGCGCGCTGGACGCCTCACCAGGGCGCGCATCCTAGGAACTGAGCTGTGAGGGTGCGCGGCGGATCAGGCATCGCTCGATTTCGCGGAGCCTTCCAGGCTGAGACATTCGCCTTCCCTTCCCCCAGTCCCTGGCCTCCCCCCACACTTCGCATAGACGTACCCGCGGGGGGCTGGGGGCGCTAATACTGGCTCAGAGCGATTAGAAGCCGGGAGCCCTAATCAACCTCCCCGCCCCCATTGGTGAGGTGAGAATCCAGCTCTCCGCGTTCTGCCCGGCTTCGCAAATCTCTTGAGGATTAAAAGTCCGATTTTCCTCCTGGGGGCCAGGTGGCGGCTGTCTACGCGACGCCCCTGGTCCTCTGGCGGTGTCACTGGGTCCCACCAGGTGCGCACCACGCTCTGCCTGTCCCGCAGTGAGCCCTACGCGCACCAGATCGGCAGGCCTCCAAGCCGAGGCTAAGCCTTCCAAGAAATCTGTCCTGACTGCGGACTGAGCAGCCCCAAGGGAAGGTGGCCCCACACCCAGCTCTCAGCCGCGACCGGCCCGTGCATTCCCCGCGAGGCTCCTGCTCGCGGAGCTGCAGCCTCCGCTGCCTGTTTATCGTTCACGGTCGCCCCTTTATGCACTCTATGACCTGGCCCTGTTCCTGGGAGGGGAATGGGGGGGCCCCTGAAGACGGCCTTGTGCAAAGAAGAAAAAATTCCGGGGTACCATTCTCACTTGTGAGAATTTCGTTTATTCCTTTTCCCGTTCGAGGCGGATTAAGGGGGCCCAGTGGCTCCTGTCGTGAGCCCGCACAGCTCCAGTCACCGCGTTGACGGTGGCTGCGTGGCGACTAGGGCCTCGTTGCAAAAAGCTTTGGGCCCCTCCGCCGGGACCTCGTGAGGAGACAGGGCGGCAGGAACCACGCCCTGGGCATGTCCGAGAGCCCCAACCTCCCCCAGCCTCCAGCCCCTTGGTCATCCGGGATATTCGATGTATACCAGAAGGACCAGGACTGGGCTGGGCTTGGGTGGAGCAGCTCGAATCCTGGACTCAGGAATCGTTGCTCAGATGCCAAGCGGTGAACCACCGCGCCTCTGATGGTGAAAAATCCCGGATCTCAGAGTACTTAGGGCCTCGGGTCCCAGTGGCTCACCTCTAGGGACTCCCCCATCACTAGAAGGGAGCACAGGACCTACCCCGTGTGCCTGGGTGACTGCGTGGAGGGAGGGAAACCTCTAGAGGAAGCGAGACTCAGAGCTGTCTGAAGATGGTCCTTAACAAAGGTTAGGAGTGGTGGACACACACACACACACACACACACACACACACACCCCGTGAGACCCTCAAGTACACTAGGTGCTTTGGTGGCACTGTCTTGTTGGCCTCCCCACCCTGGCCTGCAGGTCGGGTCTCGGGTCCGCGCCCACCAGCTCGGATGCTCTTTTCTTTGCCTGGAGATCACTCCAGGCCAGGGTGGGAGACGGGGACCATCCTGCTCCACCACCTTCCCGGCATCTTCCTGCTCCCAGAGTGAGTTTCTGTGCCTTTGGATCTCAAGGTCAGGGTCATGTCCCCCGACACACCTAAGGGCCAAGGAGGTTGCTCAGAGGACTCACCTTGAGCCATAGGCCTCAAGTTTTCCATTTTGACCTTTCAAATGAGGCTTTTGTTGCTTATGCCCTCCCACCTCTCCTTGTTCCCCATTTTGGGAGAGCGGGGTGACCCTACTTCCCTAGGGTCGGGCGGAGGCCGCCCCGACTGAGATGGAAGAGGTGCAGCTGGGCCCTGGGATGGATCACCGCTGGGGAGGCGGGTGTGGCGCCATCCGCACTGCGGCACTGGGTCTTGCCGCATTTGCGTTCGCAGGGGTGAGGCAGGCGCAGGGGAGGAGCCTCGCCCAGCTTTGCCAGAGAACAGGAGGCTGGAAGGGGATTTGGCCTTGTAAGCCGTTCTCTGCACTCTCCCAAGTCAATTGCAAAAAAAAAAAAAAATGGGGAAAACAGGCCAAGTATCCCCACAGAGATGCCACAATTAGTCAGAAGGAGCACCCAAGCCCCTGGCGACCTGTCACAGGGCTCTCTTTACCTGTGGTCTCATTGATTTCCAGGGCTGGGGAGAACGGACTCTGTAACTACAGCCTTCTGTTCTCAGGCGCCCTGGGTTGCCTATTGCCAGGCTAGTGCCGTGTTGCTCCCCCATCTCCCAGACCACCCCCTCCCCGCCTCCAAAGAAAAGAAAGAAAAAGAGATTTCGGCTTCTGTTTAAGTACCCCAGTAAGGCTTCTCAAGGATGATGTGCACCCCACCCCCCACCAGCAGGATTGCCTGGGTACCAATTAAAATGCAGATTTTGGGGTGGGCCCATAATCTGCATTTCAAGGGCCCCTTTGGGGGAGTCCGATGGTTATTTATCTCCTGAGCTCTGTGGTTATCTAACTACCTCCACTGGACCACAACCTTCGCTGAGGCTCCCACCACCCAGGCTGGGAGATATCCTGTCTCTTCTCCTTTTCTTCAGCTGCGTTCAGAGTTGAAGTGGGGGAAACTGAGGCAGAATGCCGGGGAGTGACTTTCCAAGACCTCGGTCCCACTGTTGGCCTCTGGAAGATTAGAGCCGAGCAGCGGCATGTGCTGAAGCAGGACAGGAGTCTCAGCGGGTTAGGGAGGGTGGTGCACTGAGCAGCGAACTGGGTCCCTTGGGCGCGTGTGATGATGGCAGCGTGGGTAAGGATTTGGCAGAGGTGTGAGAGGCAGGCAGTCTCCTAGCAGCCCTGAGGTCTCGGAGAGAAGCATCTACCAAGGGGTTTTTATAGTTTCTGGGCCAGGGGTGCTCTCTCTGACCACTTCAGGGTGCTTTTCTAGCTATCTTGACCCCTGGGCTCCAGGTTGGCCTGGAGTAAGTAGGCCGGAGTTCCCCCCAGCCCTCCTGCCCTGGACACCAGCTCCCCTGGGACAGACCTCTCCCTCCTTCCCCAGGCCGCTTGGCACCTGGGGCAGGAGCCGCCACGGCGACTTCTCTCGAGGCAGCCACTCTGGCAACCACTGATGCAACCCTTTCCGCCATCTCCCTTGCCTCCCTACCTCTGCTTTCCTCTGCAGTCCCCTCAGAGCCAGCAGAAGCCTCTCTCCTGGCTGGATGGCAGCAGTGCCTCAGCTCCCTCCATGCTGCCTCCTTGGCCACGGGGCTTCCTGCCCGCCTGCCTTCCTGTCCCGGCCACAGGCCTGCAGCAGAGATGCCCAGCCTGGGCAGTTCACAGTCTTGTCTGGTTCGGGATGGGATTTCGGGGAGCGGCAGGTTCGGTTTGCCCCCTGGAGCTCCGTTTCTGCCACGGGGCTGGCTGGGGGATGGGCAATGGTGGAGACCAGGGCATCTTGGAGCAGGACTGGTGGTGTCTGCCTAGAGGCCAGAAGGGGCACCCTGGAAGTCCCACTGGTCGCTGCCTACTTGGGGCCTGGCATGATGGGCAGAGAGGTGGGTCTGGCTAGCTGCCTGACACTCTGAGCTCTGAGCAAGGTGGGCTGGGTAAGGGTGACGGGACTGGCGGGCCTTGAGGTTGAGATTAGAAACACTTTGAAATGGACATCTCTGCCCACCGTCTCCCAAGCCAGGAGATCGGCCCTTCTTTCCCACTGTCACTGTCTCCTCAAAGGTCATCTTGGGACAAGCATGTCAAGCCTGTGAAGGGGAGGGGTGAGGAGAGCCTCTGGGAGCCAGGTGGGAGTCTCTCTGCAGGGTCCGAAGGCCGGAGAGCGCGACTCCTGTTCTGTGTATGGCACTGGTAGAATTCACTGTGAACAGTCTCGGTCAGTGAATTACCGAAGGGCCATAAACAGAGCAGAGACAGATCCGCGAGTGTCTCAGGAGCACCTCACCCTTTTAGCCCCCACTTGGGCCTGGACGTCGGAAACGGGCTGCTGCCAGGGGTCTGGGATGCCGAGAGCCCCTCCGGCACGTCCCCAGGGGGCCCGCACCAGTACCATCTGCTTGGCCGATTTTGGCACTAGCACATTTTTGCTTGTGTCTCTTCGCTCTGAGCAATCATGTGCAGTGCCAATATGGGAAAAGCGGGCACTGCAGCCACGTTCGCCTCCCCTGCGTCTTCCTGTGTCCAGGCCTCGCTGTGTCCTCGCTGGCTCCCTGGCCCATCTGGCTCAGCCGCCGTGAGGGCCGCAGCCCTGTGGGCAGCCAGATCGCCTTACACTGCCTGGGGCCACAGCCGAGCTGGGAGTCCTGCAATCTGAGCTGGGCTAGCAGATGGGGCCGCCTCCCGCGAGGGAGGTGGGGTCACCATCTGTAGGGCCAGCCTGGGTGGTGCCATGGGTCAGAAAGGCTCTGCTGGGCTCCCGACACACCCTTGGGGTGAGACCTTGGCTGGCAGCACAGGGTCTGGCCTTCTGCTCAGGAGCTGAGGGTGGCGGCGGCTCCTGGCATTGGGGCGCCCGTGAGGTCAGGCCGGGTGATCCTGGGGCTCTTGTCCCGGGCAAAGCTCACTATGGAGTGGTCATCTGGACAGCACTGAGAACAGGGTCCTTGCTGGGCTTGGAGTTGGAGTGAGTGGTTCCCGCCCTGTCTCTGGAAGGTTCCGGGGCAGGGGCCGGTGGTCTTCACATGCCACACTGGAATGTGGCTCCCTGGGTCCCTGTATTGGGGCTACGATTATTGAACTTTCCCCATCCATCGCTGTACCGGGTGACATTACATATTTCATCTTGTCGATCCCCAGCACAGCCCTGTGGGGTGTGGAATTTTTAAAGTCATCTTATAGATGGGGAGACCGAAGCTCTGAGAGGAAGGGCCTGAGTGAACAGGTCAACTGGTGAGTGGTGGAGCTGGGCCAGTGCGGCTCTGCAGTCACTGGCCACAGCTTAGGTGGGCCAGCCTCACCGGCAGGTTTTGTGTGCTGGTCCCCCCACCGCCCAGGGCTTGGAGGCATCTCAGCCCTGAACCTAAATTTGAGCTTGGGCTCCCAAGGGTGTCCCAGACAGCAGAGAATGAGGCTCAGAGGCCTGGACCCAGACTGGAAGAGCCTGGCCAGAGTGAAGCCTGGTGACCACTGGTCAGCAAGAGGCCCGCTGGCTGACCTGGGACACGAACCAGCAGGGGGCTGTCATTGTCCCAGCCCCCGAACGAGCTGCTTTTCTGTGTGTGGCTGGGGCCATCAGCGGGAGGATGGCAGGATCTAATAGGCAGCTCAGCTGGGCTAACAACCCCTCCTGCCCAGGGCCCTAGGGATGCCCTGCATGTGTGAGAGACAGGGAGGAGCCCCCCATAGTCCCTCCTGGGTGTGGTGGCGGTGTCCCTGTGCAGAAGCTCTTCCAAGCCCTGCAGAAAGGTGTTTGCTTATCTCAGGCTCGGGGGAGGGGCTTCTGCCCTGCGTAGCTTCCCCTGCAGCTGGATCTCCCCCCTCTGATGGCCCAGTTCCTCCACAGTGC
The DNA here is from genome assembly GCA_004027375.1 of Macroglossus sobrinus. Classification (NCBI taxonomy): domain Eukaryota; kingdom Metazoa; phylum Chordata; class Mammalia; order Chiroptera; family Pteropodidae; genus Macroglossus; species Macroglossus sobrinus. The sequence goes on along the minus strand of PVKZ01000709.1, from coordinate 308,006 downwards.
CGGGCTGGCCCCTGCTCATCCTGTCTCAGCTCCCGCCTCTTCTCCAGAGCTAAAATGGCTGAGCTGCCTGAGAACCGCCCTCCAGCCAGCGTCCATGGGGCAGGGAAGACGGGAGTCCTCGGCCTGGATCAGAGTGACCCCTGGGGGTGGGTGTGGGCACAGAGACTGAGCAAGTGGGGTCGGAAGGCCCCTGGGCCTTACCGTTTCTGGAACGTCCCTGGACCTTCTGAAATGTCTGGCCACATTTCTGTGCCTTCCTGCCTAGCAGGGAAGGGGGCCCTTCCGGCCTGAGGACAGAGCAGCTGTCCCTCAGACCTGGGGTGGTCTGCAGCGGGGCTCCACTTCTTCCTGTGGCTTTGCTTTTGCGCCTCACACCTGCCCAGGTGGGCGCCTTTGCTGAGCCCTGAAGAGCAGGTGCTGCTTGGGGGTGCAGAAGAGCCAGTTTGTGTCTCCGGCCTCCACGCCCCGCTGCCTCTGGGGGCCTAGCTCCCCACCCCGGGCAGTGAGCTCACCCACAACAGTGACTAGCCCCGGCTGGGACGCTGCAGCCGGCTCTCCTTCCCGGGATCAATTTCCCGGCATCTGGGTGGGAAATTCTGCCTTCGTGCCTCATCGCCCTGTCCAATGGGGCCCGAATTCTCCTTTGCAGGTGTCCCAGGAGAACTGGACAAAAGGCTGCACCACACTCCACAGGCACCTCTCCGTTTGGAGGTGTTTATTCCATCCAATGCCCCGTACCCTCCAGGAATGACTACCGTCTGATTTACGTCTCTCCTGCTGCCGCTGAGAGCGTTTGCTTGTCGGAGCGGGAAGGTGTCTGGGAAAAACTTTGCTTCTGATTTTTCGTGGTTTTCAAGAGCAGCCACTCCAGGGTTTCCACATCCCCCACGCAGGGCCTCTTGCTTGTCTGGGGTGCTGGGAGCTTTTGGAGGGCCCGTGTCGGGTGGATTTGCCAGACTCCCGCCCCTCCCCCACCACTGCATTTGCTCTTTCAATCCCGGCCATTATCCCAGTCCCTGCCCTGGCTCTGCGAAATGCGATCCGGCTCCATTGATCGCTGGCAGGGGCTGCGGGCTGCTGCCAGTGAAGCCGGGTTGGTGCAGCCTCGAAGGCCCCCCCCCATCCATGGTGATGCCCGCCCCACCCAGCGCCTCAGGCTGCCCTGCTGGCGGGAGAAGGGGCTCGGCCCTTCCCACCACACACAAACACACACACACTCACACACACACACACATGCACGCACACTCACACCCGCACACTCCACTGGGGGCGGGAGGAGCTTCCTGGCCAAGTTGCTGGCCCCTGGGAATACCCTGGACCTAGAGCCCATTCCTGTGAGTGTCCCCACACAGGCTTGCACACCCCACGGTCTCGCCTTTGCCCAGTTCTGTAACCTTGACCACCAAGCTGGTTTCTCTCCATGGAGGAGTCTCTCAGCCCCCAGGCCTGAGCTGCCGGCCCTGTGGGGACGCAGAGGTGCCCCATCCCAGTGCAGGAGATGAACCTTGGGTGAGCCAGACCCGAAGGTGGATTGGTCTGTCTGCATCTCTGCTCTTCCCAGTGCATCCACCAGTCAGCCTCACTCCCCACCGCGGGCAGGAAGGGTGGTGGCTGTCGTCTCAGCCCCACCGAGGGCCAGAGCCCTGCGGGACGGGGAGTCCCAGATGGCTTCCTCCCTGGCTCAGGCTTCTGGTTTGGAAATCGGCCCACTTGTGATTGGGTCTTACCACCCAGGGGACGTTAGGGCAATTAAGTCCTTTCAGCGTTTGGGGGGCTGGGCCTGCAGGCTTTAACGCCCCTCGAGAAAGGACCTGATTGCAACTGGGGGATGTGGACACAGTTGTGTTGTCCTTGGGGTCAGTTACTGGACGCCTGGGGAGGGGCCCCTTTGGGGAGTCACGTTGCGGCCCAGCCCCCAAGGGTGTGCGAATGTGTAGGGCCGGTACGTGTCTGCCTGGTGGGTTTTGTGGTCAGGAGGAGGCTGCGTGGACAGGATGCTCAGCTTGGCCCATTCCTTCCACCGACTGGCCACGATGAGTGACATCTGTGCCCAGAGAGACGGACCTGTGCCGGCCCCGGGGGAAGGCCCCAGCCTGGTGTTCGCCCACTGCCTTCCGGAGAGAGGACACGGCCAGTGCCGTGATTTGCCAGTTTGGGGCTTGATGGGGGAGAGCGTTAGGTTCAGAACTCTCACCTTCCTCCCTGCGTGGTGGGGCCACTGGTGAGCTCTGGGCCCTGGGGAATGCCTTGGGAGGGGTCTCCCTGGGTCAAGGGGGATGGCGACAGGAGGACCTGGGAAGCAGCAGAGCACGGCCCACTCTAGCTGTCTTCTCCCTGGAGCCCAGTTTAGAGGTGTGCCCTCCGGGGTTCCCGGAGAGCAGGTGGGTACAGCCCCCCGGGCCCGGCTGGGTCCTGCTAGCTGCCACCTGGGTGTCCGCTCCATCCCTGCACAGTGGGACAGCACAGGGACTGAGGAGGGGCTGGGCTTCCACACACGGGCAGCAGCAGGAAGGACGCCACGGTGACCTTGTCATGGGTGTGCGGAGGACACCTGCCTGGAACGCCTGGGACCGCGCTGCCCGCGCCGTCTCCTCCTTGGCACGGGCCGCGGCCTCCCCGGGCTGCGCGGCCGCCACCGCCGCCTGCCTCCCTCCGTTTTTGGCAATGGTAGAACTCGCACTGGTGAGGTAATGGGACCGGTGGTTCTAGACTTGCCAACTACGGCGCGAGGGCTCAGCAGGCGTTCTGCAGCTGGCCGCCAACCGAGGACCCACGCCACGTGGGGCCTGCCGCCCCTGGGAAGTAGGGATGGCTCTGGTCCCCAGGCCGCCGGGCAGTGGCAGAGGTGGGTGCAGCTGGAAGTGACACTCGGTGTTTCCCTGCATCCCCCTGAGGTCACAGGTCCCTGAGTCAGCGGGGTGGGGCGGGCACATCCTCTGGCCTGTGGGATGCTGCCGGGAGGACTTGAGGTCCAGCTCGAGGTGAGGGAGCCAGGGAGGGGGCTGCGTAAGGATGGACAGTCTGGAGTTCAGGCGCCCTCACCCAGCGTATCCCCTGGGTGGTGGACCTCCTCGCCCACAGCCTTGGAAGGCCCCGTTCAGGGCGGGCTCTGAGGGAGGGTCTCCTTCCTCCCTCACACCAGCTTTCGGGCTAGTGGCTGAGGGGGTGAGGAGACAGGGCTGACCGCGCTTCTGCAGGCATCCGGTAATCCTGCTGAGGCACTGGAGGGACAAATGGGACAAAGGCCCCCAGAGACCGGAAGGGTTTGTGTGAGCCACTTGTATAAGTGTAGGACTGGCCCCCTGGTGGCCCATGGGCTGGACCTCTGCCTCCAGCTGCAGCCCTGCGGTGTGGACCCCCTTTGGTGGATGCCTCGGAGCCTGGTGACAAAGCCCACTCCCGGGGCAGCAGTGGGAGTCCCTGACCCAGGCCACAGAGTCGGGGACCTGGCTTAGGGCTCGGGTCAGGACGAGTGGGAGCGTGGGGGGCAGCCCTGCTGGGGAATGTCCTGTGTTTACAGAAGGCTCTGGACAGCTGCACAAGTGCGGCAAGTGTGGACGAGTGTGTATGTGTGTGCATGCACCCGCTCACCCACAGTGAACAGGACAAATACAAATGCAAAGACCTTTCTCTTCCTCCCCAGCCCCAGGCCTGGCCAGACCTCCATTTCTGGGGAGGCCCCATCCCTGATGCTCCAGCTCTGCCCCCACCAACCAGCTCTTCCCCTCAGACGGTCATCACTGGCTCCGGCCTCTGGGACCAATGCGGGAGACAGGGCCTCCAGGCCTCCCTACGCCCACTCCAGGTTCCCCCAACTCCACGCTGCTGCCACCCTTCAGGAAGAGCAGGGCTGAGTAAGGATGCCGGGTGGGAGAAAGTAGGCTGGGTGGGGGGTGTCCCCAGAAGAGGGCCTCTGAGCCTGCAGAAAGAAAGAGAAGGGACTGTCCCCCCACAGGCTGCGAGTCCTTCTAAAAAGTGCCTGGTAAGGTATGTGCCAGGCATGAGGATGTGGTTTTGTGCCTTGTTGCCAAACATCAAGCAGTAACCGCATAGCAGGCACTGTCTATGCCCAGGGCCATGGCCTGGAGCAGGCAGGGAGCAAGGGCGTCAGGGGCACCCTCCAGGCCTGGGAGGGGGTCCCTGGAGGATGAGTGGGACTTGAGACTTGGAGGAGGAAGGGAAAAGGAAAGGAGACCACTGGAGGAAGCACCGATTTTCTTAGGGACCGTGCCAGGCTGGAAGGCAGGCCTTTGTCGCAGGCCACCTTTGTTCTGGAGCCCGAGGGCAGTGGGGGCCGTGGAAAGCAGAGGGCACGCGATGCTGCGCACATGGAGAAGGAATGAAGGCGATGGGATGAGAAGCGAAGTCCCTGGTGGAGTCGAGAGTTCATGGCGGGGAATATGATGACGGCCTGCACAGGCGGAGGCTGTGGGGCTGGATTAGAGAGAAATTACCTACAACAGACTTCTAGAAGGTGAGTGGGGGCCCCATGTCCTCCCCACAGGGCCCGTTCTTAAGCCTCTGAGCAAGCAGACAGGGAGGATGCGCCGAGGTGACACACACCAGTGGGCGCGACCCAGGGGCGCTTCGCCGTCTGCACGGTCGCAGCGCCCCGGGTGCCCGCTTAGCGGTAACCGGTCAGGCGAATGATGTAATTAGAATGAATTTACGGTCGCAGCCAGGGCGGGAGAGCCGAGCGGGCCAGGCGCCCACCTCCTTCCGCGGGCCCCTCCCCCTTGCCTTCTCCCTCGCTCCAGACTGGCCAAGGGAGGGAGCAGACAGAAATGAGATTATTCTGGGCCCTTGGCAGGGCGTAACAAAAAAATTGAGGGGGGAGGGGCTTCAGACAGTCATAAAAGCTACCGATCTTTTGGCACTTAGTAGGTGCTGAATTTTCATTTCAATCACTCCTCAACCGCGGGCCAAGCGGGATCAGAACAGGAAGCAGTGAGGAGCAGGGCAGCTGAGCCCTGGCCGTGAACCCGGGAGCTGTGAACCGCTTCTCCGCTGGTGGGAGGGAGCTGTGGCTGGTGGGTACCCGCGTTCTCCACGTGGCCTCTTTAACCACTGCAGGGTCTCTCGCCTTTCCTGGGAGTGGTGTGCAGGTAGCAGCAGCAGAACCAGGGCGAGGGTGTGGGGGTGGGGCGGGGCAGGCCTGGGCACCCTCACCACTGTGGCCTCCCAGCCCAGCTCCACTGACCAATAAACCCAAGCGTTTACCTATTTTTTGAGGCACTATGTGCCCTGGCCTGCAATGCAGGCTCCCCCTTCACGCTCTGCTAGGATATTTGGGTGTCCTGGCCCCTTGCCTTTGCCCGGGCTCTCCTACTTGGCCTTGGAATCTGCAGTCTGGCAGCGTCTCAGATGCCCAGGGCACACCTCGCCCTCGATCCTGGCCGCCTCACTGGAAGCATCTGCTAGTGGGTCTGCTTCTCCATCAGCTGAAACCTGTTTCCTGGTGGTAGATCACCTCGGTCTGGAGGCCGGGCTGTGTCTCACTCATACCTGCGTGCCAAGGGCCCACAAGGTATGTGTGCAGCATGTGACAGACAGGGAGGCCCTGGAATTCGACAGGGTATTGAGTTCCAGCTCCCCACACTCTGCGACCCTGGGCGCCTCAGGGTCCTAGTCACCACAGAGCCCCAGCTCCCCAGGAATGGAAGGGGCCCGTGGTGTAGATAGGCCACGGGCTTCCCCTGAGGTCAAAGGCAGCATGGGGTCAGGCCCCAGCAGATGGCTTTAGCCTGAGGGCTGAGGTGGCAGGGGCCTCACCTCTTCCAAGTCAGGCAGCACATATTGTCCCCAGGCAAAGTGCCATCGAAACCACCTGTGACAGGCTCCTCCTAAAGACCAACCTTAATGCAGAAAGTAGGCAGCTGCAATGAGTCGGCTGATCCTCGTTTTGGATGCGAATGGCAAAGGCCTGGGCCTGCTTCTGGAACACACCAGCCTGTGTAGACAGGGCCTGTGCTGGCACACACAGCTCACTGGGGAGGTGGGACAGGCATGGCAACAACCCTGCGGGGCAGCGTGGGCAGATTCAAGCAGTACAGTGGGTAAGAGGTGCTGGGCACGGAAGGACTGGCCTCTGAAGGAACAGTCCCCCAGGCAGGGGCGGTCCCCCCACAGGCTCTGAGTGAAGGTAGACTTTGTAGCCTTGGAGGAGGGGATCTGAGGGAGAGAAGCAGGAAGCGGCCGGCTCAAGCCAGGGGACCAAGCGTGGCACAGTGGACCCTGGAAGGAATAAGCCGGAGCCAAGAGACGGCAGGAGGGAGTAGTGGCAGGAGTAGTGGAGAAGCCTTGATGCATCCTGCAGTCTGGAGGATGTCAGTGCTGAGGTGTGACCTCGTGCCTTCTATGGTCATTCGCCACCAGGAAACAGGCGGAGCATGTGGTTGACACAACCAGGACTGAACAAAACAGTGGGCTCAGTGGGGGTGAGTTTTGCCCTTCAGGGGGATATTTGGCAATATCTGCAAATACTTTATTGTCACAGCTGGAGGCAGGGTTGCTTTTGGCATCTAATGGGTGGAGGCCAGGGATGCTGCTCATTGCCCTACAATGCACAGGGTGGTCCCCACAAGGAAGAATGATCGCCCCAAATGTCAACAGAGCCGAGGTTGAGAAGCCAAAGTATAGAAGGATAGGTTAGAAACAGCAAGTTGACATCCAAGAAGAAAGAGTGTAAAACCCTATGTTTAGGTCAAACACAAAATCCGTTGTGCAAGGGCAAAAATGGAGGAGACTGGCCTGTACGGCCATGAAGGTGGAATAAAGATCTGGTGACTTTGGTTGACCACATGTTCTCCTGGGACGGCATCAAAAGAGGGACAGCATCAGGTCACAGGTGAGCAGGCCACTGTCTGTGCCTTGGTCAGAGTCTAGGACCATCTTCGGAGAGTGTGCTGGACCAGACCAGGGACAGTCCAGTCCTTTATTGCTAGCCCGATGATATATTTAAAGTGATATTTTAAAACCATTTTTCTTTTTTTTTAAATTCAGCTTTTTGGGTTTTCACTAGGGGGGTCATTCAGGAAATCTAGTCTACTTTATAATTGGAAACAGCTCATTGATGTCCAGATAAAGTTGGAATTGGAGACGTTAGCTATGAACAGGTTTGGGTGGGAACGTGAAGGCTATTTTCAAGTATTTGGAGGAATGGAGACCTTTAGAGTTCTCTATAACTACAGGGCAGATTTGACAGAGAGGCAGACTCTCTCCCACAGAACTTCCTAACTGGTAGATCAGCCGTTACTGATGATAGGTAAGTCCTCCCTCTCTGGAGACATCCCAGCAAAGGTGTGAGGAGCCTTACATGGGTCTGGACCAGATGCCTGCCACTGTGTCAGTTTACGCTTAGGCTGGTTCCTCACCCAAGTGGGGGGTGCCTGCAACTCCCTAAACTCCCCAGATGCGATCTAGGCAGCATTCAGTTCACACTTACACAGGCTTTTAAATGTAAGTGCTATTGTGATGAATAAACTACAAATTAATTGAAGAGTTTTGCATTCATGGTGGATGTGTCTTTCCTCAAACAGCAGACACGGGAAAGCCAGTCACTCTAGTTGCAGGGCTGGTGGGCTGTGAGGTTTGGTTGGAGGATCAGGGCCATACAACATACAAAGCTCTGCCAACATGTTGGCTGAAGCCCGACCTGAACCTCCCAGGAATGGGGGCCACTCCCTGAACTGGCTGCACTGGGGTTTCTCAGGGTGAGGTCAGCCAAAGAGGCAGCAGGCCTTGGGGATGGCGATGGAGGTGGCAGTGAAGGACCCCTTTTCCCTGCCAGGGACCCCGCACAGCCCCATCAACAGAGACACTTCTGGAGGATCTTCTTTGTGTGCTCCCCCAGCCCCCAATGTCATCTTCCCTGGAGGTCCTTAGCTTCTGAAACCAGCTTTCTGCCTTCTTGGGTCTCCTGAGAAGGCAGCGTGGGGACAGGTGGGGGCTGGAAACCTTTGGGATGAGAAGAGCAAGGATAACTTCCTGTGGATGTTATGGGGGATGTAAGGTGCAGACAGAGGTGCCCCTTGTGAGTAAACGGAACCTTTTGTTGCCACTGACAACCCTCAGGTCTCAAATGTCTTCCCTTTACGAAACCAAGACGTCTTGCCTTGGTGGGTTTGAACATGAAGTGCTTTTATTTTCTGCCGTCACTGCCTTGACCGTGTTCTGCTGACGCTTCTAGTTCCTTAATGACCTTCTGAGTGAATTTCATAACTTTGTAAACATGGTCCATCATCAAAGTCCAGACCACTTTGAAGCTTCAATCTCAAACTCAAATTTAACTCCACCATATTCTTCACTCCGAGGGAAGGCAGGATCACAGTGTGAGGAATGGGGCTGGTCTGCCTTGTAAACAGCTCCTCTCTTTTTGGTCTGCAGCCTCCGGGACTGGGGGATGGAGGCAGGTGGGTAGACAGGGTGGGGAAGGGGAAGCAGAAGTCATAATAGCTAAGCACTTTTTCTCAAGACCAGTGGCCTTAATGGCCCCTCTCCCAGTTCCCTGCAGGTCTGGTCTCGGAAGGGACCAGATGGGGTGGTGGCTGGGGTGGGCAGCTGGGCCGGTTTTGCCTCTTAGAAAGCCCTGGCAGAGGAGAGTGCCTCCTTGGACTGGCGAGTCTTTAGAGAAGGTGGGGGTTAGAAGGCGAGGGAGGACTCTGTCCTCAGTTGGGTGCTGACAGCCAGTCCCAGGAGAGGGGAAAAGCCCCATGCAGGTCCCTGCTTACGGTATGTCACCGATTGACAGTAGCCCCTCATACTTGTCTCCTCCACCCTTTCATGATCTGTAAATAAACTTAGATGTCACATTAGTTTAGCCCCTTTCAGAATATCTTCAAAATAGAGGTGTTTTAAAGTAATGCCAAGGTGTTAAAAGGCTAAGGAAGTAAGTAAAGCTATTGCTTTGGCCATAAAGATGCTGAATGTAAAATAACTTGGAGTTCCCTGAAACTTTTTATGCGAGTATTTAGTGCTTTCGAGTGACTGATGGCTTTTTCCTTTCTTCCAGTAACAGGAACCACTTCGCCAAGAGCAGAACTAAGTGAGAATCTTCGTCACATCACCAGTGTTGACCCCACAGTTGGCAAACGTGTGGCAGCCTTCATTTGGTCTTGATTCCTCATTCCTATTTTTATTTCATTGCTTACATCTTTTATGTAACCTGCTTCAAATTATTTTTGAGGGAAAAGTGTTAAAGCAACCTCTTTCCTTTTGGGGATGAGGAAAATGTTCTAAAATTAGATTATGGTCATGTTTGTACAACTTTGTGAACACTGAAGACCTTCAAGCTGTGGTATGTAATGGTATGTAAATTATATCTCAATAAAACTTTTAAAAAAATTTTGAGGCTATTGGAGATGGTGAGAATGCGGGTACACTGTTGTTACCCCAATGACCCCCTAATTACTGACTCAAGACATTCTAGGAGGGATCTTTGGTAGGAAAATGATGACCACCACTTGGTGGACCCGTAGCCTAGGTCCCTTTTCTACTGTGGCGTAAGCTTTGCAGCCGGGTTTGGGTCTCCCTGGCCATCACTGATTGGCTGACCCGGAGGTAGACGCGTGACTTCAGTTGACCAATCAGCAGCAGCCTCCTGAGGCTCCAGGGTGTGCTGCGTCCCAGCCCGGTCTGCAGCCTCCCTTTGCTTAGGCACCTCTGGTTTTCTGCTATTAACACTGGAAAAGTTTTGATGCTTGGTGGGCACCAGGCACTTCCTGCATCATCTCGTGCTGCCTGGGCAGAAGGCGGGCGGAGCAGTCCCGGAGGCCCATGCAAGCTGGGTCTTGCGGGAGGTGTTGGGACCCGCGTGGACGGAAGGCCACTGGGGCGAGGACTCACAGCCCGCAGGTAGCCCAGCCTGGACCAAGCCAACCTGGTGCGGCTCCTCATCCGTGGAACAGAATGACACTCTACTCAGCTACTTCATTAATGGATATCACCTGGGCCACTACACTTAGTTGCTTCAGATTTTTCATTATCCAGAGTTTAATAGCTGTTTAATACAAGGAGAACCCCGAGGGCCAGCGTAAAGAATCCTATTATGTGATTAGTCTTTTGTCAATTCAGAAAATATTTTGGGGCAAAAAAAAATGATTCTATGGCTGTTTTCTGCAAATATTTTGGTAGATTCTGGTAAATTTCAGAATTATAATTTATTTGGCTTAAATATTGCTCTATTAATATGGTTCTGGAAAGGGAAATACACAGGGTGTAAATGAAACTTTTCAGGTTTTGAGATTCTGGATGTTAAAGCCACGGCAGAAAGAGCTAGCTCAGGGAGCAGAGTGTAGTGGTGGGGATGAGCCCCACCCAGAGTCAGAAGTCTGGGTACAATGTCACCAGCCATGTGGCCCGGGGCCCCTCCACGCCTCTGGGCTTTAGCCTTCATAGCCTGAATGAAGGGTGGTGGCTAATGCCCCATAACCAGCTTGAAAGTTCTCTCCACGCAAGGGCACTAGGGAGCCCAAAGTCTGGGGCTTAGGCCCCACCGAGGGTTTCATAATCCACTACATAGCCAAGATTTCACATGGCCTCCATGCACAGAGCTTCTTGGGCTTTCAGATGAACTGATCTGGTTCTCATGTTTGAGCCCTGGGGCTTTTAAAAACCACAGCAGGATGTGTGCAACTGCTAATAATGCCCCACCTGTGTTCAGGCACCAGCATCATCACTCCCCCTCACCCTTGCTTGGTATGCTCTCACAGGGCCAGATTTCTCTTAGGGGTTAAATCGGCATTATTTGCACATCAAATTATTTAACAATGTTAACACTGGTGGAGGGTAGTTTTGCAGAAAATTTTTGAGTAATGAGAATGTGTGGCAGTGGATGTTTTAGGTTTCTTGAATTTCCTGATTGAGGAACCACTGGAAAAGGTCACTCACTCATCTGATGAGATATACTGAGTGCCTGCTCTATGCAAGTTCCTGTATTTATGTGTGTGTACATGTGTGTGATGAAAAGGCCCAGCCACTGGGAGGCTGTTCCAGGTGTGGCCAGCCCTGGGCAAGGACCATGGGTGGCACAACCCTTATGACCGGCTCAGAAAACACTGACCACTGACCAGCTGCACATGGGCTGAGTTCAGGACTCACCTGGACGTTGCTTTAAAAATGAGAATCCAGACGTGCAGCTTGTTTTCTGTTGCCTGCCGGCTGAGTGGCTGGCAGAGAACAGAGCTTCTAGAGACAGACATATCAGAGTCTGACCCCAACCTTCCACTTATGAGTTACGCATTTACCTTGGGAAGTTGCCGAGTCTTAGTTCCCACACCTATAAAATGGAATCTAATCTCCGTACAGGGCTGCGGAGAGGATTAGAAATAATGGGGTAAAAGCATTTTGCAGTGTCCTGCACAGAACAGCCATTTAGTAACTGGTAGTTATAACTACAGTTTCTTAAAGGGAAGATAAATTCAGAAGAAATTTGAATTGAGACCCAGTTAAGTTGTACCAACAATTTTTTACAAGTACATTAAATGTGGAGCGACAGTTTCTAGCATTTTCTCCCCAATATCATATAAGCTAGGAGAGCCTCTGGACAGGGCCGGGGTGGTGGGGGGTGTGGTGTGCAGGCCTTTCTTTGCCTTCCAAGGTGACTCTGGGTAAGTTCCAGTTTCTCAGGGGACCCTAGTTCTCCCTCTGTTGAATATTTCCCTTGCTCCTACCCCGCCTTCCCTCCAACTCAGCAGAATGCACTCCAAGACACCGGTACTTGACAAATGTTTGCTAACAGCCCAGCAGTGTTCACGAGGGAGCAGCTCAGATTCACTCAGGCCCAGCAGCCTTGGGAGGGGAATGGCAGGTGGAGAAACCTATGCTCCCCAGCTCTTCCAGCCAGAGTCCAGTCCTTAAGCCATACCTCCCACTCCGTACACCTTCCTCGTCTGTGCGGCCTCCACCATCTTAGGTGGATCTCCACCCAGAGCTTTCAACCTGGAACGAACAGCAGAGGCCAGGTGGGAGTGCACTGACAGGTGCCTTTGACACTGGCATCTGAGCATCAGCTGTGCTGAGACCACAGCCTGGCTGGAGCTGATGACCTGGGTGGCCCACAGCCCATTGAGATGGAGGTGGGAGGAGAAATGGGGGCTCTTCTCCCTCACCCCCTGTAGCCTTTGCTCCAAATAGCAAGTTTCAGTGTCCTTCCTGATGGGTTTTGGTGCTGACACCAAAGGGACCCACCACAGGCCTGGCACACCTCTGCCAGGCTTCAGGAGCATTACTGAGGAGGGTAGAGAAGCGGACAGGGAGGGAGACGCAGGAGGAACAGGCCCTCCTCCAGCTGAGCTGCAGTGGGAGTCAGCCTTGCCTGGGTCTGAGGCCCAGGGGATACTGGCAGCCTGAGCTCTTCTTACAGGGCCAGCAGTCCCTCCTTGCCCCTGCCCTGCTGCTTCTCGGCTCACTTACTGAGTTTGGAAAACTCCAGTGGTCACTAACATTGCCAATAGATAGATCTTCTCAGATGCGGGACTTAAAGCCAAGCGTTCCTAGCCCAGTCTCTGGGTTTCTGTGGACACCAGATCCTCGTCTGCAGCCTGGTTGATAAACTACCTAACACAGAGGACCCTTAAGGAGATGAAATGAGATGATGTACCTTGTTCCGCTACACCACTTGGCCCAGGTGGCACCTCAACACCCTGGGCTGTAGCGATCTGTTCATAGGACTCTCTCCTCCTCCCGGTTCTCATGGGGGGGCTGCCATGCTTTACTGACCTGGCACGTGGCCGGCATTCATAAAGTCAAACGAGACTGACCCGCGGGCCACATCTACAGGTGGGTTTTATTTTGCCTGCAAATTCTGTGAATTTTTATTTATTTTTGGAATCAAAAGATTCATACACAAATATGGACTCCTCGGCTTCTCTGGGACATATTGAAGATGGGGCTCCAGGGCCCACATTCCTCATGCTCGGGTGACACTGCCAGTCTGCTGGCACTCCGGAGAGGCTGTTCTCTTTAGACAGATGCTCTCCGCTCTGCTCATCTCCATCGTCCCCTTTTCTCTCATGCCTCCATCACTTCCACTTCACTCACTGATTTTACCTATCTGGTCAATGTGGGCAGCTGAGTTAGAAGCTCCTGTTGGTGACTTGAGCAGTAATGGAAGCAAAGGTCTCCACCAGCCCCACCAAGGAAAGTTTTCAATGCGTGCTTGTTGAAAAGGCGTCTGGGTCTTGCCAGGCCAACAGAATGTACTGCGTATAAGGCACCTCTGGAGAAATACTGTCCCCACGAGGAGGCACCCTAGATAACCCAGCTGTTTCATGGGTGGCCAGTGGCTGATCTGGTGTTTGGCTGATTTGGCTGTAATCAATCCTCTTTCTCTGGTCCATCCTCCTGGAGAAAATGGGCGATGGTGTGCCATCTGTGCAAGAAGGGAGAGAGGGCGCTGGCTTTACTGAGCCACTGTCAGCAAGGAAAACAACTCTGGCTTTCACTACTCAACTCTTCTAATCACCACCACCGAGAAACCGACCCAAACATCCAACAACTGAGAGAAAGAGAGGGGTGGTGAAGGTGGGAAAGAGGTATCAGTCCAGGCTGAGGCCCAGAGCGGGCACAAACATGGACGTGGAAAGCCACTGTGGGGTTTAGGACGGGCGTGACGCTGGGGGTGTGGCAGGACGCGCAGCTGGAAAGTTGGCAGTTACCACGTTAAAGCAGCGAGCTGGGAGGACCCAAGGAGGGAGGACTAAGGGAACGATTAATGGCTTGGGGCCTCTGCTTCAAGGACAATCCACTGCAAGACTGAACACTCCCGTGGAGAGAGACCAGAGAAACAGGCACCGTCACCTACTCTTTTAATGTGGGGTGCAATGAACCCCAAGGAAAAGATCTCCAGAGTAGAGGTTTTGAAACCATCTTTAGGATTCTTCAAAGAGATCCCTCCCCGCCAGGTCGACGTTTTATAAAGCTGCTCTGCTGACAGAGGATGGCAGGAGAGCCTGACCGACCCTGCCCCAGCACCCCCGACAGAGCTCTGCAGCACCCAGCAGCGCAGTTCAAAGACCACTGAGCTTGAGGACAAGCACCTGCAACAAAGCAGAACGAGCCACTGCAAGAGAGGCCCTAGCCGCCAAATGCTCCTATCGAGAGAGACAGTTCCACTTCCTGTTGCCACATTTGAAACTATTTATTGAATGAGGCAGTAATAGACAGAATGGAAAACGACACAGGATCCATGCTCTGCTACTTGGGTTTTGCTTTTCTTCTTCTTCTTGGCAATTTCTCAAACTATTAGGAGGTTATTTAACCACAAAGGAACATGGACTTTAAAGTCCCTGGACAGCGTCACAATGATGATAAAAAATAATAATTAAAAAAATAACAAATTGTAGAACTAGGACTGTTTATATGTAAATTTCCCTTCCCCTCCCCCCCATTACGTACAGAAAAAAAACATACAAAGAACATCATATAGTTTTATATAAAACAAGCAAATACAAGAATCTGAAACTTTTCTCAAAGGCTGAGCAAGACGTGAATAATCTTTTCATGTCCATTAAAAAAAAACACGTTACACGCACTATCACCCACGGGGGCCCGGGAGGAGGGAGGAGAGCTGTCCCTGTGCTCGAGGGGCCGAGACTGGCCTCTCGAAAAGTCAGGTGACGCTAGCCACTGGACACTCAGGGCTTGCAGCTAAGAATCAGTGTAGTCATCACACAGGGCTCACGGGCCAACGAACACCCGTGAGGAGGAAGCTGTGCGGGGCCGGGGCCCCCCAGGATGCGTCTGGGACTCCTGCAGGCTCCGTCCTGAAAGGGCCTGACCCAGGGTGTCACCGCGGTCCTTGTCTCTCCTAACCCGTCCCCCACTGTGACGGCCGACCTCCCTGAGCCAGGTGCCAGTCAGATCGGTTAAGCGACAGGAAAGGAGAAAAAGGCTCCCTCTGCTGTACCCTGGTCTTTGAAGGACTTTCTCCCCCTCCTTCCTTTCCCCTTCCAGCCCCTCCCCAGCCCCTCCCGTCCTCTCCCCCGCCACAAGCACACTCGTCGCACACGCACTCCTCAAAGCCTTCTTATTTCTCTTACCTTTGGTTCGCATACAAACCAAAGCGACAGTTTAAGAGTCGTGAAATCAAGAAGGCTTCCTGGGAAGGGGAGGAGATGGGAGGCCGAGGACGGCCCTCTTGTCCCTGCCCGGAGCGTTAAGAACATTCACCTGCCTGTGGCAAGGTCAGCACCTGGGCCAGCCCGAGGAGCTCTCAGCCGCCAGACCACGAGGCCCCTGGCCTTGCCAGCATCTCTCTTGACCCACCCTGTGCTGGCTCCTCTCTCCTCAGGTGAGTCCAGCAGGGAGAGTTCTGGGTGGCCACTGGGAGGCAGCTTTGGTGAAGGCCATGGTCACCTCCACCTGAGTTTGTCAGTAGCTCAACGCATGACCCTGGTATGAACAAAAATCAGGTGACTGTCTGGCCACGTACCTTACACCCACTAAACTGGGTGAATTGTTTTTTTCCACAGTGCACCTTGATTTCATACAGATAATTCCATGCGGGTTTCTCATATATATATATATATGTATATATATATATATATACACACACACACACATACACACACACACACACACACATATATACATATATATACTTTATATATATGTAAATGTGTATATCCATATGTACACATGTACATATATTCACACTCGCACATACACACATGTAAGTATACACACGTTTTCGCAGAAAGAAGTCCTGCCACAATTTGGCTTTTTGGGGACGGTGAAATTGACAACAGTCTCTTACTCCACCAATCCCAGAGAATCAAGAGTGGTGCTTTAAAAAACGCAGTTCCAAAATCCGCTGCCTTTCTTCCTTTTTTAAAAAAGGGTGAACAATACTTTCCTTTCGAAGTCGAGAGACTTAATTCCATTTGATTGCACCTCTGCAAACATGTAAAAAATTCTGAAGTAGACTAGAAAACGATGCCATGATATGGCTGCGTGTCACTCTTCCAACGTCACCACTTCCACAGCCTGGCCGTCCATGGTGACTGTGCTGTCTGATATCCTGGTGGTCACAGGGGCCATGGCCACCTGCACCGGCCCGTTGCCCTGGGCGAGGCTGGTCACCACCGTCTGGTACATGCTCACGGGGATCTGGACCAGCCCTGGGGAGACAAAGCGGATACTGTCGGTGGGGTCGGGCCGGGCTTTCCTGGTGCCGGCTGACAGGGCAGCCAGCTCCAGTTCTTCAGGGGGGCACTGCAGCCTCGGGTAACCGCGTACCCACTGTCCAGGCACAAACACAGCCCTTTTCTCATCCCATTTTATTTCTTTAAAATAGAGTCTCAGGAAAGAAAAGTTAGGAGAAACTGTGGAAATGGGCCCTGAAGCAGGGCCCCACCAACCTGCGGAGGGAGCGGGGGACCCTGCCGCCTCCGGCTTTGGAAGCAGAGCCCAGCAGGTGTGACTCCCCTCTCCCCCAAGCCCAGCCCTCCGACTGCCTCCTTCCTCCTCTAGGAAAGGCCGCCCTAAATTTTAATATTCTGCTACACTGACTTCTTCGACCCTCTTTCTGCCTATGTTCAAGTTTCTCCTAGCTTATAAAAACGTCCCCCCGCCCCAACCCTATCCTGCCCTCTGGCCACTGTCTCTCCACTCAGAGTCACTAGATTGTTAGTTTTCTGATTTCAGACTTCACAGACCCATAAAACCTTTAAATACATTTTGGAGTCGACATTAAAAAAGAAAGAAAGAAAGAAAAAAGACCGCAACTACCTCACTATTATTCACAGTAGAAAGGATGGTTTAACACAAAGAAAGGAAGAAGCATGTAATCTCAGAAATGTAGAGTCCTTCCTCAGAAGAGAAGTTGATATGTAAAATTATTTTAAAAAGGGATTTCCAATTAAATATGGCAGAATAAATGCACACATCGAACTCCTCTTCCTCCTAAAACTAAAATTACAGTGCAGAGGGGGAAAAAGTATATAAACGAGAGATAGTAACGTATGTTTGGAAGACACAAAGCAAATGTAAAGTGGATCTGACTTATCCAAGCAGAAGCTACAACTGTGCCCACAGAGGCTCAGGACGGAGGCGTAGGCACTGAAGGAAGGGGGAGGAGGTAGGGCCAGGAACTAGCTGAAGTCTGCATCCAGCTGAGTGGGCCAGGGGGTCCCACCAACACCAACGCCAGACTGTTGCTGACAGGACATCTGTCAGCAAGTTTATCTACTATTATTGAGAAAATGACCTGAGAGGTCCAAGAAAAGTCTAGCTATATTTAGCAGGTGGGGAGCTGAGGGAGTGTAGGGGAGAAGAGAACGAAAACTCTGGCCTGCTGTCCTAATACTTACCCAAGGCCCACAGGTCGCCTAGCTCTGCCCTGCATGCCCTGACATGGGTGTCGCAGTGTCTCACGCACACAGAAGGAGCAGAGACAATGTGGGGAGAAGAAAACAAAAACAAATGCCCCCAAACTCTGATCTTCAGAGAGAAAAGAGATTTGTATGATGAAAATGAGGTGCTCTTACTTAAAAATATGAAAAAAATTTTTTAAATAAAAGATCAAATATGTAAAATATATTCTGAAGATTAGAAGTTAAAGAAATCTTCCAGAAAGTAGAAAAGATGAAAAGATGGAAAATAGAAGAGAAAATATGAGACCTAACAGTTCCAACCTCAGAGAATTCCAGAGAGAATAGAGACAAACAGAAAATTATCAGAAACATTGTAAATAAATTTCTACAACTGAAAAACATGAGTCTCACACTGAAAAGGCCCACTAGATGCTCAGTACAACAGATGAAAAAGATCCAGATACTAAGACATAGCTTTTCAAAATTTTGGAACACAATGGATAATAAAGAAAAGATTTCAAAAGATTGCAGAAAGAAAAAAGTTATATACAAAGATCCGTAAGTCATAATATTGTTGGACTTCTCAAAAGTGAGCCAGGAGTCTAGATGATGATGAAGAATACCTTCAATGTCTGAGAGAAAATGCTTTCAGCCCAGAATTCTCTATCCAGCTCATAAAGAATGATACCCATATCAATAAAGACTGCGGCAGAAGAAAGACATCTTTAGACTGGTCACTCATGTACGTACACCTGCTTAGGATGCCCTGAAGGACACGCTCCACAGAAATGAGAGAAAACGGAGAAAGAAGCGGCCATGGGATCTGGGGGACAGAGGACCCACTGCAGAGAGCTCTGGGGCAGGGCGCGGGACCCAGCGCTATGGCTGTCACAAGGTCTGAGAGGAACAGCGGGGGGACGGCATGACCACGTGGGGAAGAGCGCCGAGAGAGAGGGTTTCCAGAATTGGGTAGAACCAGTGATTGCGACTCAAAAAAATAGAAGAAACAACGCAAGTATTAACCATAATAATTATAATACAACCATCTTGGCAGTGAACAATTTTCAAGTGATTATAATAATATGTACATAGAAACTGAGTTATCAAAAATTGTAATAATGTCTCAATTCAAGAAATGAAGATATAAGACTATTACTTAGAGCAGTAAAGATAAATACCAGAAAAAAAGAACATGTACTCTCGGGGTATAGTCTTTTTTTTTTAAAGTCCATTTAGTCCTTTTTGATATTTAGAACCAAATATCACTTTGATGAAACTAAAAATTTATTTTAAAAAGGGATGTTTTATCAGAATATTTTCTAATGCAAAAAAATCCAACATAAAATGTTGTTTTACAATGTTAAGTTATATGTTTTCTCGGGGTAAGTGTTGCTAGTTTAGGAATAAGTATTTGATGATTTAACACAAAACAGGGCTTGATGCTTTGTTTGGATGACAGCCATTTTTGGAAATCCAGGCTCAACCTGGTGCGCATTAAAAGGAGTAGAAGGCATAGCCCACCATTCCTCACACTTGAGATGCTGGGGTCTGAAAGGAGGCGAGGAGGTCCACCCACATTCGTCCAGGAGATTGGGAGGGAACCAGCCAAGGGCCCAGGCTGTGGCTTCAAGGGCTGTGGGGTTCAATTTCTTTCAGGAAGACCTTTGCAAATGGCTCTTATATGTCTCTAATCAGTTCTTTCAGATAACTGCCACCCAAGTTATCTATCTTTTTATTACGGACATGTTACGTCCTTAATCGTAAGCTTTTCATATCCCATGTTAAAAAAAGTTCCCAAAGCCTATAATAAGGCCCAAACGTTTGGCACGGTATTCAAGACCGTTGGTGATGTGCCCTGGCCCATCTTCCGAGTCTCGTTTCCCACACTCCCAACAAATAACCTGTGCTCCGGGGCACCTGCTCTCGCTTCCCCAACATCTGGTCACACTCCTTTCTCTGGGCCTTTGCTCAAGGCATTCACTCCCCACTCCTTCCCGTTAAAACCTGGTTCTGTTGTCCCTCCTCTTGGAAGCCCGTCCCGTCCCAGCCCGGTCAGTAATGAGAGCGGCCTCCCCTGGATTCTCAGGGAGCAATGGGACAGTGGTGCACAATCCGCTTGGCCCAGTTAATGCAGGGAGACAGGCCTTCCCACTTGACTGAGGGCTCCTTCAAGGCCAGGCCTGGCTCTGGTTCTCTCCACAGTATGAGAGGTATAATGTGCGCCATTAAGTTGGCATCAAGGGCAAAAGGCCAAGGGCGTCTACTGCTGGTCTCAGCCAGTGTGCGGCTGGGCCCTGCTCTCCAGGCTCGACACCCCAGGCATGGGCCTGAGTATACGTGAGGACCACACATCCCCTTCAATCACCCAAGTGTATCATGATCATCATCGCTTTCATCCTCTCTTCTGGTTAAAACAGGCAAAGTTAATGAAGTAACCCAAAACGTGCAGTAGCAAAGCCGGAATACATGTGTAATCCTCCAAAATGCCCACGCTGGCAAATAGGACCCAAAACCAGAAGCAAAGATCAGTCTCATTTTATTGCTCTTGCTTCTGGGCTCGATTCAGTTCTCAAAGCTCCAAACTTGGGGAACAAGTTACACACTTTACAAACGCAGTGACTCCTGTGAGCAGGGAGAGTCTTCCTAAGTCTGAGCAACCGTCCTGGGTAGGGCTGGGGTGGAGAGAAACGCAATCATCAGGGTTACGTCTCTCTCTTTTACCCTGGTTTATGAAGGATTTGAGATTCCTGTGATGTGAATCCACGTCCAACACTGTTTAAACAGTTTTTAGTAACAATGAAGATTTGCCCTAGAATGAAATGGAGAAAGGTTCAAATGCAAAAATTCATATTCTGACACTGCTATAACCAGATGATCTTTTGCACACAAACTGATCTTGTTGCCCTCTTCAGTGGTCTCCAGTGGCCCATGGAATACAAAGTCCAAATCCTTTTGCAGGGATCTAAACCCTTCACGTCAGCCTGTTGTTCAGCCTGGTGATCCACGAATCCCCACCCACTTTACACTCCAACCACGTGAACTATCTGATTGAGGTTCTCAACACACACACACCTCCACAACGTGCACAGGCCGTTACTTCTGCCTGGAATGAGTGTCCTCGGCTTGTTCCTTGAGTGGGCTCTTATTCTTCCTTCAACACTCAATTCCTCCTGTCTGGGGTCCTCTTCTCCTGAGCGCCCACAGCACTCACATTGGCCTCCACGGAGGCACCCGTCATTATCGCTGTTTGCAAGTCTTGTCTCCAGGGAGACTGTACATTCATTCCTTAAGGGAGGCACAGAGTCTCCATCTTTGAGTCCCTAGTAATCAGGAGCTCAGTAAATGTTTTCAGCACTCTCGAATGAAATCTGCCTTCTGAGATTCCGCAGGTGTCCGTCCTCAGACTGAGTGACTGAGCTGGGCGAGCCTAAGGTGACCAGGCTGGTTCAGAACAGGAGCTCCCTGTCCAGAAAGCGGCAATGCCACATTCAGGACACTCAAATAAAACCGCTTTTGAAGATTTCACCTTCTGTACTTTACTTTACAATCAGGGAAGGAGTAAATCTGGCCCCTGCAACTGGGTGATGAAATGACTCACACACAGAGCTGTCTGGAGGGTGAATAACTGGTAACAGCAACTACACATCTGAAAAGCTTTTCAGAGAGAAATTCCATATACGGGGATCATGTCATAACCTCGAATGCCTTGATATCCCAATTCCATTATTTTCTACAGGCAGTTTTAGTGTATCTCTACCTTAAATAAATGCATTACCATCTCATCGTGAGGATTTTAGAATCAGTCTCTCCCCCACCCTCTCTCTCTCTCTCCCTCTCTCTCTCTCTCTCTCTCTCTCTCTCTCTCTCTCTCTCTCACACACACACACACACACACACAGCCATTTCGACATGGATTAGATTAAATCGTCTCAGTGTCTCTGACCTAGCAGTCTTTGTGTCCATGGAGAGAAGGGGGAGGGGACTGGACGCTGGCTTGGAGACCCAGCATGCACTAAGTCGGTCGGCTGCCCTTGGAAGAGAGATGATTAAATGCTGAGGTACAGTAATCAGGCTGGGATTGTCCCTGCATCTGCTCAGCCTGCCCCTGATTAGCCCTAATCTAGAAGGCGTATGTTAATCTAAGCTTGTATTCTGGGTCATTTCTATTGATTAAGCAAGAAGAAGGCCTTTATATTCTACTTTAAAGGCTTGAAGTTCTCCTTTTTGTTTTTCAGGGAGACCCTGTACAAACCTAGAAATAAGATTGGGCATCTGTAGGGTACTTTTCAAAGCCCTCTTACACTCGCTGCACACCATCTGATTCCTCCCGAGACCCTGGAGAAGTAGGCAGGGCAGGTATTCATCTTCCCTTTCACAAATGATGGGCAAGCTCCTCTGGCAGAACATGGACTTTTCATACCCACTGACCGCTGCGGCCAGCAGGGACCCAGAAGGGAGAGAACTATCCTCTTTGCGCTCACTGCTACTTCTCCTCCTCCCATGCTTCTTGGTAAGGTTTACAGAACTGGCCGAAATGGAGAAAGAGGCCAAAGGTGACTCAGGAACTTCAGGTCCCAGCACCAGGATTTCCTCGTCAAACAGAAGTCAGACCAAAATCCCTAGAGGAACTGCCGGCCGCAGGACACCGCCCTGTAAGAGACAGTGAGCCCTGACCCTACTCTATTTTCCTACAAGGTGGGTATCATTTCTGAGCCCCAGTGTTCAAACGCACTTCTCCCACCTTAATAAGTGGCTATTACAACCTCCCAGTTACTCGGGCCAAAAATTTTGAAGTCAAAAGTCATCTCTGACTTCACATGCAATAATACATCAGCAAATCCTGTGTCCCCTCCCTTCGAATACAAACGCAGACTTCAGTCATTCCAATGGCAGCCGCTCTAGACCAACTCCCACTATCTATTGCCTGGATCATGCGTTAGCTCCCCCTATGATCGCCCTGCTCCAGCCCTGCTCACTGCAGTCTGCTTCCCACACCGCATCCAGAGGGATCCTCTGAAATTTCCACATGAGGTGATGGATATGGGGACATGTTCTGAAAATGCAGACCATTTACCCATATTAAGGGGTTTGACTCTATTTTCTTAAAACGGGAGGCCATGAGGTTTTATAGTGGTCTCTCTCTGACGGGACCCCAGGGGAGGCTTTGTGTTTACCGTGGGCACCAAGGAGAGTAACTTTCACAGCCCTGCACACTTTGTGAACTTATCGTTCCTGAACTGATCTACTGTATTCCTAACTTCTCCTGAGGCAGTGGGTGTCACCACTCATCTACTGCGTAATGGGACATATGCATGCACACACACGTGTATCAACGAATTTGTTTTTCCCAAGACTAACTTATTTTAGTATTCTGAGATTGATGAATAAGTCTACAGACAGCTAGCTAAGTATCTTGAAATATTGTTTGGCAACGATCATCCCATCCCACCCAAGTGCACACACACACACACACTTTTGGTGGCTGTCTACTAAGGGAAAAATAAAGTTCAAATAGCTAATGGTAGAGGGTTACACCAGCTTTTTCCAAAAACACTACATTATCCCCTCATTACCACCTTATTTGTCTCCTCAGTGTACTCTAACCACTACACGTATTTGCTCAGACAGATCCCTCAGCCTACAATTATCCCAATAATGTGTTCATCTAACAATTCCCATGTCTCTCAGGTCTACTTCAGAAAGAACGGCCCGCTAGGCTCTCTCTTTCCTGTGATGTCACTGCCTCCATTATTCATTTGGCATCAGCTCTATGCTAACCTGTTTCTATTAGCTATTGTTTCTCTGAGACTGTTGGCAAGACAATGTCTTTGCATACTTACTAAATTGAACATAGCAGATGCTTAATAATTGAATATGACAACTGATCACGTTTTCGTGATTTTACATTCGTATTGGCTTTGGCCTCCACAGAATGAAGAACCCTGAAGCCTCTTAACTCCATTCCTGAATGAAGTAGGGTTTCTCCATGACAAACTTCTTAAGGTAGTACAGCCAAATGCTGCATGGTAGTTCAGGTGTGTTTTATGTGATGGTAAAATAGGCTGTTTTATTTCTCGTAAAGGTTTCCCAGTCAGAAGGACCTCGATATGAATTCGAATCCTGGTGTGCCATTTAATGGCTTGTGTGCCTCACTTTCCTCATATGTAAAACAGTAATTACTCGTTTCACAGGGTTGTTGAGAACTAGATGTGGTGACCTAAGCAGAGTCTGGCACTGTGCCTGGCACGCAGTAGGTACCCAATAAATGTCAGCTGCTTTTCAAAACTGACTTTGAATAAGAGGTTTGACGAAGTCTGGTTGGGGTCACAGATGTTAGACTGAGGTTCTCAGGAAACAGAAAGGAAAGCAGTGACGGCACAGATCTCCTTTCAGGAGCGATTTGCTCCTGCCAGGAAGCACATCATTCGCCAAAGGCCTTCAAAGATGTAAAGATTAGAGATAAAAGCCATGAAATCAGGGCAGATGGACTGGCAGACAGCTTCCTTTCAGAAATGCAGCGATGGTCAGAATTGGCACTGGAACTGTACACTGACATACAACGTAGCTGCCGATTCACTGCATTGGTGAATAAATAATCCCGACTATACCACTAATCAATTTTAAGGATACTAATATACGACCAGGGGCAGTATGATATGATGTCATCACTCTGATACATTTCTAAACTCCTTCAGAAATTAATAAGAGGCTCAGGCCTAGCAGATCACAGAGTTGCAGGCCTGGTCAGGGTCACCCAGAAACACAGACTGCCCTCCCTCCACCCCGTCCCACGACAAGATAGAGCAGGACAGACAGCCTGAGGAAGAAAGGGCCTTTCATTTGCCCTCACAGTCTGGGAAACCTTTGGGAATTGTTGTTTGCTGTAACTGAATCTTTCAGCCCAAAGGCCTTCCAGGTTGGTCATGGAAATATCTTTAGTTGGAAGAAAAATAATGATGTTTGTGAGAAAAAAAAGAGTTAAACAAATAAATTATCAAATAAACACAAAAGTTGCTGGAAGAGAAATAATTCCTAAAACTCAAAGGAAAAATTTACCATGTAATGCCTTCCGTAGTTTATGGAATGAAAGCTAACTGTATATGTCAAGAAAACACTGGCTTAAATGGGAAACCAGAAGACTGTGCCAGGAGAAGACAGGAATAAATAAGAAATGAAACCATGTATTGGTAATTACTTAGGTAACTTCTGCAGTTTTTAAAGAGCCATCAGGGGTAAAAAGAGGTATTTCTAGAAGTAACAGACAAGAAGAAAGTCCTTTTAAAAAAAATTGTCATTTGCAGGCCCGGGAAAAAATTTACGTCAGTGACTGATGTCTCAGGAAAACCACTATAATAAAAAAACAGGCATGGTTTGCAGGAGAATAGAAATGGCAGGGCGTGAAAGGAAATCAGGTAAAGAAGCCGGTCCAGGAGGCATGCAGCAGATAAGAAGGCCGAGAATAACAAACAAGGACCAGATAGAAAGAGGACAGACGTGCAGGGCGACAAAAGGAAGGTCGTGAAAAGAATGTCGCCATCGAATGAAAAGGAAATCCAGGTAGCCCTCCCGATAGTGAGACAAGGGGGAAACAGAGAAAACGCGCTTCTCTCTCACTGGTTCTGTTTCTGTTATATTAGCTGCTTCCGGGACATTTAATCTTCCTTTTCCGTGTTTTCTAAGTCCATGGCTTTTGAGTGCATTTAAAGGATTTATGGATTAAAATATGTATTACATCTGGCAAGTACTGAATATTCTCATGAAGCCAATAGCAGCCTCACAGGTGCCCTGTGACGTGACAGGCACTTCTCAGCATCCTAGGTTTTCTCTGCATTTGCTAGACAATCTCAAGCCTCACTCGGAAAAGCAATTTTCTGTAATAACTTTCATAGCAGTGGCTCTGTCTAGGTAGGATTGTGTCACTGTGTCTTCGCTTGATTTCACCAGGGAACTCCTCTTGCCCCCATCCCATAAGCCAAATGCTAAAAAATAAATTCATTACCTACCTCACTAGTAAATTTACTTTACTAGTACTTTATTAGTAAATGTATTTCAAAACACTTTGGAGATATAATTTCATGATTCTCTCTGGAAATTACTGGATTGCCCAGGAACATTAATAAAATCGGGGTTTTATACTTCAGTGTTCAAAACTACCGTGGCTTATCATCCTGCAGACTGAGCCCCCATTGTGGGCTGAACCAGCTGGCTCCGAGGCCTGCTGAGCTGACCATGAGGGCTTTAAATGGCAGGAGAGAAATGTGTTCAACAAAAGCTTGTGTAACATCTGATCCAACTGTAAGAGAAAGGCCGGAGGTGCCCAATACATTCCCAGAAAAATCACTGGGAAAAGGGGTGAGAACAACATTCAAGGTCCCCAAAGTCCATGAGGATAGGGTGTGGGCAATATGTGGGGTGCTGACAGTTTAAAAAAAGAAGTGGAGCCAAAATAATGGCAGTCTCAGAAGAGTCACCAGCTGTCTGAGTTTACAATAGTCAGGTGCAGAAATGGATATGAGGCCCAATCAGGAATGACCCAGTTAGAAGCAGAGATTTATTTTTGTTATTATTTTCAAAAATTTTATTGCAGAAAATTTCAAATAGGCACAAAAGGAGACTAGTATAAGGAATACTCCCTGCCCCCTGGTTTTTCAACCCTTCACTTAGCACAATCTACAGAGTACCATTTCGAAAACAAACAGTAAAACTTTCTGAGAGCACATCAAGGGCAGAATTAAATTTGCTTTAGGAAGTGAGACACCTGAAGACAGCTGATTGGAAAGTGGTTATATACAGCTGGAGGGTTTGACTGTAACGCAGAAAGCAATCTACCTCCAAAAACTTCATTTTGATCAAGTATTAATCCTGCCTTTCCTCTTTGGGCTGTATTTACCATAAGCACATAGTTAACAGGGACAAGTTTTTTATAAAATGTAATTTTAGTTTAAAAAAGACAGAAGAGAGAGATTGCCGCTTTGTAATTCTTAGTCAAACAGGGGGTCTGTACAGAACCAACAACGGTTGGAGACTACAGAACAGGGATTCCGCCATCACAGGAATCCACCTGGAAGGGCAGCCTCTCGGTTACTCTACCCAACAGCTGCTTCCTTCTTCCTCCAAAGGTGGGCGCCTGCAGCCCTCTCAGGCAGCACGCATTTGCAATGGGCACTGTCTGCCATACAGAGGCCCAACAACAATACAGAACTTTGAAAAAGCAGTGGGCAAGAAGGGCCAGCAGAATGTGCTGCGGAGGTGCAGCCGAAGGAAGAATGCCTCCCGTGCACACTGCTGCCGGGCGTACGAAACTGCCCGACGTTCACCCAGGGAGAGTTTTACAAACCCTTCGGTGAACACATCAGCACACTGCGTGCTAATGGCATGCATGTTTATAAAAGCAGACCTTACAGTCAGCTTTTAGTTGAGCCAAAGGGAAGGTAGTTCTTTTCCCCGATATTGCCCCTAAACTAGAATTTATGATGTGCTTTTTTTATAGCAGGCTTACTTTCCTAATTATGTCTTCTTTAAGCTAATATGAAAACTAATTTGTATTCCTTAAGTACTCAGGAGCTGAGTGGGGGTGGAGGAGATGGTCCGGGCTTATGATGGCTTGCTTAGAGAAACTGTACGAGGATTTAAAATGTGTCACAAGTAATCTGCATGACAGATAAATCTGTATTTGGCAACTAAGAGTCGATTCTATTTATATTTATAAAACCAACAGGCCACTTCTGTCTCATAGGGCTGCTATGAGGATAAGTAACATTATATTACACGATTTAAATTCTTGAGGAAAAAAGACACTATTTAAATTTGAGGTAGTATTGTTATTTCATATAGGCTCTCTCAGGAGTCAAAGCCACCACGCAGCAGCTACGAGAAGCAGACAAATGCAGGAAGCAGGATTACAGGTCTTGCTCTTTGGTCCCCAGAGTTGCTGAGAATGGAAGGTGTGCCACCAGCTCTGTTCCAGCCCCAGGAGTGCCATCTACGCCCCACGTGGTGCACAAAATGAACACTTCATATACACACTCTTGGCCCCTGAGTGTTCACGTGCCCTCTTGTCAGTCAGAAGCACTTTTAAGGAGAAAAGTGCTCTCCAGTCAAAAAGCAGGACCGTGAAGGCTTAAGAAAGGGATGGCAGGGAGCGGGGGACATTCCTAAAATTCAAGTCCTTTCTTATGGTTACAATTCATTATTTTATTTTGTCAGGGGGGTGGAGTGGGATGGGGGTAGGGAAAGGATATAAGGTTCTTGGAGGAAAAAAGTTTTTAAGATAAAAGGCAAAGATCGCAGTTTAAGTAACATGCCAGAAGGACTTTTTCCAAAAACATTCAAGCAAATTTCCTTTCCCCTTCCAACAAGGCTGAAATAGAAACTCCAAGGCTTACTTAAGCAGTCAAGACATTTCCAGAGGTTCAGACCAGTCTCTGAGACCATGCTCCTATGAAAACTCGCTGTGAAGATGGACTACTTATGTGCTGGCCAATATGATGGCTACAGAGCACGTGAAACGTGGCTGGTGTGGCTGAGGAACTGAGTCTTTAATTGTATTCGATTTTAAGTTTAAATAGCCAGACTGCAGCTCTTTAACCCGTCCAGAGCTTCCGGCGAGCCAACTCCACATCGTAATTGTGCTTCAGCTGCACACGTGATAAGAGGTGCCTTCATTTAGATGGAAACTCAATCTGAAATCAGATGCTCTGCATTCACCTAAAATATATTTTTCTGGCATTTCCCTTATTTATATCGCAGGTTTTTGTTTGTTTGCTTGACCTTTGCTGCCCCACCCCCGAAACTTCTTTTAACACCCCCCACCCCCTAGGTGAGAAACTTTATCAGCATTTGAGAACAATACTGTATAGCTGTACATTATATCGCTACAAGCAGTAAGGAAGGAGAGGCTGGGCTGGACAAAGTCAGAAGTTGCTGGATGCCTCTTTATGGGCCAATCTGATAGCAGGGTCTTTGTAGTCTCGCTCAGAGCAGTGTCTCAGTTTCCATATATAGACACCTTCAATGATTCTCAGATCCAATTGCTAGGTTTACAACAAAAAAGTTGTTTTTATAGATTTCACTTCGAAAACTCCATTTAGGCTCTGAAAGTCTCTAAATTGGGGCCTTTCTAATAATGAAGATTTGGTGTAATTATAATGTCACAGTCAGTTGTGCTGACAAAGCCAAACCAATATGTCTCCTTGCTGGGCCTTTGCTCTCAGTCTCACCAACAGGAGGAGAAAAGAGGCTTTGTCAGGAGCAGATGTGCAGTGGGAGGCCCCGGGAAAGCAGATCTGTTGAATGAAGCAGGTGCCACTTAGACATTCACTTTACTGACTCCAACCACAACCTCCCCTTCATTTGATACCCTGCTCTTGGCAGGAGGACGGAGAGAGAGCATCACACAAAGGGAAGCATGTCTATCCTGTTCAGATTACTGCTCTGCCAGGCTGCTGCTGCTGGGCTCTGCACATTTGCTCTTTATTAAGCAAATGGCAGATCTGGGAAGTGAATCCCTATATTTACACAGGTAACCTGAGAGCCAGAGGGCCCCAAACCATACTGGCTGCGATGTGCAAGCTATTAGAGTTAATAACAGTGCACTGACATTCCTTCAAAATCCTAATGGAAGAATGAATAAAAAGAGGAAAGTCCCCTTTACCCAAGAACCTTAAAACTTCATTCTGAAGAATTTTTCCTGTCATAAAATTCTGGGTCTTATGCGAACAGTGAGTAATCCCCTTTTTACATGTTAAGTTAAAAAAAACCCACTTTTTCATTCATTTAATTGGAGTCATTTAAACTTGTCCAATTATGGCTCTGGTTTTGGTACACTTAAAAAAAAATTCCTTTTACAGAATATTACCTGCAACGTGGCACCAAGATTCTGTCTTGGCTACAAGGAGCTGGAATCATCTAAGATCAGAATCTGTCTTTCGAATACAAAGACTCAGAAAGATCTGGGGACCTAAAGGGAAGGAGAATGAGATAACGAAACATGTAACTTGGCCTTGAGGACACTGGGAATGGTGTCCATCTGCCAGATGGCAGGCACCTTCTTGGGAATCTCTGCCCAGAATGTCCCTGGCTCATCGTTTCCCCAAGCTGAGAATACCTGACACAGTCAGACCAAGGAGTAGATGAAGGTGGGCCACTGTGGCTTGACAACATGTGCTACTTCCCTCTGCGGGTCTCGAGGAACCAACTCTGAAGGCGTTCAGCTTTTAACATGGTACGCATCTAAAGCTACATCTAAGGGATACGGCCACGGCTCAGATGAGTCCTAAGAGTAAAGACCAGTGTATTTACAAAGACCTGGCATTTCTTTGTAAAAAGCCCTCTTTTTTTTTTTCAACAGTGTTTAAGTTTTCAAGTAGCAGAGCCTAGATTAGCAATTCCTGGTGTACAAATCATGAATGCCTGTGGCCACACCAGTTTATAACGGTATTGGGAGGTGACACATCCCCCTGGACTTGCAGATTGAGGAAAGAAAAAGATAACCTGAACCCACAAAAACACGTTCAAGAGGCAGTCCTGTTCTTTCTGAAGGTATCCACAGGTCGGCATCTTTGCAGGACATAAACAAAGGCAATGAAGAACCCTGACAACTGGAAACCCCCTCCTGCTGTTGGGGGCTATGTCTGATGAGGGGCAGAAAAGGCCTAGTAATTCAGAACACTGAGCCTCAGTTTTGCCCGGCCAGCATGCCTGGGGGACAGTATGCTTCCATAAGTAATACTTTCTGAAACGGGGCTTCTCAGCATGAGACTCACTACCTGCTCCCTCCAAATGGAGGCTTACGGGACCAGATCCTCAGAATGTGTCCCTGAGGTGCTAATAGTGAACCCTCAGAAGATTTATTCCCTTCCAATTCAGTGCGAGTGTTTAATACTCACAGTGGTGGTAGTTAGCAGTTATTGCATGCTCATGATACCCCAGGCACTAAAGAGAATAGGACTAAATATTGTCTGCTGTCCGTAAAACTAGTGACATCAACATATATATCTTCCTTGCAGGAGATTGAAGAGTCAGAAAAACTGCCACTTCCCTCTGAGAGCTATTCTGGAAGGTAGGACAAGCTTCAGTGCCGGGACAGAGCTGGGTGGGTAACACACATGGGCAGAGGACTGACTGTAAATGCCTTTCGGTATTCTAGAATCGAGAGCCCCATCACCCATCTCCATGTTCCCATTTCTCAGAAGCAGCCATGCTTCATTACTATTAAAGAAGAAGCTATCACTTTTAGGTGAAATCTGAAATTCATCCAATAGTAATGATTTTTTTCAGCCTTGTAACCCACCAGGCCCTGGATATTTGATCCTTTTCAGGGTCACTATAAATCCATGAGAACCTGGCCTGAAGATGCCTGTATCCCGGAAGAGAAATTTGTACTTGTGAGGCTTCAAAGTGGAAATGTACAAGTGGCCTGGGGAATAAAGGGACTAGGAAGTGGGTCTAAGTGTCGCCACTGCCTCCTGTCTCAGGTTTTCCTGCTTGGGACTCTGCGGTGCACAAAAATAGGCCAGTTCTTGAAACCCTGCTGCCCAGCTGTTTACTGGCTGTGGATTACTGCAGTCACATGGTTGGGTTTTTTTCCCCTCTCTCTCTCTTTTAAAGCAAAGCCATGCTGTCCGCGAGCTGAGAAGGTCACAGGGAGGCAAGGCTGATAAAGTATTTGTGTTGTCCTCCCCTGTACAGAGGGGGCACGACTTGCCAGAAGACCACAGAATTTCTCCTCTGGCCTTTAGATCAGCACTATCCCACGGAACTTTACGCAATGATGAAAATGTTCTGTATTTATGCATCCCATTACAGTACCCACTAACTACACACGACTATTTAAATTTAAATATGAATAAGTTAAAATTCAATAAAAAATTTAGTACCTCAGGCCATGGTTACTGAACACTTGAAATGTGGCTAGTGTAACCGAATTCTAAATTTTATTTAACTTTAATTAACTTGCATTTAAATTCAAATAGCCACACAGCCAGCAGCTACCTTATTGGACAGCACACCTTAAGATCTAGGTTTTAACACTATTTATTTGTTCTCCTCTGCTAAGATTTATCATGACACTGACTTCTAAACTGAGTAAAAATATGGTTATGACCATTTCTTAAAACAATCTTGCAAAAATAGTGGCCCACACCAAGTAAGTTTACTCAGATGAATAATAAAGAACCACTTTCACTTGTTTGATACCTTCTTTACTGCAGGTTGAATAATGCACAGAGAGCTTGCTTAGAAGTAGCAGTGGTGGTGGTAACAGCAGTAGTAGCAAAAAAAGAGAAAGACTAGAGGAAAAAAGAAAATGACGAAGGTCCTAAATAATTATGCTCAATGCTTATAGTTAAAAGGCAAAAACAGCAAAACTAAAACGGTTATTTTCCTGGTGTGACATCTACCAATATGTTTCCATTAAGATAAATGAAAACCATTCATCTTGATGGTTAGCAGACTTAAGTGGGGTCTACACTGTCTGCAAAGAAAGCGTGTCTCCCAGAGTGTCCCACGGGGACACCATGACGCGTCCTGTTCCGAGGCGCTGCATCCCTGCTGTAGCTCCCCCGTCAGGCCCAGCTGCAGGTCCCGTGACGGATGCACCCCTCACCTCTCTTCTTTCTGAGCCACAACTCAGAGCTCCTCTCATATTATCTGCTCTAAGAAGTATGCCCCCCTCCATTTAAAGAAGGCCTGTGATTCCCAAGGGGGCACAGCCATAAGACAGATGAATCTTCATTTGCTTTTTCTTACAGACAGGCAGTGCTTCAGCCTGGTCTGACAGCATCCTAGGATCTTAGTTTCCCTTCAGGTCTCCCCATCAGTGGGAAAGAGGACCAAGTACCTTATAGGAGGGAGGCCTAAAAACCCACAGCTGCCATAGGCACTGCTCTTTGGGGACTTTCAGGAGGACTCGCAGCCTGAGCTTCTCTGCTCACACACAGCACTGTAGCTCAGGGCTGCCTGCTGCAGGTCCCGGGGACACTGAGCTCACCATTTTTGGATTAAAGGTACAAACAGCATCATAGTATCAAAGAGTGCAACATCTTTTAAAGCTATTATCATGCTTTATTGCAACTGAAAATGCACTCTTACAATTTATTCAACGCATTTATTTATTTAAGTTTTAATTAAAATACTGAGGCAAAAGTGATTGAATACACTCTAGGGAAGTCTATCAGCACCCTTTTGGGGGAGTAATACTGACATATTTCCTAAATTAATTTAACATTTACATCTCTGCTGACTCTTTTGGGAATAAGTCCATATACTAATGTGTCCAGAGGATGAAGAGCACAGAAAAAGGAAGAATGGAAGATGCAGTTTATAGTTTATCAAGATGAGAACTGGCATTTCATCTCATTTTTTAAAGAAGAGCTGGAAAAGGACATGTAATAAGTAATAACGGATGATGGCAGTGATGATAATAAAGGAAGAGTGAAGAAAGTCATCCCTCATGATGGAAGTTGAAATACAATGCAGTTGTGAGATTTAAAGAGATAATGCTGTTAGGAATGACAAAGGTCACAGTAACCCCTGCAAACTATGTCCTTGCCCAAGGAGCGTGATGTAACCAAATGCAGGAGTCACTGAACAATGTCACCTTCAAAGTTCCTTCAATTTCCTTCACTCAAGGTTACAGAAAGGGCTTCTGATCTATTTCCGTTTTTACATTAGTCACCTCTGGAGCATAAACCCTTCAAGAACGGAGTAAGGTAAGCTTTTGGATGTGTTCTAAAGACAGGAAAGCAGGGTCCACAACAGTACAGTGTTCTCTGTGCAGCTTAATGTATTTGAAAGAAGGATGGAGAAGAAACTGATGCTGATAGCTGATGATAATTTCATGTTTACAATGTTATCTATGTGCTTAGCACTTTACAGGAATCATTTTATTTAATGCTCACAACTACCTTATGAGTGTGGAACTATGATTATCCTAATTTTACAGTTAAGGATCAGAGAGGTTAGTTTGCTTGCCCAAGATCACACAGCGTGGTAATGGTGCAATTTTAGAGTATCTAGCTACGCCTGCAGGTCCTTCCATTCCCTTTGCCCCTTCTTTTACTCTCAGTGCTGTACTAGATACTCGCAAAGTTAAATGACTCTACCACTTTCTATAGCAGAGGTTCTTAATCTTTTCGGGGGGAGGGGTGGGGAGATGGGAGATGTCTCTGATCTATTTGTATATCTGATAGAAGCTACAGATTCCAGAAAAATAAAAAAAAATTTATTGTATAGAATTTCTCAAGGTACCCTAAGTTAAGGATAATAGTCTTATAATACACATAAAGTAGGTTTTTGGAGAAAATTAAATACTCACATTGACTTCTTCAGACAAAGCTGGGTTTACCTCTTTATAATCAGTACAGAACAGACCATTTGGCCATCCTGTCTCACTTGGGAGGCCTTGCAGAATAGACACGTGTGTTCCAATCTCTCATGCAGGGACCCACCCAAGAACGATGCTCCCTTTATCTGAACTTCATGTTTCTATCCTCATCTATCTACTCTTACTTACATTCTTCTTGCTAAAAGGAGCAATTGTTAAAAAAGGTATTCCAATGAGCACAGTTGAGATTAAATCCAACTGGGGAAACACATACTTTAGAAAGTTTTAAAATAAAGTCAAAGAAAAACAGGGAGGTAAAAAGGTAAAAACATGTTTATTGTGAAGAGGAGATAGGATTTTTAAAAAAGAAATTATAGAATTGATTTAGTTTGATTTGGTAGTTGGAAGAGGTAGTAAAATGTATGCCTGTTTTACAGTGCAGCAGGATTGAGCGGGGTCTTTTATCTGCAGGAAATTTTATGTTGAGGAATCTTAAGGGGGATCCTCAGCAGCAGGACTGTTGCTGGGGCCAGGCCAGAATGAAGAGGGACCTATTGCACTGAAGAGAAATGAGAAGGGCTGCTTTTTCTGTAAGTATAATGTTAATGCCTTGTAATCAGCTTTAATTTTTAAACAGACCCAGCCCTCTAGTCTACTTCCCTTCACTCAGGGCATGAGAAAGGTAGCTGGCCCCAGGTCTTAACCAGGACAGCATAGGTAACAGATGGTTTCTGGGTGCTGGGCAGAGGAGAAGGACGTACATTCCAGACGCTCTGCAGGGACCCAATCACGGGCTGGAGGCAGAGCCAGGGGGATGGCGCAGTGAGGAAGAGAGGAAGCAAATTAGCCACCAGCTTGCTCTACGCAGAAATGTACACTGTCCTGAGCCCGTTCCCACACTTCCCAGCCCCACCACTTTGATCTCTATTTCCCTAGAGACAGGTGGGAAGGCTGAAAGAACCCTGGCATAAATGGAAAGGTAGCAGGAGGGCTGGGACACGGGCTTCTAGGAGATGAGGAAACAACCCTCCAGGTTTAGTTTACTTCCTTCTGAACATCATCTACTTCCCCTCAACATCCCCTGGTTCTAAATTGCACTCACCCACCCCTCCTCAATCAAATAAAAATAAAAAGACGTGTTCACTGATTGCAAAGTGATCTGCTCACTGAAAATACTTAAGTCTGACAGACAGCTGCTGAATGGTTGGTTCTGTGAATTCTGCAACTAGAGAAACATAGACCAATGGGCTCCTCCAGGCTAGCACAGGGAAGCCTGTATGTGTGCATTTGTGTGCTCACACTCACTCATGCATGCTCAGAGGGGAGGACTGTTTGCTGGGCAGGGGAGCATTTGGCATCAGAAACCACTAAAGCATCTCCACAGCTGGGAACAGACAGGCACTGTGGTGAAACTGCACAAAGGCAAGCAGCCTCTGGCGGGGTGAAGAGAAAGGCCTGACATTCCTAAACTTATTTGTTCAACATCAGGAAACAGTCATCACTCTACTTGTGCAGTCCAGGCAGAAAACAACTCACATCAAAGGCAACATAGCAGAGTGGTTTAAAAACAAGTTGACTGAATTAAATTTCACTCTTTGTGTGAACCTGGTCAAGTCAGTAAATCTGTCTCAGTTTCCCCACATATTAAATAGAAATAATAATGTTAATCTCAAAGGGTTATTCTGAGTTTTAAATAAGTTAACATATAAAACACTAGTGGAGTGCTTATACACAGCAAGCATTATATAAATGTTAAATAAAATTAATGGGACAATGGAATTGAGAGACAGATTGTAATGTGAATAGTGGAAAAGATTGCTGATGTCCTATTTTGGAATATTCCATAAGTGGGGTGTGCTTCACTATCATCTATAGTATATAAAAAAAGAAACTGAAGAAACTGGAAAAAAAAACCGGGAGACAAATTAAAATTTCAAAGTGCAGGACATGGGCCTCCAAAGAATTCTGCATACATAAATGGATAGCTACACTTTCTTAGTCTATAAAGACACACCTGGTTTGGTCTTAAGGAAATGGACACGATTGCAGGGACAGTGTCTCACTATTCAGTTCATCATGGCAGCATTAAGAGCACTTGCTTTCCACCCCTGGTCCATTTCTGTGATGATGAACACTCCCCAGAATCCTGAATTCTCAGCTTCACAAATCACCTAACCCTCTAACCCATTAAACTTACATACAATTTCTACACCATAATTTTTTAGTATATATAAAATCAGCATAGCCTCTATCACTAAAACAAAAAGAAATACTCCCAGGATAGTTTTTAAAAAATAAATCCACACCTCATGTTGTTGTTCAGTAGCCACGGCCAGGGTACAACCGAAGACTACATCCCCTGCCCCAGGGAGAGCTGGGCAGAAGGAGAGGAGGCAACTTACATTAGTGAATTTTACATCTGGTTAGTAGGTCTGTTAAAAGTCTTGGTACAATTTTGAAAAATGAAAAAAATGACTAAATGACTAAAGGCTTATTCTTCAGCATAAACTTTAAAAATGAACTCCCCCCACCACCAAATTCTCTGGAATTTTGATTGACTTTTTTTCAATTTGGAGATAGGCCTTTCACAAACTGCTAATAATAATACCACAATAAAAAATGCTACAGTATAAATAGGTGAATGAAAACATAAGAGCCCTACATGAGACCCTATATAGTCTATTTAGGAATTCTGAGTATGATAAAAATGACATTTCAAACCAGTTTAGAAAGAATGAATTTCAATCTTTTTATGGAATAAATGGTGCTGGAATAATTAGATTATGTGGGGGTGGGGTGGGGAGTATCAATCATATTCCTACCTAATACCATATACTAAAAGAAATTCCAGATATTATGTAGTATTTAAAAATGAGGCCATAGAGAAACTGGCATATAGTTATATATTTATCTGATTTGGGGTTTATATAAACATAAAGGTAAAAGAGAAATAACCAAGAAAATAAAAATGGAAGTAAAATAAAAATAAACGGAGAAAACGATTTGCAATACACATAATAAAGAAGTTATATCGTTAATATGTTTTTCTAACTCAATAAAAGAAAAATAAAGACTCCAAAAGAAAAAGGGGTGAAGAACACAAATAAACAAATACTAAAATAAGATAAGAATATGAAGAAAAAGTGAAAATATCTACCACTAATATAAAAATGCAAATTAAACCAAGATACAACTTATTATCTACTAAACAGGCCTCCTAAAAAGAGTAAATTATGCTACTATCCAGTGTTGGTGAAGGGTAATAAAGCAGGTTCTTAATGATACTACTGGAAATACAAGCAATTATAGACCATGCAGAGGGCAAAGAATCAAAGATGTGGTCAAGATTCTGTATAAACAGCATTATTTTTACTCTAAAATTATTAATAACAAATTATCATCAACAGGGAATTGGTTAATATGAATTATATGATATACTAGCAAGTATTAAAGTGATCTTTAAAAATATGTTTAATGACATAAAAATGGTTAAGATTTCCAAAATGAATTAGTTATAAAACAGTACAGATGTGATACTAATTAGGTTAAAAATTATATGAATGGAGAAAAAAAGGCCATATTTTCAAAACTCAAAATATTAACATTCTGAGTAGTAGGATTATGGATGATTTTTGTAATCAGTACCAAATAACCCAAACCAAACCAAACCAACAAAAACAACAAAAAAACCCCCAGCAAAAGCTATATCTCCCCTTTTTACATGAGGCAACTTTAGAAAAAGTGTCAGCCATTTTAGAAAACGTTGATACTTTCTTAGTAGCTCTACTAAGAGGTTTGCTGGGACAACAGTTGAAACAGATGAGTCCCATTAACTTTATTGATTAACTAAGAACTTGTTATCTGTTTTTGTTCTCCTACCTAGCTTTTAGGAATGAAAGATATCTGCCTGAGTCTGCAATAAAATCTCAGGCATAAGAGCACTTCTGAGGTGGCCAAGTGCCAAGATAATTCTTATTTTTCATTATTTTTGCTGAAATAGAAAGAAAGAGAAAAGATCTGTATATCTGGTTCCCTGACGACTGCAGCAGTGGGTTGGACAGGGCTGGGTGAAAGGTGGCATCACTCAGAGCTCTCGAGCCTGCGTGAACACGCCTTCATCGCCCGGAGTCAATCAGCACAGGGGCTCTAGGCTATGAGGGCAGTGCGAGGGGAAACCAACGGGCATTTAAAAGTTTGTACAGCCTCTTATATTAAGGTGTGCTGGGAGGAAAAAGGAAGGAATAACTGACAAATAAGAAAAGAAAAGAAGAGATAAATTCCAGAGGCCTTTCCCAGACTAAGGCAATTCTCTCTGTATTTCAATGAAAAGAAAAGCATTTGTGAAAATCTTTATGTTGAACAAAACCATGAAACTCCATCCTAAGAGTAGAAAGACTCATTTACAATTAAAGAAGGGAGAACGTAAATGAAATAAAGTAATGCTAGTGCCTAAGTAGTCCCTTTAATGTTGGGGTGAGGTAGGGTCCAGGAAAAAGGGGAAATCTTCAGGGTGCAAGGTCTCTGTCAGGTCTGCCTTGCTGACCTGGAATTTGAACTTCTTACATGCATGGGGCGTTATCTTTAACTTGAAAACCACTGTCCTATAGGACACTGCTTTCATATCCTCACACTGCCCCAGCCTTACTGGTCAGTACACTCTATTAAGCTGCACACTGGTCCTCCATACCCTCTAGCTCTATCCCAGAAAATGCTGAAACTCCTTCTGTCTCAGGCTCAACAAGATCCAAATTGCTCTTAGAAGAGTCATCTGCTATTAGTATTTTTATTTAAACACTACTCTAGAATCCGAGATGTATTTCCCCCCAGTAGTGTGTCTGTTTGCAAAGAGCACCTTGTTCTGCTATCATCTGGTTCTTCCTGATAATGAACTTGGTTTACTGGCAGACTCCATAAGCTTGTCATCACAGAAGTGACAAATATTGGTAACAAGACACAATCTGAAAGAATGATGAAAAGAGAACTCCTAAAAGTCTAGCTAGGTACCAAATTGGCTGGTTAAATGGGAAAAATGGGGTTCCAGTCACAGAGTAAATGCTATAGCACTATAGGTGAAAATGTCAGAAGATAGAAGGAGAATCAGAATTATTTGGATCATATCCAATATTAGATTTAGTCTTTGGATTTCCAAGGTAAAAAATGGATTTTGGATTTCCAATGTAGTTTTCACTTAAAATTGCCGGGAAAAGGCACAACTCAGGTCTTAGCTGATATACAGAACTTCAGAGAAGGTGGTAACTCTGGCTTGCAAGTCTGAGTTCAGCATGTATGGGCAATCACAAACTGGGGATGGCCTGCTTTGGAGAACTACTGGCTTTTATGATGTAGACCAGAATTTTAACATATATAGAGCTAGCAACTTGAAATCAATACAACACAACCCAAAGCCACTAAAAAGAGGCAGCTTCCAGGAATCAATAGTGGTGGGTGTGGTTCAACTTTATCCTATGGCTGAACAGGTCTACTTGGCCAGAGATCCTGAGGGTCCTAGCCCTACACCTACCTATACATTCATGCATCTGAAAAGGTGAGGCTGGGGAGGAGGCCAGAACTATAAAGCAATCTGTTCTCCTTGCCCAGACAGGTCAAGACTATTAGAAAGGATAACAAAGTCTCCTATCAAACCCACACAGAGTAGTATTTTCAGCAGATCTACAGTGAGTACCAGCAATCACACTTCAGAAGAATGTCACATAGCCAGATAGCCTACTTTTTTGTGTAAGGTAGATTAGGACTCCGATGAGGGAAGAAAAAAGGAGACAAGGGAAGGATTCAGCTAAAAATGGAAGTTTTCCTTAATTCTATCTATAGTCCTTTTCATTTTGAACATACATGGCTATGACATGCTCTTTACTCTGCAGTGTTCTGGCTAAGACAAACTCTATCTCTATTTGCGTTAGTTCATGGAAGCCCCTAGCCCTACAGAAAAAGCAGGCTATAGTTCTGGTATTTGATATTTCCTTGTTTTTGTTTTGTTTTGTTTTTAAATAAAATGATTCTCAGGAGCCACAATGACTCTTTACATTTCCTATGTTATTCTTCTCTGGGGGACAGAAGTATTCTCTTCTTCCCACTTGCAAAGGAGGACAGAGCCTTGTGTATTTCTTCATGGACTTTCCCAACTAAAATCTTATTCAATTCTTAGGGACTACCCTAAAATAAATAAATAAGTAAATAAATAAAGGTACCAGGGACTTTTTTTCCAGCCATTAATGCTATTAAGAAACTCTCTACCTAAATAAATGTATGTTATTATCTATTCTCTTTCCAGAACTTTAAACAAGTTTCCAAAACCACAGAGTATCTTATAGAAATGTCTAATCACTATGTTGTACACCTAAAACTAATATAATTTTGTATGTCAACTGTAATTTAAAAAAAAACCCAGAGTACTAATTTGACCTATTTAACCTAATTATATACATACATATTTTTAGGAGTTTAACAAGCAATCACATATTGCATCCCACAGAGCAGGGCTGGTCCTCCCCTCTGACCCAGACCTCCGAGGCACTCCCCTGGGCAGCCTAAGTCCTGGCGACTGGCTCTCAGAGCCTTCCAAAGTAGGTCCAAAGAGCTGTGCTGCCATTGTAAATTTTTGCTACCATATTTCTATGAACTTTTTCCCTTTTGTTTATTCAGGATATCATCAATATCCAGGAAGTCAAAGAGCTGGGGAGGAAGGGGAAGGTGGCAGCATGTTACTGGCTAAATCCAGAGGTCTTTGGTGAGGCCACATTTAATAGGAAGCAGAACCCACAACACCCGCCAGAAAAGCACCTTTATCACAGCCTGCTGGCCGACCCTGTGGTGACAGGTGGTGCCTTTCTCAAGACAGTCAGAACATCCCACCCCACCACGATGCACCCACCCACCCCTGGGAGAGTCTGCTACATTAAAGACATGGATCTACCCCATGGGAGAGTAAGGATAAAAT
This sequence comes from Macroglossus sobrinus, assembly GCA_004027375.1. Lineage (NCBI taxonomy): Eukaryota > Metazoa > Chordata > Mammalia > Chiroptera > Pteropodidae > Macroglossus > Macroglossus sobrinus. Next base: position 267,415 of record PVKZ01000709.1, on the reverse strand, counting down.
ATGCCCCATGGCAGATTTTAAAGTACTTCTTAGCAAGTCCTGCCATAGCAAAACAGTCACTTTCCAAATAAGCAATTCTAAAGTTAGGTAACCAGTCCCACAGCATTTTTTCCCTCAGGAAACCTCAAGTCTCCTACTAGTGAAATGAAGCAGAGGCTCCTAGAATTTTCTGAGGCATCAATTGCCTACCAAAAAAGAAAAGCTCAAATCAAAGCTCAACCTATTTATGAAGGGTTTGTTGTCAGTCATGTCATGAAGGTTTAAGTGGAAATGAGGAAGAAATTCAATAAAATATTTATGCTCTCTTACCATTAGCATCTTGGACTCCAGTAAGTGCTCCGACGGCTGCTGCGGTTTCCCCAGACAAGACGATTTGTCCCCCGCCTTGCAAGGTGGCTTCGGCCAGTGTGGCGACAGCATGGGCGGCAGCTTCACTGCGGGTACAAGAATAGGAGAGAGGGGGTGCGTACGTTGAATCAAGGTACAGCACTGCAGCAAGAGAAACCACCCTTTTGACCCTTCTCTTTCGACTTACTGACTCCACAGTTGTGAGCCTACCAGCAAAATACATGATTCCAGTGTGATTGGACAGAGCCAGGATAATTTTTAAATGATAATAAAAACTGCTAGAGAAATCCCAAGTCTTATTTATTTATAAATTTAATGTGAGTTTTTATTTAAACCCAGGAAATGGGTGTTTGAGGACAGAAGACACTCATTATAGTCTCTTCTTTATCAATATCAATTGAGTGCTTGCAAGCCATAGTAGAAACTCTGATCTATATTCACAATGCAAAAGCCATTTTGGTTGTCAATCACAGGTTTTCTTTTTTTCTTCTCTCTTTACAGTAACATAAGGCAGACCGTTTGAAACTGCCCTTTTATAGCCAAGGATGGATGATAATATGAAGTGTCAGCAACCTGGACTTGCTATTCAATTAATATCAAAGAATAACAATATGGTTTATATCCATGATTTCAAATGCAAAGTAATGGTTGACTAACATCCTGTAAAGTCCAACTCTTCTTTGCCTTACTGTATATACAGGCAGCACTAAATTAAGACTTAAATTTTAAAATTATCACTATAAGCCCAAAGTCCTTGACTCTAGAAACACAATAAAATGATAAACTTCCCTTCATTGCAAACTCTCTGTAGAATAGATATTAACCATGTTTATAGTTAGCACTATTCTACCAGTTTGTGTTCCATTTTTTCCCTTTTTCTTGCTATGCTTTTACTGTATGCAAAAATACCCATTTTTATCGATTCTATGATACTACAACTATAAAATGTACTATTTGTCACTAAGAAAAAAAGAAAAAAATTCCTAACAATTTTAAGATTATAATTTACTATCCAAATTTCAGCAATGTCAAATAAAACACATTTATTCGGCTCCTCTCCTGGGAAAGTATCAGGTACCACTTTGCAGTTACTGAGGGAGTCTCAAAAGTAAGCACAGGGTAGAGGAAGTGAAGTCATTTAGTTTAGCATAGGTAGACAAAGACCTGGGTTTGACACCAAATAAGGTAGTCGACTGAGCTACAGGCTTTGCCATAACTATGGCAGTCATCTCCCAATCACAAGCTGTAGGTAGGGTGAGCGAGGGGCTGCGGACTGCTTGGTAAACATGTTAAAACAACAAGTACCAAACTCAACAATGTCACTTGCATCTAACAGAGTCAGCAGACAGGTAAAGCAACTGACATAATCACTCCCTTGGGGTAAAATTCTTGGTCACTATAAGGATTCTAGGAAGCAATAAAAGAAACACAGTGAACAGAAAAATCTCATTAAATAGAAAATTCTCCCCTTCTTACTCCATTCTTTGCTTTAAAATTTGTATGTCTCTGTGTTTTAAAAGTCATTTTTTCCCAATAATAAAACACAGAAAGGTTATGAAAATTTCATTAAGTATAAAAAATTAAAAATATCATGCAGAGATAATTATTTTCTTCCCATCTAAAACACAACTTTAAATAGATAATAATTATACTGCACAATTTTATAGCCTGCCTTTTTTACCTAACATTGTATTTCTCCCATGTAAATATTCTTTGACATTAATTCAAAATAATAAATACAAAGTGTTGACTTTTTTCCCTTTTATAATCATTTAGCTATGACAACTTTTAATTTGTAGGCTTCTTTTGACTTAGTTCAAGGTTAATTATATAACATATAATATAATTATATATTTCAAATTTATTTGTTTCCGTAAAAAAATTCTGGAACGTAGCTGAGGTTGAGCAAAAAGCTGAACAGAATCATAGAATTTTACGCAGCTAAGATGTGGAAGCTAAGATAACCCTCTATGCCAAAACACACTTCTTGGTGATCTGAAACCCACAGCCAGTCATTCCACAGTATCTATAACATGGATTTAGAGCCAGAGGGGACCCCTGATCTAGAATTACTACTAAGGCTATTCTTTACATTTTATATTTCAAAGGGCCTTATAAGTACTTATCAGAGATAGTGAAATAAAGTATGATTTAGTGCCTAGATCCTTCACTTTTAATATTTTTCTAAGAAACTTGTGTTGAATAATACTACCAGCCAATTTTAAAGTATCCAGCTATCAATGATTAATTATAAAACATTTAACACTCTGACTTGAGACTTCATGAAAAGATGAAAACTATATTCTTTGGGAAAAGCTGTAGCTGTGCGGTATTTGAAGAAGGAAGCTATGTATGAGAACTGTTTATATGAAAACAGGATCTTGGTTTACAGGTTACTTCAGAGACCACTCATCCCCCATATTTTGTATCACAATTTAAAGTAATCCTATTTCTATGACCATCGAAGGTTATGTCCCACCACTCTTGTATACCCTGGACACATGCCTGCAGTGTGGACTTTCACAGGCGATGACCAGGAGGACAGCTCCCCAAGCCCTGACATGAAGGTGTACCTGTACCCAATCACACCCATTTTGTTATGTCTGAAGCTCTAAATATGTGAAGTCATATTCTTTAATGCCTTTCTAAAATATGGCAAGGTAGAAGAAAAGCTGTGAACAAGCAACAACCTAAAATAAAGCAACCTGGGATGCCAAGGATGAAGGGTCCGCCGGGGATAACAGGTCCACGGGCCGGTGAGGTTACTTTGTCCCATGAGGGGCCAGAGGCAAAGCAGCAATGACAGACCTTTTATATGAGGCATAAAGTCCATGGCGACTCTTGTGGTTGGCAGACCTGTTTCCAAATCTATTCTAACCACTTACACTAGACTTCATAGGGAATGATCAAACTACACTGCCAGAAAAAGATTACTGTTACTTAAAAGGTGAGCAGGGATTAAAATGTCTCTAAGCTACCACTTTACAATTTTTTGATAAAAGTGATCCCCTGACCAGTTACAAAGGAGAACTTTCCAAAGACTTTTTATCTGCAGGTGTCCAAACTTCTCTCCAGGAAAAAGAAGCAGTTGCACAGAACCTGCTCTCCATTTCCAGAAAGGATTTCTAATCTTGGTTGTCCATCCCATTTACTGGACAAATAAATACCAATCCATATATTAAAGCCATATTTTATTTTAATAATATCTCTAATTTTAAGTCAAGAGTATTTCCTTTTTTTAAAAAAGAGGTAATAGTAATTATTTTCTCAAAAACGATTTATCTCTTTTTTTAATCAAAGTCTTCACAGCAGAAGAATAGCAACTCTAAATTCCTTAAGAAGAGGAAATCATCGTTAAGCATTTGCTTCCCATAGCACTGAGTCACATCACTATACGTAGTAGACACACAGTAAAAACTATCTCGGTGTCAGTAACACAGCGTAAATTTCTACTAGGGCAACTGTAGATTCAGTCTATAAATATTTATCATGTATTTCTATATGCAAGGACTGTACTGACTGTGGAAGGATTTATTTAAGAGGGAATATAAGTTAGCGCAGCTTAACCAACAAACTGAGACTTGAAATTAATCACTGAATCACAATGACCAAATGATTTCACTTTCTTTCCTCTTTGGTTGTTCAGGCTGAATAGCTCTACTGGTTTTTTATTTTTGTTTTTGTTGTGATGCTCTGTTCTTCATTAATTCACGCTGATTTATTATGTACTTGGAAAATAATTAAAGTTAACTAGTTTCCAGATACTTTAATGACAATTTCTCCATAGCCCATTTGGGTAATTATAATGCCGGTTGGGCTAAAGGCTGTCTGAGCCCAGGGCCCTTGTTCTGACTTGGTACACAGAACTCTTAACAGCATGGCTGAAAAACTAGTCTGTCCTGCATCTGTCCTGATGCCCTTTTCCCCGCTAACAGATGACGGAGCCCCACGCTGCTTCTTCTGCACCTGCCATTACATGCAGTTTGCCTCTCTCTCCTCACTCTGTGCTCATTATCTGCAGTTTAAAGTGCAGCAGAGGTGCAGGTGATGAGTAGAGAACCCTGCTTGTCCCATCTGCACCTGAAACAGAGACAGGCTAAAAGGGAGCAGCTTTATGAAATCATTTTTTTAACAGAGGAATGAAGACCAGATTTTTTAGTGTTTTTCACTAAGATGACTTCCAGCAGCAAATTCTGTGGAGAGGCTGGGAGCGCTTCTCATCCGACAGAGAAGCAAACGCCAAGGGCTTGTGTCTTAAGCCTGATCCTTAGATAGACAACGAGTTACCTCTCCTGGAATCAGAAAGCCCCTGAGGTTCCCCTAACTGCTGTAGTCTAGTGTTTGCTGCCGTGCCTGGTTTCTTTACCCCCAGCAAAGGCTGCAACACACCATCCCCCAGCACTCATCCAGCGTTGAACTATCTGATTGCAAACAGATTTCAACATCTCTTTACTCCTTTGACATGCCAGAGTGAAACACATTCTCCTACCTTTGGAGTAAACACTATAGCCACCTCAGCTGCACCTGAGTTTGTTAACAAGCCCTCAGGGGAAACCATTACCCTCCCTGCCTTTAGAAATAAGCTCTGATCCTGACACTTAACGGGAGCCAGAATGTGCCTCATATTTTCCATGATGTACAGGGTTCCCAGGACACTCACACTTCACGGGAATATCCAAGGTGCTGGCTCAATGGAAACAAGTTTTGCTGGTCTTTAATGGTGGCCAGTTGGACCCCATGCTACAGAGAGAAGTCACCAGGCAAGAGAGAGGGAGACTCTCTCTGGCTGTGACTTTCAGGAAGTTTATCTGTGCATCCTCTCCTGAAGGAAGGAGTGGGATTGCGCCAAAGTGTGAGAAATCAAATAAGACTTTCATGTTACTGAAAAGTGACATAGTTTAATGGGCTAAGAAAAAAAGTTTCAATTCTAGGTCACTCAGGGACTCAGTGGGTAACTCAGGGAGGACAAGCATGTGTGCACTTTGGTTTTCTATACCTAGTCAACCAAGTCCTGGCCACAGTTCTTCAAAATCAGTCACTTTCTAAGTCTTTAACAAATTACACTTGGATTGCGTCTTCCTAACGGGCCTTCTATTTCTAATTTCATCTCACTATAAGCAGTTGTGAACAGACAAATCTTAACTCAGTCTCTCAAACAGTATGGTTTTATTGAGGGCAGACATTATATTTTAGACATTATACTTTATTCACAACCTTACCCAGGTGAGTGCTGGCATGTCACAAGAGTTCAATGACTACTGGAGACTAACAGCTACTGTGCACAATTACAACAGCAGCTCTGCCCTGGGACAGGAGTTGATTTAAGGGTCTCATGTGCACTGAATCGTCCAATTCTCACAACACTCTACAAGGTAGGTGCTGTTATTATCCTCATTTTACAGAAAGAGAAGGCCTGGGTGCTGAGTTCAAGTCAATTACCCTAGTTCAAACAGCTAGTAACAAAGCTGGGATTTAAACCCTGGTAGTCTGATTTCAAGATCCATACCCTTAACTATTAGTTAAAATGCCTGGGTCCATCGAAAATAAAATTGCATCAGCAATGAAGAAGAAGAGTGATATGGAGATGATCTTTTCTGTCAACAACCAGTAGATGGAACCAAGCAGGAAACAAGACAATTTAGTTTTGGAAACTACCCCTTACTAGAATATCCCATTTTGCAGCACCCTTCCTAAACATAACTGAAGAAAAAAAGATCAATTATTTTTCCCAATAACTGGAGGCTTATTTTATTTCAAAGTCATTGATAAGCAAAGGAAAAACATTTCCTGAAATGTGAGTAAATTCAGTTCTCAACCAGCTAAACATGGATTAATACCCCTAACAAAAATCGGTTTATTTTGTAGGGTAAAAGGAAAATCAGTCCTGAACCTTTTTGATTTGTTATTATATCCTTTAGTCCAGGGGTCCCCAACCACCGGGCTGCCTAGACTGGTACTGGTCCATAGCCTGTTAGGAACTGGGCCACACAGCAGGAGGTGAGCGATGGGCAAGCAACTGAAGCTTCATATATATTTGCAGCTGCTCCTGAGCACTAGCATCACTGCCTCAGCCCCACCTCAGATCACCAGGCATTAGATTCTCATAGGAGCACCGGTCCCTGGTGCCAAAAAGGTTGGAGACTACTGCTTTAGCCCCTTAAAAAAAAAAAAAAAATTCAACCTGGCTGCTTTTGGTTTATTAATAGGCACAAAATGGGATAAAGCAAAAGAGACCCATATCCCTTGATCAACAGGCTTGAGCTGAAAGTCAGAAAAGCTGGACTGGTTGCTAGGGGTCAGGTGCAGTTGGAATGGGGCTAGTGAGGGCTGATTATAACCCAATTATAATTATATTTATTATAACAATATCCTATGGAATATGAGTATTAGGCTCCAACTGCCAATTGTGATAAACTGAGGTATAACATTTTTCTGCAACCGTAGACAGGGACACATTCGCCACCCTCATTTGTTCCCCCCACCCCTGCCTCCACCTGTTGAGTGCCATGGTGACTGTAGCTCCCTGTTGCATTTCCTGAGAAGCTGCCACTGCGGCCTCTGCCAATGATGCCACTGCCTGGGTGGCCTCAGATGCTTGCGTTGTCTGGATGGTCATCTCACCTCCTTGTAACGTGGCCCAATTTTGTTCCACCTGAGGCAGAAAGGACATGATAGTAAAGAATCAAAGTCACAACAGAATTATAATTTTTAAGTCATTTTTCTAATTAAATGCTATGTGCTCAGCTAAATACATACGTACTTTTAAATTAACATGATCTACAATGTACAGAACAGGATTTTTAGTATACTATCTTTTGTGTGAAAAGGGGGAGAATTATAATATGTATTTGAATTTGCTTACATGTGCATAAAGAAATTCTAGAAAGGCAGAAGAGAAACTGTGTTGGGGCCGGGGTGGGAGTGGGGTTATAGGAATGAATAGCTTAAATAGGAGACAGAAAGCAGTATTTTCCACTGTATGCCTTCAAATAATTTTTGAATTATCAATGTTACCTATTCAAACATTTTAACTTAGGCCATAAACGTAATTCTAAAAAATTCAAAGTATATCAAGGGAACTCCAGATCCTTTGCCCAAAGGCAACTATTGTTATCTATTTCTTTATATCTTTGCAGGGATGTTCTCTCATTGTGCAAGCATATTTATACACACACACACACACACACACACACACACACACACACACACACACACACTCCTACTTACCCCTTTCTATTCCCTTTTAAAAAATAGAAATGGCAGTATATTCTACATATACTTTTGTACCTTGCTTTTTTCCACAAATAATACATTTCTGAAATGATTCCATTTTGGAATGCATAAAACTGCTTCATTCATTCATGATTCATAATCATAATGCAGATGCACCACGATTTATTTAACCAGCTCCCTTTTAATGGGTATTTAGGCAGTTTCCAGTCTTTTGCTACTATAAACAGTACTGTGATAAATATCCTCATATGCTACTTTGTATATTTTATGTGAATAGATTTATAGAGTAAATTCCTGAGGTGGAACTGCATATCAGTCATTCTGTATTTTTATTTTTGATGGAAACTACCAAATTCAGTAAATATTTTTTTTAATGTGTGGAACCAGTTTTCCTTTTAGTGTAGAGGAATTATGAAGAAACAAAACAAAATAACACATCATCTGGTGATAGAGTAGATTAGAATTCAGCTTTGCTAGAGCTAGCACAGGGCATCTCAACCGTGCCTTATTAACACTTCTTGTAGGGGATTGTCCAGTGTATTGCAGGATGTTTAGTGGCAATCTCTGGCTTCTATCCGCCAGATGCTAGTCATACCCACCCCGGTTATGACAATTAAAAATATGTCCAGACAGAGCCTCTTGTTCTCTCTGAGAGGTGTGTGTGGGGGTTCTCCTGGTTGAGAACCACTGATTTTAGTACAATGCTTTGCATTTAGAGATTTCGTAGTTTTGGATACCTGACTCTAAATACTTCAGTTTGTTTTGCTCAATAACCACTGGTTGATTAATTATTCTCTCTCAAAAACACAAAGCAGCAGGGCAGGGAAAGCAATTTCTATTCCAAAACATGGCAGGTGATAAATCAATCACCTCAGGTGAAATACTTCCATAGACTTGGGTCATCATGACGTTAGCGGTGCTTACTGGAGCTCTCGCTGTTCCTGCTTGACATTGCTGGGCCAGTGAGTGGTTAACTTGTGCCTACATGTTACTAAGTCTCAAAGAAATGCCACAAGCTCTAGGAGAGGTAGATATTTAAAATGCCTCCTACTTTGGCTCCATTGCCACACAGATTATGACACTGCTTCTCAGAATGTTGGTCAAGAGCCTCCCAGAGAAAAAGACATTCCTTTGAGCCACCTTAGTATTTGCCCTGGTTTTTCATAGGCAGTGAGTTGTGCCAACAAACCTTCAGGGTCTGACACTAAGAGGCAGAGATATCCTATTCCCTTCCCTTGGAGCTGCAAAGGTGCCCACTCAGGAACTCACAAAACTCTGACTTCCCAAGGTTTTATCTCTTTGATCTCATCACTTCAATAAGCATCAGTGCAAACAATGCCACTTTAGATGGAAAGTTATATTGACAATTCAGAGATGTTCAATGATTCAGTTCAAAACATCAGCAGAAAATGGCCAGCCCTGTCACCTTTTGCCATAAAATCTTTCCAGATTTGCCCCTCTACATTTTTCCGATCCCCCTGCTGAGCTTGGCCTAGTTCAGCTCTCCAAAGTACTTATACTTCAAGGGCAGCAACTTAATATATATACACATTTAGTTATAACTACATTTGTAGCAAAAATGGCATTAAAATGTTGCCATACACAGCAGTGGTCCCCAACCTTTTTGGCACCAGGGACCAGTGCTCCTATGATAATCTAATTAATGCCTGATGATATGAGGTGCGGCTGAGGAGGTGATGCTAGCGCTGGGGAGCAGATGCATATACAGATGAAGCTTCCCTCGCTTGCCCGCTGCTCACTTCCTGCTGTGCAGCCAGGTTCCTAACAGGCCATGGACCTGTCAGTAGCCTGGGGGTTAGGGACCCTTGATATATAGTGTACTTTAAGAAAGTTGAACTATAGGCATGAAAGATTCATGGGTGGTGGTAAAGAGTGGAGAAAAAGTAGAAAAAGAAGCAGATAAAAATTTCTATTCAGAATAATAGCAGGTAATAAATAAACCAGCTTAAGTGTTAACGTGTCCTTCGAATTCCTACTCTTGAGTCTCAGTGGTGTTTGCTTGAGCTCTTGTTGTTCTCTCCCTTTCCATCTGTTGGGAGCCACTGTATAGTTATCTATGCCTGGATGTCACCATGTTCTAAAGAAAGGGCCACAAGCCCTAGGAGGGAAAGATATTTAGAGGATGTATAGTTTAGCTTCTATGCTTTTCTGAGAGAGACCCATGAGAGTGAAGCCCTTCAAACTGTGGCTACTCTTTTCCCCGCTCTTGCTATAGTGAACCACCTGTGGTTCTTCCACACTTTCACAGTGGAATGCACTGTATGTGCTGCTCCCTTTGATAGGAATGAGGCCTCCCAGGCTTGCAGCTTTTGCTTCCTGTGCACTCTTCCAGTCTGAGCTCAGGTGAGACTGAAGGAGCTGAGACAACCCCACTCCCCTACAGAACCAGGTTCAGGGCCTAGCCTCTGTGTTCCACAGCATCCTGGGCTTGTTTCTACTCAATCCGTATCTCCTTGCCATTGTTCTGTGATGCGTTTTTCCCTATCACCGACCTGAGTGCTCCTTAAGAGCAAGTGTGTCTTTATTTCCCTGTGGTGGTAGTACCTACAGTGCCTGGCGCGGGGCTGAGAAAGTGTTCGTTTGCTGAATGGGTGGATGAAGAACATATTCCTTATTTTCCTATTTGTTCTTCAGCTTACCCATATTTCAGATAAATTGACATTCATTAAAAAGTCCACCTAAAATAAGTTATGCTACTTCAAAACTTACATGTGTTGATGGCTCAGTTTAAAACTCATGTCACTAATATCTTTGTATTTTTTTCTTTTTTTTCTAACAGAATCATATATACCATTATTCCCAAATACCATTCCATTTAAAATTTTGACTTTTCTGACACATGATGTAATTAACCATCACCAACACCAATTGGTAGTTTTATCATACCGAATATATTCTCAAATCCATTTATATTTGTAAATATGCTATCAAAATTGAAATTGTATAAATATTTTAAAGTCAATATATATAGTTTATTTTATATTATTTTGAAATTCTTTCCTTGTTCATGTTTCTAAATGTCTATGTACCTTATTCTGTGTCCTAATTAGTTTTAAACTGCCTCAAGTTAGAGATTTTGTTGTTGTTGCTCTGTAACTCCCTAGATTATTGGGTATTCTCAGCACACAGAGAGTACCCAAAGAGATTTGGAAAACCATGTTACCAGAAGAGACAGGCCCCAAATAGTCCAAATTTGGACTAAATGTAACCAAATGAAGCTAACCAGATATTGAAGGCGATGTGGTCCAACGGTAAGAACCCTCACTTGCAGGGCTGGGTCAACAAAATGACCTTACAACTTCTGAAGAAAGTATAGGTATTGTTTATTTTTATAAAATACTTTCGGTTCCTTGGGAGAAAAGATGCTAAATACAAGGCAGTAGGACGTTTTTACTGAGTCACCTGATGTAATGTTTCATTGGCTTGATGTGGTCTTACCTGACCCACGTCAGTGAGATATTCTGACTAATTATGATTCTTTTGGTTCAAAACTAAGATGCTAACAACCATGTAACATCTAGCAGAAATCGAAAGGCAAACAGAATCACACTATAAGAGCTATAACGTTTTGTCACTTTTTGAAATAATCTATGCTTCTCTTCATATCCTTTTTGTTTCACTAGAAGTATAGAAAGTTAAAATTTTTTTTAAATCTGACTGAATTTGGGTATTTACCAACAAGCTATTTGTTATTCACCCACTCTAACAATAGATGACTTTTGAATATGTTAATTACCTTTGAGTATGTGAAGTTATTTAGTTAAATGGGTTTCAATGAATTAGTCTCTAGAGAAGTGTTTAAGAAACACAAAATTACTTTAAGTAGCACCAGGAAACGTTCGGTAGGGAGATATGGTTGATAACTTTGACTAAATCAAAAAGAAATATATCTCATAAGCGTACCTACCTATCACCATCTTCTCGACCTAAAGCACTTCAAGAAGTGCCCTCTACTTTTAGTGTTTCGGGACCGACATATTTTTCCCTCACTAATCAATATTCTTTCATGATGTTTATACATTTATAAAGGTAAATATCTGTTAACCTTTACCTTTCTACACTGAAAAACCAAATGCTCCTGCCCCAAACCTCCCAGACTCCCTAGCTGGAGACACTCCCCGGAAGACACAGACCACTTTGCAGCATTGCTCAGAGCCTGGACCACAGTTCATTCATGTATACATGTCTCACCCCACTAGACAGGAGCTCCTTGAGAGCCGAATACCTGTGTAGATCAACACATCAACTGCAGCACGACAGGGGCATGAGCCATATGAATATGCTGGCTGACGGAGGAGCCCAGCTGTGTTTCTCTTTAACCTTACTAGCCATAAGACCTTTATCAGTTCTGTCCCTTTTCTGAGACGCACAAATGAAAGTGACTTTGTGCTGTTCTGAGTAGAAATACTCCATGGTTTTGCATGAGGGTCAGATAATTTTAGCTTTAGTTCTGATACTGCCTTTTGACATTTGTTGGCTATTTTTCAAACTTCAGGAGTACACCACGCTTTAGGGGAAAACCTCAGTGACTTAATGAACCCTTTCCTCAATTTCACTCATGGCTCAGAGCCTAGACAACATTTTTCTAAATGCATTATCCAGCATCAACACTTACTCTGAGACTCTAGGCATGTCACCCAACCGCTATGTTTCAGTTTTCTCATCTATAAAGTGAAGATGATAACAGAGCTTATACTTCACAGGGTTGAATGCTTAGTTTACCAAGTGCTCAATAAAGGTTAGCTACCTTTAGATTAACAGCCCATAATTAGCTTGGTTTTGGCAGGGAAAAATTTTCTTGTGAAGCCTTTTTAAAGGCATGTTTAACATGTAACAGATGTCTACTGATTTACAAATATATTTATCCCTTCAAAGAATGCTTTAGTCAGCTCCAATTTTAATGATCTAATTTTTTTCATCATAATGTCCAAAGATTAAGTTTTGTGGGATTCACAGCATAAAAGTATTTAATAAATAATACTATTTTATTATGTATTATATAAAATGCTATATTGCCAATGTAAAACTGTAAGTTCCTGGTAGTTACATCTAAATCATAAAAATATATGAATTTCAACTGTTATAATAATATATACAGCATAAGATACTTTGCAAAACTGTCATGACCTGATGTTTTCAAAGGTTTAAATAAAACAGTGCTACAGATATATAGGCTACTTACAGTCTCTTCATCTTCTGGACCCTCACTTCTCCTTCACCCATACATTCATGCATTTAAGAAGACGCAGACAGAATCCTCTTTCTTACCTCTCCATCAGCTACAGCAGAGTAATTCACTTGAGCAACAGTGACTGTGGTTGGCAATTCTGAAGCATCAGCCAATGTGGCTACTGTTGCCCCTGTACCAACCTAAAGGAAAACATGGAAAGTAGTGTCAGTGGTGAACCCTTCTACTCCTACTTACTCATAAGTTAAGATTCATTTAATCCCAATTCAGCACAGATAACAAAAATATGCTTTGAAGTGAGTTACTAAAATCATGTCCCAGCCATTAACATGAGTTTCAGAGTTTTACTTCAACTAAATAAAGCAGTATTAGAAGCTATCACATTTCACCACCTGTACAACTTTCTATTCATTCCTCAATCTGAATTTCAGAGGTTCTCTATCTACCAACAAATCTTATTTTACCTCAGAAGAGGCAATTCAGAAGGAATATTTCCTGGCCACTGACAGGGAAAAACAGTAAAAAACCATTTTTATAGTGTTCTGTTTGGGAAATGTCCAGAAAAGCTATCAGTAGCTCTGTATTTAGCAAAATGCAAGCAATTTAAAATGTTACTAAAAAAAATCAATTTTAGGTAGGAAGATCTTGTGGAATGATATAAAGTTCATACAAGAGTTCGCATAGAGAATTATTCTCTCCAGTCGGAAGAGCGCTGCCCGCTGATCCACCACAGGAACCAGTCGGGAGCCACAAGGTTTACTCACCTGGATAAGGGAGACCGTGCCATCGGGGTTACTAAAGGTCTGGACTACGGTCTGTGATGGTACAAGATGAGCTATACTGTGTGTGGTTGTGGCCTGTGTTTGTGTTTGCTGATCTTCAAAAGCATACAAAAGGTCCTCCCGCCCATGCTGTTTATAACAGTTTTTAACTATGGTCCGTAGTGCTTGAGTCCATGAAACCTGTCACCAAAAGACGAGAAAAGCATGGTAAGTTACAAAAATGCTGGTTATTCAATCCCACTATGGAATAAGCAGCTGCTTATTTATCAAACCAAACCGAAACAAACCTCATACAGAGTGAACTCTCAGGATTATTGCCCACAGACTGATTCTGGCATAAAGAAATTCAAGGCCAAGTACCAAAGATTTCCCACTGGTTCCTTCCTAACCAAAGTTCGGTTTAGCTTTTGGGTTTTATATTCTGTTCTAACCTGACGCCAACTCACAAAAAAGAAGGAGACTCTTTTGTCAGGAATTTTATATTAAGATTCTCAGTAAATTTCCAAGCTAACTGAAAATAAATATTCAGAAAAAGTAAGGAATGCCATCTAGTTTACTGTTTTTTCAGCAGACCTGGCCAACTTCACATCTTCCTTCCTATCGTCCTATCTTCCCTCCCCCTCCCCTCCCCTCCCCCCTCACCTCCCTTCCCCTCCCCTTTCCTTCCTTCCTTCCTTTTTAGGCAAGGCAATCCTTGGTTGACCTCACAGACTGCAAGAACCTTGTCTGTTTACAATCCCTTATTTTCTTTTTTTTAAATTTTTTATGCCTACAGCACCTGGTCTTCCTATGTGGTCTCCCATCCAAGTACTAACCATGCCTGACCCTGCTTAGCTTCCAAGATCAGATGGGCTTGGGCATGTTCAGGGTGGCATGGCCGTAGACAACTTCACATCTTTCTAATTCTATATTTATATTTTCAACAGTGATTCTTGCTAACCATAAACAAGGACATTTCTAAGTCTTCAAAGTGATTAATACTCCTACTTCATGTTTCTAAAGGCGACTGCGCAGAGAAGTGTAAATTCATGGACCCATCCTGAGTCTCTGTAGTGATGGAGTGGTAAATGCGAAAGGCTATAAGCCAGAGTATCAAACTTCTTTTGGGGGACAGGTTTGACTATTACTCAAACATTTTCAGACTTTTTAGCATAAGAAGTGGAAGGACAAAGACTGAGGTGGCTGATTCAGAATGGAAAAGTAACAGGCAACTCAGACCAGAGAAACACTCACCCTCTGCTTTTGCTCTTCTGTGCGGACATCACTGCGGACATTTGCCCATGGGATATCTTCAGGCCACCAGATGGGCTTGCAGCTTTCTTTTCCCCAGCCTGGTTTTCCCCGACCTGTGGAATACTTGAGCATCTCTGGAATAAATGCCCGAAGCTGGGCCTGGAAGACAAGTGTGGTCAGCAGCCATGACAGATGTCTAGGATCCGTTTTGTGTCTCCCACCAAATCCTAAGGTTTTCGCAAAGAGAGCCCTACTGGAGGGCCCCGGAAAGTTCCAAAATATAACTGATAAGAACCCACTGTTTTCCATACATTACTAAGAGCTCCATGGGTAATTGAGAATTGCACATGTGTTGATAAAGTAAACTTTAAGCTGTATTTCATAGCTTTGTTCCTATGAGATCAAGAACACTGGCCCCCAAATTTGATTTCTGCCTCCTACGATACTACTGATGCTTTGGTTATTTCCCCTCTACAGCTTCTACACATTTAAGGTATTAAACAAAGTCACTGCGTTTTCAACATTATTCTGGAGATAGTAACCAGGACTATTAGACTAGAGAGAAATAAGAGTCGAGGAACAAATAAACCATCCTTATTTGTAAATGACATGGACTGTGTGTCTGGAAAACCCGAGAACCAAATAAAAAAATACTATAAAAATAAAAGAATTCAGTAAGATGGTTGGTTACAAAATACAAGAAAATAGTCTTTACTTAATAAAAAGTGAAAATAACCCTAAAACTCTTCTAGAAAGTTTCAAGTAAGTAGAGCCAATGTATGAGTCTGACATATAGTGAAGCAAGTATGATCTTAAAACACATCATGGATTTCATTAGGTTTCTTTTACAATCGAATCCAGATTAAACAGGTGTTAAACCCCACAGACAACTGCTATGCTTCATCTCCTTGCACAGTAACTACACAGTGTGTATATGCTGAAGGAAATAGAAAACTATTTTTTGAATATTCTTACTTGCTGACAATGATTTTTGGCAAGAGAAGCAGTTTATTAAGTTATAATCTTCCTCCCCAGACCTACTGCTTTCTTTGTAAGCTGGTGGTCTATAGCACTGCAGGTAGAAGCTGTATCCTTCAGCTAAGGACACATCTATGCTTACTCTATAGCTTAAGATTGAAAGGAGAGGACAATTTTAGCAGTGAGTCAGACCCAAGGACATGGGCTTATAGCTGTAAAACAGAAAAGGATAAAAAACAGAAAGGGAAATACTAAAGTATTAACGAGAGACGAGTGCAGCAACACTTTTATATTGAAGGGTCTATTTAAATGTCAGGTGTTCTTATTTAAAGATTACTTTACCAGAAGATAATACAAATTATTACATAATAGAGAATTGTGAACCCAAAGCAGTAATGTCTACCGAATAAAGCAAGCTATAGTTGACAGTATTTACATTGGTAATTCTTGTGCCGAGCCTGCCATTTTCCCCTAAGTATCCCCTCTCCCAGACAGTCTCCTGCCTACAGGATATGATATAATACACTCCATATATATTTGGCTCTGCGGCATCAAGCAGCAGGCTAATAGAAATGTATCCATTTGCAAACCCAGGCTATCAGCTGGCTCATGAGGTCACTCCTCCAGTTATTTTAAGTAAGAGCATCTCAAAGTCATTCTTCCCTTCTTCCTGGCTTCCTGGGAGTGTATCTTTTTCAACCTCAGATACACAGAAAAGGAAAAGGCTTAATCCTCACGCACAATATTTACATTTCTTCATATATTAAAAAAAATAGCTTTCTCAGATGTGTAAACAAAATAAACTGATAGCACAGACTTTTATGAGTCTCCCCTCTCTTTTAATCCCATTAACAGCCTCCAAAGGGAGAGTTCTTTATATTTGTACCTAATAGAGTCTGGAGATAATAAAATAAGAAGGCTACATATCTCTAAATTAACAAAAAGACTAAAGTGTCCAGAAAGAACTTGCTGCTGAGAACACTTGACTGACAGAGACTGCTCAAATTCTACCTGGAATTCCAATATTCTCTTATTCTCATGCTTTTCTCTGCTCTGACCCCCCACCCATTTGCACCAATAGCTTCCCATGCTCTTCAGTTCTGGGTCACCCTGGCACCTGGCTATGGACACCTTTCATCTTCAACCTTGCTTTGGCTCTCTCATACCAGGCTTTCCCCCAGGTTTCAAGAACTTGGTTATTTGAAGTGTGGGCACAGCACCAGCCTGCTCACTTAAAACCCTCCACTCCTCTCTCTCCAACTACTTCTCTTCTCAATGTCTTCGTTTTTGCCAGAAGAATCCCACCTCCTTTCCCAGACACCCAAGCTCAAAACTTCAGCTTTACCTCTTTCCTGTGACACCCATCTAGCCACTTTCCAAGTTCAACTCCTTCTCCTTTGAAAGGTCTGTGATATCCATCCCTTTTTCTCCAGTACCACCTTCATCCCCACTTCCTAGCCCAAGGCTAGTGTATCCTTCTAATTGGCTTTCTTGTTAACACCAAGCTCTCCCCTCTCTTCCTTATCCCATATATCCTTGACAGACAGGGTACCTAAATGTTACATAGCTCCAGTGCTCAAAACCCTTCAAATGGCCTTTCACTATTAACAAGTAAACTGAACTCCTCTGTCCAGCTTTTCTGGCCTGCCACAATTTGACCTCCCACTACCTGCAGTTCCCACTAATTCCCACCAGGCAGCCTTGGTCCTCATTCTACACTGTCTTATGAACTGCCGAGCTCATTCCTGCTTCTATGCCTTTTGCTTTGTTCCTCTTACTAGACTGCTTTCTCATGCTACTATTCCAAGGCCACTGCTCATTCCTTAATGCCCAGCAGTTCTACATTCTTCGTGAAATACATCTGGACTACTTCTTGAGTCATCTTTTTGGATACATCAATAAAAACATGAGCTCTAGACTCAAAGAGTTGGCTATGAATCTCAACCCTCTCTGAATCTTAATTTTCTCAACTGCAAAACAGTAATGATAATGGCAAATATATTTTGTCAATTGAGAGGATCAGAGATTGCTGGTAGTAAGTACAAGTGCCGCTGAATTAACAGCATTTTTATTATTACTTCAGTCATCAGTCATCTTTTCAATTTCAAAGAAATAGCCAACTTTCTGAAAATGGTTTTCTAATACTAAACACACTGTGATATACACAAAGACATCTAGCCTCAGTTTTTCAAGATGCATACAGCAAAAAATCGCAGAAAGAGGCAAAATACTGAGTTGATATGTATCTGTGTAATCATGGTTAAGGCTGAGAAATAATGCTAGAATCAAGAAGGAACAAAATGAGCACCTAGGCTAATTCCTCGTCTTGAGAAAGCAAACCATTACCCACCATCCCATGCATCAATAATTTAGGTGGTCTATTCTGATGGATCTTTGAGCATTAAAAAAAGGTGTTCAAGCAGATTACTAATGGAACTCACCAGAAAACGGGACTCAAGTGTAACCCTAATTAGAAAAAGTGAGAACTAGGAAACCCTCTCAAAGATGTTTTATGTGGCAGAAATATTTGGATAGGAAATGTTTCAATCTCTTAAGAAGGAGATAGGGGCTAAAATGAGAGGCTCAAGAAATAGAAGCGACACAAAGAGAAGGTTACTTCCACAGGCAAAGACCCCATTAAGTTAACACATGGAATCAGGGTAAAATTAAGTACTAATTGTCAACTGTATATCATTTATCCCTATATCAAAATAAGAGGTAAAAATTACCTTCTATTATAAAAGTTCACATTTCAAGTCCGTACATTTTGGGGATGAAGGATGAACTGCCAAGAGATAATCTGACTTCACTGAAAAAGAGCAATTTCCCACCAAACTATCTTTATACTATCCTAAGTAAACAGTGCTAAGGTTAAAGGGACTAATAAGTGAAATGAGCTATCCAGCAGAGAAAGAGTTAAATGATTCCTTTCCAGAATTCAGCACTGTTCTCTCATTACCAGTTGGATTAATTACTGGTCCTGGAGAGTTCTGGAAACCCAAGCTACTCAATGTGCTTGTTAAGGAAGGTTTGTCTTCAATCCACAGGGGAGACAATCAACAGGATCAGCAAAGGTAGAGCCTCCCCTCTCAGGCTGTCCTCTAATTGGCTGCAACAAGCTTTCCCAGCCTCTCACTTATTCTGATTTAGGGCTCTAGATGGGCTTAAAGTGCCCAGCTTGGTCAGAAAACTCATCCCAAACCAGCATAGAGTAGAAATACCACTCCATGCAGAGTACATTCAGCAAAGGAAAGATTATACAGAAACCACAGATGGTCTAAAATTTTTTTCTAAAACTCTGAAGTTTAATCTGGTCAAAATGAAACAACAATTCTTACTCTCTTAGAAATTTCCACTTGTAAATTCTGTTAATTCTTTGCTGTCCAACAATGCATTATCCTTAAACATTCCCAAAACCTTTCGCCTCTCTTCTGTTTGCTCTGCATGCACTTTGAGGCTCTTCCTGGTATCCATTTAGGTTCAGTTACCAAGAAAAGATCTTTTAAATCATGTTTGCCAAAAAACGTTTGCCAACTTCACTTCTACTGAAGAGATCAAAGAATATGTAATAATTTAAAGAGAAATCAGGTAAATCAAACCATGCTGAAAGGCGATGTGTTCTACAGACTACAGGAAAATAGAAATGTGGCAGGGAAGGAAAACTGGAGAATCTCCAGACTGTGGCTTCATTATTTTTATTTAAAATTATGAATTTCCAGCTTGACAGACCCAATTATGTGCAAATGAATATCGAGAGGGCATTAGAAAGCAAAAACAAAATAATTTTTTTGCTTACTATTTGGAATTATCTGTACCACTGACCTCTGTTCGCAGAGACAATAAATGGAAGTGGCTTTCCTTATAGAAACAGCAAACCTGTATCTCCATTCCATAGTCGTGCCAGCAGAAACACTGGCATCTCAATCTCATTTTTCCATAAAATACATTCATTCCTATAGCAACATGGGAAGAACAAGTTTGGAAGGAAAAATAGGTTTGGAGAATTTGAGGGACAGCCAATGAAGATACTCATTTAAATACTTCTCTCTCAAGCCAACACTTGTACTTCTCTACCTCTATATCTCATCAACCTATCAAACTGTCTTCCTCTCATTAATCAAGTGCTCTTAAAATTCTACTTTCTCTCTGAAGGGTCCCAGATTGGTCGGTTTCTGTTAGCTTATCTCAGATATACTCTTTTGTACAAAAATTTAAATAATACAGATAAAGTGAAAGTCTTCTTTTCAGTCTACCCTCCCCCAATCCAATCACCTGTCCAGAGGCATCAGTCTGATGAACATCCTTCCTTACATGCCATATTCTGTGCATTAACATAAATGTGCTGGAAAGATACAGTTTTATGTGATAAAAGAAAACACAACTGGTACCATAGTGTCCACATTTTACTACAACTCACTTTTTCCTCTCAACATTTTGCCATAGAGATCTTCTCAATGGTAGTACAACTAGAATAATCTCCTTAAAAAACACTGCCTAGTACCATGGTATAGATATTCATTTTATTTAACCATTCTGCTACTGATAAACATTTAGGCTGTTTACAGTGCTTGTATATGTTTCTTTGTCCACACATTAGTATTTCTGCAACAGAAAAGTGGAAGTGCTTTTACTAGAGTATATGCATTTAATATTTTTAGAGATACTGCCAAATTGTCCTCCAAAAAGACTGCCAATCCCACTCCCATCATATACACTCTTTTCACACCCTCCCTTTCATTATTATTACCAAGCTTTCTTATTTTGGCTCATTAAATGTATGGGAAATGTTTATTTTAATTTTTATAACTAATGAGGTTTTTATATGTTTACCAATTATTTTTTCCTTTTGTGAACTGTTTTGAAAGCTTTGCTTATTTTTCTAATGATCTTTTTATTAACTTGAAGAAAATATTAATCTGTTCTAGATATTAATTCTTTGTCATATATTTGCAAATACTTTTCCCTAGTCTAGTTATATCCTTAATATGAAATTTATGTGCATATTCCCTCCCCTTAGTTATCCTAAATATACCCGTATTTTTTTTATTATACTCAAAATAAGCTAAGTTCTATTTAAGAACACATCCAATGTTTTTGTTACCTTTATATTGTCTTAATCTCATCCTGCCTACCTAATATTTACAAAATGTGAAATGGCATCATATACATAAACACTTTTATAACTTTATATAGTAAGAAAAGCCTACTTTGCATATAGATTCTGACACTACCGTTTGGAACTGTTATCTACAACAGTGGTTCTCAAAGTTAGGTGTACACTGAAATTGCCTGGGGAGATGAAACAGTATAGATGCCTGGATCTCACCCCTTAAGATTTTGGTTTAATTAGTCTGGAGTGTGATCTAGGTACTAGGATTTTAAGTTCCCCTGGTAATTCTATTGTGCAACCAAGTTTGAGGACCACCAAACTAAAATACTGTTTATCCAGTCCTTCTTTAAAAAAATTTTTTTAAATCAGGGTAAAATATATGTAACAAAAAAATTTACGTACAATTCAGTGGCATTAAGTACACTCACGATGTTGTACAACTAGAACCTATTCATCATCATCCCAAACAGAAACTGTGTACCCACTAAACAATCAATTCTCATTTCTCCTTCCCCCAGCCCCTGGTAACTTCTATTTTACATTCTGTCTCTATGAATTTGCTCATTCTGGGTAGTTCATATAAGTGGACTCATACAACATTTGTCCTTTGTATTTAGCTTGCTTCACTTAGCATATTCCTACCCTATGAGTAGAAAAGGCCAGACATATGCTTTCTCAGAACAAAACAAAACAAAACAAAACAAACAACACTCAAAAAACCTAAATTGCGAACTAATGAATGTTTTCTAAGTACAACACATCCAAAGCCTACTTCTTCTTAACGAAGCAATCACTATGTTGAATGTTTCTGAAGGTTTCCCTGAAAACTAGTGAAGAATTACTATCTAGTTGCATCATCACTCCAGGGGAGCATTAACACAACAGAGATTGCCCCAGGGAGAATAAAAGGAGGAGGACATTAGGTTCAAGAAGAGAGAGGGAAGGGTGGAGGTAAAAAAGAGTGGATTTTTATCAATACTAGACTTGTCTTTCCTGATCTAGTTCTTCTATAATTATATGTATTCTCTGCTTAGATCTCTTCTAACACAAATTCCAAAAAGATTTACAACCTCCCAAGAACAAGAGAATACTACTCAACTGAAGTATGGTAAAAAGCTGGACTGATTTTCCACTAGCAAAATCATAATGATTGCTTAAAGACTCTTCAAGAAACGATGTAATTCATTAAACTCAGTGCACTCTGGGAAACAGCAGCTTTGACACCACCTGGGAACTTGCTAGAAGGCAAAATCTCAGATCCTGCTCCAAACCTACTGATTCATAGTCCGCATTTAAACAAACAAGACTGTCAAGTGATTCCCAGGCATGCTGAGTTTGAGAAACACAGTTTAGTCCATCCTCGTCTCTGGTCTGAAGTATCTTAGAAAATTTTGCTAACCTGGTTTTCAAAGCTCTGAAAAGATTATTTCATTGTAAATGAATTCTGGGGTTGCAGAATGTACACCAAATTAAGAATTCTTCTACTAAGCCTATCTCAACCTCCTTCAATTCTTATGCAAGAAAGCAGTCAGATATGGGAGTTCTAGCTACTGTTCTTAAAGTTGTCTAGAAATTCAAGTTTTCATTATATCACTAAAAATACAGAGCTATGTGTTTTTTACCATGCATAAAAAAAAAAGGCTGTAGGATCAAGATATATTTATAATAAAAACAGAAGCTTTTCAGGTAAATATTCTTTTACTAATATAGGATTATACTTCTAACAAAAAAACAAAAACAAACAAAAAACTAAACTACAGAGCTGCTTCCTAAAAGAATCAGAGCAGTCAGTTCACAAAGAACTTAAAATACAGTTATATGTATTTTCAGCCTGTGTAGGAGGCAATTTTAATAGCTGTTAGAGCAAGTCAAGAAATTTTTTTAATACATATATACAATAGAATGTTACTCAGCCATTAAAAGAGATGAAATATTGCAATTTGCAACAACATGGATGGACCTTGAAATAATCATACTAAACGAAATAAGCCAAAGTTAAAAAGTACATGATATCACCTATGTGAGATATAAACCTAAAAGCAACAAATGAACAGGACAAACAGAGACTCACGGCAATGGACAATGGACTAGTGGTTACCAGAAGTGGGGGAGGTGGAAAATAAAAAAATAAAATGTTAAAAAAAAAAAAAGAAATTCTTTTAAAACAGTAAATGTAGTAAATGTAATGTAGATTAGCTGAAATACTAAATCTGAGTGATGATCACAATATAATTTATAGAAGAGGGAGTGAGGGAGGTGGGCGGCGGGGGGAGAGAGAGAGAGAGAGAGAGAGAAAGCAAAGCACTGGCAAAATATGGACTACACCCTAAATTCAATTTTATTTGTCATCAGCTTGCTTCATAGCTTCCTCTTTTCATGCCTCAATTTCTCAATATATTGTCACCTGTATTGCCCCACTTCATTACTGAGCAAAATAAAAATTCTAGGTTCATTAACTTTCTCTTAAGTGAAAAATGGGTGAGAAATGGTATGTTCACATTATTCACAAGTTAATATATTAATATATGTAATATGTATAATTAGTGTTAATAATTAGTAATAATGCTTTTGTGTGTTGCCTTAGTTTCCAAAATACGTCCTCATATAATACCTCATTTTTTCTTCATCTAATTCCATAACGTAGGAGAGCATGAATTATTTTCACTTTCAGAAGATGAAACTAAGAACCAGGGTTAATATGTAGTAGAACTGGGACTACAGACTAGATCTTCCAATTCTAATAAACCATGCTAACTTTTTAATTTGTAAACAATGAAAATAACAGAACATGTAATTTTAGAACAATACTGAATATAATTTACTCTCTTTGGATGATTTGAAATTCATCTTAGGATCATATATGGAATTACATTTGTAAATTAGGGTTATCAGCATAAACACCAGTCACCTCCACAGCATTTAGTGCAGAAAAGGTAGTTCACAGAGATGTCTGGTCAACCTGAGTCATCTTTATCTAGTACAGTGAATATCTATAATAATTCTGGAATTTTATCATTTCAAAGAAGTAATGAATTATCCACATGATCTGAATGTTAGAATTGGTGTCCAACTACTCTTATTTTGTTTTTTATGCCTAGAGACCACATCTGAGCTCTGCTTCTTTGACTATAAAATAGGAATTATACATATATTTTGGAGGCAAGGATTAAATGAATATCCTTATAAAGAACTTAATAGTATCCTTCCAACAGATAGTAGCTATGGAAAGAAAAAGAGCCGCTAATATCTTCACCCGAACATAAAGAAAAGTAATCAATCATTGAACAAAACAAAGTAGAAACATCATCAAACTTGCACTTAAAAAAATTCAAGTTTAATAGAAAATATGAAAGCTTTTTTTATGTTTCTAATTATAAAAGTAATTCATGCTTAGACCAAAAAAATAAAAATCACTCAAAATGCCACCACACATAGATGATCACTGTTAATATTTTGGTGTATATCCCTCTAAAAGTTACACACACACACACACACACACACACACACACACACACACAAAGACAAACAGGCAAGTTTTGTGTGCATTTTTTAAACAAATGAGATTAATTCAATTCTGTATTCCCTTAAAAAAAAACCAAGCCCACCCTCCAAATGAAAAAAAGCCCTAAAAAAGCCCTCAAATTCGAGTACAAAAGAAATGCTATTTTACAAACTATTTTAACTTAATATACCATGAGTATTAGTTCGCTGTAATAGAGAGCAAATACTCTTTTTTAGTGTCTAATATTTCACTGAATAGTAAACTTCTAGTCTCTTTTGAGCAAAGCTGCCCTTTCTTTTCATGTAAATTCTAAAGACTGCTACTATAACTGACTTAATCACCTTGTTCTCAGATTTTCCTATTATAAACAATACCATGAACATACATCTTTGCTTACTTGGAGGGCATGATATGCACATTTTAAATTACGATATTCGTTGCCAACGTGACTTCTGGAAAAACTGTACCGATATACATTCCTACTGACAAAGTGCTTGTATTCCCATACCCCTGCTTATCTAGATTTGATTTGAAATAAAACTCTACTTTTACTACAATAGTGAAAAGTTTTAGAATCGATTATGAAAAGAAGACATTTCGTTTACATTAAGAAAAAAGTATTTGAGGAAAACAAAACACACACACACACACACACACACACACACACACACACACACACGTGCGCACGCGCACGATTAAGAGGAAAAACAACCTAGGATCCCAATACTTAGAAATTCCCATTCAGTTGGGAGCTCAGTTTTTCATCATCCTGCTCACTCCGTCTCACCATTTGTTTGTTTTCGTTTTATTTGTTATGTATTATTTTTTAAGGGAGAGAAGGCAAGAAAATAAAGAAACTGCGGGCCTCCAAGAGTGCCTCTGGGTCTGGCCTGCAGCTTGGGACCAGCTTCCCTTGGCTCTACCACCATGCCAAGTTCTCCTCAGTGCATATTTCATGAAAATAGAAAAGTTTCAAATGTTTTACCTCCGACATAATCATTAAACTGTTTGCTCTAACTTCTGGGGCCATTAGCCAATTTTCATAATTATCAGTATCCACAATGACTGTATATAATCAAAACCTCAGATTATTTCAACTTCGTACAAGTGTGACAGGGAAAAAAAATGCCCATTGCAGGAGAGTAAGTACCTAACAGAATATTCTTAATCAGAAGCTTAGTCAGCTTTAGAAGTACTTTATATCTCAGATAGACTAGATGCTCTACATCAATGGGGTAAAAAAAAATTCACCTTATATTTTCTTTAACCAGAATGGCCCTAGGGACAGAATAGCAGGTAGAAAATGACAGGAAAAAATTTAGATAATGCCTTCCTTTTTGAACCATATTTAAAGATCCTTCAAGTGTTCACAGAAAGATCTATGAATCCAACAATCAAAAGATCATAATTTAGCTTTAGAGTTACAAGACATTTTATCACTTCAGACCAAGTTGCTGGTTTGGACTTAGTAGGCAGTGCTGCTCACCTCCTGAGCAGTATCAACGTCTATACTGAGTAAACACCGACGCAGGAGACTCGCAATCCAGTTACCCACTACACTGGATCCGTTTTTACTCTGACCCTTAGTTCATTTACTGAACAGATACTGAGTATTATTTACCGGACAGCAGTGAAGAACAGAAATTAAGTCCTTTCTCTCAGATTCTAGCTTGAGAGACAGACCACAAAGTACAGCAGGTCCTGGAATAATGCCTTTTCATAACGTTGATGAGATGCTACAGGAACTTAACTCCTGTTTATATTAATTAGCCTATGGTAAAACTGGTTTCACTTCAAGTTGCAGAACATATCCTGGATGTTAAATGAGAACTTATGGTATAAATGTTAAGAAATAAGATAATTTCAGGTAGCGATAAGAGTTGCAAAGATAACAGGGAGTGTATGAGGCAGTGACTTTGTGGGAAGAGAAAACTTCCTTAGAGAAGAAAGGCTTATCTCAGGAAGTGATATCTGAGCTAGACTTTGCATAAGATAAGGTCATTCATGCAATGATCTGGGAGAAAAATGTTTTGGGCAGAGAGAACAGCAAAAGTGAGAGAATGAGGTTGAAGTGTTTGACAACAAGAAAGGGGGCCAGTTTGGCCAGAGCACAGAGACTAAAGGGGAGAATGAGAAATGAGGTTGGAAGAGGTCAGATTTTGTAGGGCCTCAGAGGATTCCAGGAGCAGTAGAAAGCTATTAAAGGGCTTAAACAAGAGAGTGACATGACCTGACTTAAGTTTTTGTTTTTTTTTTTTAAATCTCTGGTGGCTCTGCAGAGCATGGACTGCAACAGAGCAAGAGTGGCAATAAGGAGATCAATAGAACTGATCAATTGAAAAGGTCTGTGAGAGATGCTAAAGGCTTGGTTTAGGGTGGTAATGGGAACTGAGAAGAATGGGAAGATTCAGGGTACATTTCAGAGGTGAACTGACATGACTTGCTTATGAATTACATGTGGTCGGAGGAGGAGTGAGGGAAAAAGAAAAGGAAATCAAGGATTACTCTTGTGCACGGACTTGAGCAACCAGGTGGACAGTGGTGCCATTAACTGACATGGGAATACGAGGGGAGGAACAGATTTGGAGTGGAGAGTGGAGGCAATCAAAGGTTCTGTTTTGGGCATGTTAGTACTGAAGATCTAATAGTGACATAGCTGGGGTATAAACATCATATAGATGGGCTATAAAGCCCACAAGACAGAATGAGATCACTTGGAGAGAAACTAAAGATAGAGCTCTGAGACATGCCAATGCTGATGGCATGGGAAGAGGAAGAGGAGCCAGAAGAAGAGGGGAGACCCAGGGAAGTAGGAGGATATTCAGGAGAGTGTGGGGTCAAAGAAACAGAGACGAGAAAGTGTTTTAAGAAGGAAAAAGTAACCGTATTAAATGCTGCTGGCAGACTGGATAAGAAAACTCACGAGTGAATTTAGCAAGGTGAAGGATATGAATAAAGAAAGAAGATGGGAATAATATGTTATAAAGCAAGCATTTGCTGCATAGTTCCATGAAGAGATTTAAATAACTATCCCCATGAATATGTTAGACGACGGAGGAAGTAAGGGATCAACTACAGAAGCCTGTGTCTTGATGTGCAAGTATGTTCAGAACCCTAGGTCTGCCAGCGGAAAGCTGCATGTTTTAGGCAGGAGAAAATGAGGCAGTAATTAGTCAAAGGTCACAAGTGAATAAATTGTGAATTATTTCAATAATTTACAGAGTTTATTAACCAAAGAGAAATTGATTTTACATTTGACTCATTCGTAGTCTTAAGCAAAAATACTTACCCTGGGCTTTATATACTTCAGCATGACTATACCCATGCTGCTTCTAATATTGATTTTGAATTAATAATAGCACAGGACAGTTATTTTTGGTGCTTTTCCAGCTGTGTAAATATCCTTATTACATAAAAAAATTAAATTTAATCATAGAATTTACTGTGCTAGCAATATTTATAACTTTATTGTGAACCCAATGTTTTAAACATCTGTCCTTCACTTACAATATCTTTAATATAGACTTTTATAACACAGGCCAAATTATAAGTAATTACACAAAGAAACTAACTATAGCATAATAGTACTTGAAGGAACAAAATTTCTAAGAAAAGAATTTCTTAATAATTAACACTTTAGGGTGTAACATTGTCTTCCATAAAAACATATAGGAACCTATCTGAAATAAGTAAGAAGGCATTTTTAAGAGAGCTCCTAGAAGAATAAACTTTACAATATTGAAAATATTGAAATCAGTTTTTTTAAGGGGGTGATTTGTGTTGTTTTTAAATGTCTTTGTTTTGTGTTAAAAACATGTAATTTTTTCATTCACTAACTAGTTCTTCAACAAAGACTAAGCATTTGCTTTTGATAAAGCTATCACTTTTAAAGTTAAACAAATATAAAAGAAAACCCCAGCAAAATTCTTGCGGTATCAAGCTAAGTACATTTTGACTTCCCTTCTCAAAAGGGGAGGGCGGTGATGACGCAGGAAGGTGCCCTCCTGAATGTCCCATTCTCATGCCCTGGAGAGGGGAGTATTCCTGGGCAGCAGTGTAGTAGTATTCAGAATTTACACGGGAAAAAGAGCAGTGCAGCCCAAGGGAGACTAAAAGTTACCTTGCTCCACTTCACTATGATTCACCAACGTCCTAAGAGTCTCCTTTCCAAACAGACTCCAACCTAAAAGTTTCTTTATCTAACCCAAGGGCCCAGGTGAAAGTAAAAACTGCCGACAGGAGGAGACTGCATCCATGCCCTGGCTGGGAAGCGTTCTTCTGCATGACATTTTCCTCCCCAGGCTGCTCCTGTATCACTACCAGGCTCCAGCCCACATCTCACTCTGGTGGTAACACTGAGGACAGAGCTAAGATAAGTGATCTGAGATCTTCCTACACCTGGGCCACTTGCCTTTGTGTCTCCTCCTTACTCCCCGCCCCTTACCTGGGTCATTTTGTCCACAGAGACTGGAATTCCATCGATGGTAAGAGGCGGCAGCTCTGAGTTAACCTCCTGTGGCACAGGGGCGTGTTCTGCCAGGGCAGACTCCAGGTTCTCCAGGATCATGCTCTTGTACTTACGCACCTGCAGGGAATTAAGGGCAGAAGTAAACAAGATGCCCAATAACCAGGGAGGTTGGTGCCAAGCAACCAGAGGGGGTGGGGCTGGCCTCCCTTAGTCACTGTACAGCCCTTAGAACAAACATTTCTACAATTAGTAGATAAAAACACACGTAGGCCCAAAAGACATCACATTAAATGAAAAGATGATGAAATTATAGGTAACAACAGTAGAAAGGAGCCAGTGAAAAAAGCTTTACAGAAATACTGTTTCTCAATTAAAAATCACATTTTCTGTCAATGCTGCCCTCATCACCTGTTCCCGATCTAATAGGAATGGCATTCATTATTCAGCATTTCTCAGGCCCTTTAATAAAACCTAGCAGTTAATCGCCAAAATCATTTTCAAGATCACCAACAGCTTATGTCTCTAAAACTCTAAGGAACCTATTTGAAATTGTTGCTGCTTTCCTGCAAAGCCAGACTACCAAGCAGACTGGAGATTCAAGTGCATGAGAGGCTGGACTGAAAGCATTAGATAAAAAAGCAAGAGGTATATATGGTAGCTGGGTGTCAAAGGTGCCACAATCAGCAAGACCCAGGGCCAGAGAGAGTCCCACAGGTCAAGTCCTCCTCCTTTCTGGTACTCCCTGGTGACAGAGCTGAACCTTAAACCCAGGATACTTCCGTGACTCTGACAAGCCTCGGTCCAAAACACATATTGTTCTGACTCCATTCCTTCCACTGCTAGTGAAAAGTCTCTCAAAAGACAAGAGACTTTAGCAGCAGCACACCTGTACATGCACACATTTTTCTCCTGGGAGCAGAAATGACAGAGACAGTGGATCCTACTATGGCCAATAGTGGGTTTGTTCATTTACAAGAATGCACACGGGGGATGAGGAAAGCTTTGGGGACAATAAGAAAACTGTGGAATTATGAAAATGTGACAAGATGGGATAGGAAATGAACTCGTTATCAAGGTTCAAGCCACTATCTTAGAGAAAAAGAGAAGAGAAAATGAGGTTTGCCCAGATGATACAGTATGTTTGAGTCCTGACTGGACTCTCAACCAGGATATACTTACTTATAAAGTACCTCGTTATGAAGATTAAAAAAGAAAGATTCGCATACTCTACACCTCAAGCATATGGAGAAGTAAAAATTACCAGCCATAAAGTGTGACTTTTACAGTTATAAAACCTTCGAAATAGGTCAACAACCAACGGGATAAAAAAAAAAAAAGTGCAAAAATGTAGAATCATGATCACTCTAGAGATTCGGTTTTATCCTGGTTTCTAATAAAACAGAAAGTTTCATAAATTGTTGCCAATATATTTATTGTAACATAAGCAGCTCGTGTTTCCATGGCAACTTTAAGGATTTATATTTTCTGCTTTCTAGGTTTCTGTACTTCATGCCGAGTTTTTATACTATCGACTCACAGAAAAACTGATAAGCCTAGGTTCTGGTCTTTGAACTTTAATGTATCAGGTTAAATCATTATATCAGTATGTACGTCCATGTAGTAAGAGTGAATGATTAATAGTATAAAAATAAATTTCATTGTACTGGTAATACCTGGCACTCAGAGATGGGATATCATTAGATTATTAATATTACATTATTAGTTAGGATCAAATAAATTCACCCATATTTATGGGTCAGTAAATTCTAGGGATTTATATCTAGACATGTGCTAAACTTATCAGTACTATATAATTCCTTAGAAATATCTTGTTTAAAAAAAAACAGAGCATCCCTCAGCCTAATTTACAACAAAACAACTTCAAGTATGACCATAATATTTCTTAGCTTGTTTAGTAAAGTAACTTCCTCAGAATTATAAAGCTAGTGCTTCAATTCAATCTGATCTATCATTTCTGAGGTGTGTGTGTGTGTGTGTTTTATTTCGCATTTATCAATTCTCTGAAATTGGGATACAACTTAAAATTGCCGTGGACCAGACAACATGGGGCATAGTTGTTGTCACTGCACATATGTGAGCATGGCTGTTATCCCTGGGGGCATGACTACAATCCCCTGCCTTTTTAATCAAAAAACCATTTAGCACCATTTGAGAAAGAAATGTAGGTCTTAATTGTTTCTGATAACTTCCTCAGTGATCTTTCTGGTAAGATCAAGAAGCACCAAAAACAAACATCACAGCTTGGAAAAATGTCTCAGAGACAAGAAATGAGTACTTTAAAAATAAATGCAGCACCACTCATGCTCTTGGTGGTATAGCAGACAATATTACATGAAATCACACAGATAATGATAACTTTAAAAAAAGAAGTAATTCAGAAGTGTTGGACTCTGAATGTGAAGTTTTAGGAATATCAATTTATTTCACTTATATTTTCCTTTATATATAAAAGCAATATGATTAAAATTTCTAAGTAAGCCTGAAAGAACTCTTTTAATAAATATAAAATAAAAATTCTAAGTGGTAAGTATTGTGTCAGAGTTTGTCAATATTTTTTCTTCTTGGTACATAAATAATGGTGCATCTTATAATTGACAGTGTCATAAATATGATGAAATACTGGTTGGTTTGTTTTCTGACTTCTACCTTCTGGTCTCAAAACCACAGCTTAAACCTTTGTCATGTCACATCAAGATATCACTGTCAACTAACTGGTTTCACAATGAAAGATAAAAACATTTAACAACAAAATCATCTGGACTGACTACCAATCTCTCTTCCCCCAATTCAGCCTGTTTATCACTGCCATTTTAAATTTCTGAAACACACTGACTTAATATAATCGAGTACCATTTACTGAGAACTTACTATGTGTCAAGCACTACATATATTATTTCAATTAATCTTCACATAATTCTACAAGGAAAATACTATTACGCCCATTATGCAAGTAAGAAAACTAAGACTTAAAAAACTTAAGTAACTTTCCCCAAATCGTATAGCTAGTATATAGGAGTATAGCTGGAAATCAAACTAATTTTCATCTAGCTCCAAAGCCTGTATTGTTCAGCCACTTCATTGTCATTTCTCTCTTTTTTCTCAAAAATGCTCCTACAGTTCCTTCTTCTAATAGGAAGAAGTCCAAACAGTCCAGCATTTCAACCTTTCTAATCATTCCCTATGTTTCCAATACTCCTCCACCAGATACACTTGTGGCTGTCCAGCCCTGCAGACTATGCGAATTGCACTGTCTTGAGTTCCCAGCATACAACCTATAGAATCCTACTGGACAATGTTGCTCACCTTCCTCTCTTTAGCTGGCTGGTCCCCTTACTAACTTTTGCATCTAGCAAGTTCTTTCCTTACCTCTGGGTCTTTAACTCTCCTTCTAAACCAACTATTGCCCATATTTCAAGGCTCAACTCAATTTCCACTTCCTCTGAGAAAACTTCCCAAGTGTTCTTGCCATCATTCTCTTACTCTTTTAAACTTCTACAGTCTCAAATGATCATGTGAGGGGAGGGAGATGCTAAAAATGGTTCTAAGCTTCCGCCTTGCATAACTGGATGAGGGGGATAGATACTGGAAACAAACACTGATTATTTTTTTGGTGGGGGAGGAGATTTAAATTTAGTTTTGAAGAACTTGAGGTTACTATTAAGATATCCAAGAAGATATTTTTCTCTTTCCTGTTCTTTTAGTCACATTTTTTGAAAATTTCTTCCCCCTCTTTAATCATCCTCTGCCCCCGATTTCCACCCCTAGCCTAGGGATGTTGCCCTCTCCCCCACACACTCGTGGTATGGTACGTGGCTCCACCTGGGGCACAAACCCAGGACCTTCTACATGTAAAGCAGACGTGCTAACCACTACACTATGGAGCTGCCCCCTGGAAATATTTTTGTTATGTCTGTTTTGTGTTATTTGTATCTTCAATATATATTGAAATACATTTTTTCTTCTATAAAAAGTGCATATTAACGTTTGCACTAATAAGGTTTATCTCTTACTTCCTACTGTCTTTTGCCCCATTACTCACTAACTCACCAAAGGTGCTTTCATCACCTCTTCTCTTGGTTCTGCAGGTCTGACCAGGAGGGAAAGGGGA
Source organism: Macroglossus sobrinus (assembly GCA_004027375.1). Lineage (NCBI taxonomy): Eukaryota > Metazoa > Chordata > Mammalia > Chiroptera > Pteropodidae > Macroglossus > Macroglossus sobrinus. Next base: position 234,423 of record PVKZ01000709.1, on the reverse strand, counting down.
GGTGACCTTTGCTGTTCACCAACACCAGAACAATGTCCTTTAAACTGCCTCCTTCCCTCCCCAGAAAGAAGTCAGTAGTAGCTACAGTGAGTGCTTGCCTATAACAACCATCCTGACCTTTCACAGCGCAGGAGAAGGAGCTCTATTTGTTTTCCTTTAGAAAACAGGGCAAGGACTAAGAAAATGAGATTAAATTTGAAACCCCATATTAATAACCCTGAACAAACCTATGGAAGACACAATACTCTATCACCTTGAATGTAAATCTCTACAATGGTTGAACCTTGGCTCTATTATTCAGAAGTTGGGGAATCTTGGGCAAATCACTTAACCTCTTTGAGCTAGCATTCTCATTTGTAAATTAATATAGTAACAAAGGGTTATTGTCAGAATTGTTGAGAACATGGATATTTTAAAGTTTTATAAATCTGCTATACTATACAAGCATTGGTTACGACAATCCTGTGCACTCAACACATCTATAAACGTAGAAAATGCAGATTTACGTTTAAAGTAAGATCAAACTCTATGTATGGTTCTATAATCTTTTTTCACTTAATATGCTGTTGCCATCTGAACATGGTAATAGAAAGAACTATGTTACAGTTTTTAATGGCAGTGTACTAGTCCTATCTCTACATGAACCATCAATTTATGTATTCAACCCCTTATCTTTGAACTTTTAGGCTATTCTCAATTTTTAAAAATGAGTGACTAGTGACTAATACTCCTGCACATAGATCTTTGCTCATTTAATCAATTATTTCCTTAGGATAAAATTTCAAAAGGAAGCCAGGTTAAAAGTGAACATTTTAGACATTGCAACACTTCTAAATACTTCAGCATGTACCTCAGAAAAATAAGGATGTTTATATACACAACTACAATAATCATATCTAACAAATATAACATTAATTCCTTAATATCATCTAATATCTAATCCATACTCAAACATATTTTTGGGTCTTTATGATTAATGTTTATATTTTTATTGATTTTTTGAGATATCTTTATACATGAAGAATATTAATTAGTTTCACTACTTAGGCTGTAATCTTGGACAAAATACTTAAGCTCTCAAACCCTTAATTTCTACATTTGTAAAAAACAGATAATAATAGATATAGACATCATGGGGTTATTGTGAGGATTAAGTAAAAATCATAAAGTGCTTAGCAGAAACAAGCACACTGTAAACACTAGTGAGCTTTAAATGCTACATATAAAACAAGCAAATTGTAAACACTTAATGAACTTTAAAAACTACATAACACATAATTGCTGTTATTATTTTGAAAAAAATGTTTCCAGTTTGTTGTGGGCCATTTAACTTTTACAGTACTTTATTATATACCTCAATTGTGAGGTAAAAGGTAATTTGGGCAGAACCCAGTATGAAGAATTAAACAAAACCGTGGAAAATGTAAGAAAATTTTCAACAACTGTTAAAAGCCCATACGTTTTCATTTCCCCTTCAACAAACTCTCAAAACAATAAACAATCTCGAATCTGAAATCCATATTCCAAAGATGAGAAGCCCTATTGAATTTTAATTTTTCCAGAATTCTCAGCAGCCTCCAGCTAGAAGAGTAAAAAGGAAGAATAATGATGGCTTTAGGCAAGAGAAAATGCAAATATCAGTTTTTAAATCATTAAATAAGATAACATGCCAAGTGCTTATAACTATACCTAGAACACAGTAACACTCAATAAATGTTAGATGTTACTACAAAATTTAAAGCACTTCTTAAACTGTTAATACGAGATTATGTGCAATATACTGCATAACTGACTATGCAAACGATGAGATCTAATTCTTTAATAGCACCTTGTATATCAGTGTATATAAGATTATGGAATATTCTGTACCTTGAAGGTTTAACACAGGTCACCTAAAATATTCAGGGTTCCCTTTGGACAATATAATTTAATTACTTTTTAAATTTTGTACACATTGTTTTACTGAGGTTTGAATATGTTTTGGTTATTTTCTTACTAAATTATCTACTTTGTTGAAGTTTTTAATTTATAAGAACAGAATTAATGCACAGTGTTTCTTAAAATTTTCAATCTATTCTTATCTCTATAACTCTCATCTCATTTCTAACACTGTACATTTGTTTTTTTCTTTTTCCCAATTAGCATGCCAGAAGCTTTTCTTTCATTGGACTTTTCACAGTACCTTTCCTTGAGTAACAATTCTACCTTTTCTGTTTACAAACTCATTAGTTTCTCCATATTTATTCATTCTTTTTCTTAGACTTAATTTATTGTTCCTTTTCCAGCTTCTTTAATTAGATGAAGATGTCTTTTCCATCTCCTTTGTATATAAAAAGAAATTAAGGCAATGACTATTTCTTTGAGTACCATTTTAGAACATAATTTTCAAGTTCTATATTATTATTTCTAAATAGTCTGCAAATTAAGTTTTTCTTTTAAGAAGTATTTTAAAATTTCTATATGGTTGAAAATTTTTTCCTGTCAATCTTTTGACATTAAGTTCTAAATTTTCCATACTATGGTAAAAAAAATATGGCCTGTGTAATTTCTGCATTTTACAATTAAGATCTTTGTGGCTTAATAATAACATATGGTCAATTCTTATAACCTATATCCATTAATGTAATTTTTTCACATATGTTGGTATATCTATCCTTTATATTAAACTTATTAGTTCTATTACTCAGATCACTATATTTTTCTTTATATTTTTCTTCCTTGGTTTGACAAAGATATTAAAACCTCCTACTTTTAATTGTTTCTTACATTTCTAACTTTTTGATCTATGTGCTTTGCTTTAATGTTACTTGAGGCATAAAAGGTTCATTATAAATTTATACTCCTTATCAATACTAAATGACCTTGGTTCTCAGTTAATACTCATTTGTCTTGAGAATTTGGCTTTGTCTGATATTAATGCTATGATCCATGATTTATTTTTGTAGGCATTTGTCTGATATACCTTTGTCTGTTATTTTAACATTTTTAACAGCTTTATTGAGATAAAATTCACATAACATACATATTAGTTTCTGGATGCCACAAAGTATCACAAACTTGATGGCTTACAACAATAGAAATTCATTCTCTTAGCTTTAATGGGCTAAATTCAAAGTTGTTGGCAGGACTGGTCCTCTAGAAGCTCTAAAAAAGAATCCATTTCCTTGTCTTGTCTAGCTGCTGTCTAGCCTGTATTCCTTGGCTCCTGACCCCTTCCTGGCATCCAACCTCTTGCTTCTGCCAAAGCTTCTCCTCCTATATCGATCTCCCTTTGTCTCCATTTTATAAAGACACTGTGATAGATTTAGGGCCTAACTGGATAATCTGGGCTAATCTCCCCATCTCACAATCCTTAATTTAATCACATTTGCAAAGTCCTTTTTGCCATATAAGGTGACACTCGAAGGTTCCAGGGATTGGACCTGGATGTCTTTGGGGGCCATTATTCAGCCTACCATACCATATAATTTGCCCATCTACAGTGTACAATTCAGTCTTTTTTAGTTTATTTGTAGGCTGTGCAAGCATCATAATCTAATTTTAGAACATTTTCATCCCCCCTAAAAGAAACCTCCACACCTTTGGCTGTCGGTCTCCATTTCTCCCTCATCCTTCTCCAACCTGGAAACCACTAAGCTACTTTCTGTCTTTATAGATTTGCCTATTCTGGACACTGTGTGTAAATGGAATCATATAATATGTGGTCTTTTATAACTGGGTTCTTTAACTTAACACAATGTTTTTAAGGTTCATAAAAGCTGAAATATTTATCAAGACTTCATTACTTTTTATTGCTGAATAATATTCCATCATATGGGTAATACCACATTTTATATACCTATTCTTAAGTTGATGGACATCTGGGTTGTTTCTATTTCGTGGCTACTATGAAAATGCTGCAATTATGAAGATGCTATGAATATCGTGTATAAGTTTTTGTGTATAAAGCTGCTGTGACCACTGTGTGTTTAAGTTTTATTTTCAGTTCTCTTAGGGAAACCTAGAAGCAGAATTTCTAGGTCATAAGATAACTCTACTTTTAACACTCTGAGAAGTTTCCAAACTGTTTTCCAATGCGGCTGTATCATTCTAGATTCCCAACAGCAACGCACAAGGGTTCTGATTTCCCACACCCTTACCAACACTTATAATTATCCATCTTGTTGACTTCCGTCACTCCACTGGGTGTGAAGTGGACTCTCTCTGCGATTTTGATTTTAATTTCCCTCATAATTAATGATTATTGATTATTAGTGCTCATATGCTTGCTGTCCATTTCTGTATCTTCTCTGGAGAAATATCTTTGTTTTTTCAGCCATTTTAAAATTGGATCATTTTCTTTTTAACAATTGTTGAGTTATAAGAAGTATATACTCTGGATACAAGTTCTTTATAAGATTTATCATATGCAAATATTTTCTTGAATTCTGTGGATTTTTTCACTTTCTTGATGTTATCATTTACAGCTACCTTGAACATTGAATAGAATTGGGTTTTAATTTGGATTATTGTTCCAATCTGAAAGAAAATCTTTGTCTTTACCGAGGGAGTTTATATTTATGGTTTATAATAAAATTAATTAGTCTCACTTATGTTATTTTGTTCTATACTTTGTGTTTTATTTTGTTTTTTAAATTCCTTCCCTTGTTTTCTATCTTTTGTATATGGACTTATGTATTTTCCCTCTTTAGAAGGAAGATAGATATGCTTTTCTAATTCTACTGGTGTTTATTTTTTAGCCATATTTATGCTTTAGCCATATTTATCACATCTCAGTCAATGGAAAAATATATGCTGCTTTTTATCTTAGTCTAGTCTATTATATGACTGTTCTTGTTTCATTGAGTCTGTAAATCTTTTTATATTCTATGTAGGACTCAAACAGTTTTCTAAAACTTTCTTTTGGATTTTTCAGTGAGCAATTTTCAGAGTATTTTTCTGAGTCTTCTAGATGAGTCTTTTTCATAGATCACATTAGGAATATAATGTTTAAATTTTTTAATACTGAATAAGAAGACATGCTTAGATTTCATGTACGTCAACAGAATGACACCAAGGGCTGCTTGTCAAGCATCATTTTGAACTAGAAGTTTTCTACCATATTATTCTAAGAAAATGTCCTAATATTCACCCTATTCTAGGGCCTCAGGAATTTGGGGGCCACCTCAAAACAAAACTCAGAAACATTAAGAAAGAATCACAATGTTTGTGTATTTGCAGAAAAAAAAAATGCAACTAGCAAAATCTTAAGTAATTACTAATTCTGAACTATTTAACTGTCTACATTTGATATGGGAGCAATCTAATAAATTCATTTTAACTTAGTAAATTTTATGCTAATAAAAACAAAATGCAATTCAAATCTGGACAGCATTCTTCTACTAAAAATTCAGTTTTTTTGGCCAAAGAGTAGTCCACATAGCATTAAGTATGCAAGGGTAAATAATAGTTTTATAAAGTTAGCTATGAATAGCTATAAAATCAAAATTGAAGCAAAGTGTTAAATTAAGTCTTTGAATAAATATAAGTGATTTTAAATATGCAACTCAAATATCAGTGATGAATAAAATTCTCCCAGCTTTGCCTTATGAAGTTTACATCTTGGAATTATCTACCATTTTGCTTCTGACATAAATCAGCAATTGCTTACAAAATACTGCATTGGTTTCTTAACCAACAACACCATTTTTCCCCATTACATCTGGTAAGGTAAAATACCTTGTTATAGAAAGTAGAAACAGAAATGATCCTTTTTATTCTGAGCTGCATAAAGTAGTCTAAAAATAGGAGCATATGAGATCTTGCTCCCAAGCAATTGTCATCAGTTTGGCTAAAATAAGCTCTTATAAAAAAATAAAATAAAGTAGTTTGAAAACTCCGCTCCTCACTTCCACTGCTGAATAAGGAGGACAGAAGTAATGACTATCATGCTAGACAGAATATCACAAGAATGTTAACAACAACCCACAGAAAGCAAAGGGTATCTGAACACAGCAGTTTTCTTACCACATTCTCCAAAGGTGCTGCACCAAACACTTTAAAAACAGGGTTGGGTTTGGAGGGTGAGATACAGAGGACAATAGCTTGCTGTCCCACTCGAGTAGTATATTCATCTAATGTGGCTCGAAGTTTCCTGAATCAGAATGAAAAAAATAAAATCAGTTAAAAAACATAAAAATTACAGTGGCACAGACATAAAATTTACTTTGACCTGAAACAATTGATGATTAGATACATTTTCTTTAACCTGAATGTGGAAGAGGGAGTGTGAGGTTTGATATCCCATTCAGTAGAAGTATGTTGTCCCAGAGACCAATGACCAACCCACTGATATGAGGGTCTGCTACAGGTGTACCTCAGAACACGGCCATGATGCAACGCTGAACATAGCAAGTATCATCTTCCTAATCTTTGCAACACCAAAGGAATTTTTGTTGAGTGCTATTAATAATGATAAAGATTATTGCTGAGATTCCTCTTATATTTTATTATATCATCTCCATACTTAACGAAGGGGGCTTAAATGAACTGCTTCTAATTTCTTTAACTGATATAGTCATAATTTGTCTCACTGAACATGGCTTTATACAAAAATACTACTTCAAAAATGTTGTCATTTCAAGATTTTCATTGTGATATAAACACTAATTCTGCCCTGAAGTATTTTACAAATGAGGATACAAATATATCAACCCTGAATGAAACTGAAATGCTGTTCTTTTCCTCTGAAATCATGGGGGATTATTTTAAAGTTCTACATTCCATATCTTCTGAGAACATAGTCTACCCTTTCAAGGTACTGGTGAGTCATGACAATTCAAATGAAGCAAAGTCAACACATCTAAAGTTTTTAATCTTTCTCCAAAAGCATGTACTGTTGTATCTATGTCCCTTAGAGCAAATATATTCCTATAAATAATACATTCTAATTCCTCCTGCTTATACTAACGTTAAAGGAAATGAGAAGAACTTCTTATCTAGTGATATATAACCTCTTTATCTGCTGAAAGTTACTGTTAAATACTTTTTGGACTTTTCCTTCAGTTTCTTATAATCTTATGCTCTTAATCTAGACCATATTTTCTAGTTTTTGTCACATACCATTTACATAGACTGGCATTCCATTTGAAATCAACAGTCCAATAAATATCTAGAAAATGTGGATATAGTTTTAAAACACTTTAAGAAAAATTTCTGAAATGTTTTATAGATGAAATTTCTTATCATATATAAATACATGTTGTGCAACTTGTCAAAATATTAACTCCTCCATGTACCACACCTAAGTATTAATCTTTCTTTGCAGCCTACAAACTCTTCAGAAGAAATAAAAACAAGAAAAGGACCACATACAAATCAAGAAATAAGGTGGCATTCCTTGAAGGAATGGTTTGTATTATATTCACTGTCTTCAATTCCTCTCTTCCAATTTTCTTAAAGACACTCTAATCCTTTCATCCTTATCACTCCTTTGAAAATACTATTATCAAGTTTAACCAAGATCTCCATGTTGCTAAATCTAATGATCCATTGGCACCTTGTTCAACCTGCCAGCAACATTTGACAATGCTGATCACACGCCCTCTTTCTCAAAACACTTTTTACACATGACTTCCAGGATACCACTTCTCTTGGTTTTTCTCCTGATTCGCTGGTCACTTCTTAGACTCTTTTCTAGTTCCTTTCATTTCTCCCATCTCTAAAGCTCTTCCCCTGGACATCAATACGGTTGCTCCTTCCCTTACTTAGGTCTCTGTTAAAAGATTGCCTTATCAAAGAGGACTTCCCAGGCCTAAGTCCACACACTCCCTAGGTGATCTCTTCCAGTCTCATAGTTTTAAATACTACTTATATGCTTATATCTTCAGCTAAATCTCTCCTTTGAATTCCAGACTGATATGTCCAACTGTACAATCACTTATTATTTACTACTACCTAATGGTTAGGAAATATCACAAACTTAACATGTCCAAAACCAAATTCCTGATTCTGCCCTACCCTCATTCCTATACCTGCTCCTCTTCCAATAAGTACCATTTCAATCTTTCCATTAATCAAAGCAATAACCTTGAGGTCATCCTTCAGTCCTTTTTGTCTGATACTCCACATCCAATCCATCGATGAATCATGCTGGATCTGACTTCTGAAATACATGACAAATCTGACTACCTCTTACCACCTTTGCTGCTGCTACATTGGTTTTAAGACACGATTATTTCTGGCCTAGATTACTATAATAACGTAATTTGTCTCCCTGCTTCCATTCTTGTACTCTCAGAGTTTATTCTCAATACAGTAACCTAAGTGATGCTTCTAAAATGTAAGTCAGACCATATCACTGCTTTGATTTCCCACTTTACTAAGAGTCAAAAGTCTTCTTTGATTTCCTACTTATTAAGAGTAAGAGTCAAAGCTCTTATACTGGACAAAAAGACCCCATGATGTGGCTCTCCACTGCCACTCTAACCACATTGCCTCTCAGTCTCCCCCCAGCTATTCCTCAAATGTGACTACCAAATTTCTTTCTTCTTCAGACCTTTTCCTCTTGCTATTCCCTATTTCCTTTGAGGGAATGTTCTTCCCTTAGACATCGACACGGTTGACCCTTCCCTTACTTCAAGTCTCTGTTCAAAGCCTGCCTTATCAAAGAGGATTTCCCCAGATCATACGTATTAAAAAAGGAGGGGGGGAATGACTTTAATCCCCCTAAACTTCCTATTTCTATTTTCCTTACTCCACTTTTTTTTTCCATTGCACTTATCATCATCTGACATATTACCTGTTTGTTTGTTTTCTTTTCCCCTTCACTAAAACATAAGCTCTTTAGGGGTATTTGTTTTGTTCACTGTTATATCCCCAAGGCCTAGAACAATGCCTGGCACATAGGAAGCATATAAATTATCCCTGAATTAATTAATATGATATATACATCTGTTAATCATATTTTTAGTTGAACTTATTTAATTTTATAAGAGTACTTTAAAGTCTAATTCTGTCATAAAGAGATCTAACTTGGTATCCTCAGTGAACCTAATAATGTATATTCTAACTCTGTCATTCAAACTGAAATATTTGGGAAATAGCACCAATATGGATAAGGAAGCCCTCACCGAAGCAAACGTGTTTGCTGTCTCTTCCGGATAGATGGATTAGACTCAAACACATGAGGCCGTTTCCGTTTCTTTCCTGTTGCCACAGCAGCAGCAGCAGCCATTCCCACAGGACCTGAAATAATAATGTGTGCTGAGATTAGACAGAGCCTGTTAACTGCACAAGATAGGATACAATCAAAGGTATGAAAAAGGTTATATTTATTTCTTAATATGTTACCAATAAATATAGAGTAGTCCTGATATTATTAATATATTTCATTTACTGTTGTTCAACATGAATTATATTTTAATTTACCAATAAAACTTAGAATAAATCATTTAAAAAGTGAATGATTTATACCTCCTCACTAAATACCAGCTTGAATTTATATGTTTTTTTGTTTTGTTTTGTTGTCATGCCCATAGAGTTAAGGCAATATTCTTAAAGGTGCTAAATGAAATTATAGCATTGAGAGGAAGAGCTTGCCCTCTGTCCCAAAAACTACAGATTTCACATTTCATTTCCATCCCTGTGTCCCTCTTTCCATTACCTCAAGACACAGCCAAGTTAAGGAAGTCAGAGATAATCACCCATACTTGGAACTCCAATAACACCTATAAGAGAGGACTCTCTGGAAAAATACCATCTTAATTAAAACTTTTTCTTGCATATCAGAAAATTTTGCCACAAATGGAGTTGCTGACAACAAGGTTGAGTTGATGAAAACATTCTGGCAGAAAAGAGATGGCAGCTATCTCTCTCAACGGAAAAAATTATAATAAAAGTTGGTCACCTTATCCTGAAACTAATGACTAAAATAAAGGGTAGGCCCTAAAGAACTACTGGAGTCTTTGATTCATGGAATCTCAATATATCAAGGACATTCCTTTTTCTTTTTCTTTTTTTAAACCAATGATCCACCTTTATCCCTCTTCATGAATCCTGTAAATGATTTAAATTAAAATTAACTTTAACTGCTCACATTTATACTGGCATATGTTCTAAGTGGTTCAATTAAAATAGGCCTCCCTGAAAATCCTGATGAACCTCTCTATATGTTGTTTAGAAGTCTAATCACTCTTACTTAAATAAACCTTTCTAAAGAGCCCCAAAGCAAGTCAAAAAATTAATTAATACTTTTTACCTTCCTTTCCCTCATAAACAGCTGAGAGAGAAAAAAGTCTTATGCTGCATTTTTTCCAACATTTTTTTTTCAATTGTGGTAAGAACACGTAATATGAGTTTTAAGCGTGTAATACAGAACGGTTAACTATAGGAACAATGTTATACAGCAGATCCCTAGAATTTATTCATCTTGCACAACTGAAACTGTATACCTGTCGAACAGCAGCTTTGTATTTCCACTCCCCAGCCCTGGCAACCATCATTTTACTCTCGGCTTCTATGAGTTTGACTTGTTTAGATACCTTATATATGTGGAATCACTTAGTATCATGGCCTCAAGTTTCATCCATGTTGTCACATATGGTGAGATTTCCTTCTTTTCTTAAGGTGCTGAATAATATACCATTATATATATACATACTACATTTTCTTTATCCATTCAACTGTCAGTGAACTTTTAGGTTATTTCTACACGTTGGCTATTGTGAATAATGCTGATATAAACATGAGAGTGCAAATATCTCTACAAGATCCTGATTTCGATTCTTTAGAATAAATACCCAGAGGTGGAATTGCTGGATCATGTGACAAATTAAATTAAAATAGTACAAAACTGAATGCAGGATAGACAACTAAACCAATACAACTGAATTAAGAGTTCACAAACACCCTCCTGTGGCAGAAGACAGAGGTAGGTAAAAGGATGGACTATTAAAAGTATGGCGCTAAAACAACTGACTACCATACACAAAAATAAATTCCAGGTAGATTAAACACCTAGATGTAAAACAGCAACGTCAGTAAAACAAAAACAAAAATAACTTTATAACCTCTACCATACACTATTGGAGAGTATTTATAAATTCATTGTTAAGAATCCTTAAACAAGAGTTCTGGTCAAGATGGCGGAGTAGGTAAATGCTGTGCTTGCCTCCTCTCACAACACATCAAAATTATAACTAAACTACAGAACAACCATCACTGAAAGTCACCTGAAGTCTAGCGGAACAGAAGTCCTACAACTGGGAACATACAGAGGAGGACACTTCAAGACTAGTAGGAAGGGCAGAGATGCCAAATAGGATGGTGCCATACCCACCTGTGGAGGTTGAGAACTGGGAGGAATACCCTGGCTGTGAAGCTCCCCCCAGAGAAGTGAGTGGTTCTAGCCCCAAACTGGGCTCCCCAGCCCAGGGTTCCAGTGCTGGGAAGAAAAGTTCCCACAACTTCTGGCTGTGAAAACCAGTGAAGATTGTGGCTGAGTGAGAGAAGGCAGCTGACGTTGCAGACATTCCTCTTAAGGGGCCTGCATGCAGACTTACTGACAGGCTCACTTGCTGGGGCAGCAGCTCAAAAAGCACCAGTGACATGCAGGGAGGACCTGGGTTGCCTGGATTCAGGGTGAGGGCTGAAAAGGCAGCTCTCTCCCAGACAGAAGTGCAAGCAGAAGCCATTGACTGTTGAGCCTTCCCCACTCCCAGCTTGCAGATTCAGATGGTTACCATATTTGAGTCTCCATCAACCTGGCTAATACAGGTTGCCTCCACCCAGGTTATTCCCTGAGACTCCACCCCTCCCAACAGGCAGGCCCACTCAAGCCACTTCCAGTGGTTTTTCTATACAAATGACCTACCTTGGCTCATGCTGCATACTTTTCTAAAGTCTCTCAAAGGTTCACAAAACCCAAACAAGTAGCAACTGGCCTCAGTGTGCCCCCATATCTCTTAGTGAGCAGCCTCAAGCCTGGCACCAGCAGCAGCCAGCTTTGGTTCTCAACCTGGCTTCCTAAGAAACCTCAGAGCCTAGCATAGGAGGTAGCCATCTGCAGATTGCTTGGTGACTCTTGCCAGGTAGCGCCCGGTAGGGAACAGGCGACAGCTGAACATGGCCTGCAGCAGAGTTCCTACCAAGAGGAAAGGCAGGTACCAGAGCTCTGCTAAAGCGAATCTTGCTCCATAGAGTCATCCCCTCACTGGCCAGTCCTCACAATCAGCCTGAGGGTCAATCACTCCCACTGACACACCAACAGCAACCAAAGCTCAACTACAATAGGAGGGCATAAAAAGGACACACTTAGAGTACTTGGCTCAGATGACCAAGGGGACTGCGTCACTGAGCGCCACAGGACACCTACTACACATAAGGCCACTCCACTAAGACTGGGAGACATATCAGCCCTACCTAATACACAGAAACAAACACAGGGAGGCAGTCAAAATGGGGAGACAAAGAAACATATCCCAAATAAATGAAAAGACAAAGCTCCAGAAATAGAACTAAATAAGACAGAGACAAGCAATCTACCAGATGCAGAGTTCAAAACACTGGCTATAAGGATGCTCAATGAACTTAGGGGATGAGTAGATGAATTCAGTGAGAACTTTAACAAAGAGATAGAAAACATAAAAATAGAGATAGAAAACATAAAATTGGAGATAGAAAACATGAAAAAGAACCAGTCAGAAATGAATACAATAGAGGGAGTCAATAGTAGAATAGATGAAGCAGAGGATCAAATCAGCAATTTAGAAGATAAGGTAGCAGAAAACACTGAATCAAAATAGCCAGAAGAAAAAATAATCCAGGAAAAAAAGGGCCTCTGGAACAACATCAAGCACATCAACATTTGCATTATAGGGGTACCAGAAGAAGAGAGAGCGCAAAGAATTGAAAACCTATTTAAAGAAATATTGATAGAAAACTTCCCTCACCTGGTGAAAGAAACAGACATAAAAGCCCAGGAAGCTCAGAGAGTCCCCAAAAAGATGAACCCAAAGAGGGCCACACTAAGACACATCATAATTAAAATGGTAAAGGGTAAAGACAAAGAGAGAATCTTAAAAGCAGCAAGAAAAAAAGAATTAGTTACCTACAAGGGAGCTCCCATAAGACTGTCAGCTGATTTCTCAACAGAAACTTTGCAGGCTGAAAGGGATTGGCATAAAATATTTAAAGTGATGAAAAGCAAGAACTTACTACCAAGATCACCCAGCAAAGCTATTGTTTAGAATCCAAGGACAGATAAAGAGCTTCCTAGACAAGAATAAGCTAAGTGTTCACCACCACCAAACTAGTTCTAAGATAGAAGAAAAAAAAGATGAAAATTATGAATTGTAAAATGTCAGTAAGTGTATATCTATCAACAATTATTTTAAATGTAAATGGATTAAATGTTCCAATCAAAAGAGTGACTGAATGAATGAGAAAACAAGAACCTCACCTATAATGCCTACAAAAGACTCACTTCAAATCAAAAGACACACCAGAATGAAAGTAAAGGGATGGAAGAGATATTTCATCAAAATAAAAAACAAAAAAATAAATAACAAATTAAAACAAACAAATAAAGAAAGCTAGGGTAGCAATATTTATACCAGAAAACAAGAGACAAAGAAAGACCCAGTAATCTCACTTCTGGATCTTTATCTGGAGAAATCCAAAACACTACTTCAAAAGGATATGTGAATCCATATATTCATTGCAGCTTTATTTACAATAGCCAAAATACAGAGGCATCAATGGTGTTCAATGGATGAATGGTTAAAGAACTGGTACATACACAATGGAACATTATTCAACCATAAAAAAAGAAATGGAGTCTTGCCATCCACAACCACACAAATAGGCCCTGGAGGGTATTGTGCTTAGTAGAGTAAGACAAAGAAAGACAGCTGACATGTAATTTCACTTACATGTGGAATCTAAAGAACAAAATAAACAGACAAAACAGAAACAAACTCATGGATACAGAGAATGTTTTGATAGTTGCCAGATGAGATGGGGGTTAGGAGAGTGAGTAAAAAAGAGGAAGGAATTAAGTACAATTTGGTAGTTACAAAATAGTTATGGGGATATAAGTACAGCCTAAGGAATACATATAGTCAATAATATTGTAATTACATGTATGGTATTAGTCTAGATTTATTGGGGTGAACATTTCATAAGTTATACAAACATCTAATCATTATGTTATATACCTGAAACTAATACAATGTTGTATCCCAACTGTAATTAAAATAAAAAATCATTATTAAAAAAAATCTCTTAAAGATGCCAAAAGGATAAACTGTAAGGTAAAAGGCTGATAAATTTCACAATAAGATAATTCAAAACCTTTATGAACAAAAAGAAATAAAATATTAGGGGAGGAAGTGGGCAACAAACTGGGAGAAGATAATTGCAACACATATTACCAAGAAAAGAATTAAAAATATATCAATAACTCCTAAAAGTCAATAAGAAAAAGACAAATGCAATTGGAAAATGAACAAAAGTATAAACAGGAAATAGACAAAAGAAAAATGAGTAATTAATAAAGATCTGAAATGGTGCTCTATCTTATCTTCGTAAACTGGCCAGGAGCTCTAGTAAGCAGAACAAAGCAAATTACACCAACAGTAAAATATTATTTCATATCCATCAGACTGACAAAAAAAGAAAAAACGATTGACAATACCAAATGTGGTAAAGATAAGAAACAACAGGCACTCTAGTACACTGACTATAAGAATGTGAAATAACGCAACAATTTGGAAAGGCATTTGGAATATCTAGTAAAGCTGAAAATGTACCTATCTTTCTTTGCCTTTCATTTCTCACCAACTAAGCCCTTAAGCAGTGTTTTTTAAAGGGCAGGCTTCTGGACCTTTGGTGGCTCACGAGTAGTTTTGTATTTTGTTTGTTTGTTTAAATAAAATGAAATAAAGTGAAAGAGACTGGAATATATCAGAGAATGTGTTACTTGTAGTAGGGGTAAGTTATTACTTCATGAGAAAGTGTCATTTCTGTTATAGCGTGTATGTTTATATTCTAGATCACAATGTAAAATGTATTATTGTGGGACACTGTCAAAAGAGTTTGAAAATTAACATCAAGAGGAACTGTCACAATATGCACAAGAAAACAAGTAAGATGATTCTTATTTGCAGCAACTGTAATTACAAAATATTATAAACAACCTGTATTCTACCACTATATGTGATATTCAGATAATAAATGGAATACAAAATAACAGTTAAAATAAAAACATCAAAATGAATGAATCTTAGAATAATACTGAATGAAATAAGCATAATATTACAGAAAAATCAGAGTGATACCATTTATATAAAATTTAAAACATGGAAAATAAAAATAAATATTACTATTATTTTATAATAATATTATGGATGTTATTACTAATATTATTATTATTAATATTATTATTAAGATTGAAATGGTGCTCTATCTTGTCTTCCTAAACTGGTCTGGAGCTCTAGTGAAAAGGAAAAAACAAATTAAACCAACAGTGAAATATTATTTCATACCCATTAGAATGGCATTTACTGTTTACTGACATACAGCAAAAATATAAAAGAAATATGAGAATGACAAAGCCAAACTCAGAATAGTGGTTATCTCAGTGGAGGGAGGTAAAGAAACAGAATTAGAAAAAGCAGCTACCTGATACCCTTCCTTCTCCATTTACCTTACTTCATTATTTTCTTCAGAACACTCAGTGCTTTCTGAAAATACTTTTCTTTATTATTTGTACCCTTCTCCCTACTACCTGTCTGTAAACTTCCTTAGAAGCAAGCTCTGGCCTTTCTTGTTCATAGTATCTACGTACAGTAAATAGTAATTTCTCAATATTTGTTGAATGATTAAATGGTAAATCATTTCTATCAGCTGGGCCTCAGTTTCCACATCTGCCAAATAAAAGGGTTAGATTAAAGTCCTCTCCTAATCTTAACACCATGACAATGCAGCAAAACTATGTCTCAAAAGCATCTTCTTTCCCAGGAAAGAAGTTGACTTGGATCCATTATGTTAGAATGCCCTCTTCTGGGAAGTATAAAAATTTCAAAAATACATTTTACAAATATTTCATATGTGTTTTGCCACTGTCTTATTTTTACATTCACCATTCCAAAAATACATAGCAACTGACAGTAATAATGTTATTCTTCATTACATCTGTCTTCCTCCACTTAAATACAGCATATAACAGAAGGATGTAGTATTCTGGCCATTCTTGATCATTGATTTCCTGCCCAGCTTTTCCCAAGTATCTTCTAAGATCGATACAATATTAGATCCACACAAGTCTGGTTTACATGGAGTCTTCCACTTAATATTAAATATACAATGTAAATAGTAAAGAGAAAGGTACAAATGTAGCCCAGTTTTAAGTCATTTAGTGGCCTAGAAAATCTCAAAATGTTAAATTGGATTAAGATGATCCAGGATTGCTAGTGCCCTCAGGCATCTGGCAGAAGCAAACAAAAACCCTCTCTAAAGGATGATGATGTTCTAGACCCCAAATTACTTCTAAAAATAACCTTCCAAAGTCAGCATCCAGCATTCATTCAATATAACCAATACGTGAAGAGAAAAAACAACATGAACAAGAACGAGCACTAACAAACAACAAGAGAAAAAGAACCACAAGCACTTCAGAAAGTAGAATTAGCAAATGGATTGTAAAATCATAATGCTTACTTTACTCATGGAGATTAACATTTTTTCCTACTCAACTAAAAATAGTAATAGTACAAATTTGGAAGAAAAACACACACTAGAAATTCAAAACTAGAAAACAAAATAAAATAATTAGCTATTACTAAAATTAGTAATTTAACAGATTTAAAAGCACCTTGGACACAGCTAACGAGAAAACTTTTTAATAAATTTAGAAGGAACTACTTAGAATTAAGCATAAACAGACAAAAGGATGGTAATACAGAATAGAGAGTAAGAGACATAAAGGACTCAGTAAAGACAACATATTTAAGTATAATCATAGAAGGAAAAGAAATGGAATGGAGCAGAAACAAAACTGAAATAAAATCTAGTAGCTAAGACTTTCCAGAATTCATGAAAGGCATCAACCCAGATTCATGATGTTCAAAGAACTGCAAACAAAATAAATGAGAAGAAATCGAGAGCCAGATATATCACAAAAACTAAAAACAAAGAAAATCATAAAAGCAGTTGGAGAAGGGGCCTGTATAGGAGATAACCTTCAAAGGAACAGCTGTTAGAAACAGATGAATTCTCAAATGCAAGCATGGAAACCAGAAGACAGTGGAAGAGCATCTTCATTATGAAGAAAGAAAATAACTGGCAACTAGAATTCCATAGCCAGTGAGAATATTCTTCAATATTGAAAGTTGAATAACAACATTCTCAGACAAGCAAAAGCTGAGAGACTGCTACTAGTAGATCCACGCTGAAGGAAATACTAAATGGCATCTTTGGGCAGAAGAAAAATCTTCAGAGGCAAGTTGTACAAAACAAAAATGTCTTATAGGGCTTAAAATATACAAAGAATTAATGCACAGGACAACAAAAGCATATAGGTCAGGATTAGAAGAATAAAATTCAAGTGCTCTAAGAAACTTCCATTATCTCTAAAGAAGACAAAAGTAGCTTCTAGTCAAGATGGTGGAGTAGGTAAACACTGTGCTCTCTTTCTCCTACAACCACCTCAAAATTACAACTAAATTATAGAACCATATTGAGAATCACCTGAAATCTAGCTGAACAGAAGTCCTATAACTAAGGATATGTAGAAAAAGCCACACTGAGACTGACAGGACAAGCAGAGACACAGAACAGGCTGCTCTCACACGCACATGTGGTAGTTGAGAACTAGGAGGGCAAGGAAGTACCCTTCTGAAGAGCAAGGGGTCCCACCCAACCTGGCTCCCCAGCCCAGGGTTCCAGTGCAGGGAGAGAAGTCCCTACAACCTCTGGCTGTGAAAACCAATGGAGATTGTGGCTGAGTAAGAGAGAGGGCTGCTAGAGTACCAGATGTTCCTCATTGATAAACTCATTTACTCTGAGCTTCAGTTCTGGGATAGCAGCTTAAAAGGCGCTAGGGACATCTGGAGAAGAACTGAATTATCTGGCTTCAGGATAAGGGCTAGAAAGGTAGCTTTCTCCAAGGCAGAAGTGATAGCAAAAGCCACTGTCTTTGTTGAGCCCTCTTCCCTGCCATAGGCAGGGACCATATCTGAGTCTCCATTAACCTAGCTAACCAACTTCCTTCACCTCACCCTGGTGATTCCCTGAGACCTGGCTCCACCCAACTGTCAGGCTACCGAAGGCTGCTTCTAGTGGCTTTTCCATACCAATGGCCCCTCTCAGCTCATGCTGCAGACTTTCCTAAAATCTCTCAAAGGTTCACAAACCCAAATAAAAAACACCTAGCCTTAGCATGCCCTGTACCTCTTGCTAAGCAACCCCACCCGCACCCAGGATTAGAAGCAAACTGGCCTCAGTTCACAGCTTAGCCTCTCCCAGGAACCTCCAAGCCCAGCACAAATGGTAACCATCTACAGATCACTTTGTAACTCATACCAAGTGGCCCAAGGCAGGTCGCAGGCAGCTGCTGACCTTGGCCTGCACCAGAGCCCCTCCCAAGAGGCCCCAGACAACACTAGAGCACCACCTAAACACCTCCACAAATGACATGTTCAAAGGGTAGACTCAGAATGCACCAGAGCCCCTCTAAAGCAAATCCTGCCCTGTATTGTCAGCCCCTGCACAACAGCTCCTTCACTGTATTCATGGCCAGCTCTTATGACCAATCAGCCTGAGGGTAAATCCCTCCTACTGATTTACCAACAGCAATCAAGGCTCAATTACAAAAGGAGGGCATACACAACCTACACAAGGGACACATCTGGAGCACCAGGATCAGGTGACCAGGGAGACTGAGCCACTGGGCCTCACAGGGCACCTACTACATAATGCCCTCTACCAAGACTAGGAGACATAGTAGCTGTATCTAATACATAAAACAAATAGGGAGGCTGCCAAAATGAGGGAACAAAGTAAAATGTTCTAAATGAAAGATCAAAAAAGCTCCAGAAAAAAACTAAACTAAATGGACACAAGCAATCTACCAAATGCTGAATTAAAAACACTGATTATAGGGGGTAGCTCCATAACGTAGTGGTTAGCACGTCTGTTTTATAGGCAGAAGGTCCTGGGTTCGCACCCTAGGAGCCACGGACCATACCGCAGGCGCGCCAGGCCTCCTGAGTGCGCCGGGAGTGCCAAGCCCTGGGTGTGTGCAGCAAGCACATGGGAGGAGTTGACCCGCCTTGAGAGATCCAGTTCTTAAGGGGAGATGGCAACATCCTGAGTGTAGGTCAGGTGGAAGTGGTGGTGGTGCAGGGGGTGTTTGGCGGGCGGGGGAGATTCAAGTAAAATTAAATAAATAAATGAATGAATGAATAAATAAAATAAAAACACGGGTTATAGGGATGCTCAATGATCTCAGTGAGAACTTCAAAGAGACTCAAAGAGACAGGAAACATACAAAGAGATAGGAAATGTAAAATGGAGACAGAAAACAAAAGAAAGCCAGTCATAAATGAGGAGTACAATAACTGAAATGAAGACTACGTAAGAAGGAATCAACCATAGATTTCATGAAGCTGAGAAGCAGATCAGTGATTTGGAAAATAAGGTAGCAGAAACACCCAATCAGAACAGCAAAAAAGAACCTAAAAAGAAAGATACTTTAAGGGGCCTCTGAGACAACATCAAGTGTACTAACATTCACATCATAGGGGTACCAGAAGGAGACGAGAACAAGAAATTAAAAATCTATTTAAAGAAATTATGATGGAAAACTTCCCTAACTTGGAGAAGGAAACAGACATACAAGCCCAGGAAGTGCAGTGTCCCAAACAAGATGAACCCAAAGAGGACCATACCATAAATACAGAGAAAATTTTGATGGCTGCTGGATGGAAGGGAGGTTGGGGGAAAGAATTAACAGGTACAAATTGGTAGTTACAAAATAGCTATGGGGATATATAGCATAGGGAATAGAGTTGATAATATTGTAATAACTATGTATGACGGGTACTAGATTTATTGGGGTAATCACTGTGTCATACACCTGAACTAATGTATGTTAACCGTAATTGAAAAATTATTTTTAAAAAAAGAGAACAAAATTACCAATTACATAATATTTTGAAATAATTAAAAGATGTATAATTTCTAGGGATATGACTAATAGTAAGAGTATATTAACTTCCAAACTAACAAAAAAAATGAAAAAAAAAAAACCTTTTCAATCACTCAAAAAGGAAAAGTAAATACCAAACAAGTGGGATAAATAAAAAAAACATATAATAAACATGATAAATTCAAACCTAAATGTATCAGTGATTACATTTAATGTAAATGGACTAAATGCTTGTTCAAAGTCAAAAGATAGAATGGGTGAAAAAAACAAACCAAAGTCATATAATAGTATATGATTCTAGAACTTAAGTCCTAGTATAATACAGGCAAAAGTTGCAAATGCAAGGCTTAACACAAAATCATGAAGACATCATATGAAGATAAATATGAGTGCCTGCCTGCATCCTAGGTTCTTTCAAGTATGCATGGTACCAAGAGCTTCCAGTTCAAGCAACATTACCTGCAGCAGCCAGATGGGCTGTTACCTCATCAGCTGCTGTGGAGTTGAGTATGTCTGAATCATCGTAAGAGGTGTCCTCTGGAGAAGAAGGTGAGTCTTCATCAGCACTCAGCATACTATGTTCCGGGTAGGTGGCCACATGGACCTGCTGTACTTGTTGGGCCACTGCATGGGCTTCAATGGTAGCCATGTGTTCGGTTTGGGTCACTCCGTGTTCCTCCATGAAGATCTACTGTCAGAACAAAGGTAAGGAACAGAATTAAGTGTGTAACGTAAGACAATGTTTAAACTAAGAGATTTCCCTAAAGAGTAGATTTCACTACGTACTTCACCACACCAAGTCATAGGAAATGAGAATCGCCATTCAAATATGACCTAAACATAGTAGAATATTTTCCTTATATAAAACCTTCCTGATAGAAATTCACTGTTCTAATTTTATGTCTCATGTCACAAAAGAATAAATATCCTTGATATTACATATAACAAAAAATATTTAAAAGATCCTTGTGACATGGCATTTGACATTGTAGATATTAAAACACTTAGTAAAAAAAAAATATTTAACATATTCTTTGTAATTTTTTTCCAAAAATTCAACTACTCAAATTGTTTTTTCTGCTTATAAAACTGTACTTCTTGTAAACTCTAAAATGATGCAGTAATTCAAAAGTAGTAAGATGAAAGTTAATTCTACTACTACATTTATAATTTGTTCTCCCTTGCCCCCACCAACCTACAGAGAGATTATCCTTAAAGTTTTCAAGCATACAATATGATTTAAAATAAAAACAGATTCATATTATACATACTATTCTATAGGTTGCTTTTTTCATAGTACAATATATCTAAAAATTTGACATGCCAAAGCACACAGATCTAACAGACATTTCTAAATAGCTACAGACCATTGTTATGGATGTGCAATAATTATGCAATCAATCACCTACTGATACATAGCAAGGCTGCTTCCAAAGTTTTGCTATTATAAACATCAATGCAGTAAACATCCCTGTATATAAAACTCCGCATACTAGTTTCTCAAAAAAATTTTTTTAAATGACCTCTTCTTGGTCTATACTATTTCTATGTAGCTGCCCAATTTTTAACTTTTCTGAGGCTTCCGATTTCTGCTTTATATTCTTGTGCTATTTCCAATTGGGGTGGGGGTTCTTTAACGTTTAATTCTCTTTTCACTCTCATACCATGATACATATCATCATAACTTATCTTTCTAACTCAGTGATTCTTAACTTTGGGACTATTCAGTTACTTCAAGGAGTATTCTGTATTTCAAAATAAAATATACTTTAATTACAAGAAAACTCCAGGATGCAACATATCCAAAATATTAGGAATCTAATAAACAGCTATCATTTGAACCTTCTTTTCTACACTTTCTTTTCTGCTTGAAGCCATCTCCTAGTCCTGTAGCTCTATGTGGCATAAATGCCTTCATGAATAAACTCAGAGACCAGTTTCTTCAAATTGAGTTTTTGAAGAGATACCTGGTACAATGGTATGTATTTAAAGGAGAGAGAGGGGGAAATATAAAGAAAACATGATAAAATGCTAATATTTGATAAATCTGGTTAATGAGAGTTCTTTTTTAAAAAATATATATTTTTTCAATTATAGTTGACATACAATGCTATATTAGTTTCAAGTGTACAACATAGTGATTAGACAGCTATATAACTCACAAAGTGATGACCTTAATAAATCTAGTACCCATCTGACACCATACATATCAATATTATTGACTATATTCCTTTTGCTATCCTTTACATCTCTATGTCTATTCTGTAACTAATATTTTGTACTTCTTAATCCCTTCCCCCTTTTTCACCTATCCCCCAAATCCCCTCCCATCTGGTAACACTCAAAATGTTCTCTGTATCTATGAGTTTGTTTCTGGTTTTTTTGCTTGCTTGCTTACTTTGTCCCTTGGATTCCACATGTACATGTTCTTTATAATATTCTTGCGATTTTTCTAAAAGTCTGAAATTGTCAAAATAAAAAAAAATTGTAAAGAGAAGTACCTAATTCCTAATTTCTTTCATATCCTGTGTTTGGAGTGTTTCAGAATATTCATGGGAATACATCCTACCTCCCAGATATGTACATATCTAAAATGCAATTTAACATGCTATTTAAGTCACACAATTAAACATGAAAGAAAGATGGCATTAAAATACCATTTTTCCACTCATTTCACTGTTCTTCTAGTCTTAAGGGCATTTCAGAATTCTGGGTACTTCAAAATCATTTTTAAATGATTTGAGATTAGATGGCGTCTAACTGCTTTTTAAAGGGATTTGTACGCTATGCACTTGGCATAATGGATTTCAATTCCCTTCTCCAGAATGCAGTTCACAGCATAAATCAATAGGGCTGTCTGCTTTACAGGCTTGTCACTTCTGCCTCATCTCTTTATACCTCTCTCCCTATCCCATCCTTCAGCCTCTCTAACCATTTTTATTCAGCATACTCTGTAAAAAGCAAAAGCAAAGACGTTTCAGATTTCTTTAAACCAGAGTGGGACACTTGTAAATGATGTTTTCAATGTTTTTTAGAAAATAATATGTAAAATAGGTTGTCTGAAACCAGATATGACTGGCATACACATACTGCTGGAGATCATCATGCCCCACCTTCTCCAAGCCATTTTAGTGATGCTTTTTAGTTTTCATCCATGAGGAGTCATTCTCCGAATAGCAAAACTGATAGGAACTGCTGATAGATAAAAACATACTAGGTAATATGAATTTTAAAAAACAGCACAAACTATTATCAGATATCCAGAACTCCTGAAGAAGTTATTTAACTTCTAGGCCTCAATTTCAACATTTTTTTAATGGAAAAAAAAAATTAGTTCCTATCCTCAAAAGGATATGAGGCTTTTGTGGGGGGAGGGGAGGAAAGGATATGAAGATTAAATGAGACCACTGGATAAAGTGAGGGACAGTGCCTGGCACATAAATGCTCAATAGTAATTATGATGATGCCAGAATTCCTGTATCTTTACAATTCTATCCTTGACTCATTAAGACTAGTCTCATAAGGACCAGGCCTCAATTTCTTCACCTTTAAATTAGACATCTATCTCCGCTATGGTTTTTCTAATTGGATGAAAAAGGTTTTGAGTCAGGCATCTAAAAGGCCCTTCTTTTTTTTTATTTAAAAAAATTTATTGGCGTAACATTGGCTAATAACAGTATATAAGTTTCAGGTGTGCAACTTCATAATACAACATCTGTATATTCCATTGTGTGCTCACTACCAAAAATCTCATCTCTTTCTGTTACCATATTTGACCTCCTTTACCCTCTTCATCCTCCCCCGACCCACCGTCCCTCTGGTAACACTATACTGGTGCCTGTGTCTACGATTTTTTGTTTATTCATTTGTTGCTTTTTGTTTTCCATCCCACAGGAGGAAATCTTGTCCTCCTCTATCCCTACTTATTTCACTTAGCATGATACCCTCCAGATCCATCAACGTTGTTGCAAATGGCAATAGTTCGTCTTTTTATGGCTGAGTAGTATTCCATTGCACATGCGTACCACATCCTCATTCATCCATCAGTAGAAGGACGAGTAGATTGTTTCCATGTCTTGGTAAAGCCCTTATTTATTTTATTAACTCCCTACAACTGAGACACTGTTCTCCTAGACATAAAACAAGGAAACTACAGGGAACTAATGTCTCTAGCATCATTTCATGACAACACACAAAATGGAGATCCAGCAGATAGACCTCACAGTGATTCCTCTGAACTAATGTGAAAAGCAAGATGAAAGCATGGCATCATATAATGAATGACCTGTTGCACCAAATATGACATCCAATTAAAAAGGCATATTTATCATCTGAAACTAGTGAAGTTCACTAGATTAGTCAACACTCCATTTTTTTAATCATTCCTCAAAATAATAATATAAAATGGTTAACAATGTTATTAAAGCCTCCTTCTTAGCCTGGATCATCGCCTAAAAATATAACATGTACTTTATCAAATGGTCCTTCTTTACTGTATAAACTAAAAAGGGTTGGGAGTACAGGTAGATTTGGTACAGAGTAGTTTCTACTTTTGCCATTCCTAGCCAGGAATAGGTGGAACTGAAAAATAATGGAAAAGGACACACACAAAAACCAGATTTTGTCTCAGAGCACCCTGGTGGTTATAGTCCATAATATCAAGGGAGCTACTGAATTTGAATGAAAAGTCAAAGAGAGTTAAATTTAGTCTAATCCTCTTGTCATGAATGAGATTAAGTGTAGAGTAAGCTTAGAGTACTCTAAAAATCAAAGTAGGAAAAAGAATTGGCCAAGAAATCTAATCAAGGTATAAATAAATATAAAAGAAAGCACTAGTCTAATCAATATATCATTATCATATCAAAAGAAAAGCTACAAGACCTGCCTAAGGGAAAGTCTCAGAGCAATACTATCTAAGGTCCAAACAGGGGCAGGAAAAACCAAGAGGCTCAATTTATATTCCTGACTTGTCCAGAATCTAAACTCCATAACCAGGAGAAAAATTTCACTCAGCAGAAAAGCCTTTCTCAAAAAAGCCTGAAGTCAACGATCAGATTTGATTCTTGGGGTGTGTAGAGCAATAGATCAAAATCACACCACAACTGGAAAAATAAAAAACAACTGCACAAGAAAGTCAAAGTGAAAATAGAAGCAAAATAAAAGGTGGCTTAATTCTGAATAATAAATGGTACTTAAGAAACCATTTGACCTTCACTTTCAAATAGCCCAAGGTGATATTGGACTTGCAGAGAAAAAAGTATCCTCTCATACCACTAAGTTCTAGGCTGGAGGGAAGAAAAGAATGAAACCATAGTCACGTATGCAGTTTACTGTTTTCCATTTTCAGACACCAACTACAGATTAAAAATAAAGAAAATTAAATATAATACAAATCAGAATGTTAAGGCTATGAACCATGACAATGTAAAAGGCAGGAGAGAGGCTGAGAAGTGAGTAGAGGATGAATGGATAGGAGCACTATTATTCTATTTTTACACCTGGAGGGAGTCTGAGAACAGATGTAAGAATTTAGTATGACAATGTAACTATCAAAAAATAGAGGGGAAAGGAAGGGAATACTTGTGAAGCAATTCTTACATACAAAGAAGTTAAAAATGCCCAAGTTTGATAAATTAAGAAAAAGTGGTATAGACATATTTAGTTACAGAGGTTATTATTTGATAATACTAAAAACAAAATAGTTTAACTATAAAGCAAAAACAGTTAAAGTGTCTCTAAAAAGTGGAACTGGGGATAGGGGAAGAGTATGGCAAATCGGAACTTAAAATTAATGACATGAGAAAGCAAATTATCACTTGAAAAAATCATGTCCTTTTCTTATGTTAAGATCCAAAAAAATATAGCATAGTTCAAGTTTATAAATAGTCTTGCCTTGATTATGACTAATTTATTAATGTGGAGCATCTGAAACTAACAAAATTTTTTATAACCACAATCATATTATTTTTCATTTCACTATGTTGATAAAATTCGTAAATATTAATTCATACTAACAGTAGCCCAATAATACAGTTAATAATGATGCTTTTACATAATGTGAGAAAAACAAGCTTTACTACAAATCTTCATAATGACTTGGATGAGTGGATGGTTTTGTGAAAACAATATTGCAAGCTCACTGAAGGCAGTGCTTGGTCTATAAAGTCTCTATGAATAGTAGCTGTCACAATTTGCTCTTTAATGACTGCTTGGGGGTAATGGTTGAACCTTGTAATTACTAAAAATATACCCAGGCAATTAGTTTCTATGATTCCCCTATAAGATTGTGCTGGCTATTCATCTACTGTCTATCACTTTTATACTTGGTCTGAACTGCTCTACACTCAGCTCTGGGCTTGATCAGCCAACCTTGTTTAGCAACCTTGCCTGTCAGCTTCCAGTAAGGTTTTACAGAGGGAGGCAATAGTGTGAGCTGGGAAGAGGAAGAAAGAGGGATTTCCATGCTTTTTTCATTCCTATCAGTGTTGTCCTAGCAACAGAGAACAGACAGTGTCATCTCCCAACTCCAGCTGTGTCCCTTCTCCCCTGTTAGTTGAATACCAGCTGTGTGGAGACCTGTCAAAGCTCCCAGGTTCTTCTCTTCTGTTCCCCCTGCCCTAGGGGTGGTAGCTGCTTTCTGTAGTTATTAATACCTGGATTACCTCAGTGTCTACCTTTTGTTCTTTCAGTGTTCGACATCCGTGTAATTTATTTCCAGAATTAAATTCTCTGAAATATCTCCCATGGTTTACTAGGCCCTGATTGATATAAAGGGAAGAAAAAATGTACCCTCATAAGAAATTACTCAGAGTGCCGATAAGCAGCAAAATTTTATATTGACTTGTATAAGTCAATACAATAGAATGTATTGACATTTTATACTGTCAATAAAGTGAATCTAAGGACATTTTTAAAAGACTATTACTAGGGTTTTTGTTTCCATACACTGATGGAAGTTGAATTCAAAACCTTGAGTCTGATGAATCATTAAAGCGAAGTTAAGTTAAAGAGTATAAAATGCCTCATGACAAGAGAAATGGAACACTTAGAAGTGAGGAAGAAGACAAAAAGGGAAGTAGGAGATATAACCACAAATTTTTCTCCATTTGAGTCTATCTTAACAACTGTTTAAGTGAAGTACTTAATAAGTCTAACATTCCAGCAAACCTCAAAACTGCCATCACAGTAATATGATAAATATATTTTATGCAAATAAAAGTCACAAAAAGTCATAAAAAGATTTGTCTTATCATTCAAAGAATACACTAGGTTAGCTGTTTGGACAACTGAAGAAAATGTGGTAGCAATGGCAGCTTTGACCTATGCATATCTACTGAAAATCAGTGGTGGGTACTAACTCTTAATTTCCAGCATGGCTTTCCATTGATTTAAGTTATTTTTTTCTAAATATATAACTGGACCCAAAATGTACAAAGGTATGTACAAAAGTTCCTCTCCATTCCACCTTATACCTGCTTAAAGACTTATCCTCACTTATTTTATAGCAGGGGGTTATAGGTAGACTATGGAGGTTGGAGTACTGGATTCATATCCTTGCTCTGCCACACTCACTAGCACTTTAGACAAGTATCTCTTGACTTCTTATGCCTTAGTTGTATCACCTCTCAAGTGGGAAGAGTAATAGAAGCTATTTAATGGAATTATTATAGAATTCAAATGAGTTAACGTATATGTACAAGGGCTTAAAAATGGGACATGGTATACTAGTGTTGGATCAAGTATAACCTGTTGTTGTTGCTGTTGTTATTCCACATAAAAGGATAGGTAAAGCATAAAAATGCCAAAGGGAAAATTATATGATTCATCTTTAATTGGGAGAAAAAGTGTTTATAGATCACAAACTAGTAGGAATTTTGACCATACAAGGACCTGTATCAGAGGGTAGTTCTTTTTCAAATTATGGACCCTTTTAAGGATGTGTTAAAGCTACAGATCTCCTCTCTATAAAATACATATACCCACAAAATTTTCCAAAGTATTTTAATGTTCTTGAACTCAAATCATAGATTTCATGATGACATTGCTATATCAAAACTTAAACACTAGAGGGTACCACAACCAAAGAAATATATAAAAGAAGCACAAGGAATTTTAGGTTGCTTAAAATGCAACTGAAACACCATTCCTTAGAAAAGAAATAAGTGAATCTACATCACCAAATACTATAAAATACACCAAATCTTCTATAGGTTCTAGATTAGCAGTGTCTAAAAGAAATTTCTGGGATGACAGAAATTTTCTAAATTTACACTGTCCAAACAGTAGCCGATAATCACATGTGGCTATTGAACACATGAAATGTGAGAGCTACGATTAAGAAATTAAAATTTTACTTTTTTTGATTTAAATAGCCATATGTGGCTGTGGCTCTCACACTGAACAGCACAGCCTACATCCTGTTTTTTAGATTTGAAATAAACTTGTTTCTCAATTACAGGCCATTATTATTTATCACTATTAAAGAACCTTCTAATAGATTGGTTCATATGACAATTCAGACCAACCTGTCTTGTGAAAATTCAACACAAAGACAGACTGTCACTGCCCTAGGTGTTCATAATCAAAAGTAAAGCTATTTTTTTAGTCATTACAGAAGACTCTACCTACCCAGTTCTCAGATTGTTTCTTAATTCCCTTGGTTATAAGAGCTTTAAAAAAGGTGAAAATTAATAGTTAAGAAAGAAGGCTTTTCCATTTAAAAAAATCATATTCTAGTGATAATCAACAAGGGCTAAGGGAGTATAGAGAAGACTGCAAGGACATCAAGTAGATACCATGAAGGAGCCTTCAGGAAGGAGTATGTCGGGTGCCACAGTGAAAGAAGGGCACTGCAGGCAGAGGCAACAGCTTGTGAAAGCACATGGGGGGGGGAAATCAATGAACACCCAGACAGCAGACTCAAAGCAACACAGCTCTCAGTCGCCTCCAAACCAGATTCTTTCTTTGCACTGCAATTTAATCTGCTAAAAATAAAGCTAATGCTGACCCACCTGTCAAAGAGGGAAGTAGTCTATCCGCATTGTACAACACCTTACAGCTTACAACCCGGTGTCTGGCACAGTGCCCTGAATGGAGAAGGTACCTAATTAATGCTGATGACAATGGTAAAAAGGATTAGAAAATGCATTCTCAAATATTCAGATGCCTTATTAACAACTATAAATGTCAATAAAAAGCAGGTGAGTAACTGAAGCTATCACAGGATTAGAAACATGATGGATAGGAAGTTTAGCATGCCCAGGCATTTATTTGCAAATGGTCAGAATGTAGCTGGCTCTTTTTGCAGGAAAATCATTTGTCCACAGCTGCTTCCCAAATTACCAAAAATCAAATAAGTAGTTGTCATGTGATAGCAGGATTAGAGGCTGCCTCAATCTCCATTAAGGAGAAATAACATAAATTGCCACAAGTCCCACCCCTCAGTCTCAGACAAACACAAAGGACACTTTTATTCAGATCTGCTTACTGTGAAATATAGCATTGTTGCCTGGCTGCTTGCAGGGTGGGTCTCAATCCTGCTGGATCTGTTATTATACAACCAACATTCAGTTAAAGCTGTTTCTTAGATTCTGGCAGACAGTTCATTGCATGATTTTTCTTTTGAGATAACTGAACTTATCTCTGGATAAAATTACGAAGGAATAAGTGTCAATACTATCAATCTGGGAATCTCTGCAATTCAATCATTCTCTGATTCCACAAATATTTACTCAATTCTTATCAGGTATTCCTAGGTTGTTTTAACATTAGTATTCAAAGAAAAACTATGACTGGCAACTCTAATTTTTAATCATTAGTTTAAAATTTTTATTATTATAAAAGTGACACATGTTCTTTTGGATAACAGATAAAATATGGGTAAGAAAAAACAAAGAAACAGAAATCATCGCGCAAGATGGCCACATTACCAGTTAACAATTTGGCATATATATATGGTACACTTCTAGCTCCCATCCCTCCATTGACTTTCTGATATGGTTGGTTTGGTTTTGTTTTAAACAAAAGTGAGGATAGAGTGTACATACTATCTTATAAATATTTTTAAATATAATAAAGAATTTAAAAGTTTCATGTTAGTATTTTTACATAATTTTTAATGTTTACAGAGCATTCCCTGTAAAAATGTACAGTACTTATTTTACTAATTCCCAAAAGTTAGTCATTTAAGTTGTCTTAAATTTTTTTACTATTATGAACAGCACTGTGATAACAATTCTTATATTCAATAAATATCTGTTGCATAAATGAGTAAATCAATGGTTTACTAAGCGAGTCTTAACACACACCCAATTTCCTTGGTGTTTAAAGGACATAAAATTTTGATTAATCACAGTTATGATTCTGGACTTGCTCTTATAGCAGGCACAGAAAGGAAATGCAGTAAAAAACAGCAATCTAAACACAAAGGTAAGTACATAACGCTGGTGGTGCATGGAGGACAGAATGAAAACCTGAACCCTGACACTGAAAGCATAGATCCCAGGTGGTGGGATACAGAAGAGGGACCTGCAGGAGCACTTATAATCCTATTTACGAAATGACACATTGAGACCTTACTGAAAACTAATGGATCAAAAATAAAAGTTTGTCATTTAAAATTATAAAGAAAGGTAAAAAAATCTTTGAATATAATATAAATATCAAATAATGGGAGATGGAGAGAGGAAGGGGGTAGAAAAATCAGTTAAATTCTTATTTTTCATATAAAAAGATTCAAAGATGTTATTTAAAGTTGATAAATAAGGAACAGAAGTTTACACATATTATTAAGACTTATAAAAATAACTCCACAAGAAGCTAAAAACAAAGAGTAAAATAATTTTTAAAGGTTGTCTGTGGACGGCTGGGCTAGGAAGAGATGAAGCAGGAGATTCGTGGTTTTTTGTCTAATTGAAAACTCTTTCCTCTGCCATTTGATTTGTTAGGCAGTACAAATAATACTCTGATGAAGACTGCCTGAAAAATCTGTACCCATTCACTTTGACTTATATCCCCTTATCTTGATAATTAGTCATACCCAAATGCCCACAAAGCTTTACTTTAACAAGAGGCAAATTTAAAATACTGAAGACTGTGGAGACCATCTAATCTGATTTTCTCATTTTACAGACTGAGTTCCAGAAAGGCTAAGTGAGTTAACCGCAGTTACATCTCTCGTTGGTGGCAAAGCCAAAACTCGAACCCACATGTCGTGCCTTCCAATCAAGTGCTCCATCTGCTCCCTCAGGAGCCTCCTCTGTCCTGGAGCACAACCTCTAAACATTACTGGCTCCTTAACTGCTATACTACACTATCATATGTGTATCTTCAAGCTAAAATTTAGGTTTTACTGAGGGTCCAATGAATTTGGATTTTAAAATGATATGCATGACAGACTGAAGTGACTTTTCAAATTGCATCTGCAGGCATCCATTCCAGTCCCTCTTACATGTCTCCTGTTGCCCTGACCATCACAACCCCCACCATCACTGCCTTAGAGGATATAGCTACTTTCAGGACTGGTTCCTACAAACTGAGTCCTGAGATGCATGCTTCCCAGCTATAGGAATAAATGCACTCCATGAAATCCCCAAAGTAACGTCTTTGCAAGATAGTCTTCTGTGAGCACCAGGGTAGTCAACTGATTTCATCATGTTTTTCTTTGCTCATATTAAATGGTTTAGCTAATTGCCCTCTCTCACTTTCAGTAGATAGAACAAAATCATTAAAAAATAAAAATGAAAAATAACAAGAAACTGACTTTCTGAGGAAAATGGAGAGTTATGCATAGTTTTTAGGTTTGTAATCATACTATTATAAAATTATCTTAAAAATGAATTTTGAATCCTATAAAAGTCCTTATTATTATTTATATTTATGTATATTTATATAAATTTAGAAACCAGAAAAAAAAGGACATGTAAAAATGGGGGCCAGACCAATTACTGGAAACCAAGTAAGAGTCAATCTCTAATAACCAAAACTCCAGTATCTACACTACTCTATTTTCCATAAATTTTGCACAATATATGGATAGTGTACTGTCTTGCTAATAAAATAATATGGAATGTTTAAAAGCCTGCTTTCTCACACATGGAGCTGGGCATACAGAGATGAGTGCGGCAATAGCAATATTAATATCGAAAAGCAAGTGAGAAGTGAGCCTAACACATCATTTTGTGGTTTACTCCGTTTTACTCCCTCTGATCACTGTGAAACTAAGGACATATAGTTTGGTGGTGGCAAGATCAGTTGAGGCTTTTTAAAAAGTCAAACAATATATATGAAAGTAGTTTATAACTATAACATGCTACAGAACATAAGACATTACTTTATTTTATTGCAGAGCAAGAAAATGAGGCAGCAAAGGAAATGATTATTGCAATTGTTCATGCAACTATTCACCCAGCATTTGAGTGCCAGGATCTTAAGGGCAGGACCAAAAGCAGTTCCGGGTCTGGTCAGAAAAAAAAAAAAAACATGTAAACCAAAGCAGCCCCTTATACCTGTTTTGTTTGGTCTGTACTGTGTTTTGTATTTCGTTTTTCAAAGTGAACTATCAACATTTAAAAACTGGGAAACAATATAAAAGCTCCAGATTTCTGACTTCTCTTGAAAAATCAGAAACTTCTGGGAACACCTGGAAGCAGTACTGTGTTAAAAGCTTGGGCTTGAGAGTCAGTTCTGCCATTTGCTAGTTTCGTATCTTGGTTTCCTATTTATAAACTGAGGTAATGTATTAATACCTTCTTCATAATGTTGATGTGAGAATGAAATAAGTAAAGCACTCAGTAGAGTATCCCCCCAATAAATACTAATCATTATTATCATTTCAGACTAGCAACAACTAACTGGCTAGGGGAGCAGAACC
This sequence comes from Macroglossus sobrinus, assembly GCA_004027375.1. Classification (NCBI taxonomy): domain Eukaryota; kingdom Metazoa; phylum Chordata; class Mammalia; order Chiroptera; family Pteropodidae; genus Macroglossus; species Macroglossus sobrinus. The sequence continues at coordinate 201,364 of PVKZ01000709.1, read as the reverse complement.
AGCTCCTATTAACGGCAAGTTCTCTTTATGATGTCTACTCCTGGGCTGCCTTGCTCCATTACAATGCCTGCTTGGTCTAGCACCAGAGGCTGAAAACTCTAATCATAACAAAGACTCTGCAATGCAATGTATAAATGCTATGAAAAATAATTATAAGGAGAGTGGGACTCAAAAAAGAAGGTAGGTAATCCAATCAACAAATGTTCACTGAAGACCAGGTTATAGGCCAAGAGAAACAGTAATAAGCAAGAAAACACAGTTCCTAACCTCAAGGAACTTATATGCTGGTAGAGGGAACCCCCCAAACAAAGACATTTCAGTAAGTGACACGTGCTATGTAGAAGATAAAATAAGGCAATTAAACAAGAAAATGGGGTGGAAATGGCCTCTGATGAGGCAGATTTGAGTTTTGACCTGAATGGATGAGAAGGCAGCCATGGGAAGAGCCTATTGAAAAGAGGCAGGGTGGAAGGAAGCAAAATGGGAAAAATTATGTAATGCCTTTGGTAGGCCTCGGGAAGGAATTTGGGTTTTATTATGATCAGGAAAGACTTTATGAAGTAGCTATTTAAGAGGTGTTGGTAGGAGCTAAAAGGGGGTTGGGGTGGGAGTATTAGGAACAGAAGAACACTGTGGCAAATGGAGGAGCATGACCAAGCATGGAGTGCACCAGAGGTTCAACTAGGGGGAGGCCAGAGGGTGGGGGCCTTATATGCTGTGAAAAGTTATTTTTATCTCATCTTCTAGCTTAGTGATATTTAATATTATGAAGATCCCTTTATAACGACCAAAAAGAAAAAGAAAAGCCAGAAAAAGAAGCCTTTCCTACATGACGGTTGCAGGTATTCAGAAAAAGATCATGGTTTTTTTGTTTGTTTTTTACAAACTAGTAAGCAATACCGTGTTGCTTACTATCTATTCAGCCTACAGATAACCACAGGTCACAAAAGCCCCTCTGCTATAACTCCTGCCCACCCGTGGGGTCTGGGCGATAGGATGGAAGCATTGCTAACGGTGATGAGTAGCATTCTGTAAACATTACAACTCTGTGAAGAAAGGCTTGGGAAGAACTGAGTCAAACCAGTCAGGTACCTAATTCAGTGGTCCATGAGGGAGCACCAATGGCAGTCTCAGCTAAAACACTGGGCATGGAAAGCATGTGTGAAATATTTAGGTAGCGAAAATGGAAAAGACTTGGTGAACAATTAGATATGAACAGTGAGTGAGCGGTAACTCCAGGATGATGCCCACATTTCTGGCTTGGGTTGGTGAGTGCCTCATTAACCAAGGCAAGGAACAGTCAAAGAGCAGATTTACAGAGAAAAATAATGTTTCATGACATTCACACTAGCTATCCAAACATATTCCTAAATCTGAAGCTGCGGGGCAGGTATAAGTTTGGGACTCATTAACAAGGAGATGGGAATGAAATCATAGAGCATAAAAAAATTGACCAAGAATAATATGTAAAGTGGAACAATAAAAGCAAGGAAACAAGGAATATTCAAAGGGTATATAAAGATGGAAAAAAAAAAAAGAAAACCTGAAGAATAAGAGGAAGTTAGAAGGAAGAATGAGTATCAAGAGAAAGTAGTTCCATGGTAGCCAAATAAAGGGAGAAATCAACAATATCAAATGTACTGATAGAAGAGTTGAGATAACACCTTGCCAAGAGATTCAACACATTCCTTCATTCGGCAAATACATGAGAATCACCTACTGTGTGTCTAGCATTGATGAAGAAGAGACAGCAGTGAACAAAAAGTCCTGCCTTCTTGTTTATTCTTTATCTCCATCCAGCCTACCAGAGAAAGATAAACAATAAACAAATATATGCATAATACATTAGAAAGAAGGGAGGTGGGGGAGTGCTGGTCAAGGAATGACTTTCTGACATGATGTCTAAGCTCATATCTGCAGGAAGTGAGGCATACAGTACAGCATGAAATACTTGAGGGAAGAATACCAAGGCAGCAAGAACAGCAAATGCAAAGATGCTGAGGTAGGAGCCCACTTGGTGTGACCAAGGAATGGCAAAATGACTCCAGTACTTGAAGCACCTTGAGCTAGAATGGGAGAGGCAGAGGAGGTCAGTCAGGGTCAGGCTTATGGGACCTTGACTGCTAACTAAGATCTTTGGATTTTAGTCTGAATGAAATGGCAAGTTTTGAAAGGTTTTGAACAGTGGAAAGATACTATCTAATTTTCTGATTTACATTTTAAAAGGCTCACTTGGCCTGCTATGTGAGAGCAGACTTATGAGAGAAAAAGGATGGAAGCGGGAAAACCAATTATAAGGCTACGGAAAGATGAGCATGGTTTGGACCAGAGCAGCAGCAGTGGAGATGGTGATAGTAGATTTTGCACATGTTGAGGGTAGAGCTGCCAGGATTTCCTGATGATTTAGACGTAGGGTAGAGTCAAAGAGAGGAGTAAAGAATGATTCCAAGGTTTTTGGTTTGAGAAACTGGAAGAACATAATAGCCTTTTACTGAAATAGGAATAAATGTCAGAGGAACAAATGAGAGGCCTATTAGATATCTAGGTGGAAATTCTGACTAGGAGGATATAAACTGGTAGCTTAGGTGTGTTATTTTTTTTTACTGCTTTTAAATGCTTTTTAACTGCTTTTTGAAAACAATTTTAACTGCTTTTTAACAATTATTTTTGCTCTTTTTTTTTTTAAATTAAAAACTGCACTTATATTCTTAGACATGTGAGGTCAACACTTATTATTTAGGTTTACTAATCCCTTGACAAATCAGTTTTTAAAGTGCTACTAGCACATTTTCTAAGGTAACAACAGAACACTAAGTCACAATTACCTAGCATATCTCAGTTTACACATTTCTGCCAAACATTTTTCTTTATGGATGTCAAAACAGTATATGAAAACAAGGTTAACTGCATAAGTTCAAGTAACTATGCTGGAGAGATTGAAGAATGTGCTCTGTAAATTATTATATAAAAATTCTTTTTCTTCTTTTCCTGAGAGAGGGCTGTTATGTAAGCAAAAAAACCTCCAGAACTTTGAGTCAGAAATGCCTGGTTTTGATTTCTAGTGCATAATCTTGGGGGAAAAAAATCATAAAATTTCTATGAGCTTCTGTTTCATCATCTGAAAAACTGAGAATGATAATGCCTGTCATATAGAGTAGTAATAGCTAGCATATATTGAGTCCTTTGTGTTGGGTGCTTTTCTAAGCATTTCCACATATACAATGTCATGTAACCCTCACAACTCTATGAGGTATTATTAATTATAACCCTTACCAATATCTGATGAAATGAGGCACAATAAAGTTAAGTAACTGTTCTAGAGCAAACAGGGAGTGGCAGAAACAAAATTTAAATCTTAATGTGCATAGTGCTTTACAGTTTACAAACATGTTCACATTTTAATTTTAAAAGTAAGTATTGCACAGTATTAGACTAAATAAAATGAAATTGTTTTGTAGAGCCAAAATAGTTAAATATTAGCAATTTCATATGGTTCGACCCTAACTATTATTCTGCGGCCACTTAAAAAATGAAAGGTGAAAATGTTTCTTAAATGCAAAGCACTACGGAAGGTATTATTTTAAGCAACAATAAACATAATCACACTAAGAATTATTAACACAATTGTGAAATTGAAAGTATGAAAGGGAGCAGACAATAAATATAGGAATCCATTCAAATTACACATCTGTCAATAATCAATAGTCAATCAAAAGTCCATTATATATCCAACCCAAGTTTCCATTTGCAGCCTTAGCATTTTTGAGATTAATCTTCTGAACAGTATGGAGATAATCTCAAGCTGACATTATTTTCCCCATGACACTCATTACCACCTGATGTAGTATTTGTTTCTTTTTTCCCAACCCATGAGAAGGTAAATTCATGAGGGCAAAGATTTTTTTCAGTGTTTTAACCCCAGCACCTAGAACTGCTCAAAGTTCAGAATAATCACTCACATTTTTTTGCTAAATAAATGTGAAATTAGAACTTCCTAAATTACTTGGAAAGAATACATGAAATACATTAAGATAAATAGTATCCAGATATTTTATAATGTAAACAATAACAATAACAAACCTCTCTAAATAGCATAATAATGGTTCCTACACATAAACACTTCGAAAAGTGTCAAACATCTAAATTTTGAATAGTACCCATTCAAAATTTAAATTCTCTCACTTTGTGAGTAATACATTAAAATAAATGGTATGTTGAATTATTTACAAAATTAAATTTAGGATAGCACATAATCAAAGTACAGACACAGTAGCAAGAATGAAAAATCATCTTAGAATCCTAGATAAGGAAGAGGAAAAAAAACACATACGTTTCAAGACTGAAATAAATGAAATTTAGAAAGTGGCTGAATTTAAATTTAAACAGCTTCATTTAAAACTAGAAATCACATTTCCATTTTAGAATTTGGTGAACCTGTGCAAGATATCCCCAAACTTAAAGGTGGGGGGAGCATATGCTATCGTAAGTTTCTAAAGAAATAAAACCTCCCTAAATGATGTTTACACTGTATTTCCTATTAAAAAAAAAAATCACTACAATTTTTCCATAACTATCAAATGTTGCATCTATTTGGAATAAGTATTTGAAATAGTATAGAGCAAAAAGGATAATAAACTATAAAACAAAAAATATTTTTCTATCAATTTCTCAGTGTCATCTTGATAAAATTCTAAATAACAGAAGAGGAAAAGAACCCTCAAATGTAATTTACCATATACATTTATCAGCAGCCACTTGGTCCTGGCCACAATAGATGTCCTGAAGCTGGCTGTCAAATCACCAAACGCTGCCCGTCACTCACCTTCCTAGTCTCTTAGGACTAAGTTCACCTGGGTCAAAACAAGTCAACTGCCTTTCTCACCAGCAGTAATATATTAGAATAAAAGTGTCAAGTATAATTCTGGCTGCTAGGATTTTGTTCTTGAAAACAGACTTATAACTATTAAAGGTGACAGTAAGTTAGAACTAAAGCCTTAAAAAAAAAAAAAAAGGCCATCTGCCTTTTTTTGATTGGGATATTATTTTGAGGTCTTGATCTATCATCAAACCAGAGGAAAGGAAAGCAACTGGTCACAACCCTCCAAAAGTTAATAAAAAGTGAACTTAATATTAAAAAAATGAGTATGCCAGTAGCAGTATGTAAATAAAAGCTAGAGTTATATACTTTAGAAGGGAATCCATGTGTTGTACAACAAGGAATATTCACTCTGGTTTAGTATAGTTACGAATCATTATTACAGAGAAATATTACAGAAGTATTAAAGGACGAAGTAGACTTATGTGTATTGACACAGAAAAATGTCCACAATATATGCTGTTGGAAATTTTAAAAAAACAGGTCATAAAATCTGCTAGAACAAGTCTACAAGTGGTCTCATTGAAAAAAAAAAGTATGAATATGGTTATGGTCAAACAAAATAATCTAGAAAGATGTACTGAAACTGTTAACGCTATCCTCTCTGCAGAATGGAATTATGAATGCTACTGTTTTATAATTTTTCTTCCTTTAAATAATAAGCATATAATTACTTTTATAATGGGGGTGTGTGGTTATTTCCAAGTCACAAATAGCACAATAAGCCCCTCTCCCCCTTTACCACATGAAAAATCTGAGGGCAGCCTCCAAGCTCATGAAACCAGAGATACATATATATATATAGACCATCAAAGCTGCATGATGTACTCTGGGAACCCTTTCTTTAAACAGAATCCTATGTAGAATCACAAAATCTAAGATGAAAGTGGAATTTCTATTACTGAAGGGGCTAGGGAACAGAGAGAGCTATAGCCATTCATCCCCCTCACCTCCTGCAGGACCATATGAGGCTCCTTCAGACTCCACGGAGCACAAGTAGAAACCCCTGGTCAGCACAAGTCTTCCATTGCGCAGCTGAGAAACTGAGGTCCAAGGATTAGCCTCCCAGTAAGTCCTCTACCTTATGGACTGCTACCAGGGTCATTTTATCTACTAGGTATTATAGAAATAGTCTCTGGGCTATATCTTTTCCAGTACATACAGAAATACTTAGAGAAAGCTGAAACAGATAAATTGGCTCCAAAATACCAGAAGATGACTGCACAATCAAAATTAATACAAGTTATGTGTCAAAAAAAAGGAAACAAAGATTCTTGATATTTAACATGATTAAAGCATAAACTCCCTAGTGGCTTTGCAAACGCATATTTTTCTATTGTCTGAGGTTTAGGTTTAACTATACACACAAGCTAGAATCTGCCACTGGACAAAAAAAAAAGTAGAAAAAAATGGCAGCAACAGAGGGACAGTTTAGGAAACTAGAGAGACAGAAAAGATATGTTAGTCAAGTAGGTAGGTAACTAGACATGCCAGAGATAATGAAGTCTGCCTTTGGAGGGTTAAAATCAAATTCCAAAAAGACTCCAACAGCCTAAAATAATGAGCAAAATCTCAAAGGGTAAATTTTAATAGGCATAAACATACCATTCTAAATTTTGGTAAAAACAAAACAAAACAAAACAAAAAAAACCACCACTGCAGAAAAGTATAGAATGATGAAGACTTACCTTTAAAAAAAAAGAATTCAGGGGTGATGATTCATGCTAAACTCAAATTAGCAAGAAGAAAGTAAGGGAGCAAAAAAACTTCTAAGATTCAGCACAGGACAGACATCATTCCTTTACATACCTGAGTAATATGTTTTTGAAAAAGCACAAGCAATCTAAAAATTTATATGTCAGCCACTTTGAAAATAGTTTGGCAGTTTCTTAAAAAACTAAACATATTCTTACTATATGTTCCAACAATTATACTCCTTGATATTTGCCCAAATGATGTGAAAACTTACACACACAAAAAAACCTGCACACAGATGTTTACAGCAGTTTTATGTAAAAATGCCCAAAATGGGAAGCAACCAAGATATTCTCAATAGGTGAATGAATAAAAAAACTGTGCTATATCCACACAATGAACAAGATTATTCAGCACTAAAAAGAAATGAACTTCCATTAAAAGGCATGGAAGAAATTAAATGTACACTGATAAGTTTAAGAAGCTAATCTGAAAAAGCTACATACTATGTGATCCCAACTATATGACATTCCATAAAAGGCAGAACTATGGAAACGGTAGCAAGATCAGTGGTTCCAGGGTCTAGAAGAAGGAAAGGAAGGAGCACAGGGGATTTGGGGGCATTGAAACCATTCTGTACGGTACTGGAATGGAGATCTATCATAATACATCTGTCAAAATCCACAGACTGTACAACATAAAGAGTGAACCCTAATGTGAACTATGGCCTAAAGTTATATTGGTTCATCAGTTGTAACAAATTTACCACACACTAAAGCAAGATGTTTATGAGAGGGAGTGGGTGGCAAGGATGGTATAGGGGAACTCACTGTACTTTCAATTTTTCTATAAACTTAAACTTTTTAAAATGCATGTTAAAAACGAGTGTTCCCATAAGAAATGGTAAAGGTGAGGGACAGGGATTTTTCAAAGACAGGAGCTCCTCCAATTTAAATCACCATAGCCTACAGTTAGATAATGCTGAATAGTTTTATAGTTATATAATTTTATAATTTATATAATTTTTATAGTTAATATACACGTTTTTTCTTAAAATATGGTTTATATGTAACATATACATAGCTTATAGTTAAAAAGTTATATAAGGAATGTATAGAATGCATGATGATGGAAAAAGACTGAAGAGATCAGTTGAATGGGACAGGTTCATCTAATGAGACAATGTTGCTGACGGACCTTTCCCAACACTGTCACTGGTGAGAGAAATGCGTAGGACTTTTCCTTCTGCGCTTTAAACAATGGTTTGGTGGAACTCGTTTTGCTAGCAGTAGCCTATGGTACCACTATTGTCTCAAACTGTGTATCATGCTCCCTCCTCCCACTGGTATGGTATGTGAATAAAGGTCTAACAAAAACGTGCAGAAGAGTTCAATGACACTTAGGTCAAAAGTAGTTCCACTTACAGGTCAATAATCGATGCTTTCTACTGTGACATCAAGTTGTCAAGAAACGATAAGCAAAGCCTCCCCCATTGCAAACTAGAGAGGTATATATTTTTTTTAAACCAAGGATGAACCTACACTGACACATCATAATCACCCAAAGTCCATACATAGTTTACCTTAGGGTTTACTCTTAATGTTGTATATTTCTATGGGTTTGGGCAAATGCATAATGACATATTTCCATCATATCATCATACAGAGTATTTTCACTGACATAAAAGTCCTCTGTGCTCTGTCTATTCATTCCCATTACTCTCACCCCAATCCTGGCAACCACTGATCTTTTTCTTGTCTCCAGAGTTTTGCCTTTTCCAGAGTATCATATAGTTGGCATCACATAGCATGTTATTTACTTATAAATATACACATGAAATATTTATGTAAGATTAAATATCTTATTATCTTTACTTGAGATAGAGAAGTTAAGAAGTTCTTTAAAAGTAGGAATGAAGGCTGGGGGTGGTGGGTGCAAGACCTAGATGGTTTAGAATTAGTACTCTTCCTTCCCATTTCTGCCTTCAGTTTTACTATCCATTCCTACATCCTAGTCCTACACCAGAAACAGATTGTAACGAATCACCTAAAAACAAAAGTAGTAGTATTATTGAGCTAACTTTGAGATTACTGAAACATAGCTAGATGGATTTAGACTTCCACACTAAAAGAACAGGATATGTCCTGCCATATAATCACCCAATTCATTGCCCAAAAAAGGAGAAAGAAGAGTTCAGAACCACACTAAAGTAGTCAACAGAACAGTTTTCCTTAAAGGGGAAAATTACTCAACTGGAACTACCTACCTGGATTTGCAGCTTATATAAACACAGGTCTTTTACCCACTGTTCCTCATAAAGTGATTAAGCTCAAGCAATGAATTAATTAAGCACAAGCACTGACCTACAGAAATTTAAATGAGATGTTTGCTCCACCTTGAAGATCCTCTCATTGAGCACTACAAATTTAAGGACCCCAAAAGACTCATAAATAGAAGCCTAATTCTCGAACCCTTGCTCTACAGGTAATCGTATGTGTGTATCATTTTCCTGCACATTTCTGAAACCAGTTAATTCTAATTTCAATATCACCATATGTTTAGTGATTTCATCATTTATATTTACCACATATATTATCGTCCATACTCCATTCGTCCATCCTGTTCTTACAACTGTCCATAGAAAAGCTGCCCAATCGACTTACTGGATAGATGTATGTGAGGCTGCCTATTATTTTACTCACGAAGTTCTGTCCTGTTTAAATGTCATGTCACATTCATTAAGTATTCTTTGAGCACCTTTCCTGTGTTAAATCCTGAACCAGAAACAACTGAAGGGGGAGGGAGCATCTAGATTAGTTTAACCCTCAACAACTCAGAGCAGCCATTCTCAAAACCATAGAACCTTAGGGATCCATGAGGTCAAAGCTATTTTCACAGTAACTAAGACATTATTTGCTTTTTTATCATCTTGCTTATATTTGCACTTACGACACATAAGCAATGGTATGGTAAAGCTACTGGCATCTTAGCACAATTTAAGGCAATGGCACCAAACTGTAGTAGTAGTAGTTATATTCTTCACCTTCATGTGCTCACAGTAAAAAGGGGGGAAAGAGTTCATCTTATTTAAGAATGTGTTGATGTAAAAATTATTTATTAAATCTTTACCCTTAAGTTCATGTCTTTTTATGATTCTGTGTAACCAAATACAAAGTATGCAAAAAGCACTGCTGCACTTGAAAGTGCAATAACTTTCGAAAAGCAGATGCACTACACTTTGAACGAACTGCAACTGAATTAGCCACTTTTTCGCAAGGAATAAAATTTTTACTTTGAAGTGGCTAACAAACTGGATGGTTGTTCAGACCTGGTAACCAACATTTTCTCAGTAGTTAACAAAGTGAGCCTGTCACTTCAAGGAAAATAACTGACAGTATATGTTGCAAATGATAAATTGGATATTTCAAGTGGTAAGTAGAATTTGGAAAAATTTATATCTGACATTGTGATCTGGATAACTTTCCATTACTGAAAAGCCTTTTCTGATGAGATCAGTAGTAGTATTAAAGAATGTGATTTGTGTGTCAACATGTGGAGGAACTGCATTACTCAGTAAATATCAACGTATGACATTAAAAAATCATGTATGGGTTATAAGACCAATTCAAAGTGCACGATAAAAACAACAGATTTTAATGTAACAAAGTACAGTTATGGTTCCAGAATCCACATTGCAACTCACCTTTAAAAAATTAATACTGCTGAGTTTTGGTGTAATATCAAAGAATGTCCACAATTATCCAAAAAGGCTCTTAAAATGTTCTTTCCTTTTTTCAACTACATATCTGAGACCAGATCTTCTTATAGGTACTTTAACCAAAGCAGAGTGCAAAAGCAGGTATGAGAATCCAGCCAGACATTAAAGAGAATTGCAACAACTGTAAAACAATTCAACTCGTCATTAAATTATTTGGGAAAATAGTTATTTTCTATAAAAATATTTCATCTACTTTTACACGTAGTGGCTGTACTACTGTTATTTTAAAAGAAACATTTTCAAATTTTCTCAGATTTCTAATAAGGTAACTATCAAAAGTTATAACCCATATAAACAGAAACACTTGAATCCTTAATAATTTTTAAGAGTAAAAAAGGGTCCTAAGTCAAAAGATTAAGAACCACTGGCTTACAGTGTTAATAAAATAACCCAAATAATAACCCAAGGTAGAATGTAAAGATACCACAGCCCTCCTATTCTTAGATATTCTAGCTCTTCCTAAACTATTGATATCTACCAGGCTCTTGAAATTTCTTTAGCCCTGATGTCAATATAGTCAAAATGAGTAATTTATTTAGAAAGCATGGAAAGGGCTCAAGCAATACCAAGATATGTTAAATCAATTTGAATTAATGATTTTTTCTTTACTCATTTTCTAAATAAATGACCTGAATTAAAATTGGTTTTATTTCCCTGGTATAAATTTAGCCTATAAAGAGAAGTCTTTCATAAAGGACTATATAACATACAATTCTCTTGGAAATGCATCCACACAATCAAGTTAGTAATGGAAAACTATGGAATTTGGTTCCTTGTCTCTCAATAATAGGGCAAAAAACTAGAAATCCTACACTGGAGCTAAGGATCGGAATACAAAAGATGTCATTTTTTTTTTTTTAAAAAAAAGCACTTTCTAAAGGACCATATGCATATAAGCAATCATTTGTGTTTTTAAAAAGGGAGACACACACACATTTTTGTTTACCCTACCTTGAAGGACACACAAGAAACCCGTAGCAGTGGTGATTTCTGGAGATGGAAACTGTGGAGAGAAACTCACTTTCACTGTATTCCTTTCATACTGTTTGATCTTTTAACCATGTGCATGTAATGCTTATTCAAAAAATATTTTAAAATACCATTTCTATATCACCCATTTCTCTAGCCTGAAATTTTTCAAAACTCAAATGCAAACTCCAGATAATACTAGATATGAAAATTATTAAATGCATATTTTAAAATAAGCAATGAACACACATCTCATAACACTTTACAGAAGCATCAAAAGCAAGCTGTCCATCAAACTGGAAGTGATCAGCCATTGATTACCTGAAGAAATACCTGATTACCTGATAACAGGTGTATTTAGTATGCCATCCATCTGCCCAACATTGATATAGTTGGCACTTCAATAGTAACTCTTTTCCTTTTTATATTCACCACAATACTTAAGATATATTCTCTGAATAGCACCAAAATAGGTAAGTTTAAAGACTCCTTTAAACCATGCAACGACATTAAATTCAGCTAATTTAGCTCTTCCTGTGCACTAGGCCCTATGGCTTGATAATGTAACATTGCTCAATTCTAACACACAATGTAATGTGACTGCACTTGGATCTAAACAACTAACCAAACAATATATTGATTTAATAATTATACCAATGAAAAAGACTCGGAGGTTTTAACCAATCTTAAGTTGTGGCTACAAATAAACTTAATTCAAACTTGAGATACGTTAATTACTGTGATATGAGGTACCTAGGGTACAGAAAAACTGGACCCACTATAGTTTGTACTTAACAGACCAGCTCCACAACTTTTGCTGGGCTCCAGACTGCACATAATTACCTATGGGCCCTGCAACAGGGTCAGGGTAGTTTGGTATGGGGAAGTAACCATTTAATGAGTTAGCTACCATGTGTCGAGTGCTTCACAAGAATTTTCCTTAAATCTTCAATGATAACAAGCATTATTAGTCTTGTCTTAATATGAAGGAAATTCAGACTCAGAAAAGGGTAACATGCTCGTTTGCAAAGCTAGTAGGTGTTTAAACCCAGAGCTCTAAAATTAATACAGCCCTTCTATCTTTCCAGCAAAACCCCATTACCTTTCCAAAAGGTCCTAGAAATACTTAAACGAAAATTGGGGCAACTTGGAGGACTTTATAACAAAACAGAAAATGTACTTGTTTTTTGGAGGTCCTAGAGAACAGAAGCCAGTAGTTAAAAGTTATAGGGAAAATTTCAGTTGTAATTAAACTTTCTAACCAGCTAAATGTCTCAAAGACTAAACAGACTTTGAATAAGTAATAAATTTCCTATCACTGGATGTGCTAAAAAAGAGACTGATGATCATATAAAACTTTGAGAAGTACGCCTGGCTTAAGATCTAGTCTCACCCTGGGTTCCTAAAAACCTTCAAGATATTAAATGGCACTAAAAAGCCTAAAAATAAGGTAAAATATCAAAAGTGGATTTTGCGAGATTTCTACAATCAAATAAATATTGACTGCTTGCTCCTTGTCAGGCACTCTACCTGGTGAACACAAACATATCCACCTTCATGAAGCTTATTACAATCTCGTAGAAAAGACAGACGTATACCAGGTAATGTACAAACAAATGAAAAAAGACATGTATAGACACAGATGGTGAAGGAAAGTACAAAAATGAGGACGCTCTGTCAAAACTTCCCTGAGGAAATGATACTTAAGCAGGGATCTGAATAAAACTTTAAAAGATTTTACTAGAGAGGAAAAAGCTTCCTAGGCAAAAGGAAGGGTAATAGGTTAGGCATTATAGTTAGGGGAGCATGACTGATACAAAATGAGTCCCAAAGGCAGGTATGGCCACATTAAGGCACTTTGTCTTCATCCTAAATTCAATGGGGGATGCGATCATACCTGTGCATTGAGAACAGCTCAATTCATTCTGGCTGCACTGAGAATGGACTGGTGCTCAGTCAGAGCAGATGCAGGTGGACCAGTTACAGGATTTTGCAACAGTCCAGGTTCGAAACAATACCAACTCAAACAAAAGTGATAATGGTGGAAATGAAGAGAACAAACTGAGCTTATTTAGAAAGTTAAACAGGATTTGATGATATGGAAAGACCAAGGTTTTTGTTCTGAGAAACTAGATGAAATGATAGTACCACTCACTAAGGTAAGCAAGAGTGGAACAGGGCTAAATCTGAGAAGGGACTTTCATTTTGGGATGCTGTACATTTTCGGCATTCAAATGCCAATTAGGCCTTTGGATATAGAATTCTAAAACTCTTGGTAGGCCAAATGTGAGCATGCACATTTACATGGAACAGCCACACAATTTTTTATCTTTAAGGGAAAAGTTGTTATAATCATTATTCTTTAAAAAAAAGATAATTTCAAAATCATGCTAGCCTACAAGACAAGAATCACTATTGTACCAAAGCTAGTAGGACCCTTAGTTCAGGAAGTATGAGGGCAGTGGGGAAAAAAAAAAGATGACCTATTTAAAGGACATAGACACACACCACTCATTTGGCTACAAAATGGATTTCTTCAGAATAAAGACAGACCATTTTGGTAGATTCTCAAGTTAGAATGAACTACTGCTCTCACATCTTCAGACACAAAAACTGAAAACAAAAGTTTAAGAGGCAAAAGTTCATACTTTTGTTAGCCGATTCTCTACTTCCCACTATGTCTGGAAGATACCAATTTAAGCATCTTAGTTGTCCGGTATAAACGATCCCCAAGTTTTTCCTCCTAGAAAAGATCCTAATCTTCAAAGTAGAAAGGCAGAGAATAAACAAATCAAGACATTTTTCTTACAACACACATCCATGGGCTTTATATACTTAGATGAAAATGATTAGATAATTTTAGATATTGTTGTAGCTAAGGGGCTATTTACTCTTGAGTTGCTCTCCATTTTACATAAAACATAAAACAGCTACCAGAGGGATTACAGACAGATTAGGCAGGAAAATTGAGTTACGTTACCAATACTAAAGAGAATCCACTGTATAAAAAATTTAAAGGAGGTTAATTTTTAGATCCAGTTATTCTTTCCATAAAATTAGAATTATATATAACACATACTTGAGGGAAAGCATTTCATATTTGTATACTTATTTATATATATATAAAATCTTTTTAACACCATTTAGCATTAATTAATGCTAAAAACAAATGTATTTTTTACGCTCCTGTATTATACTAATATCTAATTTGCTCTCAGTGGGACTCTAACAACTCAGAAGGTCCCAGAGTAAAATAGAAGACCAATAATATTGGATCATTTCAGAAACTACGCTGCAAATAGGACCCTTAGTTCAGGAAGAGTGGGAATAAAACAAGTTAATATGTGAATGAAATTGAGGTTAACCCAGGATTTAGCTTTCATTCTTCACTAAGTAAGCTTTCATAAGCAAACCCTTCCGCCCTTACTCCAAGTTAGCCTTACCTCAGCAAACCACACAGAGCATGAAACAGACAGTAAGCATTTCTTGGACAAGTTTGTATTTGGAGAGAAACTTTTAAAATATCTTTTTTATTTTACTAAACCAAATGGATTTATAACTTCCCCATTAAGAACATTCAAGGCAAAATAGATAAATCAAACATCCTTAGTATTATTGGTTCAAGACATTATGCACAGTATTATTCCATATTATCATATACAGTATGAACATACAGTGTGTGCACATATGAATATACATGTATACTTAGGAAAATATCAAAAACCGTATATATATTAAAAGATTGTTAATTATCTGTATGGTAG
Source organism: Macroglossus sobrinus (assembly GCA_004027375.1). Taxonomy (NCBI): domain Eukaryota; kingdom Metazoa; phylum Chordata; class Mammalia; order Chiroptera; family Pteropodidae; genus Macroglossus; species Macroglossus sobrinus. The sequence continues at coordinate 186,282 of PVKZ01000709.1, read as the reverse complement.
AATTATGATTTTTATTTTCTCTTTGCATTCTTACAATAAACACACATGTACATGTCTTTTACTTTAAGAAAATATCTTATTTTTAACATGTCATAACACAGACTCAGAATTAATTTAAGAAGAAATTTTTATTTAAAGAAAGTTTACCATTTCTGTCCTCTTCATTTTTCAAGTGAAGAATAGGCCCAGTGAAGATAAGTGACTTACCTGCCCAAAATCTGATAGTGAGTCCTTATGGACATAATTATGTTGTTCATATTTTTGTTAATTTTTAAATTATAAGTTAATGCATTTTTATTGAGAAAAATAATGAAAGGTAAAGGAATAAAATGAAAATCACCCAAATGTTTATAAATCAAAGATAATCAATTTTGAGAGCTTTTTCTTTCTAAAATCTTGTCACTATAATCATAATGTGTTTTTTTAATGTAAAAAACTTTTAAAATACAGAGCCAAAAATTTAGGAAGGCAAAAATTTACCTCAGTCACATAATTGGTGATATCTGAATTATTTCTTCTTTAGACTTAGTACCTAAAGCCAGTTTTGGGTCAAGTGACAAGTTGTATGATGGTGTTTTTATTTAGCAAACCTTGGTTGTTTCCTTAATTTGTGGATTATTTTTATATGAAAGATCTAAAAATTTTATTTCATTAATTGTTTAATGAAAGACAAAGGACAAAAAAAATGCACAAAAGAAGAGAATACTCCAGTTCTATTTAAGGGTCTTCTTTGTAGATTTAATGAATGTAAAGATAATCCACAAACACAAGTTAATTACAAGTTACATAACAAATTTTCTAAGTTTAATATTACTCAATATATTTATTCATATCATTTTTGTATTTACCAATACTTTTATAGGGTATCATATAAACCATTACCAACTGGCATTAATTACAGAAAAATATCATGAATTATTAGGAAATATATTTATAAAAATGAGCTGTTCAAACTCATGTTACTAAACCACCATTAACTCAAATTAGCAAGATATTTAAAAAGTTTATTTTCATATTTATCTCATCCCTTTAAAATTTCTACCTTCTACATATTTTATAACACACAAATGTATTAGTACAATAGCATAGAACATCATTTATTAATAAATGTGATTCAGAACGTGTGCTCATATTTTACTTATAAGGATGACAATCAAAAGTTGGAGATCACTGCCCCAGAATCTTGGGCCTAACTGACAAAACTGTCTCCTAATATAATTTCAAAGAAAGTAAAAAGGACCAATTATCTAAAATTTCAGAATGAAGTATTCTGGGAATCAAGCTCTCATATGAACCATTATTTGCTTGAATTTTTAGATTTTATTAATGACAAGAAATGTGAACAATTGGTTAGCATTAAAGCACCTTAAATCCAAAGCATTACATAGTTATATTTCAGAAAGATCCTATAACACAGGTCAATAGTATTTTTCATTTCATGGTCAGAAAAATTAAGCAAGGAGAGAATAAATGTTATTACCCCAGATCACTAGATTAAAACATTTGTACAGTTCAGAAATTTACGAAGAATAAACAACTCCCAACTTAAAAGTGATTTTTTGAGTGCAATCTATGAATTTCTCAGCTTTCTTTCAAACTTTTCTCTTTAAAACAATAGTAATTTGATCCCCCACAAAGCCTACTGTATATAGCACATGGATCGTCATATACTAGTGAATCCTGGAGTATAAAAACAAGCCCAAGGAGTCCAGAAGACTCGGCAAAAAAAATTCTGAAATTAGTTAAGCTTTGCTTTGGCATTCCTTCAGGAGCTCCTAATCCTATCTCCAGAGGTGCATTATATCTCACCAAAGTTCCTCACCTGAGACACCCACCCAAAATTTCTTTCCTTTAGTCTACCCCAGTCAGGTAACTGAATTCAGCCAATTAACACAACCAAGATTTGACTTAATCAATGGCATTACTGAAAAAAGCCTTGATTTCTGTGTGCAGCACTCTCCAACCATTTGGCACCAGGGACTGGTTCTCCTATGAGAATCTAATGCCTGATGATTGGAGGTGGAGCTAGAGCCGGTGATGCTGGAGCCGGGGAGGGATTGCAAAAACAGATGAGGCTTCCTTCGGCCCACCACTCACCTCCTGTTGTGCAGCCCAGTTCCTAACAGGCCATGGACCAGCACTGGTCCATAGCCCCGGGATTGGGGACCCATCTGTGTGTGTCAAGAACCCTTCAAGAATCTCAAAAAAGTGATGGGTCTCTCTCCTCAGAAAAATCACAAAGGTGCACACATAAAATTTTTTATACTATTTGAAGAGAACAGGATCACACGGCCAAATGTATCCATGAACCCCAGAAATATAAAACCCAGGTTAAACCCCTGCAGTTAACATGTAAATATTATGAAATCTCAAAATCTTTCAAGAGATTTCTGCATTTTAAGAGTCTATAAACACAAACATATATAAACTCTAGTTGTTAGAATTTAAGTCCTCTCCCAGGATTTTTATGCTGTAATTCCCATGGCAGAAGGGGAAGAACAGGACCTGTTTCTAAGCATGAGTCCTCTATTAAGTTGGGTTTTATAGGCCCTACCCTATATACAATAATGCGCTGCAAATCTATTAACTATCACAATTCCTGGTAAAACAATACATATGTACACACACACTCAGAAAATTTAACTTTTAATTGCCAAATCCAGTTTTCACCCCAAAGAACTCTCTGTAGTATTTCACATTATTAAATTCCCTGTTAAAATTCCCTTAATCCCGATCCTCAACTTCTTCAACCCACACCATTTATCTTTACCCATTCGTTTTCAACTTCCCACAAAAGGCTTCTTTTCATCCCCTTGATCCTCCTCACATGAAGAGGCTTCACAAGGTTGCCCTTAGTCTTTTCCTCACTCCTGATAATACATTCTTTTGCAGTTTCTATATGGCATTATGCTAATGAATATAAATCTCTTAATTGAATGCTACTTCCCCTTGAGCTCCAGCCCAAATCTGTCAATAGGGGCTAATAGATATAACCTGATACCTACAAATAGAATCATACCCTATTACCATCCTCCTCAAATTCTGTTCTTTCCTATACATTCCCTATCTTCATCCAAGGCGTTATCATCTATTCACCAATTACAATCTTTAACTCCCCCATGCTGAAATCAGGTTGTGAAACCTCATCAGCTGCATTTTCCACTGCTCCCCAAGTACAGCAAAACCTACTTGTTATTTCTCAAAATATCAATGCCCTTCCTCTAGCCTCTTCCTCTCCATCAGTAAAACTGCTACTCATCCTTTAAAGACTCCTACTTCTATATCCCCTAATGAAGTCTTCCCAAACCTCACTTATTCTTCCTGCACCACCCATCCTGCTTCCCAGAAGAAATTCCTCCCTCCCTCTGTAATTCCAAACCACTCTGTATTTTAGTCCTCAACAAACTGTATTATAGTTGAGCCCTAATCTTTCTCCCCTACTATACAAGACCCATGGTTTATATGTTACCCTAGCACCTAGCACACACTTGGAATACAGTATATCTTTAATCAATGTCTAGTTAATGAATGGCAAAACTCCAAAGTGAGGACACAGTTAGGGTTATTTCTCAATGGAAGGTACACCTCATCCTCTTTGAACATAAAACAAGAATTAAAGTCCCCTAGTCCCTAGCTCCCCATTTCTAGTCCACTGCTTAGTTTTAAGAAATGTTTCATGAGGACATTTCCTCACTTCCTCTTGTTCTTCATAGGTTTAGCTGCCAACTTAACCACATTAGCATTCAGTAGCAGCAATAAAACAGACTCCAAGTTTGAAAAAGCAAAGACTTTACCAACAGTAAAATACAAGCTTTAAAAAAAAAAAATGGTCTTCACGTTTATGCACACAAAGCTCATTCTTCATCATTCTGGAAAAGGCTTGACATAGTTTATCCACCAGGCACCATTTAAGAGTTCTTTAAAAAATGTCCACTTGAACTGTCAGCCAAACTTCTCACATTTGTAACCACAGAAAGCAGCATTCATGAATTAATCTAAACTATGCTCATATACTAAATACACTATAAATATTGGATAGTCCAAGTTACAAACTGATGACCCATACAAAAGTAGCTCTTTTAGCTTTTTAAAAATACTGTACCTTCAAAATTCCAGTGATCATCCCAATCTATAAAACTAGATCTTTTTTGCAAGTATCATTTACTTTTTCCCCCTATTCTTCCCACAAACTCCTTCCCACCACACACATACATTCCTCTCTTACTAGACATGGCTTCCTCAAGAAATTATCTGGTGGCCCAAAAACAGTTTGATAAGGCAGGTTATGAGGTCAGGGATTCTGGAGAAGATTCCTTATGCTTGGTTTATCTTCCATCTTCTAAGTGACTGCTGTTGACAAAGTACAGATCTGCCTCAAGGGATCCCAAAGGTATGCTTTAATTGCCCACTAATTTTGTTTTTTTCTTTGGTAAATATACTAGAATCTCTCTATAAAGTTGTATTTCTGACTTTTCTTCAGTTTATATAAATGTTCACATTTTAGGACACTGTAGGTATACAGATAACATGATAAAAAGAATAAAGTTCTGAAGCTGTGATAACTAAACTGTGTTGAGTGGGGTAAAAAATAAATTAACCTAATTCTGAACTGCACTTCAGAAAAGAAAAATATATCTGTGTGTGTGTGTGTGTGTGTGTGTACACACACACACACACACACACACACATATATTCCAAGGTATATGTAATCTACTTATTCTCCTTGAGCAATCAAAAATTCATTTTCCAGGTTTTGTCCATATACAGCAAAATAACTTCAGACAAAACATTTTTGTTGCTACGGGATTAAAAGTTTCCAATAGTCCAATGTGGCTGTAATCTTCTGGAAACACCTGAAATTGATTTGTTTCACCTCCTTTTACTATTTTTCCAGCCTATTCACCTTGGTAGAATAAAGATGGATAAAATCGGAACTGAAAAACCAAGAAAATGGGCAATATACCCCCTAGCTAATAAGAAACCATATGCTACATAATGCACAAAAATTAACATGTATCCTGAGCCTCAAAAAACAATGATTGGACTTGGTCTAAATAAAATGTTTCTAAAATGAGCTAAACAAGTGGATTTCTTTTTCATTGCTGTTTTACAGAGCATTCATGGAAAATTATATTTGGGTAAGCTCAGGCTGAAACACTAGCTTTAGCTCTCAAGGAAAACATGAAAGAACAGAAAAAATGTCCTTCAGTATAAAACATTTTTTTTCTGAAATTTACAAAACCCAAAACTGGTATTTATTTGTAAGGCTGATTTTCAAAATACCACTTATATATGTATTAGTAAAACATGGCACACAGTCACACACAAACATCTAAAATCAAATATCACATTTCCTGGACTAATAACAGCCCCAGACAGAGAACAAGGAAATGCTTAAGGTTACAGCAGACACTTCTGAGACTCAACAGACTCAGAGTTCCCCCTTTACCCTCCAACTTTTCACAATGGCACTGAGTGGATGAACAAGGCTGTGTGGCAGCATGAAGCACTGGGCTTGCCTAAGGATATCTGACAGAAGCTAAACGTATGCAATAATTTCCTGTTCTCCAGGGGACTGGAGGATATGCTTCTAAAGGATGTCTTTCCAAAAACTAAAAAATGAGCACACCTTTCAAATATTTGTAGGAAAAAAAATTAATTTCAATAATTACTAATCATTATTATTCTCTAACAAACATTAACTGAATGCCTTACTACATATAAGAGATATAAAAACAATCCCAGGCCTCAAAGAGCTTAACATTTCTCTTAAAACAGTCACTCATTCATGATTTCACATAAAATACTTCTTGAAGATAATGCAGGGGTCTGACTGAACCTACAGGTAATGCAGACTCAGGTATTTAAATCATGGGAAGTTGGTCTGCAGCTCCCTAGCAAAATTAGAGATGGGTGCATAATTGAGATTTAATAAAACAAAAGCCTACAATTTTGGGTTCCACTGGGATGTACACGAATAAGGAAGGAAACCCAAATTTCTTTCTCCTTTCATCCCTGTGTCTGAACAAGGGCCCTCATTATCTCCTACTTCTACATTTACTTCCCTAAATCCAGAAGCTAAATTTCCTTAATCCTAATAAGAAAACTATTTCCATGAAAACTCTTGGCTTGGGAGTTAAGAAAATTTTGAGAAAAATGAGAATTTTACTATGCAGAGAGTCATTTTCCTTCGTATAAGCTGAGTTTGAGATGGGGGTAGGGAAAAGGCAGGCAAGAGAAATCAAAGGACTTCAAATAAGGATGCTGTCAGAAAGAAAAAAAGTCCTTTGACACAAATTCTGCACCCAATTTAAGCTACATATACATTATATGTGATAATTGTACGTTTGCTTTTGTATTCAATAAAATAAGGAAATTACACTCAGATGGCAGACAGAACTAGTCATATTTTCACTACCTTATCGAGGAACACATCAAGAACTTTCAAACCCAATTCTAGGGAGTTAGGTTACTACTGAGTAACGCACATGCACATGCACACGCACACGCACACAAACCAGAATCTCCAAGGTCCCACTCTCCTTTTCCTTGAGTGAGGAACAACCCAATAACTTATTGTTTAAGGCCAAAGGAAAAGGAATTTTTTTAAAAGGTTGGAGAGAGATGAAATAGGAAAAAAGATCATTGTGAATGCAAATGATGCCCTGGGACAAAGCTGAGAGGTTCACTCACACTACCTTTCACCCTAAGTGTCTCAATACACGTCTTACATACACACTTAAGAAAATGCGCATTTTGCTGTGACAACAGAAAGACAGAGGCACAATTGACATTAATATACTCTAACCTAATGATTGAAAAAAAAAAAGGTTGGAGACCAGGTAACAGCTCCTCCAACTGGTGGAGCGGATACCAATGGAAGCCCTAAAAATATTAAAAGATTTTTAAACTCCGACTTATGATGGACACAGTCAGATACGCTATATAAACTTTGGGACCAGCCACAACGACACAACAGGTGAGAGAGGCAGTGGACATCATTGTACAGTAAACACGCGGATGCAAACTCTTAATTACCCGAAAGGCTGGGGTTAGGGTATAATACCATGCACAAGGCCATGCAAAGACCCTGTCTTTCCAGTGGCAAAGGTTCTGTTCCTTCCTTGGGTCGCGCCACTCCCCTTCTCCCTCACCCAGGGGGCCACCACCCCAGGCACGGGAAGAACCGAGGCCTCTCCACGAGTAGCATCTCAGCCGGGGAAGAAAACACAATGTCGCTCCTTATTTCTGCGTACAAAAGGACTTTGCGCCCTCCTCCTCGAACTGCCGCCGCTGCCGCCTCCTAACTTGCAAGAAGGTGGGCAACGCGCCATATTCCAGCGTCCCCCAGTCTACCTGGGTAACAAGCCCACGCCACTCCGGAGGGAGGGAAGCTTCGGAAGGTCGCCCAAAGAGCCAGCCTTCTCTCCCGCTGGCGACAGCAGCTCCCGCGCCTCGGCCCGGCCCAGCCCGCCGCGCCGCCGGCGGGCCAGACCCAGGAAGGACCGAAGGGACGAGCAGGGAGCCGCAGCTCCGGTCCCGCGCAGCCCGCCCACCTCCCGTTCCCGAGCCAGGCGCGCTCTCCCCGGCCTCCCGCTCCCGAGCCCGCGGGATGGCCAGGCCCGGGCCCCGGGTTCCAGGGTGGAGAGGAGGCCGCGGCCCCGGGAGCCTCAAGCGGCAAAGGAGGCCGGAACCCTGGGGCTCTCGGGAGGCCAGCGCCTCCCTTCCCGAGCCCGCCAGGACGCCTGGGGCCTAGTGCGGCCTGCGCAGCCTCGGGGTGGCGGTTTGACTGGGCCGGGCCGGGGCCCCCCGCCCGAGGCCGGCCAAATCCGGCGGGGGCCCAGGCCTGGAGCCGGGGGCGGCAGGGTGCCGGCTGCGGGGCGGGCCGGCCGGCCGGCGGGCGGGCGGCGTGTTGCGGCTGCGCCGGGGCTGAAATAGCTGGAGATTGCGCGGTAGGGCACTCACCTCAGAGCGGCTGCGCTACCGTGGGCCTGCGCCGTGGAGACTGCGACCGCGCCGGCTCCTCGCAGCCTCCTGCCACCAGCGGCAATGGCGAGCGCTGCCGCCTCTGCCGCCACCGAGGGGGAGGGGAGGGAGGGGAGGCACGCACGCGACGCACGGGCTCGGCTTCCCCGCCCGGCGGCCGCCATGATGGCGAGGTCTGCGCTGCTTTGGCGGGGCGGCCCGGAGGGTGCTCAGGAGCTGGACCCCTGCCGCCCCCCGCCACCTTCTCGCGTTCTCATTTCGCTTCAAAGGTTTGGATGGGGCCGAAGCCATGAAAGCAACTGGATTAGTCAAATGTGGATGCCCCGGAGGAGTGGTGTAGGCAGCCCAAGATGGTTGCTAATATGGAAAAAGTAACATTTCTCGATCCCCAGCCCCAAGAATCAGGACCTCCTGAATGTGGGTAGACAATCAGAAGGGGGCTTATCCCGCATTTCCCTCTGCGCTGCCTTGCCAGTCGCCTCCTCTCTCTCTCTCTCTGGAATGAGCTTTGCTTTCCTTTTAAACCCTGCCCAGGTATTTAAAAGCAAAGTTTTTGTACGAAACAGTATATTTATTCTATTATTCATTCGTTCGGCGAACATTTTAGAGGACACTTTCTGTGCCAAATATTTTTCTGGAAGTGCTGGAGAGGTACCTGTAAGGAAGATTAAGCTCTCACTCTCAAGGAGCTTATGGCATAAATGGAGTCGGAAGCAATAGAGACCCCCAAGCAGGTGCCCGAGAAGTAGTGAGAGGTGGATAGTAAAAAAATTGTAGAGACACTTGGGAAGTTTTTGTTCTTTGTGTTTTTAAAGTATGACTAGGAGATTATCTGAGTCAATCATGCAGGCTGATGATTATAATCCAGGGCCCCAATTGGTGTCTCCAGAATTTTGGCTTCTTAGCCCAGAAACCTTCATAATTAACACCCTCCACCACTCCATCCACCCCATACACATTCTGGTGACTCTCTCCATAGTTTAAGAACCATGTGTAGGGAAGTGAAGTACTAAATATCCGAAAGGATATCAGGAAACAGGGCAACAAAATCAGGAAACTAATTTTCAACAAAATTCCATTTACTTAAAAATTCAACATCTCCAAAAATGGAATGTCTTTTTATCCAGTGTTTTGTAAGAAAGTGTCACCACCCACAACCCAGGTGTTCAAGTCAGAAACCTAGGAATGATCCATTACTCCTTCTCTCCCCCAAGTCCTCATATCCAATTAGATCTTTAAAACTGTCATTCTCTGTCATTTCTTAACTTGGTTCAGGCTACCATCATTTCTCATCAAGATGCAAAAAAAACCTTCATAGTCTTCCTGCCACAGGAATTACTTTCTCCAGTCCATTCACCCTGAGCTTGATAGTTTTTTTTTTGTGTGTGTAAGTAAACTGTGTCATTTCATTCAGCTTAACAGGCTTAATAAGATCCCATTACTTCTAAGTTAAAGTCTAAAATTCTTTGGGGTGACTTCAGGGCCCTTTGTGACCTCACCCCCTGCTGCCTTCTCTGAACTCATCTGTCACAGGCTTCTCCCACTGTCTGTAGCCAAACTGGGAAGCTCTCAGATCATACAAGACAGGAAGTTCTTCCACCTCACAACTTTTGCAAGGGCTGCTCACTCTGCACAGAACTTTTTTCTCCTTTGTCTACTCCTATTCACCTGCTTAACCCTTCACCTGAATAATTTCTGCTGCTCCTTAAGGTCTCAACATTAATACCATTTCCTCCAGGAAGCCTCCTCTAACCCCTCTCAGAAGGAGTGCTTAGGCCTTTCCATCATCACACCCAGTATTTACCACCTATGTTATTGAGTTTTCACAATGTGTCATGCCCTATTTTAGGTCCTTTATATATTATTTTCTTTCTCATTTAATTATCAAGTGAAGCTCATGAGGTAGGTACTACTATTATTATTATCTCCTTTTAGAGATGGAGAAATGAGGGCTTGCAGAGGTTACTTGCTCAAACCCAGACAATAAGACATGGAGCCTAGTTTGGAAACCATCAGCCTGAACTCAAGTTGTGTTCTTAACCATTATCAGGGTTTTTCATTCAGCAGGTCGATACCTACTGATGAAGTACAAAATTAACTTAGTGGATCATGACCATCATTTCATAAAATAAATATAAAGCATTAAAAAATACTAAATTTTGTAAGGCTTTTGTCTTGTGAAACATTAATTTAGATATATAAATGTATGTACATAGGTGTGCGTGTGTGCGCGTGTGCACGTGCGTGTGCCGTATAATGTTATAAAATGCATGTGTTATTGGATTACAGTTGCAAAAAGTTTGACAGTACCACATTACTTTTTCTGCACAGCACCTCTCAGACCATGCATCCTCCACAATCTAGAAGCTGCAAGAGGACAGGGACTTCATCTTATTCATGGCTCTATACAGCATCTCCTGCAGAGCCTGCCTCATGGTAGACCTTCAATAAACATAGCAGAAAAGACCTCTGTCTTTCCTCCTCAGAAATGCAAATTATATTCTCTCTTAAAACAAATGAACCTGGGAATCCCAGGTGCTCTCTCCAAAAGGCTCTGCAGTCTGGATGATTTAAGATTCTAGAATCAGTCTCAGGAAAAAAGCAGAAAAATCTACCCTAAGAGATCAAAAGATTAGAGTCTAACAAAGTTGCCGTGATCATCTTCAGCACAAGGGAGTCAGAAACTGCAAACAGTAAGCTATGAGAAGAAAACTATGAGGGTAGAGGTGGGCAATAATTGAAAAAAAGGATGACTTAAGATTATTTAACCTTGAGGCCCAGAGCAAGGAAAAAAGGAAGCCTTAAGAAATGGCTGGGAGCTCAGAACCTTGGGAGATACACGAGATTCCCAAGTAAAGCAGGCCAATGGTTATTCGACTGATTACCTATAAAAAGTTACAAAGTGTGCTAAGAACCAAATGAGTGGTGATACAGACAGTAAATCAGAATTAAAGTTATGTGAGAAATCTCACAGAGCAGTGTACCTTGATTTGATCTTAAATTGTGGGCAAGATTCTTAAAGGGATAGAACAGGAAGGTGAAGACACCTTAATTTGGGTGGTGAATTGGGGGAGTGGTGTGTTTAGTATGTAAAGCAGCACAGAGGGTCAGTTTGAGCAGCCCGCGTTCAGGCCTGTCTGGCATCAACTGACAAGAGCTGACCATCAGGGAGGAGATTTTTAGCTGTAGAAGTTATTTGTCTAGTGTTGCCTATGTGCATGGAAGAAATGAAGATGAAGAGATGGGCTGAGGCAACTTTTCACAGAGGACTCTGGAAGACCTACTGATAAACTGCATGGAGTCCCAAGAGCAGCGGCCTCTCGCTGTCTACTTTGGAATATGCACAGTCCCAGCCCCATACGGATTAACAGGAACCTGGCACTATGTGAGCAAGTCAAGGAAGTTTGCCTCTTTGGGAACATCAAGGGCTGGCCCAGGAAGGGTCTGGATTTTCAGAGAGTGCCCCAGCAGCTGTACCTTCCATGCTTTCAAAGGCCACAGGCCTTCACTGGGGAGGCATGTCCCATGAAAACACTTCTTACCTGTGAGACCTTGGCAAGTGACTTAACCCTTTAAGCCTGTTTCTTCACCCATGACATGGAAATTAAAAGAGATAATACTCATAAAGGCCTCAAACAGCAGAAGCACACAGTAAGTGCTGAATGATATTAGCTTTTTCCAGTGACCATTAATCATGTAAATTGCTTGGTCCAAAATACAGGTATGATAGATGGTAGCTGCTCTGATGATGATGGATAATTAATTGTTCCTGAGCACATGTAAATATCCTTACAGATGACCCAAGAAAGTTGGGAAGAATATTCAGGGGATGCTAAGACAAGGGATTTGGATAGAAAGCAGTGTGTAACAAGGTTGGAAATGTCAAGATGGAATTTTTGATGCCTGAGGGTGATTTGAGGGAAAGGGATGAAAAGACTATTATTACTTTTTAAAATTAGTATTTATTAAGGTAACAACTTTTTAAAACCCATTTTTCTTTAAGCTAAATTCGCTCGTCTCATCTATTTATAAATTTTGGTAATGTTAACAGTAATTTTCAAAGAGCCCTCCTTTCCCTAAACTAAAGCTTTGCTGACGATCCCCTGTAATATGTACCTCTTGCTCCAAACTGTTTCTGGAATGTCTGCCCTACACATGAGACTGCCAGCTGTGACCAAGGGCTCATGTCATACAGACAACTGCAAGTTCAACAGGTTAAAACCTGACCTCGTCCTCCTTTTAAGCTGTTCTTCCTCCTGTTGTCCCTGTCTCACTTCACAATGTGTATTGGTTATAACATTTAGAATCTTTTTTATATGACTTCCCAGGTCAACACAAATTTATTGAGCACATACTATGCATACCAAATGCCTGGGTGCTGGGGATACAGTAGAAAACATGGGTTGTGCATTTCTTCAAAGGAGGCTGATTAATGCTCCTTCAACTCAGTTGGCATATACTGAACTCCCTTAAATAACTGCTTCTCTTATATCATTGTTAATAAATCTAAACATTTTAAACAGCAATTTATATACATCATATTTTCAATTTGCCTTTTACCTGAACTCACGAAACCTCTTCATATCAATAATAACAACTAACTTAATGAGTGTTCATTAAAAGCCAGGTACTATTGCATGCTCTTGAATGAACTCATTATTTCCACCACAACCACCTCATGAAATAGTTACTGATATTATACTCATTTTACAGGTGAGAAAACTGAGGCACAAGAAGTTTAAGTTTTAGTTATCTCTCTAAAAAATAGCTAATTATCTAATAACTTAGAAATCTAATGTATTGAATTTATAAATATAGTGAATGTCAGATTCTCATTCAATGCTATTTGCAAATGAGTAAAATTCTAATACAAATCTAAAATCAGTTACTCAAATGCTTTACATTGGAATCACAAGGCTAATTTGTCAGATTCTCTAAGAATAAATTATCTGAATCTTACAAAGGTTGAAAATACCAAATTATACAGAATGTTACCAAAGTTAACACAAAAATATGAATACTATGGATTTGATTATTTCATCATCCTCATATTTAATTCTGAACCTTCTTAGTAGTCAATAACGTTTACCATCCCAAGCAAATTGAGGTAAGCTGAGACTAGGCTTACCTTTGCAGGCTGAGGTTGACTTTGGGCAGGAGATTTTTGGCTAACGTGTCAGAGATATTCTTCTGTCACTGCTGTGAATAGGCCAAGTCTTTTTTATATGAAGTGTTTCAACAAGGTTTTCTCAGAGGCTACCCTACAGATTAGATTCTCATGATACTTTTCCTAGTTCTTTCTGGACCTGTTGATTAGGTTATGAGGTAACCACCCAGGTTCCTTCTCCTCTTGATTAGATCCAACTGATCTCTTTATTGGGTGACTACATTTGGCAGTCTTTTCCTTTTCTTGCCCTGTCTGTCACAATCCCAAGATCATTCTGATGATATTAAAAAAAAAAAAAAGGTTGATCGAACTAGGCTGTCAAGGGTCCTAATGGCCTCATTAGGAATTGACTCTTAACTCAGTAGGCAACAGATAGCTTTTGACAATTTTGAGTAAAGCATGAACAAGATCAGAATAGTGTAGATTCACCAGGATCCAAATATGACTTGAGCTTCTGGTCCCTAGAGGGCACTCAAGGCTTCCCCCTTCTTCACTTTCTTTATAGTGGAGTCAGGATGGTAAGCAAGAAATTTCACCCACCCTACCCCACCCTCACCCTTACAAAAAAAGAGAAGTTTGCTGAAATTGGAGAATATAGAGTAAGTTACATTTTCTAGGGGTAGAACCTTTAAAAAGTAAAAGGTTCAGCGTGAGTGGGTGTGGACTCCCTCCTGTCTTCTGAGCAGTAACAAGGGCTGCTCTTGCCCTACTCAAATGCACCCCAGCCAGCATCTTCTCTTTTCCTCTCACCTGGGGTTACTGCCCACCTGTGAAGACTTGGGACAACCTCAACCTTTGGGCAAAGAGACTGTGGATTTGTCTTTCTCTCCAATTTCTCTGGTAAGAGTAGCTTTTTGTCCCACTAGGGAATAAGATTCTAAGACTCATTTGGGCATCAATGAGAGAGAACAGACAGAGGCAACCAGAGTCCAGCCTATCCTTCCCGACTTCTGCACTATGGTTTGAGTCCAGAGACCCCGCTAATAATAAAGTTCTCTTTTGCCTGGTTGTATCATTTCCTGTACATATATTTCTCCTAGGGCCCTCATGGGAAGGGGAGCTGGCTGGCCAAGGCAGGATTCAGGTATTCTCAGATCCCTAATCAAATATCTTCTTAATACCATCCTAATATCAGTCCTGAAAAAATATATAGTGGACCAGAATTAGGCTAGAGATGGCTTAAAGGAATCAAAAAGAAAAAGACCAGGAACAAAATAAAGGAAAATTCAACACTGCTTGGTAACTTATGAAATATTTAAGGACTTAGAGAGCAAAGGTCAGAGATAATTCCAAGAACTAAATGATGGAAAGATGGTGGTATCATTGATGGTCATCTAAAGGGACAGCCAATTTAGATGGTTTCAGATTGATTGAATGACAGGTGGCAACAGGGAAGTCATGTGTTTTGGGAAGGTTATGCCACGCACAGTCAGTAGCATGGAATGTAGGCGGGGAAGGCTGAGGCAGAGCAATTAGGCATGTGTGCAAACTGCACGGCATTTGCACAATACTGAGAGTGAATGTCTCCTTAAAATTTCCACCTTAAGTGCCTTGCTAGGCTCACCCTACTCTTGGCTCTGGCTTATAATGAGGGTCAGGAGGACTTCATAAAAGTTAGTATCTGAGCCGAACCTAGGGCCAGGGGGATTTGGGCTTGGTGGCAATGTCATATACCTCAAGGCAAAGTAACACATGGGAAATACTCCCATGAGAACTCATAAGGGCTGCTCTAGGATCATCAGACTCTTGAGTATGACTTAAGTGTACAGAGCACAAAAGAAGAGAAGACATTAAGAAAAAGGAGGAAACAGAGTCAGATTCTGCAGGCCCTAAGAAAATAGTGATGACTATAAAACTGGGAAATGACATAATCAGAGTAGTCCTTCAGATTAATTGAACATGAACCAAAGGAGGGTTAATGAGAGGCTATTGTGTTAATTCAGGCAGAAAGGGAAAAGTCTAAACAAATTGGCACTGGGAATAAAGAGACTGTAGGAAAAATAATATATAATTAATATAAGTTGGCAGTTGATTGGATTAGAGACAAGGGAATAGAGAAATTGGAAATCCTTCTAGACTCTATGCAGCTATCACAAAAGATGAAAAAGCAGTTGATGAAATGATGTCCAAGCTATAATGTGAAAAACACAGGTGGAACTGTGTATGTGGAATGTTATCATTTGTATTTTTCTTTTAGAAGAGGAAAAATATGTAAATAAATGTATTTGTCTACATATTGAAGATATATGTATATACTCCCAAAGGAATAAACACAAAACTTCTGGCATCAGTGGCCTGTTGAGAGAAGAAATGGGTGGCTGGGGATGAGTAGTGGGAGAGAGTTTTTTTAGCGTTCATCATTGAACCTTTTAGATATTGAACCATTTGGATGTATTACTTAATGAAAACAATTGCTTAAAATTGCTAAACAACCCCAAAGCCCATAGATGATGCTGAAATATGGAGCTGGTGACAGTAGTTCCATTAAGAACACAGGAGGAGAAGGTTCATTTGAGAAAAGAATGATGTGTTTCTGTGACATACTGAGACTGAGATGCCGGTTGGACATGCGTCCAGTTGAAGATACCCAGCTAGCAGTGGAGAGCTAGCTAACACGAGGCCACGAGAGACCTTCGCCAGGATAGTCTGTGGAATGGTGCAAGCAGAAGCCAGAATTCAAGGGATAGAAGAATGAAGGGGAAGTGGGAAAATAGACGGAACTAGAGCAGGCTATTCCTTTAAGAATGAAGATAAAAAGGAATGATGGAGTGGTTGTGGTCACTAGAAAGAACTCAGGTCAAGGTAGAATGAGGGAGATTTGAACCTATTTCTAGGTTTCTGGACAGGAGCCAGTAGGAAGGGAGAAGCTGAAGAAGAGGAATTGATGGAGCAAAGGCCCCAAGGTGAGAAAGCGCAAGAGTGGGGTGGGGCTGAAAGGAGGTGGAGCTCGTCTACCTCTAAGAGAAGTTAGAGGGGAAGAGGAAGGATGGATGAAGGTGTGGGTTTGTAGGGAGCGCAATGAGGGAGAGAGAATTCGAGTTGGTTGGTCCATTTTCTCTGTGAGGCAGGAGACAAAGTCATCTGTAGTTATCTATTGAAAGGGGGCCCAGAAATGAATAAGGAGCTTGGGAGCAATGGTGAGGTTGTGGAGCAGGCCTTGCTTAGCGAGAAAGCACCAAGTAAGGGCAGACAAAAGGGCTGACCCCGCTCTTTCGGTGCCCAAGGCATATCATTCTCTGAGCTTACTCTCAGCGACATGTTACTGTCCGAATTAAAAGCCACACTGCTCTGCTTCTGCACAGAGGAAATAGCTATTATTCTTGTCTCCATTTTATGATTTCCTGTTGAGCTGCCTCAGTTTCCCCAAGAACCACTATTGCAGAGAACACGAAGAAAAATGGGTAGGAGAAAATGTTGGGTTTTTAAAATTTTATTTATTTCATTTTTAAATTTAGTTTCAAGTATACAGTACATTGGTTAGATATCTATATAGTTCATAAAATGATCCCCCCAATTGCACCCTCCCTCCCAACCCTCCACCTGACCAACGTATTAATGTTAACTGCATTCCTTATGCCATGCTCCCTATCCCCGTGACCATGCATCAGCTACTAATTTGTACATCTTTAGCCCTTTATTCCATTATTCCAACCCCCTAAACATCCCTCCCCTGTCTGTCATCAAATTGTCCACTCTATTTATGAGTCTGTTTTTGATTAGTTTGTTCTCTTTATTCCTTAGATTTTGCATATAAGTGAAATCATAGTGTTTCTCTTTCTCTGTCTGACTTAAATACTTTCTAGGTCCATCAAAGCAATATCTTTTTCCACCCTCTTCCTTTTCATATGTAGGGGTCTTGTTTTCTTATTCTTTCAGCTACTCTATCTTTCAGTTGGAGCACTTAATTTTTTTCCATTTAAGGTAATTATTGATAGGAATGTAGTTGTTACCATACTTTATTCCTGTTTTTGATACATGTTTTTTCTTCTTAAAGAAGTCCCTCCAACATTTCCTGTAATACTGGCTTGGTGGTGATAAATTCCTTTATCTGGGAAGCTCTTTATCTGTCCTTCAACTCTAAATGATAGCTATGCTGGATAAAGTATTATTGGTTGTAGATCCTGGGTCTTCATCCTGTTTAATAGTTTTTGCCAGGCCCTTCTGTCCTGCATAGTTTCTTTTGAGAAATCAGCTGCCAGTCTATGGGTGTTCACTTATAAGTAACTATCTATTTTTCTCTTGCTGCTTTTAATATTCTTTCTTTGTATTTAACCTTTGGCATTTTAATTATGGTGTGGGCCTCTTTTGCTCCCTGGCTTTTTTGGGTTCTCTAAGCTTCCTAGGGTTGTATGTCTATTTCCTTCACTAGGTTAGGGAAGTTTTTCATCATTATTTCTTTAAACAACTGTTTAACATCTTGATTTTTCAATTATGCTGATCAGTCAGATATTTGGAGCCTTAATAGTGTCCCATATCCTCCTTAAACTATTTTTATAGTCTTGGCATCTTTTTTCTTGCCATTCTGATTGAGTGTCCTGATTGGCTTTCCTGTCCTCTAGATACAGCATTTGATCCTCTTCTTTATTCACTTTGTTTATTCCTCTGTTTATTCCATTTAATATACTTCTCATCTCAGATAATGGGTTCTTCATTTCAGACTGGTTCTCTTTTATAATTTCCATTTTCATTTTTATGTTTTTTATCTCTTTGTTGAAGTTCTCTATACTTCTCAAAAGTTCACTGAGTATCTTTATAACCAGTGTTTTGAACTCTGACAGTCTTACTGGCAGATTACTTAACTCCATTATATCTGGATCTCTGTTCTGTTCTGTCACATGGTTTCTGCTTCTTGTTTTCCCCTTTTGGCTGCCTTTCCTTGTCTGTTCCTATGTACTAAGCAAAACTCCTAAGTCTCCCGGTCTTATTAGTGTGGATTTGTGAAGTAGGTGCCCAGTAGCACAGTCCTGAGAGGGGTTCAGCTGCAGGTCTAACTTAGCCCAAGCCTCTGCTCCTCTGAGGCCACCTGCTAAGATTCAGCCAGCAATCCACAGATGCTGAGCTCATAGTTGCCTCATAAGGCCACACCAGAAACCGAGGCTGCCTCCAGTGTGAGTCAGCAAGGAGTACTGGTGGGGCTGCGAGTTGGGGGATGGGGCTTTCAGAGAATCCTCTGGGCAGAGCAACCTCTGTTACCAGTTTGCTGAGTCACGGCTGAGGTGGTGCTTTGTCCTGCACACAGGTAGTGGGGGAGGGCTCAACACAGAACAATGGATACCACCAGCACTTCTGTATAGAGCTAGTCTTGCCTCAGGCCTCACTCCAACAATGTCTCTCTGTAAGTCTCTACTGCCCCCTGTGTGCAGCAGAATTAGCACTGGTGCTCAGAGTGAGCAGGCCCATCACGGCTTGCAGGTGTGGCCGCTTTAAGAGGCATCTGCTGGGGCTGCAGCCTCCATCTCACTTAACTGCGCAGCCTCCGTCTCACTTAACTGCGGGGAACCGGCAGCCCCGTGGCCTTGCCCCATCCCACCTTCTGCCATTGCAGGGTGTTTTATTGGACTTCTCGCTAGTTGTATGGTTTATTCCTCTAGACCCCAGGTGATTTTTCCTTGCCATTTGCTCCTTGTTTTTATCACAACTTTGATTTTGTCTCCAGAGGAATGAACAGAGACTCTATCATCTATGCCATTTTTTTCTCTCTGACTTTTTAAATTTCAATGTTCTCCTGGGACATGCACAAACACTGATATAAAAATAAAAAATAGACCTGAAAACAAACACTATCGTCTCACATCTCGAGGTTCTCTCACCATTTCTTGGCTTCTGGGGTCCCCTGGCTTGTTCCTTCAGCTCCTGCTGCCAGAGCTGGTCACAGCTGATTGACATTGCAGCAGAGACACCTAGATAATTAAGCACAGGTCAGTGCAATGCCCCCTGAGGCCAGAAGCTTCCTCGGGGTTTGCTCGAAAATGAAGGGTTCTTAAAGTGGAAGAGAGAGAGGCAGGAAACACAACCAGAGAGACAGCAGCTTGAGAAGAATGTGGCCCAAGGCTTCTGGCTTTGAAGATGGAGGAAGGCGGCCACGAGGCAAGGAAAGCAGCTTCTAGGAGCTGCAAAGGGCAAGGAAACAGATTCTGTCCTAGAACCTCCAAAAAGGAAGGCATCCCGTCAACACTTAGCTCTCAGCCCAATGAGATTCATGTCAGACTTCTGATCTACAGAACTACAAAATAAGATAATAAATGTGTGTTGATTTAAGTCACTTCATTTCTGGTGATTTGTTATAACAGCAATTGAAAACTAATGTAACTCCTAAAAATTTTCAGAGAGAAAAAGCAGATCATACTAAAAGATCAAGGAATTAGAATGACACTGAACTTGTAAGAGAGGCAATGAAAGCTAAAACACAATGGAGGAAGGGCTTCAAATTATAAGGAAAGATGATTTCCAACCTATACTCAGCTAAACTATTAATCAGGATGCGGTGGAGGGAGACATTTTCAGTCTGCCAGATATCGAAAACTTCTGTGTCATGCACCCTTTCTTTGTAACTGATTGGAGGCTGTGCTCCAGTCCAGTAAAATGCAACTGAAGAACTAGGGGACCAACACAGGAGAGGGGTGAGAAAAGTCACAGGATGATGATGAGAGAAAAATCATAGGACAATAGAACTAGAGAGTCGTTCAGACTGGAGCAAGTGGACAGAGCTCTAGGAGGCAGGTGCTGGGGGTGGGGAACAAAAAGGAACAAATAGAAGCAGAGGAAGCATCCTCTATGCTTCCCTCTCTCTCATCTGGACTAATCAATGGGAATTTTCAGCCTTCCTAAAGAATAGGGAAGAGTAACTTTGGCTCTTCTTTCTGCCCACAAACCCATTCCCTTTCTCATGCCAGAGGGAGGATGAAGTCACAGCTACTGATTGGTGATCCTCTATCCCTTTGAAGAGGCTTATCCAATCCTGGTCTCCACGTGATCAGCTCCAGAGCATGCTCGTCTTACAGTTCTAAGAATGTGCGGGGAGGAGCCTGGCAGAAAATATATGACTACAAATCTAAATCTTCCATTCTCCTTGATTTAATAATGTTAACATTTTATCTCTATTTCTGCATTGCTTCTATAGTCAAAGGGCACTATAGACTGAATGCTTGTGTCTCCCCAAAATTCATATCTTGAAAACTTCCCAGTGTGATGTTATCAGGAGGCAGGGCCTTTAGGAGGTGATTAGGTAATAAGAATAGTAATAGACAAAGACTCCTGGTCATGGGTAATAGACTAGTGGTTACCAGAGGATGGGGGGAGGTGGAGGGGGGAAGTAGACGGTAAAAGAGGTCAAATATGTGGTGACAGAAAGAAATCTAACTATGGGAGGTGAACATACAATGTAAATCTATATATGCCTTACTGTTAAAATGTACAGCTGACATGATTTTACTTATACGTTGACTCTAAAAAACAAAATAAATGAACAAACAAAACAACAGACTTTTAGATAAACAAACATGATTGCCAGATGGAGAAGGATGGGGGGCGGGCTAGGTGAAAAGGTGAAAGGATTAAGAAGTACAAATTGCCATTTACAAAAACAGTCAAGGGAGTGTGAAATACAGCATAGGGAATATACTTAGTAATATTGTAATAACTATGTATGGTGTCAGATGGGTACTAGGCTTACTGGGGTGATCACTTAATAATTTATATAAATATCTAATAGCTATGTTGTATATCTGAAACTAACATAATATATGTCAACTGTAATTGAAAAAATGTTCAATTATAAACAAAATAAAAGCAAACAAAAAAGTATAGCTGAAATTTATAGGATTTTGTTAACCAATGTCACTGTAAAATAATTAAAAATATAAAATGTAAAAAAAATTTAAAAATTAAAATAAAAGAATATTAATAGATGGAGCCCTTATAAATGGGATTAGTGCTCTTATAAAAGAGACCCAGAGAATTCCCTCACCCCTTCAGCCATGTGAGGACACAGAGAAAAGATGGCTTTCTATGCATCCTCATCAGACACTGAATCTGCTTACACCTGATCTAGGACTTCACAGCCTCCAAAACTGTAAGAAATAAATTTCTGTTGTTTGTAAACCACTCGGTCTATGGTATTATTCTATTATAGCATCCCAAGCAGACTAACACAGAGGGAAATTCTAAACAGAACTGATTATCTGATACATTTGTATGAAAAAAATTGGATTGAAAGGCTGCTGGAGGGTGTGCTTCATAGAAAACAAAGCAAATGAAAAACTGAGGTAAATATTAACTTCGGGGGAGAGGGAGAGAATCATATAAACAATGAAATTAAAGCACAGGAAATCAGTAGGCTCATCATTCACTCACTCTAGATGTTTACAGGCTTGTTCCTAGGCCCAGGAGACACAGTGGGAAAGTCCCTTCTCTCCATAAACGTATAATCAACATTTAAATCAATAAGTATATAACATAATGCCAAGGGTTGTATGTGATAAGTCTGTGAAGAAAAGAAAACCTAGGAAAATGGATGAGGAGGTATTATTTTCAATAGGATAGTCTTGAAGGACTCCCTGATCAGGGGATATTTGAGCAGATTTTACAAATAAAATAAGGAAGTAGATCAGGGAGGAGTCTATTCTGATAAAAGGAAGAGCAAGTGCAAAGGTCCTGGGGTAGGAGTACACTCAGTGTGGTTACCTGTTTGAAGAACCAGGGAGGCCACTGGAGAGGAAGGATGAAGAGGGAAACAGCAGGTGGAAGAGGGAGCCAGGGCCCAGATCCTATAGATGTGGCAAAGAACTGACTGATTCATAATCATAATAAAGTACATACTGAACATTAATTTAACTACAACTTATGATAAGAGGAAAGAGATTGTGTAAAAAATGTCAAACCCTCATCTACCATAAAAAAGTCAATAGATAACATCTAAAATTGATAAATCAAGAAATATAAAAATAAGCATACTATTTGGAAATGTGGAGATAAATACCAGAAGAAACAGCTATAAGAGTTGACAGTAGTTGCTTCCAGAGAGGAGGCTAGCTGGGTGGCAAAGGAGTGGGGAAGGAGAACATTGTTTATATCGTTATAAGTGATTTAGTATAATGTACTTTTAATAACTATGTGCTATGTTGTTTTAACAAAATCAAAAAACAAAACAGGAAATAAAAGCCACCCAAATAACAATGAGTAACTTCCCATGTCCTAGTTTCACAGGCAATGACAGGGATGACCTCCTTCTATGAAGCTGAAATCTGGCTCCCTCTAATTGTCACTCATCCGCCTAGTTCAGTCTTTTGGAAAGACGCAGAGAAGGCTGCTTCCTTCTCCCCGCGACCGTCAGCAGGTAGGTGAAGCAGATCTCTCAGGAAACACTCTGAGGCTGCCCAGCTGCTTTGGCTTTTCCTCATCCGACAAGGTTTCCACATAGAACCAACTCAACTCAGAGAGATAAGCCAGAGCGGCAGATGGGGTCAGGGCGGGGCTATGATAAGGGCTGGGAAAAGGTTTTGAACTTAAAACCAAACCGACGAAGGCATTCTTGCTCACAATGCTGTGGACGACAGTTAGTGGGAGAAGCTAAGAGAAAAGAGAATTTACTTCCATTGAGTATTCACTATGCTCTAGTTTATGCACTAGAAGTTTTACACATGTTATTTCATTGGATTCTCGAAAACAACCACTTGTGTTTCATGCTGCTGAACTGTACACTTAAAAAATGCTTAAGGTGGTACATTTTATGTATGTGTATTTTATCACAATATAAACAAAAACAACCTTGTGTGGAAGGTATTGTTCCCGTTTTTCCGAAAGAAAAACAGAGGCTCAAGAAATGAAATACCTTGTTCAAACTACCCAGTTACTAGATGTCTGAGCCAGTGTGAAGTCAGGTTTATTGGCTTCAAAGCCAAAGGCTTTCTGTCCTGGGGAAAGGTCTCAGGTGATGACGTAAATGCTAAATGAAATGGAAAGAATTAGCTTTAGGAAGGGGTTACTGTCTTTCTTTAGAGTCTTGCAGCTTTGCTAGCTGCTAGCTTGGCACTCCCCGCCCCGCCCCCTTCCCGTGAACCGTGAGTCAAAGCCCGAGTGAGGCGTATTAATTAACAGTACCCAGTGCTCGGTGGCTCTGGGTGAGGCGGTCCATCACTCCATTTCTCATCCATGAAGGCCACATCAGTGAGGGGCTGCCAATCTCTGCAGCAGGTGAATATGCATCTTGGAGATGTCTTAGGTACTCCGTGGGAGGTTCCTTTCCTTTGATTTCCGGTTCTGAATTAGCTGAATTTTCAGATGATGCAAATTTGATTCTTTCCCTGCAGGAGTTGGAGAAAATGACAAGAACTTGACAGAGGACAAAGAGAGCATCAGCATATCATTACATTCCTGTTGGGAGGGTGAAGGAGGAGGAGGGAGAGACTAGGAGGACAGATAAAGGTGTGAAGAATAATTACAGTAATAATACCGTCAAACGCTTTTATAAAGCATGCCATGTGGCAGATACTGTTCTAAGCACTGTATGTGTATTAATTCATTTCATTCTCATAATCATGCTATGAGGTTATTATCTATCATTATCAGTTAGTCAAAGAGTACACAGTTTATAAAGCGTTGAATTATCCTGTATGCCAATTTCTACCTAAGAAAGTGAGAGAGCATTATATAACAGACAAAAGCTAGAAACTGCCTAAGTCCCAACAACAGGGAATATTAAAGCCATGGAATTTATGCAGACAAAAAGAGAAATGATAATAATACCCAGTATTTACTGAGTACTTACCATCTCTATGCATGCTTTACATACATTGCCTCCTTTAATCTTTACAATCCTATAAAGGAAGTCCTTGTAGGAGCCCATTTTACAGGTGTGGAGACTGATGCTCAGAAGCCTTATAAAGTTAGCGTAGATTTGAAACTCAGCACTATCAAATTTCAGGACACAAGTTCTTACCTACTATGTTACCTGCCTCCAAAGACTGGAAGGTAAAAAGCATTGCGCAAAATTGTTGCTCACCAGGCAAAAAATCGCATAAAACCTGAGGCCGTCAGGAGATGCCACTTGTGACTATGATACGTGAACTTGGTAAGGGAGTCATTTGAGTGAAGTGAGTGGAAGTTGTTCTCTCTAAATACAATTGTTAAAGGCAGCCCAGAACAGGGCATTCTTCTCCCTGCTTCCACTGATAACGGTTCCCCCTTCAGCTGTCATCCTGCTCTGTGCCACTTGGAACATCTAGGCCTTCAGGTCTGCATTCCAAGGGGAAAGCGGGGACAGAAAGTCGCACTTTTCCTTTTCCCGGGTTCCCCTGGGACCCGCAGACCTGCACTAACACACTCCTCGCTGAAGTCACACCACCTGCTTGGAGCAGAGACTGTGGCCACAGTGCCTCTGCTGCCCACATTTTGGTGGAGTCCCAAGCCTTCGGGGAACCCAGGACACCACTCACAGGGCTTTCTCTGTGTCGTGGTCACCTGCGTCCTTATATGTGCTATCAGTGGCTCAAGGTGTCTCAGAGGTGAAACTTGGCGTCTTCTTTGACTTTCACAAAACGGACCGCTCACCCAGAGCCCCTGTTAGCATAGTTCAGTGTTCCTGATGGTTTCAGAGGGAAGACTGGAGGGGTTTACACTGAAGCCACACAATGTCATCCGCTTTCTTAAAAGTACTTTGCCCTTTCTCACCCGCGCTGGCTTCTTGCCACCGTGCTGGCTCTCCTCTATGTCTTTCGCTTGTCCCTTTCACTCGTCTCTCTCCTTGTCTAGTCTCCTCCCTGTTCAGGAGCAAAGCCAGTAATTCCTCGCTGTGTTTCGAGCAGAATGGCTTCCCCTCCTCTCCCTGCCAACTCCGTTCCCACAGGTCACACTAAATCCCCATGAAACTCAACAAGACTTTTTCCTCAAAAGAGCCCTCCTTTCCTAAGAGGAATTCTAGTACCAACTGTTCAGAAAAAGATCTTTTCAAAAAAACTTTTACATTTGCCATCATGTGAGGTCAACTTACCCAGAAAACAGACTCTGAGGCAGAGATTCACGTGCAGGAGGTTTACTGGGACATGCTCTTGAGAATAACCTCTGTAAGGAGTGAGGAAGCGGGGACTGAACAGCGGGAGAAGTTAAGCTTTGATGACGCAGTTGCAATAAGAGTCTTGGAAAGTTCTAGAACTGGAATGATCCTTTGGAGTTAGGCCATTGAGGTAAAGGGGCCAAGCCTCTGTACTCTCCTCTCTACACACACACTGACGGGTCAGTCCCTGGATGCCAGACAGCTCACTTAGCTGAGGAAAAGTCCAGAAAAGGTTGGAGGTGTGAGCCATCAGCAGCTAACTCCAACAGCTGAGGAAAGAGCATCTCCCTCCTGAAGGGGGGTTGCGGTCGTTAGGACCGCAGTAATAATAATTTTCAAAAAGTATGAGATAACTTAAATGCCTATCTCTTGGGGATTTGATAAATACATAATGGTACACCCGTGCCAAAGGATACTATGCAGTTGTAAAAAACTCAGTTTACTGACAGAGAGGTAGTCAAGACAGAAAGATTTGTTCTCAAGTGGCAAAAAGCCAGTTGCATTTTTTCCATATTCATATTTAATAAATATATATATTTAAATATCTAGCTCAAACTTTTAATACTGACCATCTCTGGAGAGGGGGTTTTTACTAAAGAATTAACAATAATTATTTTTATTGTAATAATCTTGAGAGTAAAACTTTTCTGGAAACAAAAAAGCCCTAGCCAAATGAGCCTAGGTAGCAGTTGCTCACATTTAAATCAGAGAAGTGACTTTTCTTGCTCCTGACTTGGATGTCTCTCCCCATCAGTTTTATGTAAGCAATGGCATTTCTTGCCACTTCCTGCCTTAAATTGTGCTATAGCCTGTGCAGCTGTTGAGCAGCTGTCACATCCCGTTCCAACACAGAGGTGGCTGCTGTGAGCACCTAAAGAGAAGGCTGTTGGCTCCATGTCCATGTGGGAGGAACAGGAAGAGCTGGGGTCGCCCAGATCCCACAAAGCCACGCAACAAATTCCCAGGCTTTGGCTGCTGCTCAGTGTCTCTCATGGTGGGAGTTTCAGGCTGCTCCCTCCCTCTTCACCCGTCATCCTCCTCACGATCATTGTCAAAATAACAATTATCACTTATTGAGAGTTTATCATGTGCCAGGTGATGTACCAAGCACTTTATATTCATTATCTCACAATCTTATGAGGTTATATGCAATTATCCTGTTTGACAGACAAGAAACAAAAGTCTTGGCACAACTTGGTGATTATACTAAAAACCACTGAACTGTTCACTTTAAATGGGTGAATTTTATAGTATGTAAATATTATCTCAATAAAGTTGTTTAAAAAGAGAGAAAGCTGAAGTCCATGTGGGTTAGTTAATGTGCTTAAAATCACTGAGGTATAAAGTGGCAGGATATTGTTAGCAAGAAAGAAGCGGGTAATGGATGTTGAGCAGTGTGTGTGCCCCAGGACCTCCTGTCAGTGTGTGGCAGATACCTGGGTGCTCTGCGTCACTGACAACCTCAGGGACAATGAAGGGTCTGGGGTGGGTGAGCCCTCTGGGCAGTCACTTATGTAGCCTTAGCAGTGGAAGGGTACACAGGGATGTCAAAAACGAGCGCCATCTGTCACTGGAAGCCCTGTGTGAAAAATGCTCGCTCATCAGTAGTTGCTGCAAACTGGCTGTGCACGAGGCCGAGAGGGCTGAGGAGCTGCTGGGGTTTGTGTTGCAAGTGTCCAGCTCCCAGCTAAGGTGATGGAGAGTGGGGTGTGGAGAAGCAGCTGCTGCTACTGGAGAGGGAGCATCAGGCTGGGTCCCGGATCTCTGTCTTCGCCCACGCCGGAATCCGCCTTCTGCAGCCAGCACGCCCTTCCGGAGCTATCCACGCTGATGTCTGGGAATCGCTCTAACGACCCATGCATGTGCTCTGCTAACAAGAACTTCACCATTATCTTGAAATAGTTGGTATGAAAAGGTTTGATGAGTTTGGAATCTTTTCGCCTTATCACAAGAAATTTCCTTAAGAGCTGTTAAAGCTCTTTAAAAATAATTTCAACTGCTATAAAAGTCTGAAGGGTGGTAAAAATGCTTTAGAAATGTTTATATCCTACTTGAGCAAAATATCTCATGGATGGTGATCACCAAGCACTCGAATAGACCATTATTTAAAAATCTCCAGTGGCAATTATTTATCACCATTGTAAGCATATAAAAAAGAATGTTTCAGAGGTCTGTTTGTGCTATATTTGCTATCCTCAACCTCTACAGACAATTAAAATGAAACATGCAGTTGGACAGCCAGCCACCGGCCTCGTGACACCACTGAGCACTTGAACTAAGCCTGTTCAACTTGAGACATGCTGCAAGTGAAACTACACACCAGATTTTGAAGAATTAGTAAGAACACAAGAATGTAAAATATCCCATTAATAATTTTTATATTGATGACATCATTTTTGTATTATGTCATCAATATAAAATTAAGTTTATTTAACTTAATATATTGTGAATATATTAAGTTAAATAAACTTAATTTTAAATAAATTTTAAAGTTATGTTCATGGAAATAAGCTTATTTCTCATCAAAATTTGAAAAAATTTTATTTGAATAATTTCATACAAATTCAGTAGTTATATGTCCTCCAATTATTTTATATTTTATTCTTAAAATTCTTTAATATAAATAAAGCTTAATTACTTTTCCCAGCAAGCCCCACAGAGCTGTCCCCAAATGCCTTCCAGTTTCCTTGAGCATCCCATAAAAATATGAACATTTCCTATGAGTGTGACGACATGAAATAGTTTCAAAGAGGGTATTTTTGAGATCTGTATGGTTCAAAAAGTCATTTTTGAGCATCTTGGAGGTTTGGAAAAGGCATTTTTTAGCATCTCACCATGCCAGGAGCCACAATGGATTCTGGGGATCCAGAGCTGTACATCAGGCATATTGTTTATACGTACAGCAACAATTACTCCAGGGAAAGCTTTGTCATCCCAAGACAACAAAGAAAAGAAACATCTGGCAAAAAGCTCTCAGCAAACTGCTTTGTTGGCCGCAGAATCTGTGGGTGTCTCAGTGAGGCCTGGACCAGCAGCCACAGAGCAGTGGGCCAGGAGGCCTCAGTAGGAGCAGAGTGACAAGGAGAGGTGGGGCCCTTTGCTTTCCCGAGCTTTGTGTTTAAGTAGAGGCCTTGGCCTGGCTCCTTATTGCATGTTTCCACTATACAAGGCTTTCTCTCTGTTCTGTAAACTCCAGCAGCCCTGGCTCAGCTGCCGAGCATCTGGTACGGGTTTCCTATAAGCCACATGCCTGAGGCAAGGCATGTCCAGAAGTCAGAGGCCAGGCTACCCGGGTGCTCGTAAACTTGGTTATTTTTCACATATGTGACTTTGGCAAACCATTTAGACTCATTATGGGCCAGCCTAACGCCAAGGCTGACTTTCTGTTTCCAGCCTCGGCCCCCTGGGTGGAATACTGCCGTCTCCATAAAAGGCCTCTGCCATACAGGAAACCACCTGTGTGTCCTCACTCACATTATTCAAGATGCTGGCATTTTCTCCGCTCTTCTCAGGTGGAGCCCAGGAGACTGCCCATCTGGAAAACCTTCAGGGAACTCTGAAGGTGACTGAAGTCAACATTAGAGCCCAGATTATAGGGTCTCTTCCTGGAAACGAAAAGAAGCAACATGGCATCTGTCAGATGAATACCGCTTTGTCCAATTCTGTGTGGTCCGCACCTGCTTGGTGATGTAACTTTGTCATAACTTTCTCTCTCTTTGCCCCCAAATACCAATGCAATTGTGCCTAAAACAATTGGTATACAAAGTATAGGTGGTGTACATTATCATAAAAACTATGTATATGTGTGGAGGTATGGAGGTATATACCATAGTTATAAAAAGTAGAGTCGTGAGATGATGAAGGTCATGGCTATTAATTACTATTAAGCTGTTTAAATGCAAATAAACATTTAAACTTAAAAAAAAATCATCCCATTGACGAGAAAAACCGATAAAGCCCTTTGAAAAATGTATCAAAAAATTTCAGCCATTTAAATGCCTAATAATAGGAGAATGATTAAGTCACAGTAATAATTAGTTACCACTTCCTACACACTTTACTTGGTACCAGGTACTAGGCAAAGTGTTTTATACGCATTATTTCATTAAAAAAAAAATGCTGAAAATAACTCAAGGGAAGAAGACTCTATTGTCATCAATGTTTTCATTTTATAGATGAGAAAACTAGGTCATAGGGACATCAAGCCACCCCTCAAAGACCGCACAGCTAGTAAGTGGCAGGACTGGGATTTGAACCCAAGACTGTTGGGTCCTACGAACAAGCATCAACCACTAGGTCATTAGACAACACACTATCACACAAATGTGGTTAAGTTTTCATAGCCACACATGCTGTTGATGAGGCTATACTGGACAGAACCTTCTAAAAGGAAGGTCGTTCTGCAGCCTATTTCACGATGTTAAGATGTACATACCATTTGTCACAAGATCCCCTTTCTAGGTCACCACTCTAGAGAAATGCTCTTGATGTACATCAGGACAGTTGCACAAGTGATTAGAAGCATCCTAAAAATGTCTATTAGTGGGGGAATGGCAAAGTAAGTCGTGGAACATTTATAGATGGATGATTTGGCAGCTTTCTTAAAGTGCAGTGGATCCCTATGTACCAATAAAGAAATGTCTCCAGGACACACTGCGACATGAGAAAGCTAGTTGCACGACCATTTGTTAAAAAGCTGTTTTGTATGAGTATAGAGAAAAATCTGCAAGAATAAAAACTAAACTGTTAAAAGAGGTTTACCTCTGTGACAGGGCTGGGGGGAATGAAGGGAAGTTTTAACCTTTTCTTTTATTTCTGAATTTTAAAAATTCTTCACAGTGGGTGTGCATTGCTTTTGTAATAAAAAAAACTAATGTGGAAAATTTTTTAATGTTTGCAACCAATTTTTAATGACATGGGAAAATATTGTAACAAGTAAAAAAAATAGAGCATGAAATTATGTATACAGTATGATCTCAGCTACAGAAAAATGCATTTAAAATTCAGGGAGGAAATATATCAAAATGTTAATAGGGCCTGCCCCTGGGTGGCAGGATTATAGGTGGGGTTTTTTTCCTGCTTTTACCTTTCTATACTTTCTAAATGTGCCTTATTATTTTTATAATTAGAAAAAAATTAAGCAGGTCTGCCAAAGGTGCATGGCAGGTTGTAAAACTCTAGCAGCTGAGGCCGGCAAGGTGTCGCTACCCACGCTGGGTGGCACTGATGGCCCAAGGTGCTTGGCCACCTAAGGACAATTTCCTAATTGCAATGGGAAGAGGGAAGAGGAGAGGGAGATACCAAAGATGGAGAGAGAATTCTGGCAAAGAGAGTGAGACTGCCAAAGGGCCAGAATCAGGTCGTGAATGTGAGAGCACCAGGCCCCTCAAGGGGAGGTTTCTGACCCTGAGGTCAGGGCTGGGCTCTGCCGGGAACTGGGACGTCACTGGTGCTAATGGTTTCTGCATTCTGCAGTTGAGTGGCTGGGCCCAGAGAGTTGCTCCAGGGCCCAGCAGCACTGCAGGGGGTGGAAGGAAGGCAGGCACCACACTGGCTGAAGGGTCTTGTGTGATCCCCAGAGATGCTAAGATGCTGCCATCACCCAGTGCAGAGGTGGGGGTCGCTGTGGTGGTGGCTGCAGGGAAAGCAACTCTGTCCCTTGACCCAAATGACCTGATGGATCCAACACTTCTTGACAGGGATACTTTGTGGATCCCAATGGTACCAAGCTCTAAGATTTTAGAAAAAAGTGCATCTCATCCGACAAGTAATCATTCTCTTTTCACTGAAGTGCTCTTAGCATATGTGCCAATTCTAGGTCTGTTGTCATGCGTTTCTTGCTCTTCTCCTGCTTGGCTCTGTATCACAGAAGGGCTGCTCCCTGAAAGCCGCGTTTCCTAGCATTCTGTGTTGGCTGATTTCTGATGGGGTTTAGCTCCTGGGAGACACAGTCGTCTGGGAGATTGGAAGACAGGAGGCGGGAGATATTGAGGTATTCTCCTCCCACTCTGCCTCAGGCTCTGTCTCTGGCAGCAAATGGGTTTCTTGCAAAGCCTGGCTTTCACTGGATAACCTTGGGTTGTGGTTACCCTACCTCTTCTCTTTGTCCCCTTTAGTGGTGGGGCAGGAATGGCTTCCTGTCACTGCTAATCTTTGGTTTATTTGGCTTTATATCCCTTGTTTGGCTCCTCAAGTCTTCTGTCTCAATGTAGTCAATCCCCTGCATTAAATTCTCTCTACTGGAAGTACTTTAAATAGTTTCTGTTTTCTTGGTTAGATCTCGAACTAATACTGTCTCAGTCTAGGCTAGTCCCAGAAGGAGAATCCTAGGATGAGAATATTGAAGAAGACTTATGTGCGATTGGCTTCTCTCGCCCTGACTATGTCCCCCAGGAGTGCCCAGTGCTTCTCAGCCTT
This sequence comes from Macroglossus sobrinus, assembly GCA_004027375.1. Classification (NCBI taxonomy): domain Eukaryota; kingdom Metazoa; phylum Chordata; class Mammalia; order Chiroptera; family Pteropodidae; genus Macroglossus; species Macroglossus sobrinus. The sequence goes on along the minus strand of PVKZ01000709.1, from coordinate 154,663 downwards.
TAATTTACATACAAATAACCTGGGGATCTTATTAAAATGTAGATTTGAATTTAATAGGTGTCAGGTAAGGTCTGAGTATCTGTATTTCTAACAAGCTCCCAAGTGATGCAGTATTGCCGGTGCAGGCCTGAGTAGCAAGGCACAGAGACATTGAGAACTGTTTTAGGGAAAGAAACACCAGCATCGTATCAAGCTCAGTTGTCCTCTGCAGCATTGTCATAAGAGGCATGATAACACTTGGTGAATCTGTCTCTCCTAGAGACAAAGCAATTCCACGTTTGAGTCTGTAGTTCTGACACATTTATTGAGTGGAGAACAGAAGGTGGAAGCCAGTACCTAGTGCCAGGTTGACTACATTCACGTAGCTGCAAGCATCTGACTCCTTTATTATGACATCTAGAGTTGTTGCGCTTGAGCAATTACTTATTTAAGGAGATTTTAGTTTTCATAAGTTATTTATTTATTTCTTCTATATTATACAGTTAGAAATATACGTTTAAAATAGTTAGGACATTTTACCTCCGAATTTAATTTTCAGGGTAGTAAAGGGGATGTTACGAAATATTTGCTTTACAAAAAGGCCTTGGGATGGAAGAGGATTGAGAACCACTGGGTCAGAGGACCTAAGGCAGGATCTAGAAGAGGATGGGTACCACTCGGAAGTCCTGGACCAGAAGTGGAAGAGGCGTTGATGAGACCCTGGGTCGTTGCCCTTTCCCAGGGGAACATGCGTGTCTGCACGCGCGCATGCGCACACACACGCACACGCAGAGTCTTGATTTCACAAGGGTTAATGTCCATGTGTCAGTGACAGCTTTTCATTTTGAAAGTGTAAGAATGGGAAGAATTGTTTATATCGCTGCCCTGGAGCCAGAGACATGGGCTGGCGGGGCGGGGGGGGCATCTGTCGTTCCTCTCAGCTGCCCGGCCCCTGAACACCCTGTCTCTGCACTGGGAATTCCTCGCCTTGTGAGTCTCAGCAGCTGGAAGAGCCTGCCTCCCCCACAGAAGCTGAAAGTGCTCCCCTGCAGCTGGTGTGAACTCTTGTGTTAGGCGCACACAGAGCAGATGCACCTGCCCTGGACTTGCAGTGAGGACGTGATTGCTTTTCCCTGAGGAGGGAAGCCACGTCCGAGGAGGTGATATTTAAGCTAGGCTTTGAAGGGTGAGCAGAATTTCAGCAGGTGGCAAGGTTGGAGGCGTGGGCAGAAGGCAGATTAGGGGTTTGGTGGGTGGGCGGGCATTCCAAATATGGCAAAGGCATAAGTGTGAAGATGCTTTAAAATAAGTAAGTGCCATTAATTTTACTCGTGGATGTTGGAATCAAGGGCCCTGAAAAGGAATCACAAGACCTAGGTTCAAATATGGCTCCCACCTTGTGAGACCTTGGGCAAGTCCCCGATCCTCTGGGCTCAGTTCCCTTGCCTGAAGACAGAAACAACTACTCCTTATCTGCTGACTCACAGGGTTTTTATAGGCTCGAGGGAAAATGAATGTAAAAATTCTCTTAAATGAAAAAATCTAAATGTAAATTAACAATTATGAATAATTGGGGGAGGGGGAGAAATAAAATATTTGAGAGAGCACAGGCTGAGAGATGTTAGAAGAGAATCAACAGCCTGGGAAGGAACTGTCTGGTCAAAGACCAACTATCCTGAAGTGCGGGGCCTGGGAGATCAAATGGGGTTCGGGGTGGGTGGGTAGGAAGCTGCCAGGAAGCTTTCACATCTGGACAGCAGGCAGGTGTCAAAAGGAGCACAGATATCCAGCCAGAAAAGGGATGCATTTAAAAGCACCCGCCTTATATGACAAGGGTCCATTCCCCTCTCTGTAATGTCCGCGAGGTCCCTCTCCTTTCCACTCCCCTGGCGCTTGTCGAGGGGCCCATTTCCACTTGGGCTCTAGCAGCGACACATGCCATTTCCTCCTGTCCCATCCTGTGCACATGGCTTACACTGTCTCCATCCTTCCACTATGAAGATCCTCAAACACACACGCGGCCACAGTCTTCTCAGAGCTTGGAGAGTGGACCCCGCAGAATCAAGCCTCTCCAAGTCCTCACGCCCAGGCCTGTAGCCTTCACTCCAGCCTTCTCGTCCATCCAACCTTTCTGTCACCACCGCTGCCTCTCCTGCTCCAGCCACGTTCATCTTTTCACTGACTCCGTGACTGAAAAACCAGCATGTGTCAAATGCTCCATCATTTCGGCCAGTGTTGTTGTCATTCTCTGTCATATTCTTACTCTTATTAACATTCCACACTGTGAATGGTCAGCTAAGAAAAGCAAGACCACAAAACGCTGGACATTGAGCTAATGATTCAAGTTGCATAAATTAATCGTGCAGGGGAGAGGAAGAGAGAGGACAGAGACCTGCTGGTACCTGGGACCCCTGGGCTGAAAGGCTGCCTACTCCTCCCACAGGGGCCTGGAGAGCTTAAAGATGGTGGGTGATGGAGTTGCAGGGGAGCCCCGCTGTGTTCCTGCGCCTTATCCCCACCTGAATCGCACACAGCAAGAGGTTCAGCTTCACATGAAGGAGTTTTTACACCCTGTGGCTGGGAAAAGTTCTGGAGGCAAACGTGTTTCCCCAGAGCTTTGGTAGATTCAAGTTGGTGCTGATGTGAGAGAAAAAGGAAACAGAGGAAATGAGGTCAAGGTCATGTCCTCAATCTCCCTGAAGCCCAACCTGGCCTTTGGGCCAGGGAAGAGGGTGGAAGAGGCAGGAACTAGAGAGGAGAAAGGGAACCCTAATGCAAGAGGAAGGCAGACCGCAGAAGGCTACTCGGGTGACAAGAAGGATGATTTTCTATAAGTGAGGGGAAATGTCTAAAGGGAGTACCCATCCTCGCCTCTCCTTTTTTTCTCTTTCCTATGTTTTAAAATAAACTCAGGATTTTTTTTTTAATTCTGGTATGGTGGCCAACAGTTTAGAAGACAACTGCCATTGGTAAAAGTTTGTCACTCACAGTCCCCAAGCAAAGGGGCCTCGTCAGGCAGGGGCTCACAGGGAGGCACCAGGGCTGAATGGGCGGGAGCAAAAAGCATGGCCGGATATCTGGTTGTGGTTTTGCGGGGAAGGTCAGGCGAGGCAGGGTGGGCAAGCTGGGCAGGCTTGGGTGGGATAGTTTGGGTCATTTCAGTGGGCACTGGCTGTAGGACTGGTCCCTACTTGTCTGGTATCTGGCCCTGCGGTGACTTAGGGTAGGGGGACAGAGTCCCGGACTGTGGCAAGCTGATAAAAGGAGATGACTGGCATGGGGATGGGTCGGTTTGCATACCACGGGGGCGCTCACAGGCAGGCTGTTTCCTGTCTCCAGAAGTTAGTTAATCATGGGAGCAGTAGTCCGTCCCTCCCTGGGCCTGCAAGGCCCCAAGATATCGAAACATCCCAAAATACAGAAAATAAAGAGCAAAGTGTCAGAATGTGCCAAAGCGACAGCAAGTTATTGCAGAGTCTATAACCTCTCCATGCGCTCCACTCGGTGAGGTGGGACAGGAGAGACGAAGTAATGACCTGAAAGCTGGATGTCCCCACGTTTGGTCAACAACCACGTTCAGCCATCAGCCTGTGAAAACTGAGGCTGTCCCCCACTCCCTGGGATGCAGTACGGGGTGGACTAGAGCTTGGACTCTGGCATCAGACCTGGCTCGAACTTCACCTCGTCAGTGACTGCTGTGTGGCCGTGGGTGACTTACTTCACCCCTCTGAGCCTGAGAGGATTAGTGGGAAAATTAAAGAAACTGCTTACAGAAGCTTCTCTACTAAGATGTCTCACTCTGTGAGCTGCACAACTCCTGTTTCAGAGACCCATCCAGGGCAGGCAGGAAAACTTGAATTTCCTGGCTCCACCCAGACCTCCATGTGCCCAGTGCTTGGGCGACACTCAATAAATTGTAGAGATAGCAAGACCAAGAAAAGAAAAGGTCTTAACGATTTCGGGTAACAGTAGAGAGACTCTGGGACAATACGAATCACTCCAGGCAGGCGGAGACCAAGGCCATTATGTGGGAAGCCTGTCTAGGCTGGGTGGGCCTCCATCACTTAATGCCTGGAAGTGGGCTACAAGGGCCTCGGGACACAGGCACCTGTCCCAGGCTGTGAGAAACTCTTTCTGGTGCCACACGCAGTGGGTGGGCACCCTTCCTCTGTGTCCACAGACCTTCCGTAGCCCAGTTCCGAAGTTAGAGGTGTTCAGTAAACACAAGACAAAGACACTATTTTCAGCTTTGTTAGGTCCAGGAGGAGAAACAAATTCACAGCCTCAGAGAAAAATGTAAATGTCATATCCTTTTTAAGTTCCTAGTAGTGCCTGTACAATCCAAACTGTGGAGGATGGACCATTTACTTATTTACTTATTTAAGAATGAAGACTTTTTAAAGCAAGCCGACTTTTCCTTGTCATCTTTTTATCTATACATTCCACGGAGGCTAAAAATCTAATTCATCTCCTCTAATACTCCATCCTTTACCCTACCTACTCCCAACACAAAAAGATGTCTTTGTATAATTTCTGACAAGAGCAACATTTTTCACTGAGGCAATTCCACAGAATCGTGTAGTCAGCACTCCTTTGTCACCCATCCCTTAGCCCGTGCTGTGACCTGGTGAGCCGTGTGAGCCCAGACCTCGGACCTCAGACCTCCCCTGTTTTCTGAGATGCCTGGCTCATCCTACCCCGCTTTCTTGAAGACCGTGAAGTTAAACCCTCCCACACGTCTTTAAAAATGTACACTCCGAATCCAGTTGTCGTAGTAACATCTTCATGCTGCCCTGGGGCCTTCATGTTTTTGGTGCCGATGGACCATCAGTTACCATGAGAACGGGAGTGGTTTTAAACACAGCAGATCTTGTGGAGCTTATCTCTGTGTCTTATGGAAAACAAACCTACATCGTAGGGACAGCCTGAGCAGAGCTCAGGGAGTGTGAAAATGAAATGTGAAGTCTTTAGCCAGTGGGACCTAGAAACCACCAGAGTTTCACTTTGTCTGTTCTCTAAATTTTATTTAGAAGAAAAAGTGTATTTTTTTTTTTTAAAGATTCAAGTTGCTCTCTTGCCACTCTTAAGTGAGTCGATTAGGGATATTTTTGCATTTCATTTTATTTTATTATTTGTTTCAAATGAGCAGATCAGTTTTAAATGCCTTTAGCCTTAAAGACAAATTTGTCACTCCTGCCCCATGCAACTGGAATCGTGCTCCGAGCTACGCTGTGCTCTGCTCTCCCTGGCTGGCCCACCTGCAACAGAGCGGTGCCAACTGACCTGGCGTTCCCTGCTGTGTCAGGCCCAAGGTCTCCGCATTTATTCTTTCTTTCAAAACTGAACTTTGAAAAATGTAAGTTCTTAGAGTTCAAGGACATAATGCATGCTTCTTCAGAACGCTCTGCATGGTCCTATTCGTTAATTGACTTGACTTTAAGCTTTCCACTTGGATGTACAGAATTAAGTTGCAGCTGAGAATTTCAAATAGTGAATTTCAGAGGATTTGTGTGTGGGAACAAACTTGAAGGTAGGAAGAAACTAATCCCATAGTCTGAATAGCAGGCTGTGTCAACAACACATTCTTTAATTAATCCTATTGATATAACTCACATGTTTTATGCACTTACCACATGCTAGGCACTAGGCTAAACATGTGACATGTATTACCTCATTTAATCCTAACAAGACACCACACACACACACACACACACACACACACACACACACACACACACACACAGCATGGCTGTACTGCAGCAACAGGCTGCCATTGTCATCTTGGGCTCTTGGAGGCTGACTTCAGCAGTGTGGATGGAGCTCAGCAATCTTAGCCCACAGACTGCCAACCGGTTAAAGGCTGAAGGACATGGGGGGACAGAGAAGGAACCAAGTGGCACTGGGCAATTCAACGCTCACAGACAGTGGTGGACCCAGATGGATACTGCTGTTCATAGCTCTCCTGGTAACCTATTTGTGGTAAATATAACTATGCTTAATATAATGGGGACTGGTGCCCCAGAACCAGGGACCAGGAGGATTAAGAAGAGGAAGTCTGAGGGACAGTGGTGGGGGGATCAGCGGCCTGAAGCTCACGAGGTGCTGGACCTCGGTCTGCACAGCCCCCTGGCCTTGCACGCGTTCCTTGTGCCGAGGTTGCCATGTGCCAACCCCCTCTCCTCATTCACAGCTTTTCTGCCTCATTTATCATGAATGCATTTTATATCCTAGTCTGGGAGAGAAACACAAGGTTGAAATAACTGGGGAAAGCTGTTTACAGAGTAACAGATCCAAGGTGCAAAACAGTGAGTAGGAATGCAGACTCCAAACCAGGGAAGGCAAGTGAGGCCCATGGTGAAGTGTTTTCTGTTGGGAGCAGGCGGAGGCGGGCGGAGGGGTGAGGGTAGGTGGTCTGGTGGCATGTGTAGTGTGTGCTGTGGCTCGGAGGCCTGAGGGTGAGTTGGACAGAGGATAGAGAGAGCACTGTTTTCTCTACCTCTCAAGGAAAAGGTGAGAAATAAGGTTGTGTGCAGAGGAGAACTGGAGGGGGTCCCCATCTTTCTGAGAATGTCCCCTTTCTTTATGTCCTCACTTCTCACTGTCCATCGGAGAGAGGCAGCCTCGGAGTGGGGGGGTTGCCCTGCACCTGCTGCCCTCCCCCTCCCCACTCTTGCCGGAGATCTAGAACAAAGGAAAAAGCCTCTATCTATTGATTGACTGAATTTGTATTTTTTAAACTATGGTAAAATATATATAAACAAGATCTATAACTTTAACCATTTTAATTGTGTGGCATTAAGTACATTTATAAGATTATAAATCATCACAATTATCCATTTAGCATCCCAAATAGAATCTCTATACTCATTAAACAATGACTTCCCATTCCACCCTCCCTCAGCCCCTGTAACCACTATTCTACACGCTTCCTCCATGAATTTACCTACTCTAGATAATGTATATAAATGACTCATACACTATTCGGACTTCTGTGACTGGCTTATTTCACTTAGCATAATGTTTCCAAGGTTCGTGCCCGTTGTGGCACCCGCCAGAATTCCCTTCCTTTTTCAGGCTGAAGAATATTCCATCGCATGGCAAGAGCACATCTTGTTCATCCATGTTTCCACCTTTGGCTCCTGTGGGTGATGCTGCTGTGTGCACTGGGGATCGGGCTCCCTGCTGTCACTTCTTTTGGGTACATACCTAGAAGTGGCATTGCTGGGTCAGATGGTGATTTTACGCTTAACTTTTTGAGGAGCCACCGAACTGTTTTCCACAGTGGCTGCACTAGGCCTTGAGCTATTTAAATGAAAAACAGATCTAGTTCAAAAGCCCTATGTCAGCTTGGCTGGCAGGGTGTTCTAACGTCCACATTTCAGGAGGCAAGAGCCTCACTGGACTGTGAAATGTGGGTGCCCCACCCTAGCCACAGGGGCAGTGGCAAACTGGTGACATCCAGAAAAGGGTAACCAAGAAGGATTGTGTCAAGTAAAAAGCAGTTGGAGGGACTGGGGTGTTTGGTGTACAGAAGAACAGGTGTTCCTCCCCACAAAGAACCCTCTTTATCACAAGAAAAACAAAATTTGTAATTACATATGGGGACAGATGTTACCTAGACTTCTTGTGGGTATCATTTCGCAATGTATACAAATATCAGATCATTATGTTGTACGCCTGAAATTAATATAATATGTCAATTATATCTGAACAGTAATAATAAAAAGAACTGTCTCCAGGGGTGTGAAAGGCTGTCATGAGGCAGGGTGGACATTCTTTCTGCAGCCATGGAGACAGCAAGTGGAGAGCTCGTTGAAATCACCAGGAGACCAACTGTATCTGAACATGCTTGTGGGCCATGGTGAGAAGTTTGATCTTATCCCAAGAGCAACAGGTTGCCATGGGAATGCTTGAGACAGAAAAGCAATGGGATCACATCTGTATTTTTAAAGAGCAATGGCCAACACAGGATTTGTGTATGGTAAGGAATGGCAGGTGAGGAGAAAAAAAATCTCAGATTGGCTCTGACCCTCAAGACAAAACATAATGTCGACCCCCAGCCTAGCAGTGAGTGGGTCTGCCTGCAAGGCTGCCCAGCCTCCAGGAGCGCCTGGCCCCAGCAGTGACCCTGCTCCAAGCAGGCGGATTCTCTAAGCTTTCAGGGCAGCTCAGAAATGCACACTGCACCCTCACACTCCGGGGGGGAGGGGAGATAAGGAGGCATCAGCCACAGTCCATTGGGTGGGTGCAGAGCCAGATTCTGACCACGGGAGGTTTTGTTTTGGTTTGTGCACCAGATGAAGCTCCTCATTCCTCCCCTGTATGCTTACTCTCATCTCCTCGTTTATAAAGGAGACCGGGACAAGGAGGACCCCTTGTCTAGCAGATCGTGGTCCCTGTTCCCACTCCGTTATCCTCCCTGACGTCTCTGCAGCACGCGGCCACAGGGATCCCCCTTTCCTCCCAGGTTTCCTCACCGTGTCCTTCTCCTCCTGCCTCTGCGACAGTTCCTCTTCTTCCCTCGGCCCTAAATGAAAGGAGGTTGTTCCAAGGTTTCTAATTTGGTGCTCCTTTCTTATCTCTTTACACTGTTCTGAGCAGCTCTAGGTTCCAACCAGGAGCTTGTGCTGAATCCATTGAAACCTACACTCTAGCCAACATCTCTCTTCTGAGCCCTGGTCCCAAATTCCCCAGTGCCCGCAGGCCCTCTTCCTGAAATTTCCATGGCCACCTCACATCCCCCAGGGAGAAGGTCTGACTCACCTAGTCATGTTTACAGCCAGATGACCAACCCTGGTGCAGTCAGCTGAGGGGTGGGGTGGGATGGAGGAGGGACGTGGTGCAGGGCATAGCCAAGGTGGGGTGGCATGGGGAGAATCTTGTGGACGCCATGTAAGCAGACCTCCTAGGACAGGAAGAGAAGTGAAGCAGATGTGGAAGCACAGCCATCGAGAGGAGGAGAGCCAGGAGAGACGGTATCAAAGAGGCAAAGACAGCAGAAAGTATCGAGCAGAAGGGCGTGGGCAAAACAAGGCATTGGCTCGGCAATTACCAAATCCCACCCATTCTAAGGCACTTTTTCCCACATCTGAATATGACGCATCATACGACTGATGGCGTTGGTGGTACATATGCATTACTTTTCTGCTGCTGAGTTCTCTGGCACCTTCTTGGATCCTGGTCTCAGGGGGCCTGGTTGGACCCACGAGGTCTTAATCTCATGCCCCCTTTTAGTTCTTATTGGTCTGCCACGCACCCTCCTGCCTTTGCACACGCTCTGTCCCCTGCCTGATTTATTCCTAGTCGATGTCTTCTAAGGGCAGGTTCAGGCCTAATGCTTGGAGGTCCTCTTTAAGAAAAACGAAATGTCAAGAATACAAAATCGCTAGGGATTCATCAGCTCATGGGGATGCGTCCAGGTGCCGGCTCCTCTTCAGGTGTCACCTCCAGCATCACTTCCTCACTGACATCTACTTGCCCTCTCTCCATCCCCAACTGGGTCAAGCCCCTCTGCATTTAATTCTGTGTCACCCAAACTACAGCCGCCACTAGCTACACGTGGGTATTTGAATTTAAATGAATTACAACGAAATCAAATAAAATATTCAGTTCCTCAGTCTGCAGTAGCCACATGTGGTTCATCGCCACCATGTTGGACAGCACTAATATGGGACATTTCCATCGTCAAAGAAAATTCTGTTGGACAGTGCTGGCGTATGCTGTCATAGCACTAACTAGTGACTACGCACCCCCCACCCCCTCAAGACTGGGGCTCCGTAACAAAATCACACCTCTGTTGGCCCCATTGCTGTCACCCCAGTGCCTGGCACACAACGGGCCCTTGATAACACACGCATTCGATGAATAAAAGAATGACTGTGCCATTTTTGCTGTTCCACGCATCTCCTTTCAAATCTGCCCCAGACTTCAGCGAGCCCCAGAGAAAGAGCCCCCCTTTTTCCAGGCTGAGGGAAGGAGCTGGCAGAGAGAGAGAGCAAGCTTGAAAGTACAGGAGAAAGACGTGCCCTAGAGCAAAAGTACGCACTCTTTCATATATGGGGATGTATTCATATTGCCATGTAGGGAAAAGCCCAAGAATACACCACATACGCCAAAATGTCGGCAGAGCTTCTCTCCAGATGGGTTAATTTGAGGGTGATTCTAATTGTCTTCTTTGCGATGTGCGTTTTCCGAGTGTCCCCATGTACATTATTAAAGGGATGAGCAATGAAGCAGGCTCTATGCTCTGAAATGGGAGGGAGGGGATTCAGAAGCCCAGCACATGCAGTCCTCCCCGACGGCCATGTGAGGGTGGATGGGGCAGGAGGCTGAGGGGACGTGTTGGGCCCTGAGAGTCCCCTGTTCCCCTGAGAAGGGAAGAGAAGGGCGGAGGAGGCTGGAGCAGCGGCTGGGACTATAGCCCCGCACCTGCCAGCGGGAGGGGCTGCAAACACGTTAGTGAAGGGCGTAACAAAGAATAAAAGAAGGATGGAGAAAAGGCCACTGACTCGGGGACCAGAAGTCCCTGGTAACTTGAGAAAAGATTTGGGGTGGTTCAGAGCAAAGATAGGCTTGACCATGAATTCGGGAAATATAGTAGAAAAGGAAAAAATAAATTAAAAAGAGGAGAGGAATAGAATGGGAGCAGAAACAGGGGCAGGGTCATGCCATGGCTTTTCAAATTCAAGGTCACTGCAGGGGGTTCGAAGGTGGCAGAGGAGTGTGGAGCGAGGATGGAAAGGTTCGACCTTGGGCACAGGGTCCTTTAAGAGATGGCCACAGAGTGACTCAAGCTACAGCTGGATGGCACCTGAAGTGGGAGTGCGAATGTACAATGATGACCTGTTCGGAATAGCGAAGATACCGAAGCATTCAGGGATGAAATGGCATGTATGTGGTTTGCTTTAAAATGCTTAAAAAAAAATAATAGAGGGGGGATAGAGGAATGAATAAATCTGACGGTGAGCAGGGGTTGAAGCTGGGGTTTGTTGTACTCCTTTCTACTCTTGTGTTCGGAAATGTTTAAAATTAGAGTTAATTTTCAAATGTGAAATAAAATTATTCAGCTCCCAGATCTTCAAGTTCCACTAACTTGTTTCTCTTGCCTTCTGGGCTATGGCCTCACTTTCCCTGGGGCAGTGTGTCTATGTGTGTCTGTGTCTGTGTGTGTCTGTGTATGTCTGTGTGCATGTCTGTGTGTCTGTGTGTGTGTGTCTGAGTGTGTTTCTGTGTCCATGTCTGTGTCTGAGTGTGTGTGCCTGTGTCCGTGTGTCTGTGTGTCTGTGACTGTGCTTACAGAGTGGGCCCACATGGTTGAATTCCTTTCTGTAGGTCAAATGTTTTTGCAGTCAGCTCCACAGGGCTGGAGGAATGAAGATGCAGGGTCACGGGGTGCTCACTATGATGAAATGTCCCTTGGAGCTTTGCAGGGCTGGGGGAAAGGACAGGGGGAAACCTTCCACAGAGAGGAGGCTGGATTGCTTCAATAAGAAATTGGTTCTGTTTTTAACTCTTCTTGTGTCCTTGCAGAAGACGGTGGAACTCTGAATCAAAAACATGTGGGGTGGCGACACGGACCTTAACAGGGAGGGAGATCAGGTAGCCTGCTGAGGGTGAGGTCCAGAGACGGTGGGTAGAAAAGGTGATGATGGTTGGAACTTGAGTGGAGGCGAGGCAGTCCGGACCCCAGCAGCCTCTCCCCTGCAGGAAGGTTGGACACTGCCTCTTTAAGTCCCTGCTTTGGCGGCAGGTCCCAGTTTTCCCTGCCCCAGGCATCAGGCATCTGGCTGTAGGTGTTTGACTATGGCTTCATCTCTGCTCTGCTGCGGCACATACTCTGGCTGTTGGTACTTGCCCTCCCCTCCTTTATCTCCCAGTCTTTTGAGGCCTTTACCAGCTGCCATCAGCTTAGATAGAGATACAATTCACATACCATAAAACCTAGTATAAATTTTAAATCTAGTATACTATAAAATCTAGTATAAATTTAGTATACTAAATTTCACTTAGTATAAATGAAATGACCCCTTTAAAGTGCACAATTCAGTGGTTTTAGTATATTCACAAAATTATACAACCATCACCACTATCTAATTCCAGAACCCTTTTACCAGCCCACAAAGGAACCCTACCCCTTACAGTTACAGCCTATCGCCCCTCCCCCAACCCCCTGCAACCACTAATTTAGTGTCTCTGTGGATTTGCCTATTCAAGACATTTAGTATAAATGAAATGGCATAGGATGTGGCCTTTGTGACTGGCCTCGTTCACTTAGTACAATGTGTACCCTCAGTATATCCTGGGCACACGCCCAGGAGTGGAATTGCTGGGTATATGGTAACTCTGCTTGTAACATTTTGTGGCATCGCCAAATTTTTCTGCGGCAGCTGCACCATTTTACATTCCCACCGGAACCTATTTTCTCCATATCCTTGCCAACACTTGTTATTATCTTCTCGAGTACACCTCATCAATTTTGCAAGGAGCACTTCCGTTCTAAACATGGCCTCTATCCACATGCTATTGCCAAGTCTTTCCTCCCCCTCGGCAGACATGCTGCCTATTGCTGTAGTCACTTGTCTTTTCCCTCCCACTTTTTCACTCCGCTGGGCCCTGATTCCATCCTCACAAAAAGCCCCGAAGCCTCACAAGGAGCACCTTCATGTCAGTCCTTGTCTCCTGCAGACATCACAGGCTCTGTGTGGGCTTTTCCACCATGGCTCCCTCGTGAGCTCCTGCTGAATCCCCGACTGCAGGAAGAATCAGATCCTTGCTGATTTGGATTGAAGGGAAATAATTGCTGCCAGGTTCAAGGATTATTTTCTTATCAGCTGCCCTCCAGATTCCTACTAGAGTCTCTTGGTTCCACCCTCTTCTTAATCACCTTCCTAAGTTGTGTGAGGAATGTGCTTCATTGAAGCTGACATAGACATTTAACTGCCCTGGGCCATGATGGCTTCCTGCACCGGCCTCTTTCCCAAGGCCAGAAGCCTGTCTTACCCTCCTAGGGCCAAGTATAGTAAAAGCCAAATAAATGTTAAAATGAGATAATTGTTGACATTTTAAATGTAGAGTTCCACCAAAAATGTTATTTCTCTAAAAAACTGTACCTATTTACTTCAGAATTCCCTCCAGGGTTCCAACGAATACAGTACCAAAAAGACTTTCACCATCTGCCAAAAACTGGGCGTAAACACAGAGATGCAGTGCCCCCATCCAATCAGATCAGTACTTCTCTTCCAATGCTCACAATCCTTTCTGCTCATCCTTTACCATCTTAAAAGAAGAAAGCATTCCCGCTTCCAGATAACCTTCTTAGCCTGTGCATGTCTGTGGACTGGCATGTCCCCTAAAACAGGGGTCTCCACCCCATGGGCTGAAGACCAGTACCAGTCCGTGGCCTGTTAGAAACCGGGCCACAGAGCAGGAGGTGAGCAGCAGGTGAGCAACCCAAGCTTCATCTGCATCTGCAGCCGCTCCCCAGCACTGGCATCACCACCTCAGCTCCACCTCAGATCATCAGGCACTAGATTCTCATAGCAGCATCGGTCTTTGGCACCAAAAAGGTTGGGGACCACTGCCCTAAAAAATATTATCCATGCTGCAGGCGAGATTGAAAGGAAGCCCTGCAAGGGCCACCTCCCCTGCACTCCAATAAACGTAAGGGTTTGGATACAAGCTCCTGAGCCCAAGCGAGGCAGAGGGCCTCAGAAGTCCTACGAATTCAAAGGCTCAGGAAGCTTTTAGCATCTGGTCAGGCAGCAGGAGCTAGAGCAGTGCTGCCCCAAGTGTGCGGTCCAGCGGAGCAGTTTAACTTGGGAGCTTAGTGGAAATACAAATTCTCACCTTCTTGCTGGGTAGGGCCCAGCAATGTGCCCTGTGACCAGTCCTCCGGGTGACCATGATGCACACTCGTTTGAGAAGGGCCGAACCAGTTGCCAGGTTCACAGAACCACTAGATCCAGCCCGGCAGTCGCTAGCAGAGCTGGAAGGTGCTCTGCCGCCAGAGCCGGGAGACAGAGAGCGGAAAGGCCTCCCTTCAGGTTAGGGGGTAGCAACCTTCGCCGGAGCGAGGGCTCACCCTGAATCTGCACAGACAGCACAGCTACATAAATGTCGTCCCCCAGAAACTCACGTGTGTTATGAGCACCTCCTTCTCCAGTACAAAGATCTACATGATTTCCTTTCTTGTTTGATACTTATAAAATCCCAAGGCCTGGTTTGCAGCCTCCCTTAGCCAGCTGCGTGAATCTCCGAGACTCCGGCAAGGCAATCTGTGGCACCATCACAAGTAATTCAGACAAACTAGAGCATCCCTGGACAGGTGCCACCTAGGGGAACCAGAGCTGTGAATGGAGACAACGGCGCAGGCGTCGCTGTGGGGGAAGTGGTAAAATGTACCAGCAAGACAGAGCAGGAGGCAGGGGTGGGATGCTAGGTGATCCAGAGATAGTGTTTACACCTAAAAATGCCTTTCCTTCCAAGTTTCCTATTTGGGGCTTTTAGGTCTTTGGGGTGAAGGAGAAAGAACTGCAGCTTTATCTCTTAAGTGTCTCTGCCCAAGTGAGGGAGATCCTATAATATCAGCAGATGCCCGTGGAAAATTTCTGGCACCAATTCCATAATTTGGGGTCAGCCTAGTTGAAGAGAAAACCTGCAGAAGGTGTGGAGAAGATGTAAGTGTGCAGAAAAAGAGTGAGAAGAGTTAGGCGAAATAGAAGGGAGAGGGATGAGGCTGATTTGCTCCCTTTTCCCTGGACCCAACCACTGAATGCTGTCTGCTCCTTTGAATCATTTGCTTGTCAGCCCTAACAAGGTCACAGCAGTAGTGACAATCTTTGTCTCCACCGGTGTCTGTGGCTAATTAGAATCAGGCAAGAGTCAGACTGCTGAGAAGAAAATTATAGAAACAAAATATTTATTATTTTTTTTCTGTAAAAGACAAGGAAAGGGAACAGTGCCCAAGAGAGGGACATTCATAAGCAAATCCTGTGCTCATTGCCACATCTTCTTTAATAACAAACCCCCTTTGGCAAAAGAAAACTCATGTAAGCTAGAATTGCCTTTTGAGAGCAAGGTTTAATGCTAACCCAGGATTATGATAATTTCTTAAAGTCCTATCGATTCCACCACACTATGTAGGAATTACTCACAGTTCTTTTTCTCCCTTAACCTCTGAAAGACCAAAGTGGCTAACCACACCTGGATTGCGCTGAGGAAGTAAAATGCATTTTTTTTTTTAATCATCAACTACCACAGAAAAGTTTGCATCTCATTGTCTTCAGTAAAGTCCATTTTGCTTGCAATAGTTGTATGATTCTGATTGCTCCAAGTTCCGGTCTCCGTAAGAGAGAGATGCCGGCAAACGCTATCGCTTAAGTCTTGTTTTTCCCTCTCTTTGTCTTGGGAGCACCTGGCCAGCGGAAGCCGCGCATGCGCAGGCAGTCGGCCACATTGTGGGCGATGTAGTAGAGGTTCAGCATCGCAGCGGGGCTAAGAATGTCCACTTCGGGTTTCTTCTGCTTCTTCCCATGAGCCACGTTCCGGCCTTTTCCTCTTTTCCCTTTACCTGGCTTTCAAAGACAAGTATATACATGGGGCAAAAAATTACTTTTTATAGCCTCGACATAATTTTCAACATACCTATTGAACTTAAGAAAAAAAAAATTCCAAAAAGGAAAAGCTTGTAACAACGAAAACTTTTGCATGGAGTAGGAGGAGGAGACACACGCAATCTAATTCAACAAATGTATATTCAGCACCTCCACATTAAAAGAGACCCAGCCTAACACAATGTGTGGACCTTGTTTGCATTCTGATTCAAACAAACAAGCTGCAAAAAGACAGTTTTTAGGCAACTGAGGATATTTGATACTATCAAGGAATTATTCATTCTATGAGGTCTGATAATGACACTGAGTCATGAAAAAAATGTTTACACATTTCAGAGATGCACACTAAAATCTGCAAGAATGAAATTAAAGAAGGCCTGAGATTTGCTTTAAACTACTGCAGTCCCCCCTCCAAAAACAGACAGACAAAACAAACAGATGAAGCAAATGTGGCAAAATCCTAATAATTTCTGAAGGGATATATGGGGATTCATTTTACTACTCTATTTTTTGTGCATGTATGAAAACTTTCATAATAAAAATTAAAGAAAAACATATTTGATAATCAGGATGCAAAGATATATTTTGGCACTTGTTACACAGCAGTGTTTAGCTCATTAAGCAGCCATGAGTATTGAGACATGAATATAAGGCACTTAGCACAGCGTCTAACATGGAGCAAGCACTCAACAAATGACCGTTGCCATCACTTTATTGCTGATAATCCTTAGAGCCGTATTTGAAGGGAAGTAGGTATTATTTGGCTTAGCAAGATCACAGTGCAAACTGGGCTACCAGGCTCTGTGTCTGTGTTTTTGCCATGACCACACTCCACAATCTGTGAAAGAATAAACTGATAAATTCACCATCAAAATTAAAAACCTGTGCTCTTCAAAAGATATTGTTAAAAAAATGAAAAGCCAAGCCACAGATTGGGAGAAAATATTTGCAAATCATATATCTGATAAAGGTCTTATGTCTAGAATAGGTAAAGAACTCTTGAAATATAATGAGAAAGTAACCCAATAAGAAATGGTCAAAAGATTTGGACACTTCCCCAGAGAAGATGGCCAATAAGCACACGAAAAGATACTCAACATCAAGTCATTAAAGACATGAAATTAAAACCATAATGAGCTACCAGCACACATTTGTTAGAATGGCTCACGCTGCAGAGACTGACCATACCAAGTGATGGTGAGAACATGGAGGAAATGGAACTCTCATACACGCTGGTGGGAATGTAAAGTGACAGAGACACTCTGGAGAACTATTCAGCAGTTTCTTTAAAAGGTTAAACACATACTTAGCATATAATCCAACCATTCCACTCCTAGGTATCTACCAAGAGAAATGAAAGCATATATCCATTCAAAGAATTGTGCATGCATGTTCACAGTGGTTTTATTTGTAATAGCTAAAAATTGGAAACAACCTAAAAGTCCATCAGTGGATAATAAATAAGCAATCTGTGGTATCGCTACACACTGGAATACTACACAGCAATAAAATAGACTAACTATTGATACAGGCTACATTGTGGATGAATTTCAAAGTAATTATACAAGTGAAAGAAGCCAGATCCCTGCCCCCCAAAAAGAATGCATTCTGAGTAATTCTACATATATAAAATCCTAGAAATTATAAACTAATCTACAGACACAGGGCAGACCAGTGGTTGCCTGGGATGGGGTGCAGTTGGGGGCTGTGTATGGAGGAGCAAGAGAAAAGGATTGATCACACAGGAGCACAGGGAAACTCTGGGGCGATCGACATGTTATCTTGATTGTGGTGATGGCTAAATGGGAGCACACACGTGTCAAACTTAACAAACTGTACATTTTAAATAGGTGCAATAAATCTGTTAAGAAATTATTACAAATGCGCGAAAATGTTCAGTTTCTGAGCTGGTTGGGTTGGTTCCCATATAACTCTGTGGCTCCTGGCTGTTCCTGGGCTCAGAACACCTAGCTCCAGACTTGAAACTCTCCAAACTCCTTAATGAAGACCACGTGGCAGCAGCCACACTGGCCTTCCTTCTACTTCCCAAACTCATAGAGCTCCTCCGTTCCCACCTCTTCCTGCAGACATTCACAGGGGACATAATTTATTTCTTCTCTTTCTGCTGCCCTCTGCTCAAATACCACTTTAGAAAAACTTCCCAGACACCATGTCTATATTCTATCCGTAACGAGGGTGACCACATAATTTATTGCCCAAACCAAGACACTTCAACAAATGTAAAATGGGACCGTCCCAGGCAAAGTGGGGAGGAGTTATAGATGGTCTCCCGGTAGTGTCATTTTCCATCTCCTTACTTACTTTGAGCACACTTCACTAGGAGTATTTTTTGTCTATGTATTTATTGTATCTTTCCCTAACCAGACGTTTGTCTGATTTTACCACTGAACTCCCTAGGTCCTAAACCAATGTCTGGCACATCGTAGAGATGAATAAATATTTATTGAGCAAATAAATTATAACTTAGATACAATGCGGACCCAAGATTTAAAAAGCAAATGTAGATTTCTGCTTTTCTGATTTTTAAGATACCTCCTTCATTCACTCACCAAATATTTAACAAATATTTACTGTGCATCAGGCCTCACATTTTTACTCATTAACTATGCTGTCAAAGAACAACCCAGGGTACCTGGCATTTTGATGACGTAGGTTGAGCAGGGAGTGACCTACTCTGGGACATGAAGGAAGAGGGGTTCCTGAAGAGTGGCCTGTGGCCTAAGGAGTAGGGAATTCTTAAAGTAAACAGCCTATGTAAATGCTCTGAGGTGAGAGAGAGCATGACAAGATGAAGGGACCAAAAGAAAAAAAGGGGGTGTTGATGTGGCTAGCCCACAGGAAACCACAGGGAATAGGGCAGAGGGGGTGGCGGAAAGAATTGTTGAGGCTGGAAAGGTAGGCCGGGTGCAGCTCTGGCCTGCAGGTCTTGGAAGCTAAGGTGTTTGACCTTTATCCAAGGAGGAGTGGGACGCCATTAGCTTAAATGGCTTTATTAAACCATTCTGCTTCAGTTCCCTGACAGAAAATGGCACTATCAACCTTGTGAAGTAACCTGGGAAGGACTTAATTTAAATCAAGAGGCATTTTAGTGCTTTTACATGCAAAGAACCAAAAGGAGCACAGATACTAAACACATAGTACAGTCTAAGGGGGGTGAGGAGCCAGGCTTTCCAAGGCGAAACAGGCAAAGCATCTAAGTGAGGTGCAGAGGGCTATGGGTACTTAGGGAGCAACTGGTTAGTAAGAGGTGCTTCTCTGAGCTAGGTCTTTCTTGAAGAGAAATAGATCAAAGCTGGAAATGGGGTTGGTACAGGAGTGTTCCAGAATAATGTGAGTCTAATGTGGGAATTTTTTTTTTTTAAGGCAGAGAAAATAAAACTGCAGATAAAGATGAAGCAGTTGAGGCCCTTTTATCAAGGACTCTGAGCGCCAAGCTCTAGCAGAGCAGTACTTAATTGAGCAGACAATGGATGTCCCTGAAGACCTGTAAGATGCCATACCTTCTCGAACAATCAAACTGGCAGGGAAGGAAGACAAAGGAGATGGAGAGCCCTGGACAACATGGACAGTGAGGTCGTGGGCTACAGCCAGAATCCAGGCAGGTGGCAAGAAGGGTCCCAGGACCAATGGCAGTAAGGATGGGAAGCAGGTGACAAGAGATTAGATGAGGAATGAGAGTTTGAGGCCAGGAAATGAATTTACCATTGGAGGACAGAGACCATAATAGTTAAAACAGCTGGATTTTGAACACAGTTTGAAAAGGCTCTCTGGTGGAGAGATTAAGCAGAAGTTGGAAATGCAGGTTTGAAGTTTTCAGAGAGCGGAGTGGTTAAACTTGGGGGTCTGTGAGCCAACGACTTGGAGGTGAGATGGAAGTAAGTAAGGACTTTGCAAGGTTTCCTGGGCGTAAAATGTCAGAATTCCCTGCACAAAAGGTCTCTTCCAAAGCCTCACTCTACAGGCGGCGGTCCCGGTCGCATCTGAGCTCACTTTCTACTTAATCCGCAAAGAAGAACCCTGCACGGGACCCAGAACGGTGACAGCAGCAGAGTGCCTGGCCAGTCGCTGTTGGCACTTACTGGCGCCCAAGAGTTCCACACTACGTTACCAGCCTCTCTTTATTTCATACCTGAACCCATCTTCTGCGTGTGAAAGTGGGTTAAGAGAACCAAGGAACTAAAATCAATCAACTCAAAGAAAAGAGGGCTCAGCCTGATTCTGCTGCTGCTGCCCCCACTTCAGCGCGTGCAGACCGCCTGGGGAACCTCTCTTCCCACCGTCTTTACCCCAGAGTTCAGATCGCTGGGTGGGACACCACCCCACAACGCGACGAGATGAAGACGCCCATCTCGTGGCGTGGGTATCACATCTCGGTAAAGCGTGCCTCTACAAGGCAGAACGGTATGAAATTAATTTAGTGAGAACCTTGGAATCTCTTAAATAAGACGTGTATTACCATGGTAACTCCTTTCTCAGTTGTGCAGATGAACGTGGCATGGGTTCACAGTCTTCAAATGAAGAGACCGACCCCAGTTCTCGGTATCACCTGGGGGCGGCGCCCCCGCGCCCATTCCTGCCGCGCACCCGCTTCCTCCTCCGCACTCTCCTGAGAACCGCCGCAAGCCCGGGACCTCGCCACGCTTCCAAGAAGGCCGACAAGCTCCGGGGACCCCGGCGGGGTTAGGGGACAGCCCGTCACCGAGCTGCCACCACGCCGGGCTAGAGCGCCCGCTTCACCCAGGCCACCGGCTCCCCGACTCGCGGCAAACACGCCGCGAGGACACGGGGCGCGCGGGCGGGGCGCGCGCACAAACGCGGGGCGGCGCGTCGCGGGGCGGGGACGCGCAGTGTTTACCTGTTGCCGGGACACCGGGGCCTGGCGCCCAGCTGTTGGGCGGAGCCGGGCGGGCCCAGCAAGTGTCCCGGGACCCGCGCGCGCCTTGCTGGTAGCGTCCGCTGTCCCCGGCCCGCCGTGCGGTGCCGGCTGGGCCATTTCACCTCGCGCAACGGCGACGACGAGTGTGAGCGCCCGGAACCCGGGCTCGGCGCTGGGGCGTCTGGGTTTGGGCCGCGGGGCTCGAGCAGGAGAGCTCGGGGCGGAACGAGGGCGGGTACAGCGCAACGAGCAGGCTGTGCTCGGGCCTGTATGGTATTGGCCTTGGAGTGAGCTGACTCGTGTTTGAGTCTGAGCTCGGCCAGAAAGGTCACTGGCTGACCTTGCAGAAGTTATCTAAGACTCCACAACCTTCTTTAGAAGGTGAGATAAAGCCTTTGAAGATTGAAGTGAGTAACATGGAGATATGTTTGTAAAAGAGCTTGATAGCGGCCCCATGAGATTAAGGGCCTGAAAGTTCTTACATTCCGCATGGGATTAGGCAATAAAGGACACAGTAGGTGCAGTTCTGCTCCCAGTGTTGCATTTCATCCCCACATCCTCCTCCCTGCAGGGCAAGGCCGCAGTTCGTTCTTTTTTCATGACTCTGTTCCTTTTTATCCAACAATTTATTGAGCATCCGCCATGTGCCAGGCATTTCAGTTTTAGGCCCTGGGATTTCATCCCTGAGTGAGGCAAAGTCTTTGTTCTTAAAGGTTTTTTTTTTTTTGGGGGGGGGGTATCGAAACAGGAGTGGGGGAGGCATTAGAAATGATAGCTGCAACAGGGTGTAATACACTGGGTGTATTAAATTGATGTGATGACTGGTGCTCTTTTAGATTGGTGATTGGGGATGGTCTGAGGAGGTGACATTTAAACTGAGATTTGGATGATCAGGAGCAGTCAGCTATGCCAAGAACAGGGACAGGACATTGCAGGCCAAGGGTAGGAAAACAAAACTGGACTGGGAAGCAGGGACGGGGTCTTGAATGGATCTGCAACCAAGGATAAGTTGTTTTGTTTGCCTTCTTTTCATGGATGACCCGGCTTCCAAAGTGGGGAGTACATGTACCAGAATTGATGTACCAGGTTCTCAGAATCCTTTCTCTAATCCTCCATCAACAAAGCAAACCCAAGTTCCAACTACTTTTAATTTGTCTGGTAGCCTTTTTCATGAATCTACAGGCCCTTGATATGGCAAATTCCATCCTCTGCTTTTGCTCTCTCCTCTACTGGTTCCTCTCTCAGTCTCTGGGTGATGTGGCCCACACTCTCTGCATTTCTTTGGGTAATCATGACTCTCTGGTTAACCCCCTATTGGGGTCACTCCCAAATCTATTCCAGCCCTGCTTTCCCTGAGTTCCAGATAGGAGGTCCAGAGTCCTGCTGCAAGTTTTCAAATTCAGCTGTCTCAAAGTCAGTGGTTGGGGTGACATGGAGGGTGTGTGTGTGGTGGTGGTGGGGCTGATTGACCTTGCAAAGGATTAGAGGAAGATTTGGGAGTGATGGAAATGTTCCGTATCTTGACTGTGGTGGTAGTTACACCAGTGCAGAGCTGCCTATATCATTTGCCCAAATCAGTACAAAATGAAAATGGGGGAAGCAGGAAAAAAATGCCACCAATGGTACTAAACTATAAAAACTTCCCTTTCCAGGTATCTTCCCTTCCCATGGGATGCCACCCCACATGGGTGACCTCCAAATCAGTGCAACCTCTGTGATGGGTTGTGTTTGGAACCTGGATCCTGATGGGTGAGGTTCTCTGAATGTGCTAGGGTGAAACCATGCTCTGCCCTGAGACCTGGGTGCCAGCCTTACCCCAAAGTGGGGGCAGAGATGGAATGAGTGGGAATCAAGGTTATGGGGCATGGAGGTGACAGACGAGACTCAGCAGTTCATGCTCCAAGTCCCTCTTCCAATACAACCTGTTGTCTCCCCAGACTTCATTTAAAAAATACAAATTCAAAGATAAATAAACATTTCAGGACTGTGAACTCTAAGCATTAAACCCCAAGCACAGGGCCCTTCTGAGAGTAGCACCCTGTGTGATCACTGGTCACGTGCCCATGAAGCTGGTCCTATACAGGTGTGTATATATTTAACAGAATTCATAATACACTGCAAATAAGTATAGTGTGTTATACATAAATTATATCCCAATAAAGTTGATTTTAAAACTTCAGCTTTTAGGAACTTCAACTTCACCATATATAAAATCAAGTATTTTCACAGCAGATATGCATCTCTTTCATTTTGGATAATGGCATCAGCAGTCATCTAGGACCTAATTGGAAACTGGTCATCTTTGATACCTCGTTCTTGGATATATCCATAGCTTGCTCTCACCCACACCTACTTGATCTGCCTCCTGACTTTATGATCTGTGGATGGTGCCACCTGTGCCCAGTCACTGGGGCTCAAACTTTGCTCTTGGTCAAGCCCTGTCAAGCCCTCTCTCAATCTGCCCCCTTCCCTACACCACCACCCCCGTTTCAGGTCTGCACTGGCCCTGCTGTCTCTGAGGCTTCTCTCCACCCTGGTATTTTTAACTAAAGTATAGATTTAATCATATCCCATTTTTAAAAACTTTTAACAACTATTTCATAGTGTTGATGGCCTTTCAAAATCTTGCCTCAATCTGCTTTTTTAGCTTTATTTACTCCTACATATTTTTTTTTGCCACACTCGTTAGTCTCTGGGATTTGATGCATTCTCATAGCACCCAGCTTTTGCTTTCCATGGTCACCCTTACCTGGAATGCCTTGTCCTCCAAGCCTATCAAAAGCTTATTCAACCTTCAAGGCCCGGTACAAACAATACTATCTCTGTGAGCTCAACTGATCACTACCAGCACTTTGTGCCCATCAAAGTCAGCCAAGTCCCCTGGCATAGTTATACGTTTACTTATCTCCTCTTTCCCATAGTGGGCAACCTCTTTCAGGCTCATATTTGTGTGCTACAGCAGTAATAATTGACATTAATGGAATAATTTCATGGTTGAGGGAGAAGTGTTATCCCCTTCATTCTGCCAAGCCCAGCAACTTCATTCTCATTGACCTCTGAAACTAAGTTAATGTTGCTCCCCACCGCTCCTCCTGTTATGTCTCCCCGCTTGTTTCTGAGAAGTGCATTATGTTCCTTGCTCACTTAGTCATCTCCTACCAAACTGCCTCTCCTGGACTCTGTTGGCTGATCTCAAAGTCCAATCCTCAGCCCTTTGCCATTTTTCCTGTGTCTTCTCACATGATGTCAGTGACTACCTGTCTTGGGATGTACGGTCTCTGTCATGGAAGAATGGCGTCCATCTGAGCTGCAGTGCTCATACCCCATTATTCCCTGGACCTAGGGCATCTCACTTTCATTTTAACCTGCCCTGTCAGTGGTAAAATTGCTCTCTCAGCCTTTGCCATCTCTGACTCATCTCTCTCCAACTTGAATGATGACTCTATCACCAAGGCCTCTGCATCCTCTAGAAATTCTCTTATATTGATCCCTCCCTTGACATCTGCATTATTTTAGACTAGACTTTCTTCATTTTGTATTGAAAATAATAGTTAGCATTGAAGGAGCACTGATGTCAGGTGCCTTGCTGAGCACTTTGCACACATCATGGCATCATTACTTCACTACAGCCACTATAATAGTATCTGTTAAGTTCTCCACTTTGCACTTGAGGTCAGAGAGAGTGAGTAACTTGCCCAAGTTCACACAGAGTCAAAGCCAATTTTGTCTATTTGTTCAGCCTGTGCTGTTAAACACTAAAATTATTCAGGAAGGTGTCCTGGACCTGAGGCTAGAAGATGTGGGTTCAAGTCTTAGCCTCACTATTTATTAGTTAAGCAATTTTGGGCAATTTCTTTTCTTGGGTTGCTGTGAAGGTGACATGATAGAATGTATGTGAAAGGGCTTTGTGAACTCACATTGTTGAAAGATATAAAGTTGGGATGGGGGAATGGAATGAGGAGAGGTACGAATTTTCAGTTATGAGATGAACAGGTATGAAGATCTCATGTAAAACATGGTGACTATAGTTGATGCTGTATTCTATAATTGAAATTTGCTAAGAGTAGAACTTAAATGTTCTCACCAAAAAGTAAATAAGTGAGGTAATGGATGTATTAATTAACTTGATTATGGGAATCCTTTTAAAATGTATATGCATGTCAAATTCTCGTGCTGTAAACTTTAAATATATTATAATTATATTTGTCAATTATACCTGAGTAAAGCTGAAAAAGATGTAAAGCACAAGAAAGCATGCTTTGTCAGTGGACTTCAAATGAGACATAAAATTAATGGTCTGGTGACGATCGGAACAACTTGGCAGCACCATTTGCCATTGACCCAATGGATCTTCAGACTTTGCACTGGAGAAAGCCTTAGCTTTGACCTTGCAGAGAGATGAGTAAGGAGGGCTGCTGAGGTGTGTGGCTGAAAAGCAGACTTTCTTATAACACAGAGTGCTGGTTACCATTAGAATCAAAATATCATTGACAACACATGCGTTTTTCTTAAATACTAGTCTTCTTAAAAATCACTTAATGTTTAGGACTTAAGATCTGTTTATTCTACAAGAACTGAACAAATCTTCCTGTGTAAACTGGAAGATGTTAAATTTAGATAACTATTCAAACTCACATTTGAATAGCACTAGTTAATTTTATCTGTTTATAAATATACATCCTTATGTCTTCTTTATTAATAGTAACATTAACTGTGCTGTTCTTTAAAAAAATATATAACATTACCAGAATTGAAGCATGCATTCTTAGAATATCCAAACTTAGAATATTCTATCACTATTTTTCTTAGAAGCTACATTTTAAAATTTCTGTTTCCTCCTTTCTACTCTGGTAGTACCTTCCTCCCTATTCCCCCTCCTTACTTCCTTTCCTTTTTCTTTTCATCTCATTAAGTTCCACAGTATAGCACTGCATTCACTTCACACATTATAGACCTAATATTATTGAAGTTACCAAAAACATAAAATAGTCTTTGAAAGTAATTTCCTCTGGTCAGCCGTTACGGTCACAGTAGTGAGAACCCAAGATACAGTAAGACCAGCTAGGGCAGGCTCAGGAGAGGAAATTCTTAGAGAAAGGGGTCAGCAAACTCTAAATATTTTAGGCTTTGCAGGCCTTATGTCCTCTTTTGCAACTATTAAATTCTGCTGCTGTAGAACGAAAGTGTTTCTAGACAACGTGTAAATGAATGAGCATGCTGTGTTCCAGTAGAACTATTATGGAAACTCAAATTTGAATTTCATTAAATTTCCATGTGTCATAAATTTTTTTCTTCTATGGATCCCCCTGCCCCTCAACCATTTAAGAATGTAAAAATCATTCTTAGCTCATGGGCTTTATGGCATTGGGCCAGATTTGGCCCAAGGGCTGTAGTTTGCTGATCCCTGATCTAGAGAATTAAAATACTATTTATTATTCTTGCTGGGGGATTTTTTGAAAGAAAGGAGAACGAGGTGGAAAATAATAATAATCGGCAATTGAACATTTGTGTTTAGCAAGTATGATCTAAGTACTATATGCACAGATTAATTTACTCCTTACAATTCTAGAAGGTAGATAGTATTATTATTCCCATTTTAAAGATGGGGAATCTAAGGAATAGAGAGATGAAATAACTTGTCACTTATTACATAGCTAATAGAATCAGAGCCTAGATTTAACAACTCACCAAGTTGGGTCCAGTACCTTCGATCTGATCCGTTATGCTGGATATTCTTTCTGGGTAAAATATCTCACATCTTGTGGTGAGGACATATTTTCACAGGCATACACATGGAGGATCTTTGTCATGCCAGCTCCATTAAGCTTTTGAACAAAAAGTTACAGAATGTTCAGAGTAATGTTTCCATTTGGAGGCAAGGGGACAGATGGCACTCTTATTTAGTAAGGAAGTCATCAAAGGTGTTTGAGCAGAGGTGGAGTGCCTTTTGCACTTTTGCAGTTCTTTAGAAAGACTGGTTATTTCCTTTTCTATAAAATAAAAGTAAAAATTTTAAATCCTTGCTATTTGAAATTTAAATCTGCCTAATTATAAAGGAACAAACAGCGTGAACACCTCCCCATAGACCACTCAGGCACAATGTCATTACATTTATAGAATCTGGGAGTCTGAAGGGCCAGAACTGCTGGCAGGAGATGATATTTCAGACTGCTCTGTCCTATTGCTTGGGTCTTCTGGCCCAAATATTACTATAAGTTGATTGTATTGAGATACTTAATTCTGTTGTAGACATTTTAGTTGTTACTATAGAAACTATGAAGTAGTGAGATTCTTGTCAGTGAAAATATTAGAGGCTAGATAAGCACCAAGTGGATGCCATTAGAGGAATTCTTACATTGGATGGAGATCGGCCTAGATGACCTCAGATCTCTTTCAACTCAAGAATATATTTCCATAGAAAAATCTTCCAAGTAGAGATTTAACATTTTAAGGGTAATATTAGAATAGTGAAACATTGAGAAAATACATTCACTTGGAAAAGGTGTTTGAAAGTATAAGGTACTCAAGACTTACCTTCTATAAACAATTCAGACCAGGAATTCTGAAGAAATACCAGAGTCTACTGAAAAGTCACTAGTGGAAAAATAAGATAATTCATATGTTTTCTAAAAATCACCAATTAGTATTTAACCATGCCAACATTTCTAAAAGTATTTCCATGTTGTCGCCAGTACAAACAGAGCTTTGATCTCTCCCTTTGTTCTACCCTATTTTAGAGATTACACATTTCCTTATATTATTAAACTGCCAACTAATTAATATCTCAGTGTTGAGTGGTGAGAGTATATTGGAGGTGAGTTATTATTTCTACTATGCCTATATTCCTTTTTAGGTTGAGAGAAAATGAGAAAGCAGGAGGCCCAGAAGACAAAGATTATATTTAATATATAAATAAAATCATGCTATAGTCATATATACTCTAAAATTTTTGATGTGTCTCATGTTGAAAAGCATCATATAAAATATATATTACCATTAAACACATGTAAGATAGTACTAGCTACTTATAGAACCTACTGTTTCACAGATGTTTATAGCTAAATTCTACATTTTATAAAACATTCTTTTATTACAGAGAACATTCTGTTATCACAATAATACAGAAAAGTCTGGTCTGCAATTATAGGTACAGCAGATGTTAATGGACCATGCCCAGTATTTCCGGGATAATGGCGGGACTTCCCTAACCTCTGCAAATCACCCTGAACACACACTTAGCATGTAGCTTCCCAGTGCCAAAAGAGTGGCAGAGTTCAAACTTGACCTAACCTGGATGTTAATTACTTAACTCACCAATTATAGCATTGATGAGATTAAGGTCATGGATTTGATTGTTATATAAATAAATGTCAGTTGTGTTCCAGAACCACAACTGCATTCTTATTCTCAGCTAGTTTTATTGTAAATATGGGTCATTTCAAGGACTAGAGGAAAGAATTCAAACTCACCAAAGCTTCTTGGAGGAGAAACAGAAACCATTGAAACCCTTGTCTGTAGGATTGTCTTCATAACAATGATTATCGTTAAGAGAAGACCTGGGGGAACTGTGGATAAGGAAGTTGACCAAGAAAGCCATGACTACATCAGCATAAAGCACTGAAATGGGTGGTTTCAAATGCTCACTGGAAATCTGTTGAAAATCCAGGAATCTCAGAAAGTCCCACTACCAATCTCATGAGCTCACTGGGAAGCTGCTGTAACTCACTGTTTCTGGCAATCCAGATTCCCTGCAGGCGGCATGCTCCTCTGGTCCAATGGTTGGCTTGTCCATGTTAATGGCTTTAGGCTAATGGAATATGAGCAATTTGACTCATGCCACATCTAAGGAGGAGCTTGAAATGTGCTTGCATGGTATCATTTGTTCTCCTGCTCTCACCCTTTACTATGAAGTGGTATATCCCAGGTAGGGGCTATTCTATCAGCTTAGTGCCAGAATAAGAAGACATGGGGAACAGAGCCAACCTAGCAAGTCAGCCTGAGTTGAGCAGAGCTTCAGCTGACACCTGGACCCATGAACAAGATATAAAAGTTTGTCATAAGTTGCTGAGATATTGTAGTTGCTGATATTTGTCTACTCCCAGGGAATACTAATATAAGATTTTATATATTCGTCCTTTTTAACTTTCCTTTTGTATCTAATGTCTTTAAGAGTCTCGTTGAAAAATTTAGACTGAATTTCTAAATCCAGTTCAATTCTCTTTTTATTAAAGTGCTTCAGTAGATCAACAGTGTTATCAATAATCAACACAAACTTACTGAAATATTCACAAATAAAAACCTTCTACTTTACTAACCACTCAAATAATGGTCTTCTGTGCAGTAACAGTAATCACCATTGGAGGTTGAGTAATCTGAATTTATTCTTAACCTCACACATGGGTTCTCAAATTGGGAGATTCAAGATTCAACCTGGTTACCTTAGCATATGGGGCTGGCTGTCAATACCTGAATACTAGTCCCAGCAAGTCAGTGAAAAAATGATGCGATATGAAACTAATCACTTATCCTTGGTGCCAGTTTCTCCATCTGCACTGGGAATTAATCTTCCCTTAAAGAAGATTGGTAAGAAAGTATAAAATGTTAAGGCTTAGCATACTTCTATGCCTCAGAAAGCATTCATGTGCATATTTTTAAAAGGGCAACTTATTTGTTCTTGACACAAATTAAATACTATATGGCTTTAAAAGAAATAGATTGATGACTGCTCTTTCCTTGAACATTATCTTTTTGCTTAAATCACATTAAATTTATAGAATAGGGTTCAAAGATGATATGCTCAGTAAATTATTTTGATTACTACAAGGACTACCGTCCTACTTTGGAAAAATTTACAAATTATTTTTAAAAGATTCATCCATTACATACTTTACATTCACCATGACCTTTCCATAAAGACAGAAATCCTGTTACCCTAAAGCACAAAGAAGGGAAATCCAAGCTTCAATTAGAGTTTTGGTATAGCTCCTTTGGACTTGGTTTATAACTCAATCATGACTTCCAAATGAGACTGTGGTTGACAAAGGACAGAGTAAATAAACCAGTTTTGATTAGACCTCCTGGCACAATTAAAATGGCCTGTGCTATCATGAAAAAGATTCAGTAGTGTCTATGTTCGAGGAAGTGATTTAAAGTTAAAAAATCTTGAAAACATAGATGACAAATGTGGGGCTAGAAGAGAAATAAAACTATCCTGATTGAATCAGAAACTTTTCTAAAAACATTTCTGTTGGGAAGTATGTGATTCTGCTGTAAGAGAAATGTAAAGAAGTTGGTACGCCAACCCTTATATTTTCAAAGAAATGTGCAATACTTTCAGGTACAAACAGTATTGCTAAATCTCCACACAACACTTTGAAACCACTAGCAGAAAAAAGAAAAATAAGTAATCAGCATAGAAACAGAAAAATGGAAAGTTGTAATGCTCTTGCTGTTCAATTAATAATCGATCATGAGCACAAATGGACATGCCGTCTCAATAAATAAAACTTTCTGTAGTTAATTTAAAAAATAAATCAGCTTAAAAACCCTACAATTTTCTGCAGTGTACTCAGTCATTTTAAGACTCCACATTGGTTGTGGTGGAGCACGCTGGGCCCTATACAGAGTACACAAGGAAATAATTTTCACATTGAACATAGTTTCTTAGGGAATAAAGAAAAAACACTTTACACAATACACAAAATACACATGCAGTATTCAGGTAATGGTAAATCATCCTTCAAAAGGAGGTGCAGGTGCTCTAAAATCATCTTAACACTAATGATTTTAGAAAGAGGTGAGTGTCAACATTTTAAACTTAAAATACAGACTTAATTTCAAAGTTGGTTTTGCCAAACCTCTGGTAAATCCTAGGAATCCAGGGTGAGCAAGAAGAAAATGTCCTCTTTTATGACATGTACCTCCCATTACTATGATGAATGCCACAGGCCAAATGCCATAATGAAGTTATTCTCACTCTTGGGGCCAGCGAAGGCCAGGCTGGTTCTAGGTAAGACTAAAAAATAGGGAGAAATCACACAAAAGAGCCTGTCCAGGACTGATCCAGCAGGAGACTTCCAAGGCTACTTGGCATCCAAGAGACCCCAGAGCAAGTTGATCTATTTTTTTGTGACTCAGGGTCCTGGGCTTACACCACCTCGAGGCTCAGCAGGCCCCAGAACACCTTGAACTACACTGGATGTCCTTGGACTGGGCCTGCTCTCCCCTGGACAAGCACTGCTAGAGCTGGAAACAAAGGCTGGATGGGCAGGGTAGGCAGAGCACCATTTATTGGAGCCAACCCCCATGAATCAGAGGCTTTGCAGACAAGAGCTTAGTCAGTGATTCTGGAGCAGCTCTTCCCAACAGATGGGCTGTGAAAACACCTCTCTTTCCAGCCAGATCTCATATGAATAGTGGAAGTCCTCAGGCAGATCCAACCTCTGCCCCAGCACACTCTGCAAGCAGTTATCCACAGGTGAAAATTCAGAGTCCTGGGGTCTGTCATATCGGCGACTGTTAAAAGCCTCAATGTTGGCCCTCAAGGTGCATTCTTCTGCTTGGAAGTCCCATGGCCTGGCATCTATGTCTGTGATGGGAAGAGAAAAAGAAAAAGATGTATACAACTCAGGACACTGCTCCCCTTACCACAGAGCATGATCTATAGGATACCAACAGTGGACTGCTCAGAATTCCTTTTTCTATAAAAAGCAATATACAAAGTAAGTAAACAACATGCTGCCACTCAGGTTTGAAACACACACATGCCCACATATATGTGCTTTTATATGCAGAGAAGGGTAGTCTAGAAACCAGTAACAGTGATTACCACTGAGAAGGAAGTGGGACCCTGGATTCTTTTACTGTATTTCCTTTTCATTAATTCACTTTCTTACTAGTTATATGAATAGTAAGTCCCCAACATTATTGATTGGTTCTATGACTAAGTAGAATGATATATAATGAAACCATTTTTACCATAGGTTAACTGATATAAATGATAGTTAAGTTTCCAAAGGCATTTCATCAACGTTATAATGGAATGACAGAATGAAATGATGTTATTCGAAGACCTGCTGATTATATTTTCAAAATGGCAACTCAGTTTCCTTTCTTGAGCTTTTCTTGGGGATGGGAGTTTCCCAATTGGACAGAATCACAAGCTCTCAAAGAATGGGGAGGCAAGAAGGGTACAACAAAGAGAATCAGAATGGACCAATTACTAAAGGCTTTCCTGATTCCCTGGGACCCCTCTCAGCATACGATAAATCTGTGTGTCAGCTTATGTTAAGATTACAAGGTGAAGGCTTCCATGGAGGTAAAAACAGGAAACATAATATGTTTTGCTTTTATTTATCCCACTTAGGCACTTACTTTAGGGCGAGAGATACATATTTCCTAGATCTCTTATGTCCCACACTCAATGGTTTATCTTAAGGAAGTGCAGTTGGGGTTTAGGCTTATGAGAGTAGCACAACAGATAGGCAATTTGCAGGATAAAACATTTTCAATTAAATAGTTAATTGTACTTTAATTAATCTTCAATTAAATAGTTAATTGTACTTTATGTCTTAGAGTAGAAGTTGCATCTGCCAATCATATGCTTCCCTAAGTTCTCTGCACCCTTTATTAGAGCACCCTCTAAAATTCAGGCAGGTTACAATCCCCCGTAAAGACAAGTTATTAGTCTTCTTACCAAAAACTCTAAAATGCAGTTATGCAAATAATGGTCAAATCCCACTAAAACAAATGTCAATACAATTAAAAAGCTCTCCAAAATAAATTCTTCCAAACTCTGGTCAATCTTAGCATAAATCTTGGTAAGTCAGCCAGATATTTTAATGTCTCCTGATGTGAGGCAATATGCAGTTCCCTATGTTACCTAGAATGTACTATGGCCAAAAAGTTTGAATTCATCGAACCTTTAGATCTAACTTACAGTTTATAGGTAATACCAAAGATAGAGAAACAAGGTAGATGACACCATAAAGAAGCAAGTAGACAAATTCAGAAAGTGGATATTCTGCACGAAACTTGGCCTAGTTCTTCAATTAGTGTTTTGAGGAGAGTAATGAGGGGAATGACTGCTAGATTCAAAACTAATAAAAGGATATAACCACCAGATGGAATTTATGGTCCTAGGTTGGATCATGACTTGGAAAAAAATAGCTTTAAAGAACATTTGGGGACAACTGGAGAATTCTGAATATAGACTTGATTATTAGGTAAAATAAAAATGTAGCGATATGTAAAGGTGGAGATAATGTTAATTGAAGAGAGATTATAAAATAGCATGTACAGTTTGCTTTCATTTTAATAAAATGTGTATATATATATATGTAGAAAAAGATCTGAAAGAATATACAATAAGTTGTTAACAGTGGCAATCTTTAGGTGGTACAAATATTACAGAAATATGGTAATACTGTAAAATGTTTGCTTATTTGTATTTTCTAACTGCTTTATAATAATAAAAGGTTATTTTAATTTAAGCAATGTCTCGGGAAACATCTCATTTAAAGGAATGTTTTGTAAAGTAGGTAATTATCCCTCAATGTACTTGTTTAATAAAATGAATTTTCATGGAAAGGATACACACTAGATTGGATTAGTGCCTTAGTATGTTATATCAACACCTGACCTATAATTGCATATTTTTTCATCCAAAATATGTAACAATTCATACCACGAGAGTATAGGTAAATGTTTACTTAGTTTTGTTTAAACCCCACGTCAAGAGCTCTGAGAACACTCACCATTCCCGTAAGCCCAGTCATCATTCATGCGGTGGCGCACTTTCTGGTAAATGGCTGACATGGTTTTCATGTTGCTTTTCCTCCACTGGCGCCCTAGGTACTTGGTCTGTATTTTAAGCAGCTTCAGGACATAAAGTTGCAACATGGCCTGCTTGACCTTGAGAGCCCGCTTTAAGATTGGAGCAGATTTAAACACCACCAGCATCTGCCCATTCAAAGAGGGGTGGAGTGAAGAAAAACAGATAAAAATCTAAAGTTCTTTGGAATTTCCAACTCACAGACAAATTACGCCAAATCTGGCTAGCCTCACGTTACCCTGGGAAACTTTTGAAAATATATGGTCCAGGCTCTGCTTGAATTTAGCCTTCAAGAACATAGAGGAACGACTCCATTTTTATTTTGCATTTAAAAGTCTCTATTAGTAAAAGTGCATGATTATATATAGTGCAAAAAATTCTGTCCTACATCTCATTTCCATTGTTTGCAGTTTCTTGTGTACCTTCTAGAGATAATTCTATATATGTATATATTACTTTTATTAATAAAAATGATAGCCAATATATCCTGCCATACCTTGCTTTTTTAAAATAATGTATCTTTAAAAATTATTCCATATCAGTATAGAACTGCCTCATTCTTCCCAATGGTTGTATAATATTCTATGATAAAGAGGTACCACAAATTATTTAACCATTTGGTCCCATATTAATGAGCACTTCGGTTGTTTCTAATCTTTTATAATTACAAACAATGCTGCAATGAATATTCTCAGACTTGTGTCATTTGGGATGTGTGACTACAATCCAAGTAACAATGCTAACTTCCCTACCAGAGCTGCCCGGAGGGAGGGTCCATATTCAGCTCCCTGAAAAGAAATAGACTGGGAAATAATTATTTCAAATAAAATAGATGTCCAGAATTAGGAGGGGCTAAATCTTATGTAGCATTCAGTGTCTGTCTATAGAGTTCGCAAAGCAGGAGGTCCATAAATATTTACCAAAGATGAAAAAAATTCAGTCAAATGGACACCTCCATGATGTGAAGGCCCACTCACCATGGTTCTGGAATGCTTCCATTTGGTCAGTTTATTAAGCAGCCTCAGAAGGTTGATGCAGGAAAAGAGGTTCCTCCAGCAGAACTGGTTGTTGTCTCCAGCTTCCTGTAATAAGGCATGACCATCATTATCTCAACCCCTACAAGGTTTTCATTCCCACAGAAGTCTGAAAGTCACTATAGGTCAGTTTAGATGAGGCCTTCTGTAGAAACGCTACCTCTTCGTCAGCCTGCTCTTCACACACTGAGGCCTTAAAGCATGCAATATCTTTCATTTGAAAATACACAGCTGCCAGTCCTGGAAGACTCTTCCTAGAGCAAGTACTGACTGGTTAGAAAGATAATACATGAATATAGGAACTTCATTTAAGCAAGCTTTCTTATATAGCTTTCTAATTTAGGATCAGAAAAAATATGATCGACTTTTACCCCCAAACACTTTACTACACTTACATAGGCTATGTTTGTAACTGCTAGTTGTTCTGGTAGATTTCAGACTATTTTGGATGGATCTGATATTCATTATGGCTGAGTTTTTTTTTTAATTAGCCCCACCCTCCCTTATCAAATATATTGTAGTAAATTGCTTAGTTCTCCAGCATGGAAGGGAAAATGCAGATGGTTAATTCTAAACAGGTGTTTCTCTTCTCGTACGTCTCTTGATATCTTATGAACACCTAAGCAGAAATAACAGATGGATGTCAGATTAGAAACAGGTATCTACTCATAGAAACATCATTTGGGCACAAAAATAGAGTCCTTATGGATTTGAGGGCCTGTAAATATATAGCGGTGTCAGAAACTATATAAATGGATGAGTATGCATCATGGCCAAACTAATATCTCGGAAATTCCTTTGTAGAAAGTGATAGGAGAATGTAGGAGTAGGTGGTGTATGGAAGTAAGCTGTCATCTTAAGAGAGGAGAGGAGGCATCTGAAAAATGCAAAGGAAAGGGCTTGCAGAAATGACTGACTCAGCCAGTTAAAGTCCATTCCTGACTGCCCTCTCCCCCCACCCTCCAGGACTCTCCAGCTAACATGTTTTCCCATTGCTCCCTCCCCCACCTCAAGGACTCTCCAGCTCACATCTGTTGATTCATGACTTGCCTACCAACTAATGTTCTTCCTTATAGATGTGTAGGAATAACAAAACTGTATAAAACTGCCTGTTATGTTACAATCAGGGCTTAGCCTTTGGATAGGAATCCGCTGAGCCAGTGCCGGCATCAATAAGTGCTGCTTCCTGCTTATATCCTCGGTGTCCCGTCTCTCTGTTAGAGAATCCTATAACGCCAAATTTGCGGGTTCTACAAAACAAACGACCTGTAAATAAATAAGACCAGTGGCCTGGAAATTCCTCCCCCTTTGTAGTCCCCCACCCAAAGCTCCTTCTCTCCATCCTGAGTCATGAGGTATATGTGAAATCTCAAAGGAATCCTGTGCCCCTTGCATGGACACTGCAAGGGTATGTAAGCTGCAAGAAATCTAACCTAGGAGAGCTCAAGTTTTGGTGCTGTTAAGCCCCATGCTCTCTGCCAGCAATAAATTCTCCTTCCTCTAATAAAGTTGTCTGAGTTTCCAATTTTCTCCACTGTATGCTTCCTATAACAGTCTGATTAATGGGAAATTACCCTCTTCTCTCCCAAATTAATTACCCCCTTCTCTCCCAAGCAAGAGAGGCATGCATATAATGTGGATTTAACATCCAAGATTTTTAGATTATTAGGCTTATCTAAGATATAAGTAAGACTACAGGTCAAAAAGTTTCAGGAGAATTTTGGGGAAAAAATGGCGTAGATAATAGAAGCTCTGTTCATCCCTCTGGTGACTGGTTTGGTGTTGTGACAAGGAGCAGCAGCAGGGAGAAGTCACCTGGGATCTAGATGAACAAGCCATACAACTAGGGAGAAATACAGGAAGTCACCCTGCAGCGGTGGTGGGTGGGACTGGACAAGGACCCGGGGCTGCCCAGTCTCCGGCAGCTGAGTGGGACAGAGGCTGTGGCAGCGGCAGACGCCTTTTAAAGAGGCCACGTCCGTGATCGGATTTTTGCGGTAACGCACCTGCTCGCTCTGAGCATCAGTGTGAATTTGGCTGTGAGCAGGGGGCACCAGGACACAGGAAGACATTGTCGGAGTGAGGGCCGAGGGGAGACCTGCTCTGCATAGAAGTGCCAGCAATATACATAGTTCCCTGTTGAGCCCACCCCCATACCAGTGCACCAGACACAGCGCTGCCATAGCTGTGACATCATCAAACTGGATGACAGAGGTTGCTCTGCCCAGAGGATTTTCTGAAACCTCGCCTTCCCCAACCTGTGGCCCCACCCAAGCCACATACAGGTATATC
Organism: Macroglossus sobrinus; assembly: GCA_004027375.1. Lineage (NCBI taxonomy): Eukaryota > Metazoa > Chordata > Mammalia > Chiroptera > Pteropodidae > Macroglossus > Macroglossus sobrinus. The sequence goes on along the minus strand of PVKZ01000709.1, from coordinate 118,018 downwards.
CTCAGCGAGTCAGGTGCTCCTTGCTGAGCAGCGCCTCACACTGGAGGCAGCTGGCCTTGGTTTCTGGTGTGGCCTTTTGAGGCAACTGTAAGCACAGTATCTGTGGATTGCTTGCTGAATCTTGACAGGTGGCCCTGGAGGGGCAGAGGCTTGGGTTAAGTTTGGCCTGCAGCTGAACCCCTCTCAGGACTGTGACAATGGACACTTACTTCACAAATCCACATTAATAAAACTGGGAGACTTAGGAGCTTTGCTTAGTACATAGAAACAGACACGGAAAGGCAGCCAAAATGGGAAGACAAAGAAGCAGAAACCATATGACAGAACAGAACAGAGATCCAGATATAATGGAGTCAAGTAATCTAACAGATGCAGAGTTCAAAACACTGGTTATAAAGATGTTCAATGAACTTTTGGGAAGTGTAGATAAATTCAGCGAGAGCTTCAACAAAGATATAAAAAACACAAAAATGGAAATGGAAATTATAAAAAAGAACCAGTCTGAAATGAAGAACACATTATCTGAGGTGAGAAGTATATTAAATAGAATAAACAAAGGAATAAACAAAGTGAATAAAGAAAAGGATCAAATGCCCTATCTAGAATATGGGAAAACCAAGGACATGCAATCGGAACAGCAAGAGATAAGATGCCAAGACTATAAAATAATTTAAGGAGAATATGGGACACTATTAAGGGTCCAAATATCTGTTTGATTGGTGTAAGAGAAGGAAATCAAGATGTTGAACAGCTGTTTAAAGAAATAATGATGAAAAACTTCCTTAACCTGGTGAAGAAAATGAACAAACAATCCCAAGAAGCTCAGAGAATTCCCCAAATCAGGGATCCAAAGAGGCCCACACCAAGACACATCATAATTAAAATGCCAAATATAAAAAAAAGAATATTAAAAGCAGCAAGAGAAAAACAGATAGTTACTTATAAGGGAACACTCAGACTGGCAGCTGATTTCTCAAAAGAAACCATGCACGACAGATGGGCTTGGCACAAAATATTTGACAGATGAAGACCCAGGATCTACAACCTAGGCTACTTTATCCAGTCTACGGTCATGCCACCCTGAACAAGCCTGATCGTCTGATCTTAGAAGCTAAGCAGGGTCGGGCCTGGTTAGTACTTGGATGGGAGACCACCTAGGAAGGCTAGGTGCTGTAGGCATAAAAAATTAAAAATAAGGGATTGTAAGCTGACAAGGTCCTTGCAATCTGTGAGGTCAACTAAGTGTTGCCTCGTCAAAAAAAAAAAAAGGACACTTTATCCATTTAGAGTTGAAGGACAGATAAAGAGCTCCCTAGACAAAAATAAGCTAAAGGAATTTATCACCACCAAGCCAGCATTACAGGAAATGTTGGGGGGACTTCTTTAAGAAGAAAAAATACAAAAGACTCACTTCAGATTAAAAGACACACACAGACTAAAAGGAAGAGGATGGAAAAAGATATTGCTTTGATGGACCTAGAGGTATTTAAGTCAGACAGAGAAATATAAACACTATATGATTTCACTTATATGTGGAATCTAAGGAACAAAAAGAACAAACTAATCAAAAACAGACTCATAAATAAATATAGTGGACAATTTGGTGATGAACAGAGGGGAGGGAGATTTGGGGGGCTGGGATAATGGGATGAAGAATTACAAGTACAAATTAGTAGCTGATGGACAGTCACAGGGATGGGAAACACAGCAGAGAGAATGCAGTTAGCATTCATATGTTAGCTATGGTGGAGGGTCAGGGGAGGGAGGAAGTGATTGGGGGGATCGTTTTATGAACTATATAGATGTCTAACCAATGTACTGTATACTTGAAACTAATTGAAATAAATACATTTTTAAAAGTTTCAGGAAAACTTTTTAGAAATATTTAGAAAAAATGTTCTTGTACTAAATGTTCAATATTGTGTTTAGAACTAGTCCCAGGATAACCATCTATTTCCAAGGAAAATCTTTATAGGTAGTCCCACTCTAGTGTATCAGCTGGTTTGGCTTGCCCCAAACTGATCAGGTTCTATAGATGTTGTATCTTGCATGACTAACAGAGGAGACAGATTTTAAACGTTCATTTTTTAAAAAGAAGCAGTAGAAACAAAAAACATGGGAGAGGTAAGTGTATTTGAACTGTATCCTAATTTCTAATATGGTGGCAGCATTAAAAACCTTGCATCGCTTAGCACCCAAAGAATAATATGGGAGTAGAGGTATGGCCTTGTAGGAAGCACTGGAGTAGGTACTATGACATCTGGATTACGGTTTTGCCCTGACTATCTGATCTTGGGCAAGTCATTTCCCTGTCTCCTACAAGAAGTTGAGCCAGATAATCTTCCAGATCCCTTTAGCTCTGACTATTCAACAATTATGTGATTTACTTCAACTTTCTCCAGTTGGTTTAAAAGTGAAGGTTTGAGTGAAAATAAAGTAATTGTGGCTGCTTTTTCTTCAGAGCTCAGTCTCAAATGTTTCAGAAACTAGAAAAGATGTCCTAGTTCCCTCCTGAAAATAGTGTCACATGCCCAGGGCCTTGCTCTCTTTTCTCTCTGATGCTTCCCTGACATCCATAACTAGCCCTATTTCTTACATCACCAAATGCTGCCTGGGGTGAGCAATGACAGTACATATGCTGGTCAGTGGCTCTCAGGATAGCTGAGTCCAGGTTCATCTCCTTTGCTTGCAGCAGCAGACTCTACATGGAGCCCTGCTCAAGCCTTCTGCCTTGTCCAACCCAACAGATAATCATTTTCCCAGCAGGCCTTCAGCTCTATGGGTGCCATTTCAGATTTGCCAGACTTGAAGGGTTTTGTTGTTGTTGTTTATGTTCATTTAAGGCAGGTCACCTTCTCTCTTTCAGGACTCAGAATATTAAGTAAGATGTAAACTTCTGTGGGGAGATATATTTTGTGAACAGATTAAATCTGAGTAGAATCTGAGCACTAGAAGCTATTCTAGTCCAATTCTGTCATCCACAGAAGCAAGCCTGAGGCCCAGAGAAGGGGAAAGGGCTTGCCCAAGGTCACGTAAGTGCTCCCCTCTCGACTCCTCTATGTTGTCTTGAGAAGCTGCTGTGGGCTTGCTAAAGGTATTTACTTAACCTATTTACCAGAAATAGTCTTCTCTAAGACACTTCTGGGGGGTTACATCACAACAACCATAACCTGGTTTTTCAGTTGCAATTTACTTGGTAATGGTGAAGGTGACATTTGGAGATCCAGAAATGATAAACTTTCCTACATTAAGTGGGTGGGGAAACTGCTTAGTACATGGGTAACGATGGCCTATAGTAGAGCTAAACATTTGGACAAAATGGGAAGACTTTAGAAATTAATGTGCTATTAACTTTGCTTTTATAAGTGAGGCTGACTGAAAAAAAAAAGTGCAGCTGGAGTTCAAATTGAAGTTGAATTCAGTTCAAATTCAGAAGACTGAGAAAATGCAAATCAAGACAACCTCAGCTAAGTAATTCTACTTCTAGGAATCTATCTTATGAAAATAATTAGAGATAAGTTAAAAGATTTATGTGCAAGTATGTTCGTTTAGAGTTATTCAGAGAAAATGGAAATAAATGCCCAACAATAGTAGAAAGCAATCATTTAAAAAAATTAGTAGAATATTAGATGTAGCTCTTAAAAATTAATTTTTCAAGAATGTTTATTAAAATCACATGTGAACATTTAAATTATACTATGTGAATTAAAACACATAAAGCCCTTATTTTCTAAAATGATATGTATATGTCTATATAGTAGTAAATATGTACACATATGGAAATTACAGCAAAATATTAACAGTGGTTATATGTAGGTAGTATAATTAGGATATTTTAATTTCTTCTCCATATTTTTCTGTTTTTCCTCCAATTTCTTGCAATAGTATATATCAACTTTATAATCAGAAAAAAACTTGAAATGTCATTTATAGAAAATCCAATACACTTAAAAAGCCAGTACATTTTCTGTTTACAATTAATTCTCTGAGCCTGAAAACAAGATAAATCTTAAACATTAGTCTTTTCTTAGTTCAGATGCTGAGTTTAGATAAATAACCCATCACGTTGAGGACATATATGGCGTAAACTTGCTAGTAACTTGAGCCCATGACTGCATTCAGGAAAGTACTTATAAGTTCAAACAAAAAAGAAAGCAAAACAAACTGTGGTTAGCAAAGGTAACCACCAGGTGCCACTGTTGCTTCACAGAAAGGAGAGGAATACCTAGCATGAATTTGTTTTTTATTTAGATAAGCTTTCACCCACTCCTGCATAATAATAAAGTCTTCTCAGAGGCATAACAATTATTTCAATAATTTTATGTTCATATCCCAAAAGGTCAATTGGAAGAGACATGAAAGTACCATTCCCATCAATTTCTAAATATGGGAGTAAGAGAACATTGGATGAAGAAATAGATTCAAGTCATAAAAGCTGACTATGTCCTGAAATACCCTACAGATAGTAGAATTTTACCTGTGTACCACTGTTTCTGTGATAAAGTGCATTCTTCATTCCAACTCTGAATGGCAGGGATGCAGGTCTCCACTCTGGCTCTGCTACTTTCAACTCTAAGGTTTTAGCAGTTATTTAACTTATCTATCCATAAAACAGAAATGCCAACCTCATACAGTTGTTTTAAAGATTGAATAACATCATGTATATAAACAGGGTCAGACAACTTATTACCCCTCTCTGGAGAGGTAAGAAACTCTCAGCTGCCCTGGCTACTAAGACCACATCTAAATAAGACAGGGACTCTCTGCCCTGGTGCCAAAAAGGGTGCTAGACCTGGTGTCTCAGGACATGGGACCATGACAAGTTCCTTTATCCAATGGTTTCTCATCTTTGAAATAGGGGTTTGAGACAAATGGTTCTCAGTTCCCCTCCAGCCAAGAATCCTATGGTTTTATAAAAGTTGTACCCCCGAAGGTATCATTCTATTTTTGAATAATATACTTTTCTGATGCAACATTCTTTAGGTATTAATGTTGGGGGCAGAGGGTTGTCATGGCACACATGGGTGCCATAGCTGATCATTCAGCATTTATTAAGTTCTTGCCATGTACCAAACATGGTGCTAGACTCTGGTGATATGAAAATGAAGATATCATCTCTTCCTTCAAGGAGTTTTCAGTCAAATGGAGCAATAGATACAATGCAATAGATACAATAGATGACAATGCAATGGAGTGAGAGTATGGACCGAGGTATATCTAAGGAGCTGTGGCAAAACATGATGAGGTAGACACTTGAAGTTCAGTATGCTGTTGATCAGTCAACTTCATGGAATTCAGAAGAACTCTGAGGGACTTTACTGATTTGCCAAGAGCTGTTTCCAGGACGAGGAATTTTCTGGGTCATCTTTCTGTGACTATATTGACTTTTGCCTCAGAGAAACCTAAATAAGGTTTTTCACTGACCCTTTTCTCTTCTCTACAAAATACTATGCTCAGCTTTTCCAAATTGTTCTCAACTGGGTCAGCAGCTCAAAACCCCTACTGCCTCTGTGCTCTTGCCAATATTGATCTGAGCCTTCCAAACCAGGCTATTATGGGGCTGGAGAAGAAATGGAAGAGTAAATGTCACCCTCTGCCACCTGGCAATTTCAAAGGCTACCAAATCCCCATCTGCTTACCAGACTCTCTGTAGTAAGTTCTGGCAAATCCTGAATGGTACAGCAAGGGTAATCCAGGACCGAGATGCTGCAAGATGCAGAGATAAGAACAGGCTTTAGGTAAATGGCAATGGCAGGAAACAGCTGTATCTGAAAGGGCAGGAGTTATTTCTCTCCAGCAGGCCCCATCTACTTCCCAAATTGCTTAGTGACCTCAGCTGAAGCTGAGGGTTCTGGTGCCAGGCAACTCCAGCTCCAGTCTCCTCTCCTCACAGTCATGAGAGGAACCAAGAATTCTTTCAGGCTGGCCCACCATCTGGCAGATGCAAAGGAGAGTCCCTGGATAGCCACTTTTCTCCTTCCTTCTTTAAAGAAATATGTAAAGTTGTGTGCATTTGGGTTTTTGTATTTAAGTGTATGCTGTGTGTATGTGTGAATATAATTGTGGTCCCAGAGATGTTGCCCATACTTATCCTATTTGTAGATATGAGGATGAAATGAAAACCTCTCCTGTGTCTCTTACCAGATGTTCTAAAAGCCAAGAGCTTTGGGGAGTGATCACAGAAGCCACTCCTTAAAGCAGCTTGAGACAGAGGCAAGCTTCCTGTAGCAGGACCAATACGGTAGCTCAAGAATGGTAATAGCATCTGTCCCCAAAAATGACAGTTGGGGACTGCGAGGGAGTTGGAGGCTCTGCGATGAGCCCAGGGAGGCAGGGGAAATAAGGCACCACGTAATGACAGAAACATAGCCATTCAAAATGATAGTTCTCTTTCTTTCCTCATCTCCCTTCATTGGTACAATGCAGAATTGAGACTAGCTACTCTCTAGTGCTCCTTCTGGTTCCAACATTCCATGAGGTTTTAAACACAGTCTTTCTGAACTAGTGGAATTGGAAATAAAAGATGTCCAACATTCCATGAGGTTTTAAACACAGTCTTTCTGAACTAGTGGAACTGTAAATAAAAGATGTTGGTAAAGCAGGGCTATAAGAGTATGGGATTCCCTGAACCTGTCTGCATTTCAAGAGTCAAAATGTCTATCCAAACAATAGGCGATAATTTGACTAGAAGTGTTTTACTGTTGTCCAAGAAACCCACAAGAAGAACCTAGGGAACAAGAGGAGAGGAGAGGGCAGTGGATTTACCTGCAAAGTTGCTCTCCCAGGGTTGCCAGTTCTGCTACGTCATTAGGATGAACATTCTTGGCTGGCTTATGCATTTATCTACCCATCTCCCATTGACAAAGCCCCATGGCAAAGTAGGTGCTGGTGACCAGGAAATGGGGGTAGGAAATCAAAGATGGATTTGTTCCAATTTCAGTGAACTGAATCCTGGCCTCAGGGGGCATAAAATAAAGTTATAAGCTTCTAGACTACCTAGATTGTAAGAACCATGAGGAAACTGAGCAATAATGAGCTGTGGGCACCCCAAGTTCTCAGGGATCAGGCACTGGTAAAGTCTATAGGAGATGCCCAGGAGGACCATCTTACTCAGCCCAACCTTGGCAAATGGTGTGGGCTGGCATCATCACTCTTCCAACTCCAAATCAAATGCGATGGACACCTACTGGATTGTTTGACCCTCTCCTTCCAGGACCATCAGTGCAGGGGTGGGGCATTTAGTTCCTGAACCCCACTCTCCCAGCCACAGTTGATTGATCCAGCAGTAGACTTCTAACTCTGAGAATGTGAAACAAGGATTGAGAACCAGTTCAGTCTCTGAAGTGGCATTGGGTGGGACATGTTTAGCTCATGTGGGAATATTTCACCAAGTGGCCTGGGAAGCAGATAATACTATTTGTCAGTGAGATGGGAAACGAGTGGAGGTCCAGAGGCTTGGTGTCTGTAGACAGAAGTGGAGGCTTCCTGGTCTCCCTACACTATAGACTGACCCCGAGGACCAGAGCTGTATTCCTGTCCTAGGTTCCATGAGATGATATGCCCCACATCTCCTTATAACAAGTTCCCCATTCTGTGTGAGCCAGGTCCAGCTGGTTTCAGTTACTTATAACTTAGCGGGCTGACTGACACACACGGGTGCCTTCATGAGGCTGTGGCCCTTACCCAGCCCAATCCACACTTTCATTTTCCCTGGTGACCCAACTAGTATGTGTCAGTGCCATTTTTAAGGGGGCCAGTCCACTCATCTCTGTAGTAATGGAAAAAAAAATTCTCCAATGCTTCCTCCAAAAGGGAAAAGTATTTAAAACATTCTCATATATGTTTATCTTAACTAATGCATTTAAAGCTCTATGTTATAGTTAGAGGAGGTATTATTCTTATTTTAAAGATGAAAATACTGTGGCTCAGAGAAACAAAGTTTCTTATCTGAGATTACATAGCTAACAAATGGCAGATCTAGGTCAGGAATCCAGGTCTCATGATTTCAGTTTCCGTGTGTGTGTGTGTGTGTGTGTGTGTGTGTGTGTGTGTGCGCGCGCGCGCGCGTAACTATAAATCAGTAAGCTCCTCCCCATGGTGGAATTTCAGGCAGTACTGACAGAATGATGAGGCAACATCTCCTAGCCCCTCTCTAGTCAGTCACTCCAAATATTAGATCAGTCTTCTTATTCTACTTCAGAAATTTTGCCTCTCTTAAAGCACTTCTGGTACACTCTACTGATAAACATGCTTCTAGTTCGCATGGAAGCAAACTAAAAAACAAGAATCTACTCTGTAACACCTCCCCCACCACACACATAAGTCCCTATTTCTCTGGAGGAGAGGAAAGCAATTTGTATTCACAGAAATTGTGATCAGAAAGCAATTTGTGTTTTGATCCTGCCTTTGCTACTTACTTAAGGGGTCTCGCTAGCATGTTAAACTTGAGCAAGTAAATTAATATCTCTGAGTTTCTAATTAGTAAGATGAAAAACAAAACTTGTGGTAATATCTCTTAGCACTGCTGAGGATATTAAATAATGGATGTGAAAGTACTGTAATTTTTAAAACTACAAATTGATCTATCTAAGTAAGGGTCTATTATTTTCTTTCAGTTACAAATCCTGTATAACACTTTACAGTTTACAAAGTAGTGTAACTGATCCAACTTATGATTTAAACTAAGATCAGGGCTGGCCTGATAAGCAGGCTGCTTCACAAGAAACATCTTTAAGACCCTCTGCCACAGAGCTGAAATTACATTGTTATAGTTTCATTACTTTGAGTCATGATATTTTTTGGCTTTCAAAACTTTAAAAATGCAAATATCTTTGTGAAGAGGCCAAACCATATGCCCCACCAGCTAACACTTCAAGGAAATTAAATTTAACAGCGACAGCTTTAAGATAGAAGGGATAAAGGATACCAGGAGAACTGAAAGGCTCAGAGACAATGTAATTTTCTCAACCATCCCAAATTAGCCCTTTGAAATAAACCTGTCCAGAGTCATACCTGTTTTTAGCAGTGATGTAGGATAAGATATTTTGATTGAAGAACTTCAGGATCAACGGAATGCAGTTGGCAAATACCAAATGTTGTGATACATATTCAAACTGAATTAAAAGATCAAAGAGGAGGAAAGGGCTGCTTATTTGGGGGAGAACAGAAAGTATGTATGAAAAAAAGAGGCAAATATAAACCTAATATCTACTCCTAAGAGTATCCACTGTCCACTTGTGTTATCAGTCTTCCTGTCTGGGAAGTGGGGAGAATCATCTTCAGCCAGCCCATCCTACGTTGTGGGGGATAATCTGCAGGGTATCTATGTTGCACTCCTGACCAAAAGCACAAAACATAAACAAGCCGTAAAGAAAGTCTCACTGTAGATAAATAGAAAGAATTGCTGTGAGATTTGCTCCTAAGCTCAACAGGAAATGAAGGCTCCTCAGTTGGCTGTCTTCCGCGCCAAACCTCTGGCTCACAGTGTTTCAACTGTGATTGATGAAGCAAGGACAGGTGCAAATTACTCTTGGCAACTACTGGCATCACTCAGGATGAAGATGACACACAGTAACCAAATGAACCACTGGAATGTGGGCTCCGGTGCAAGTCTGTATGGTTCATTGTATTATCCTCTGGACTTAGAATTTCAGTATTTTAATGAATGAATTGACAAGAGCCCTTGGGTCACCAGATACTGCACTTAGAATAAGTCCAGGATCTCTTTTATGAGCTAAACACAGGAGTTCCATTTTGCTCTCTTGAATATGGATGGGGTTTGTGTCCAGGAAGACCTACTGGAGGCAGTGTCATGGAGTTGTGTCATCTAGATTTTGCCCATGATACGCTGAGTAGCATCAGATACAGTTTGTCTCTAGATCCAGAACCTAGACTGGGACAATGCAGAAATTGGGTGTTTTCTGAAAAAGCAGAAAATTGTGGTGTTTTAAATCCCCTACCTCTTCTTGATTACCAAGAAATAGCCATGGCAACAAGCTAAGCTGTCCTCTGCCCTCTGCCCATGGATGTGTGGTTATAGGTAGGGAGTTAGCTTGTGCTCCCCAGTTTTTTCTTCCACTCAGATATTTTCTCTCTGGCAGCTGACCCAGGGTATTTTCCAAAGCCTGAGATGGAGGAGCCACTATATACCCACTACCAAGCAATGGAAAACTTTTTCAGTTTGAGATGTATCTGTAGCCTTGTCAGAATTCACTGACAATGACACACTGGCAAAGCCCATCAAGCCACCCATCTGTCTGGATGTTGAGCCACATACTGCCCACAAAGAGAAGCAGACAGAAACACACATCCACTGTTCTCTGTTCTTTCTACTAAGAACACTTAACTCCCACCCACCCCAACTCCTCTCAGCCCTGCTGCTGCTCAGCAAACATTGGCAGAAATGTGAACACCCAGGACACCCTAACACACCCAAAGATGTCTTTGAATGTATTAGAGTGGAGAAATATCCTGGTTGGTTAGTCAGTGGACGCAGACCCTGCAAGGGCCTCCCTGCACCCTGAGGACCTTCTCTTCCACCAGCAAGCTTTGTTCTGCCTTCTTAGGAAGAAAATAGAGCACAAACTCTGCAGGAATGAGAAGCCTCCTCTCCTTCCCACAGTCTTGCCACAGAGGCCATCCATTCACTGCCCCCATCTTCCTGTATACCTTGGCGATCCCACAGGACCAAGTCTAAGCTCCTTAGCATGGCAAACAATGCCTTCATGGGGAAGCAGGTTAACCTTTCTTAGCTTTGGTTTCCTCATCTATAAAACAGGGATAAAATAAGACCTTCCTCATAGGATTGAGAGAATTAAATGAGATCCCACACAAGCTTAACAGTGTCAGGCATATTATAGATGTTCAACAACTATGTGCTATCATATGCATTATGATCTGTCCTCTGTTGTCCCTCCAGGCTCATGTATTGCCAGGCTTCCCCATCTTTCCCAGCACCAGGCAACATTTAATCAATGTCCTAAGTAAGGTACTTAGCTCTCTCTCCTCCAGACTTTCACAAATTAGCTTTTCTGCTTGAAATGCTTCCTGTCTCTTTCCCTGACAACTCCCATATTGCAGCTAATATCTCTTTGTTTAGGACTCAGGTTAGAAGTCACTTTTCCTCCACCTCAGGTTGGATTAGGTGTTTCTACAGCAGCCAAGGCATACCTGTAACACAGTACTTACCACTCTGTCATTGACTATTTATGTATCTGGATCTTTTGCAAGCCCTTAAGGGCCAGAACTGTGTTTTATTCAGAATTATATCTCAAATGTTTGAGCTTCTCAGATCAAAAACTATGCTCAATATACCTGCCTCCCCCTACACCCGCCCTTTTTTGTAAAATGCTGAAATCTGTCTTCTATTGCTTCAAAGCTGGCTGGGCATATTCCCAAGAAGCTAGAGATCCCTACCCATGACCCTCATAATGTTCAAAGGACACAGACATCTGCACCTTCTAGGACAGTTCCCACATCCCACTCCACACCCCCACTGTGAGCTTGTGCAGGCATCTGGATTCCCTGAGTGAGACAAAGAAAAGGCGGAAAGATGCTCAGCTGCACAACAAGGGCCCTTGCATCCCTTCTCTGGGAGACAGGGCCTGGGGAGCACCCGAGACCTGTGGCGCAGCACTCCTAGCTGCTCACCTGGTAGATGTGGTTCAGTTTGAAGTGTTTGAGGAGCAGCAGGAGCAGGGCAGAGATACTTTTTACAATGATCTCCTTGTGCCTGTTCACATCGATGCCCAGCTTCATGCTCTGGAGAACAGTGACACTATAATGGGGACAGGAGGAGTCAGTGCAGAGGGCAGCTAGAGAGAGGGCTGTGTAGATCCAGGTACTTGGTACAGATACAATATACAGAAGAGAGCCAGAACTTGGGAAACCTGAACTTTTGTGCTAGGGAAACCCCCAGAGTTCCCACTTATGAGCCTATATGGAGAAAAGCTCTTCTAGTCTTTTTGTTTCTCTCTCTCCTTTGGCAAGCTCAGAACTTGATAATGTCTACCCATATGCCCGTGCAACGAGTCACTGGGACTGAAGTTGCCCTCCAGACCCTCAGTACTGAGCTAAAAAGAGCACAGCAGAGAGCAAGGCAGTGGAAAAGGGCTACCAGGGTTGGAGGGGATCTCTTTTGAGACAATCTCTGTGTTAACAAGGTGGGGTAGGGACCAGAGAGACCCCACAGAAGAGATGGCTAGTATTCAGCAGCTGCCTCAGTTGAAGCACTCACGGCATCTCCTCAGGCAGGACATCTGCCAGGATATTGATAGAGTCTGTCTTAGCCTTGGAGGTGGGGGCTGCAGCCAGCAGAATCTTAAGCAGAGCAATCTGGAAAGTAGAAAATAAGGAAATCCATTCCTGTCCATCCCATACAATGAGGCTATTCTTTGAACCTCAGCAGCCCTATGAGAGGTGTTTTAAAGCCTTCCTTTAAGTTCTTCCATCAATGACTATTGGATCTCCCTAGCCTCCAGAAGCACAAACAGGCACCCAGTCCTGAGAGGCCTGCCTGTGCGGCTAAGGAGCCCAAGGGGAGTTTATTGGCTGCTCGGCTTCAAGACTGTTCTTTCCAAAGAGGAAAAGGAGAAGCAGAGTGAGAGGGGCAATGCCTAGAAGCAAGGTGGGAGGGACAGGCAAAATCTCACTTCTCCCGCTTTTTCCCTTCCTCTAACTCTGACCATCAGCATCCTCACCATTCTCAGAGTGAAACTCTCTAGGACATGACAGACTACGGCAGAACTCAGAGGGACTAGTGCCCCCAAAACATTCTGTGCAGACCCCTACCTAATCTCTACCCCTCCTGAAGGACTTGGGAGAAACACCAAATCCTTCTTCCTCTCGCAGGAGCCCCGAGGAAAGCTCAGAAATTAGAGAATGCCTTGCTGGAGGGGCGAAGATTCAGGAAACAAGCTCAAATAATGGACAGCTCAGCTTGAAATGGCTCTCAGCTATCTGTCCCTCGCTGCACAGAAGGGCAGCTCGGGGCCTGCTGTTTCCTTACCATGTACTGGGGAAGGCTATACAGCATGCCCTGGTAGAGGATTTCACATGGCGTCTCTGGTACCACCTCTTCCCCCTGCGGCAAGAAACACACAGTTTGCCCAGGACATTTTCCAGTTGACCAAAGGGTACATTTTCTTGGTCGTGAAAGGCGGCATGAAAAGAACACTGAGCTGGGAGTCAGATTCAGGTTCCTGTCCTAGCTATGTTAATGACTCATTGTATGACCTTGGGCAAGTTACCTTCCCTCTCTGTGTCCTAGTTTCCTTTTTTATAGGATCAGCAGGCTGGTCTGGAGGACCTCTGAGGGCTCTTCAGGCCCTAACAATCTATAATTCTGGTTGTCACATTATCTGGAGTCAATCCAGAATTATTCTTTCCATGTTACTTGCTGGATCAGGAGTCAGAACTCCCACCTAGGAGATGGCTCAGTCCACTTTTGCTGGACACGCGTGGGCTTAACTCAGGCTGCAGGTATGCCTGGGACACTGGAACAGACACCCACACAGAAGTACTGTCCATGGTGTCCATCTGAGAGCTCTGGAATGCCCGGAAGCCAGAAAGGAGAAGTAGGTGACTTGATAGAGAGGGTTAATATGGGAGTTGGGTAGCCTATGGCCTGGAGAGGCAGGAAGGTGTATTAACTGGGAAGCTCTGAAACTATTTTCTTTACTTCTCTATTGGCCCCTACAATGTCCCTTTCTCCTTTCTGACCAGCCCTTCATACGCAAGTTTCTTTGTCCTTTTGATGACCCCCTCTTCTAAGCCTTTTATCAGAATAGGAAGACTGGGAACCTCTGGTGCTCAAGAGGCAACTCAGGCCACTGTCATCTTTGGCCAGTGCAGTTGTTCCTCACCCAAGGTCCCTCTATTACATGGCATGGGTCACTGCCAAGAGACTTTGAGGCAGGGAGAAGTAAGCAGGCCCCTTTTATCCCACACAACTCAGCTGCTGCTTAAATAAGCACAGGTCTTAAATACACATTCAGTAAAGCCTGGCAATCCTGCCTGCTTGCCCTCCTGCTCTCCACAAGGCTTATCTCATACCTTCTCCTCTCTCCTCACATCTATCACCTCACCCCACAGCCTCTTAACAGCTGCTAACCCTGCCTCATACTTTATGGAGAAAACAGAAACAATCAGAAACAAACAGAAACAATCCTCTTCTCAATGTCAAACCTACCAGAACAGTCTCTACTTTCCTTCCTGAAATAAATGATGAACCACCTATCAAAGGCCAACCCTCCTCCACTTGTGCTCAGGATCTCACACCCTACTGCTCTGTCAAATGCAATAGTTTTGTAATTATCCCCTCTCTCCTGGACCTTCTCTTTTAGGACATAAACATACTCTATATCTCCTAGTGATAAAACAGTTTCTCCTGACCCCATATGCCTCTTCAGTTACCCTCCCATTTTTATTCTCTTCACAACAAACCTTCTGTTTTGTCTAGTTGACTGTCTTTACATTCCTTTCTTTACATTCCTTTTCAACACACCAAGTAGGCTGCTAGCCCTACCACTTCACTTGAGTTGTTCTTTTCAAGATCACCAGTTTTCTTCATGTTGCCGAATCCAATGGGCACCTCGTCCTTATCATACCCCACTCACAGCAGCATTAGACACAGCTGATCACTCCCTTCTTCTTGAAAGTCTGTTTTCTTAGCTTTCAGAGTATCCTAATATCCTGGATTCCTCCCACCTCCCAGAGTGATTTTCTTACTTTTCTTTGCTGGCTCCTTTCTAAACTCATTCCACCCTCAATGCATTGGTGTGCCCCAGGGCTTTGTCCTGGGTTCCGCCCCCTATTCTATCTCTACTCCCTCCTTGCGTTATCTCGGCCAGTTCCATGGCTTTTAACACTGTCCATAAGTCAACAGCTCCCAAATTAATTTCTCTAGGCCAGAACTCTCTACAACTCTAGACCCATATATTTAACTGCTTCACTGCTCTGCATGGCTGTCTGACGGATATTTAAAACTTAGTGCAACCGAAATAGAACTCTTGATAAAAAAGAACACCCATCTTGGCAAATGGTACTTATTCTTGATCCCTCTTTTTGCCTATCTATCACATACAATTGAACTGCAACTCTTGTCAGCTATACCTCCAAAATATAACCCAAATTCATCCATTTCCCTAGGTCCACAGTTACTATCCCAGTCCAGGTCACCATCATCTCTCACCCTGACAATTTTAAGAGCTTCCTAACTGATCTCCCTGCTTCCACCCTTTTCTGGTCCAGTCTTTACACAGCAGTCAATGGTTTTTAAAAAGATAAATCAGATCATGTAGCTGTCTTGTTTAAGACCTCCAAAGCCTTTGTACTGTGAATCAACTTCATGCTCCCTATTTTTGCTTATAGGTCCTGCATGAAGTCAGCCCAGATCTCTCCTCCGACTCTATCTCCTATAAGCCCACCCCTCGACCCTGTGCTCTAGTGGGCCATGCTACATGAACAGTCTTCATTCACTACCTCTAAGGCTCTGAGCTTGCTTTCATTTTGCTTAGGCTGTACTCTCTGCTTGGAATGCTCTTTCCCGTTGTTCCTATGGCCACTCCTTCTTGTACTTCATATTTTGGCTTAACTGTCAACTTCTCAGAGGCCTACCTACCCTGACTAATGAATCTAAAGTAGGCTACTACACGTCTTTATCATGTCATTCTATTTAAATTTTCTTCATTATATCTTCCACTCTGATAGTCTTCTTGTTTCATTATTTGTTTATCTTTCTTCTCCAACTTTAATATACCATGAAAGTAGGGACCTTGTCTTGCCTGACACACAGTAAGGGCCTGCACACATGCTTTGCAGACAGATTTCCTCCTGCTCTCTTCCTGTGGGGGATTCCTTTGACTCACCAAAGACATGGGACACTTCTCCAGCTCCTCTTCATTCTTTATTTGAACATCGGCGATAGAGATGTACTTGTGCTGGGGAAGATAAGACATCAACAAGGGGCTGAGGGCCTCAATCTCTTGCGTACCAGCCTCTTGCTTGACTTCCTCAATGACAAGGAAACATCCTGTTTATGAGTCCAAATAGGTCATGAACTCTTTGAAGGCAGGAGTCTTATTCAGCTTTGCATCATTAACTCCAAGCAAAGTGTTTCATGTACAGTGTTTCTGTTTATTCCACATTTCCAATTTGCTGAAGAGCCACAAATACCTAAGCATTTACCTTCAACCAAAGGGCAAGGGGAAGCCAAGAATAGGTCATTTCCCCTGGACCACTGCTGAGGGTTCTGCTGCATGGACATGTGTGTATGGAGTGATGATGATGGGATAGGGGAAGATTCAAGGTCTGTGCAGAGATGACTAGGCTTAGTTTTTGTGCTCAAACACACATGAGATGTAGAGCAGCCTGCTACTCAATCCTGGGCCTTTGGAAGTTAGTGGTCCTATAAGGAGAAAGAAATGAGAGGTAAGGATGTGAGGAGTGGGAAGAGAGAGAGGACGGTGGGAGGAGGGAAAAAGAATGAGAGAAAGAAAGGAGAACTTTTCCATCTATATGAATGTAGAAAACCGGTTAAGTAAAGAGAGAACAGATTTTTGCCTCTTTGGCCAAAACGTGTTTGGGGAAATGTAGAACAATGTGTCTGGTTGAAGAGCCCCACACAGTACTGAGACCATGGTGATCCAACTTGCCTTGATAGCTCCCTATCCCTGAAGAGCCCACCCTGCTCACCTGCTTTAGGGTCTTCACACTTTCGTGGATGGGCCTGGGTAATCCAACCAAGGTATCTGTGTCTCTGTGAAATGCAAGACACATCAGATCATAAGCTTCAAAAGTATAGAGAACTACTGATACCCGCTGAAGTCACATGGACCATCAGCATCTGGTATCCTGGATCTTTCTTTGCAAGTTTCCAGATCTCTCATCACTGCTAGCAGGACACACAAATAATGGTACACAGAAGTGTTCCTGAAAATTAGGATTTTTATATTGTCTTTTGGGGACTTGTTTTGTCTGGGAATAGTAGGTTCCTACTTAAAAGAGCATGTAGCCCAATGACACTTTTGACAGTGAAACACCAGTAACAATGTTTTCTCAGATTTTGTAGAGGCCAGTGGGAAGGATTCATGAAAGTGGGAAGGTGGGGGAAGACTGGGTCTGTTCTGACCATATCTCTTCTTCACAGAATTCTGACCCATTAGAGCAGGAAGGATCCCTAGGGACCATCCGATCCAACACTCCCATGAGGAAACTGAAGCCCAAGAGGGAAATGACTTATTGCTTAGGGCACCGCACCAGCTAAAAGCAAAAAACTTCTTCTAGGAAACTGGAAGGAAAATATTTCATGGATAGAGCCACTGAAGTAGTCACTGGGAGTTGCTCATGGCCTGGTGGCTCTAGGTTGCACTACTGGGCAAAATCTCTCATTCCAAGCCACCTGCTCCTCTGGCCCCCTAAGAACCATTCTATAGCCATTCTGACCACCCAGTCACTTACTGCCCCAGAGTGAATCCGATGAACTTGTTCCTGCTTAGCTCCAAAAAGTGCTCAATGTCCTTCTGTCTGAGAGGATGGTGGAGACGAACCCGAGAGGAGGAAAGAAAAGCAAACCTTGAGAGAAAGAACCTTTGGGCTCCTACCCCTCCAACTGGAGCACTGGAGCAGTGGGGGAAGAGAGCAGCTAATGGAGGAAACTTCAGACCTAGAGTCCCGACTTCCGGCCCAGCTCTCTGAGCCTTGAATACATAGATCACTCCACCCTGGGTCTTTAGTGATTGAAACCACAAAGACTCGGGGGCCTTGGTTCTATCAAACCTACCTGACCTTTGGTGCCCAGGGAAGACCCTTGGGAAAAGCCACTCGCTCAGCAGAGAGGGGTGCCTGCGAGGGTGGAGGCGGCACCAGAGGGTCCTGCTCTAGCAGGTCTAACTCTCCATCCAAGGTTCGTTCTCCATCACCAGCAGACTCTTCTTCCTCCTCTGTGGTTGGTTCCTCAGTCTTAAAGAGATCTCTTTCATTGTAGATATCCAGGCTGTCCTGCTTAGTTAGGAGTTGCTGAAGGGGTGGGAACGAGGAGGAAGGTATGAAGAGATTGCACCCTGGGCATCCTTATCTGAGACCATCCTCTTCCCATGGGCTGCTGGACTTCAGGGAACATGGAGTAAGAACCCAGCTCTTGTGAGAATATCTCCTTCTCTCCTCAACTCTACTGTCCCCATCAGGCCCAATCCCAGGACAAGCAGCCCTCAGAGAACCATGCCAATAGCCAGGGAAGAGAGCGTAGATAATCTCAAAGTCAGTTACTTAGCTTTCAGAATGCACTGATGCCTTTTTTTTTGTCAGCATTTTTCTTCCTAACTATGCTCCACTTAGGTGAACATTCAATTAGTTTGCCTTTGCGAGCATACACCAGCTGGCTGACTGAGGAAGAGGAAGACAGAAGCTTTCTGCTAGGCAGAGGGAAGTGAGTTTGGAATTTTAAATCTTGTCACAGAAAGAAAAAGATTGGACAGAAATAGGCCAAAAAGTTAACAGTCACTGCCTCTGGTTGTTAAGATTGTGGGTGATTTTTTTTTTCTCCCTCCGCATTTTATATTTGTTCCAAATTTTCTACAATGAGTAAGCATTCCTTTATAAAACAAAAAATAAAGGTTAAAAAAATCACATTGCAGATAATGTAGACTAGATAACTGAATTTGGCCTTGACACCAGTAGCTGAACTCAGGAAGATGAGGCAAGTGAGTTCATGGAAGCATGGTCAGGTCCCGGGGCAATTTATCATTCTGGCCTTTCCAGAGATGCAGACTACCTAGAACTCTAACCTGTCATCTCCCAAATGTAAGTCTCTGGTTTCAAGGCCAGACAAGAGCATGTTTGACTCAGAGAGTAAAATGCGGAGGGAGAAAAAAAAATCACCCACAATCTTAACAACCAGAGGCAGTGACTGTTAACTTTTTGGCCTATTTCTGTCCAATCTTTTTCTTTCTGTGACAAGATTTAAAATTCCAAACTCACTTCCCTCTGCCTAGCAGAAAGCTTCTGTCTTCCTTCTTGCTACTGAGAAAATGGAAAAGTGCCTCATCCCAGGCACATGGATTTTATGAGAGCCCTGTTCACATGCCCTGGACCCCAATCCCCAGGATTATACCCTAACATATTCAGGATAGTGAGGAACTCCAGGCACTAAGGTCCAGGCCAATGACTCTGTAGCAAGACAGGGATCTATAATGTGATACCACAGTGTTACATCGTGACAGTCCATGAGTCTGTTGGGGCTGGAGGATAGAGGCCACAGTATTGATAGTAAGGTTTCAGGTTGGTCACAGGGCCAACCAGAAGCAGGATTAGCTGGGTCATTTTTTCCCTTTCCTACCGTATCCAGAGTAGCTTAGAATCTTGAATTTTGGCCAGAGAGTGCCACAACACCACTGTGTGCTTTAGTCCATACCCTTCGAGAACCACGGCGGCCTCGCAGCTTGGAGGGCGGTGGTGCCAACTGAGATTCTCCCAGGTCGAGAGTGTAAGAGGGTGGGGAGGCGGCGCGCATGCTCTTCACCACCTGGATGCTGTCTTCAGCCAGTGGAGGCAGGCCCAGTTCTGCCCGCTTCTGCACTTTGAGGGCCTGCAGATGCTCAAAGCCACCGAGGGTAAACTAAGGGGTAAACAGGACAGGGGCAGAGATGACAGAGGAAAAAAGGCAAGTCAGAGAGAGCAGAGAAGCATGGATGGAGAGAAACAGTCACAACCTCCTGTCCCCCTCGGACTCCCTCCTTAATTAGGAAGTAATAAAACAGGAAAGGGCAAACGCGGTTACTATCCTAGTCAGAGGAGGTCTAGGGTCAGGATAAAACATTATTTAATGATCTAGGGCTGGAAATATCACCAGAAATTAGGAAAAAGACTCATAGGGGCCACCACTGAAAAAACAGGAAAATGTATCTCCCTATTTAAGGACAACATCCAGATGCTGCAGGCAAGAGGCAGTGCCCCTTGAGGCCTGCACTGGAGGGTATGCTGTTCAGCCAGGCCTGTGGGGTGGGAGCCACAGATGAAGGATCAGGCTGAATAATAAAGACTTCATATTTTGAAAGCGAATCCTCATCTTCAACTTGTCAGTCAGTCCAACAGAAACAGATTACCTGCTCTGACACAGAACATATGATTTCTCTAGGATAGCCTTGTTGTCCCTCCATTGGCTAAGAGCTCTCCCTATTCTTCTGCCTAGCTCCTGCCTCCTGGAACTGGACTAGAAGAAACTGAGGTAACAGAGAGCACTGCCGATCTGATAAGACAGGAGTGGAGAGAATGAGCCACTCACCATGACCACTTTCCATAGCAAAAGCAGGACCTTCTTTATGGGGAAGTGGGGAGCCAGGCCACTGCAGAACTTGGTAACCATGGAGAAAAGCAGAAGGGCAAAAGGCTCCTCATTATGCATGGAGAAGCCTGAGGGGTGTAGAGAGAGGCAAGAGAGAAGTGAGGATGAGGTCATTGAAACCCTGCCCCTATAACCCTGACACACTGAGGAAGGCACTCAACACCCCTGAAGGATATGAGTACTTGGTTCTGAAAAGGAGGCTTAGAGAGCGAAACCTATCAAGGCCACGCAAGAAAAATGGCTTATCTCCGAGAGCCTGGGGTGAATGCCAAACTAGAAGTAACAGTAATAAAGATATTGCTTTCTGGCTGAAGAACCCAATGCATTTCACGGATTGTAACTCACTTTCCCACATCAATGAATAACATTTTTAAAAGCCCCATAGGCTTTCATATCTTATTCCTGTCTGATGACAATACTAACTTACATTTGAACAGAGTTCCGTTTTCAAGGTGATTTGACTCATTTTTTCATGTGTGATTTGCGATGGAATGGGAGAGGGGTGCCTATCCCCATCTAAACCTAGGAAACTAGGGCATAGAGAGACATTTGATGGGTCTTAGCTCACAGACACAGGGGCAATCAAGCCAGGCTCTCATGCCTGCTGTGCAATATCTCTGCCCTAAAAGAAAGGATGTTAATTCTAAAAAAAAAGAGAAAAAAGGAAGACTGTCTGTCCCTCTTAGAAGCTATGCTTCCCCTCCATCATCAAGACGCCTCCCCCACTGTTCCTCAAGTTTCACTTCTTACTCAGTTCAGTGCGGAAGGTCTCCCGGGCTGTCCTCCACCCGCAGGAGTCTGTCTCTCGCTCCAGGCGGATATTTTCCACCATTAGGTACATGACACTCAGCAGCACCCTGAGGTTATAGAAGGGTCACAAGAGGTACCCAAGGCAGCTCCCAGCCTATAGTCCGAGACCTCATGGATGGTCTCTGTGGGGCCCAGACCGGTGGAATTAGCAACTTCTAGTGGCCTGGGTATGTCAGGGATTTGGGCAAAGGGTAACCCAGTGCTAACAATCCCCTGTTCCAATCCCACGGCCAGCCCCACTCACCGGAGCTCTGTGCTATCAGCAATGGAGATGGCTGGTTTCCGGAGAGCACTGCTACAGGCCTGGCTGTTGCTGCCAGAGGAAGGAGGGAGACAATGAGAACCTATAAGGCCTCTTTATTCTGTGTTCCCAGTGATCACACATGCAGACATGAGTACCTGCCATTCCCTGGCTATGCAGCTATAAAGAAATTGGACTAAGGTATAGGAGCCCATGGAATTCCTCTGCCACCTCAGTAAGCCCTTATCCATGGTGAAGATGGGCAAGGGCAGGGTCTGTGATATTCACTCCTCTTGTAATTCCCACTGTGCCTAGTACTGTACTGGACACAACATAGATGCTAAGCAACACTTGATGAGACAAAACTAGGGGTCACTACAGAAGTAGCAGCAAATAAGGCCACTTCTAGAGCTACAACCCATGAGGGAAAGAATTGGGCACAACTACAGGAATTGGTCCTGTGTCTCTTGGGTCATGTTCTCAGCTAGAACAGTTTTTTTCATGAATCAAGAGTTGGGCTGAGCTGAGAAAGTATTTCGATAGAAAGGCAACCCACCCAAGATATGCCCCTGAAGCCCAAGACTGAAGCCATAAGTAGGGCAGAGCAGCTGATGAGGCCAACCTCAGGGAAGAGGACAGAATATCAGAGAGCATGGATGAATGTAGTGAGCTTTGGACTGAGATGCGAATAGACCCAGCTCCCCAAGGAGGTCTCTATATTAAGGGAACCAGCACAGAACATGAGGTACCCTTCCAGGAAGTGGGGTGTCTAGGCCAACCCTCCCCTAAGGCTTCTCACTCGATTTCCATGTGTAGTAGCTCCAGGAAGGCTGAAAAGGTCCCCATCTGATAGAGCAGGAAGCAGTTGTACCTGGACCAGTGTAGCACATCGACCTCTGAATCACATTCCCCAAAAGTGCCTAAAGGACCAGATAGTGCCATAGGGGTTGAGGGAGAAGGGACATCTCATTTCTTTCCACCCTGCTCCATGATCTTATGACTCTCTTCCAACACCCTGCCCAACATTAGGCTGACAAAGGTAAGGCAAGGCTGCCCAGAACTTCCCAGAATGAGTTAGGTCCAATGTGCTCATCAATGGCCTGTCTTATTTGAGTTCCCTGAGAAGTAGATCCAGAGATGAGAATTCAAGTGCAAATAGTTTACTGATTCCAGGAACCATCAGTAGAGAAGTAGGGAAGTTAAAAAAGAAAGAGAAGGTAGCCAAGAGCTCAACACCAGGTTGAGGATAGCTCTGGGAAACAGTATAAAGCACAACTCAGAATCATCCCAGCCAAGAGGGGTGAGGTAGTTGTGCTATTCATCCACTAACTCCTGTCAATCATTGATGAGTGTTGCTGGACTAGGGGAGCACATTAATTCCCTACCACTCCTGGATGCCCTGTATGGGCTGCAGAGAAAGCCCTTAGGCAAAATGACAAAGGTACTGGAAGCTGGAAGTTGGCTGTAGCACCAGACCTGAGAGATGTGGCTGGGCATGCCCTGCTCGCTTTAGTCTTCATTCCCCCACCGTCTGCTCTTTCCTCTCCATTTATGATTTTTACACTTTTTAGCTCCCAACTAGTGGGTTCTGCCAACAATCATATTTATGATCTCAGGGCTTATTTTCACTACTCCAGCTAGGTTATCTCATTTCTTTCTCCAACATCTGGGTAATAGGTTTCTTCTCATTGGGTTCTGGTCATCCCCAAATTACTCACAGCATCCACTCCTACTGCTATGTTGGCTTGAACCTTCCAAAAATAACTAATGCAGAAAACCCATGTGGGCACCTGTGGTATGCCCTTCCCTCCCCTCACTGTTGGGGCCAGGACATGGTGAAAGAAGCCTCCATGCTCAGCTGGTGGTACAACGTCAGCAGTGGCCACACTGACACTCTTGCTAGTCTCTAAATATGATTACAGCCCAGGTTAAGGACAAAAGAACTCATCCTGGCATGTCTAGTAAGATAAAAGCCGATTCCAAAGGACCTAGAACAGTACCCACCACCATCTTCTCATCTTCTTCATAAGAACCAGGTTACTCCTAGCACAGATCCTGATAAGATCTATCCTTGAAAGGCAGGGACCTTGCTTTCCCAGCATGACTTGCCTCATCCTAATCCTTATAACACCATTTCTATCCACACCTCTCAAGTTGGCAAAGGAGGTCACTCACCTTGGGCCAGGTAAAGAACAGCTCGCGCCACCTTTAGTCGCCGGTCCCTACTGACCACTTCCAGCCGGTCCAGGAGTCCCATTACATAAGCCTTCTGGGCATCCTCTTCTAACTCCAGCCACTCTTTGCCCTGCACTGGGGTCAGAAGGCCATACAGATCCAGTGTCAGCTGCTACCTCCCCTTCCTGGAAAAGCTCCTGATAGTATAGCTACCTCTGATCTCAGCCCCTTACAAATCCTTATCTTCAAAAGCTTTTCTTATTTAGCTGAGAAAAAAATAAAAGATGGAAAAAGTAAAAGATCCAAAATGTCCTGGTCTGAACCCACTATGTGGCCTCATCTTCCTCCATATCCTCTCCATCCTCTAAACACAGCCCATACTATCCTATATCTCTGCCTTTCTTCAAGGAGTTCTGTCTTCCTACATATGCAATTTCTATTCATCATTACAGATCAAATACAGAATTACCTCTTTCCCACTAATGCTTCAGCTAGAAGCTCTGTCCCTCAAGATACTTTTTACTTCTCCTATGACATTTATCATTTTTTCCTTGGCTTTTGCTAATTTTGTGACATACACATCTCCCCTTTGCTACTGCACTATAATCTCTTTGAATATATGGCAAATTCACCTTCACCCCTGTCTCCTGCATCTCTGGAAAAAAAACAACTACTCACCACATTTATTACATTGAAAATGGAACTGCCACTGACCAAGTAAGGGAACAGAGGTCTGAGAGGATCACAGTGTGGGCACATGAAATTATTATTAGATGCATTAAGAGTAAAGCAGAGTTGGAGGCAGGGGTTGAATATTAAGATCAAGGAGTAGGCTGGGCACAGGGTTCTACCAGGCACCAGGGCACCAGCCCAGTCCCATGTCCCCAGGCCTCTACCCTCAGGCTTCTCTTGCTTCCACTCCATGGCCTTGAGATATAGGAAACTCTGTCCCATATGCAAGAAGGGACAGAAAAGTTATATGGTTATGGAGAGAATAAAGAAGGATCCTAATTGTTTTAGACTTTTTCTAAATCAGGCTGGGAAATCATTGAGAGAAAAAGCAGGTCTCCATGAGTAAGGATCTGAGATCACCTTGAGTCTTGAAATCTTCTTCAAAGCACCTCCTGTTAGTGGTGAATTCCAGGTTTTCAGTGTAGCTATACAATTCTGTGGCATGGAAAGACAGAACAGAGTCACAAACATTCATCAGACCCTTATGGGAGGGGTCTGGAGTAGAGACGGTGGCATGAAACAGCTAAAGCTTCAACACATTCCTGTGTCCAACTCAATCCAGAGCCAGCTTCCTCCCTTTTGGAGCAGTTAAAAATAGCCACTTGTGTCCCTGGGTGATTAAACCATCAAACCTGTCCTCCTCCTGCCAGCTGGCTGCTATGGCAGAGAAGGCAGGCTTCCAAGTTTGGTGAGGGCCAGCAGGAGGGTTGGAGCAGAGAGGGCTTAATGTCATCACTCCTGTTTCTTAGGGCTGCAATCCCTTTTTTTGTCAACCCAGACTGGGACTACCCCGTCTCTAGGGAAAAGGAGAGCAACATGACTCCTGAAAGTTGGAGGCAAGATCCTTGAGCTATTTAAGAAGCCAGAGTGATGGCTGGAGAATATGTGTTAGATGGTTCTCTGGGGTTGAAGCCAGTTCATTCTCGCCCTGCTGAATTTCCTCGAAGGGTACAGAAATTTAAGTTCCTGCTCACAGCCACCTGGGCAGAGGCAGCATCAAACCATGTAGAAGCAGCTATGGGTGCCCAAGGGATGCCTGTGCCCAGGAAAATCTAACTTTGCTGACAGCAGTCTCTCAATACAAAATGCAGAGAGCTTATAAGAAATAAAATGCCCTTTCTGACACACACACACACACACACACACACACACAATCACACACAAAACACACACTCCAGAACACTACACTGTACCCTCATCTTACAGAGGATGAAGAACTGCAGTAGAGAAATCAATTGGTGATAAAACAGATTTCCCCAAAACTCTGTTCCCTGAGACCCTTGCTGAAAATTTAACTATGTCACAAATAATTCACAAAGCAAGAGAAATTCACTTATGTTCTCATTAGTTGTCTAATGGTTGAGAAATACCCTGTCTAGCAGCCAGAGCTTTTGATTTCTGAGTGCCAGAATGCTCTGGTGACTAAAAGCAAATTCCATCTCTGACTCTTATATTCTTCAGTCATTGGTGGGTAGTGTGGACATATATTTTTGAAGAGTAGAGCATAAACCCAGTAAGAAAAGGGAGCAAGGCTCTTAGGTACTAAACTTTGTTTTTAAATTTTAGATGAACTCTCATATATATTTCATATATATATATATATATATATATATATATATATATATATATATATATAAAATACATACAAGGCACCCGTGTATCTTCTACTCAGATTAAACAAATATTAACACTTGTCATATTTGTTTGATATCGGACATTCTCTCTTCCTCTCCAGTCCATCTTATCCCCTCTCTAGAGGTAACCACTATAATGAAATTGGTATGTTTCATCTGCCTATTTTTATTCTTTTACTGCATATGTATGTGCCTGCAAACAACATTCTGTTTAAAATGTTTTTAGCCAAGCAGTAACATATTGCATAAATTATTTTCTTAGAAACATTTTTATTATATCTTTCAATAGTTTTTTTTTACAAGAAAAACAGTGTAATAAACACATCCATTCACTTAACTGACACTGTTCTCAATCAAGGGTGCAACTAGACTTCCTAGAAGCATCTTTTAGACTCATATGTTTAAGCAATTGATGCATATATATATTATTTTGTCACTGCTTCTTTCCTTCTCGACATTGTTTTAACATCATTGATTATAAAATATATTGATATAGATCAATTGCTTTGGCTATATATTGGTACACTAAAGTTTGTTTTCAATTTTTCACAATGGCTGCAATAAACATCTTGTACTTATTTTCTTGTACGTTTTCTTGTGCCCAAGTGTTTTTTAAAGTGTACATCCAGAATTACTGCATCAGAATATGTGTGCATCTTCAACTTTGTTAGATATGACCAAACTGCTTTCCAATTTTATACTCTGCTCCCTCATGCCAAGCAGTATATAAAAGTACTCATTTCAAAAAAAAAGTACTAATTTCTCTGCACCCTCACCAACTCCAGGCTTTTAAGTTTTGTGATCTAATGAATGTGAAATAATATCTCATTATTTTAATTTGCTTTTCCTCATTTACTAATAGAGTTGAACATCTTCCTTGTATATTTATTGACCATACAGTTTTCTATTCCACACATTCCTATTCATATTCTTTGACCATTTCTCTTTTGACGACTTCTATATTGGGTTGTTCCTCTTCTTTTCTCTTCTCTTCTTTCTCTCTCCTTTCCTCCCTACACACACACACACACACACACACACACACACACACACACACACACACACACACTCTGGATTTCAATCCTTTATTGGTAATTAAACTAGCTCTCTATTTCTGTCACTCATCTCAAAATTTATTCCTTGTGCTTAGTCACAAGAAATTCTTTAAAAACATTTGTCTCTTTTCTTTGAAAAAGCATGTCTCAAAGTGTCGCTTCCATGTGACAGAATATTTAATTTTCACACCATCTCCACCCCAAAGCTCATTTATTAATAACTGGCATCACAGCACATGTAACATGGAGGCCTAGTGTGGAGATCACATTTAGCATAAGCTAAAAACCCAGAAAGAGAGAAGAATCCCAGCACTGAAAGAATAGGATCACTTAACTCCAGCTCAGAAACCACCCGGCAGTGCTCCACTATGATAGATATAGGTAGCATTTCCAGCCCTACTCATCTGGCCAGTTGTCTATAAAGTTTTTCTTCAGACATCGCTGAGATTTATTTAAGAAGCAGGTATTAGGGGAAGAGTGCAAGATGGGGGTAGAAAAGGAGAGATGGAGTAAGATAGAGGGGAGGGTGGCAGGTAAAAGGGGGTATGCAAAGATATGAGTGAGTATGGGAAGAGAAAGAAAGGAGAAATGGGAAAAGGTGGAGAGAAAACAGATTTGAGAGTGCACCAGAAGAGAATAAAGAAGGGTGAGCAGAAAAAAAAGTGATAGAATGAAAGAACAGAGAATACCAAAGCAAAGGGAGAATTCACAGAAAATGTGTGGAAGAGAACGAAGAGATATTTACCACTGGAGGGTGGAAAGAAGAGGAATGTGGAGAACAGCCTTTGTTCTATAGCCACTTGTTGAGAACAGACAAGCTGCCAGAGGAGATGAGGAGCCCCTTCCCTCTCTCCGCTGGTCACTCTTCCACTCTCTACGGACCCATATACCTCATACCTGACAACTCTGCTGCATGCCCATCTGAGTCTCCATACTCAAACTCCAAAGTGGGGCAGTCCACAGAACCCTGTAATGGAGAAATCTTTGTAGTAACTTGGAGAAAGGGTTGACAAAAGGAGATAATACTCTCACGTCATCTTCCTCTCTTGGAGGCCAAGGTTAGATCAGGGAAGCAGCTAGGAGAGTCTTATCTGTACATTTCATCCAAGAGGTAACCTCCTACAAGCCAAAATTTGAGGCTCAGTGCAGGGTGGGGCTGAAAATTTCTATGTAGAATCAGAAACTCCAGGTAAAGGGCCACAATTGTGAACAGATATAAATTCTATAATCTGTGCCTATGTCTGATCGACATGAACACAGACCAGAAGAGCATCTAGCTGATATCTAGAAAAACGAGATGGACAAAAACAAAAGAGGTGAATTGAATTCTAACTTCAGCTCTGTCATTAATCCACTGTATGATTTTGGGCAAATCTTTCTGTGGACCATAGTTCCTCACCTGTAAAAAGAGGCCCTTCAGCCCTAATGTTTCACAACTTTAGGACTGTTAAATAAGACAGTATTTCTACTTCAAGCTGTTATTAAAGGCTAGATTTTCCTATGATGTATGTACAAATTTATAATCTCATTTAAAAACATTTTTTAATGCCCTAACCTCTTTAGCATTTTGGGGTATATATATATATGAGTTTTTAAAATTCTGAATCTCAGCTCTGTGGCATATTCTGTCACATATTGTGTGATCTTGAACAAGCTACTTAACCTCTCTGTGCCTCAGTGTGGTATAAAAAAAGATATTTGGTCTTTGCCCTGGTTCCTGACACAGAACTAAACTTTGGAATTTCCTGAGTAATAGGAATATCTGTTATTTATAAAAAGCCCTGTCAACTGTATTTGAGTTTCTCCTAATGAGGTGACTCAAGGTGAGCCCATAGAGAGTTTCAAAGGAGGAAATGCCTCACCTCCAAAGAGGGAAGGAGGCTGGAGACTGAGCTCAATCATGTGGCCAGTGGTTTAAACAACCATGCCTAGGTAATGAAACTTCATATAAAAACCCTGAAACAATGAGATTTGGGCACACCTATGTGCTAGGAAGGCGAGGCCCCTGAGAAAGCATGGGAGCTCTACACCACCCCAGCCCCATACCTTGTCCCATGCTCCTCTTCATTTGGCTGTTCTTGAGTTGAATCCTTGATAATAAAACTGTAATCATAAGCATAGTGCTATTCTGAGTTCTGTGAGTCTTTCTAGTGAATTATCAAACCTGGGGAGGGCGTCATGGTAACCCCTGAATTTGTCATTGACCAGGAGGGAGTGCAGGTAGCCTGGAGACTTCACTTGTGGCAGGTGTCTGAAGTGGGGGCAGTCTTGTGGGACTGAGCCCTTTACTTGTAGGGACTGAGATAACTACATGTAGTGTCAGAATTGAATTGAACTGAATTGAATTGAATTGGTGTCTGGGAATTATTGGAAAATGACATGGTCAGTTTTCTAATCTGTAAAATCAGGATAATTCATAGTGACATTGTAATGACTAAATGAGTTAATATAGGAAAAACACTTAGCACATCACCCAACACTTGGTAAAGCTGTGTGGGTGGTTACTCTACTTAGAATTTTACTTACTCTACTTAGAATTTTACTTACTCTACTTACAATTTTAATATTATATCACAAAGGCATTTTTCTCATATTATTATGACTATCACTTTAAACAGTTAATGGGACAGATATCTATTGGTTTACCTAACCAGTTCTCTACTATTGAACCTTTGTTTTTAATTTTTCTTTGTTATATGCATGAAGCTGTGATAAACTTAATTTTTTTTTCATATTTAGGATCTTTCTTAAGGATAAATTCTTATAAAGGAGAGTAATACATCAAACCTTATAAATATTTGTATGGTTCTTTGTATATGACAAGTTGTTTTCCAAAACCACTTTATCAATTTACACTGCCAACAAGGCAAATCATGTTTAAATCCACTACAGCAAGAATTTCCAAACTTCTAGATTACAGAGATGATAAGAAAAAAAGGTGGAGGGTGGGGAATGACATAAGATTGCTGATGTTGATTCCGATTAGTAGAGACTTAAGACCTTTTAAAAAATGTATTTCAAAAAATAAAGAACAGTCCTCCCAAGTGGGAAGGACATATTATCATAATAAAAGAGTCATTAAAAACAGTGGTTTTCAAATTTCTGACTGTAAATCCAAGTATAAATAAATTTTACATCATATCTCAAGACACACACACACACACACTGGAATAAAAGTTTAATATCTTTACTGTTACTATATGTGATGTACTAATGTTTTCTATTATTCTATTTCTTTAAAAATGTTGGTCTTAACTCACAGATTATTCCTTACAGTTTGAAAAATTCTGTTTTAAGTTGTCTACATCTTTTAAATTTAATCTATTAAACTATATTTTATGAAAAACTCACTGCAATGCTCTGAATTTGCCTTGTTTTACCACAAACTTTGTTAAGGACTTTGGAAACCAATTGAACCAGGGTATCTTCTTGAAAAAGGCCTGAGGTGAATCCTTTGGTAGGTAAGAATCTTTTTATTAAACAAAATAAAAAGGAAAAGTTCAGACAGTGGGAGAAGGTAGGTCAATAGTATGCCCCTATAAACAGCGACATACAAGAAGGCTCTTTTGACTTGTGCCAATAGCAATTATTTAGAAGCCCTAGAAGAGAAAGAAAACCATCCCCGCTCCCTAGTACTGTCTTCCACAGGAAAGCCAAAAGGAGGGAAGGAAAAGTAGATAGTCATCTGAATCTGGCACCTGGGTGTTGTGGTGATAGTGGGTATACTGACAGGTAGAAGCAGCTCTCCTGCTGCAGTGGAAGGTGGAGGAAAGCTAATCTTTCCAGCCAGCCTGTTAGCAGGCAATGAGCCCAGATAGAGAGGATCACTGCAGTTGTTCATTTCCAAGCATAAAAAGTACAGCTGCAGATGACCAGGAAGTAAACTGCAGTGCAGGTGGAAAGCTCTGAGTCTCTGGACCCTGAACTCACTGGCAAAGGTAGAGTATTATCAGAGCCTTTTCCTAAAGGAAGACTTGGTAGGTAGGTACAAAGTGTCCGACTTCAGGACTATTAATTCTCCCATAGAATATATCCTCTTGAAATTGTTTTGTTTACTCACATATTGTCTGTCTCTCCATCCCCACTAGAATGTTAGCTCCACAAGTCAAAGATCTTATCTAGTTCACCACTGTATCCCTAGCACCTAAAACAGTGCTGGGCTTATATAAAGTTCTCAATAATTGTTGAATTAATAAATGACTCATCCCCCACCCCCATCTCACCCCCCCAAAAAAACCACTTTAACAAGAACATGTCTCTACGGGGAAGGAGGCATAGGGTGCCTTTAAAGGCCAGATTCAGACTGAGGGAGGAAGATGATGTGGTGGATAGAACCCTGCCTGATCCAGCAAGGCAGCAGGGCTGAGCTATGCTTCCGAAAGATAGTGTGATTTGGGGCTAGTCTTTTCACCTCCTCCACTTCTCTTTTTAAAAATGGGATGGATTCCTACTCATCTGTATCAAAATGGAAAGCATACATGAAATCCCTCAGGAAACTGTGAAATACTATTTAAATTTAAACCATAGACTGGGACACCTAAAGACCTGGCCTCTAATACCACAGGTCTGCCCCTTGCTGCTGATGATAACGCAGTACTAAGAGCTACTCTGAACCCACCCATTACATGTACTGTGCCTGCACTCAATTAAACATTTTACATTCCATTATCTCACTTTGACTTTATCACAACCTTCTGAAGTAGACAGTATTAACCTCATTTTACAGATGAAGAAACTGGAGCTCCTAGAGGTTTGGCAATTTGCCAAATGTCACATAGAGAGTAAACCATAGGACTAGGATTCAAAACCTGGTTTGGCTTTTTCCAAAGCTCGGTGCTCCTGGCCACTACGCCAGATGTACGTTCTTGGGCAAGTTTCTTCTGTCTCTTTTACTTATATAAAAGAAAGAGTTAAACCCAGATGATCTCTACACACCCTTCCACACTTGACATTTTGTAGTCTATTCTCCTGGTCCCGGCTCAGATCCAATTCCACTCTGAGCTAGTTGATGGAGACTGGCTGGATGAGGGGGTGGGGAAGTGAAGATAATCCTATCTGTGGAACTGTAACCTGGTACAGTTCCGTCCACTCACTCCAGTACTGCCCCCGCCTGAATCCCGTCTCATTAACCCTTGCAGGTGGGGGTCCTGATGGAGGTGGAACTCCCTAAAGGGGCTGCCAGCACTCGCGGGGGAAAGGGAAGGGCAGAAGGCACGTGGCACAGCTGGATGGGCTCGGGGAGCCTTAGGGTGAGGACAGCTGCCCCCACGCCCGCCCCTCTTTACTGCAGCGGAGCTCTGGCCTCCCATCCCTCAGGCCAGTCACTCAACCTCTCTGCGACTCTTTGCTTCTCTGGAAATCGAAGATACGAAATCCCACTTCAAGGGGCTGCAGCGATTAGTGAGATGAATATTTTAAAAGTAACTGGTACGCTTGATATCGTGCTACATCTTGCGCCTCCGGAGCGAAGGCCAGAGGGCTACAAAGCCCCAGACCCGCGGCGGGAGACGGGTGGACAGGGGTCAGGGAATGAAGCGCCCAGTGTCCAGACTGCGGCGGACTCCGCAGGCTCCAGCTCCAAGCGGCCGCCAGAGGCACGCCCGGGGGTCCGGGCTGGGGAGGAGGACGGGGCCGAATCACCCCAGCCATCGCTTCCAGCCTGCGGACACCTCCCGGCCCCAATTGAAGCTCTCCCGGCTCCTCACCTCCGACTCCCGCCGCTGGTTTCTGAATGCTTCCCGGCCCTTAGGCGCTGCCTGCTTCCCTTTGCCGCCGCCGTTGCCGTTGCCATTGCCGTTGCCATTGCCGTTGCCATTGGCGGGCGGGCTCCCGGCCCCCGGGGCCGCGGGGTCCTCCATGCGGATCTGGTCAGCGGCTCCCCTCAGAGGCTCAGCGATCTCTGCTCCAGGCGACCCTGCCGCCTCGCGCCGCGAGCCAGGCCCCGCCCCCTCCACAGCTATTGGCTGCAGTTACTTCCCCAGCCACGCCCCGCGGCGCAATTGGCTGTTCTACCGCTCAGAGCGGGACTAGGAGGAGGTGGGGGCTCATTCAAGGGATTTTTTTTCCTTGCCTTTTTTTCTGTCCTGCGGTGTTGCTTGCAGCGGTAGACTCCTGGGTTGGCACCTATCTTCAATTTCCGAATTCTGGGACTTTGCATCTCACTCAGCGTCCCTCTGAACTCAACCCCTCCCAAATAACGACCTTTTTGGGAGCTCTAGTCTCCGCATCCTGCTCCACCGCAGTCTCCTTTTCCCCATTACCACAGACCCTCTGTCCTCAAATCCTGGTTCTTGCATACGTTCCAAATCCCATTCCTGTTGCAGGAAGGGATGGTACCGCCACTGCAGGAAACAAGGGACTCGCCCTCTCTGGAAGCTCAGATTACTGTAGAAATCTCATTCCTCTAGGAGTGAGGCTTGGTAGGGAAACTGAGGGTCGAGGGATGGGGTGGGGTATTTTTACTTCACTGAATTGCTGGTTTCTTTTAAGGTTGCTCCTGGTCATCTGCTTTTCTCTGCTGAAGTGGGGCACCTTCCTCATGGTGTGAACTAGGGAGTAAATGTTGAATGGAGAGCAAGCCCCCATCCCCACCTGCTCCCCAATCCTTTCCTTCATTCTTCAAAGATCTAAGGGTTTGGTGTTATCTAGGGCATACCGGGCTGTGTGTCCTGCCCACTCTGGAATTTATCTAAAAAGTGGTAAATTTTAGCCAGTCTGGGTTAGTAACGGTAGCCCTAAACAAACAGCCCGAGGGGAATGAGTGGGGCCAAATGGTTGGAATTGGGGGATGTCGAATGGCCACTTTGTTCCTGTCATTGCATCAGGCACTTTCTAGATATCACATCACACCTCTCCGACAGGTTCACTGATGGAATATTACTGATGAGAAAACCGGGACTGACAGATTGCTTCCTGCTTTTCTCAAGGTATCATAGTCTATCTTGTCTCAGTCTATCTTGTCTCTTCTATATGTGCTGTTCTCTCTCTCTCTGAATGAAACTTCCTGTTATTCTCTTGGCTAACATATTCTTCCTTAAGATTCTATTTAGTCCTCACCTCCTGCTGCATAAAGCCTTGCTTTGGACCCTCCACAACCCACTCAGGCTGTGTTGGTATCAAGACTGCCTGGACCCAAAATCCTTATATTTTCCACTATATCCCCAAAGTGAAAAGCCCAAAAGAATTACTCCACCTTGTTATATCTTAGGAACAGCTCCTTCCTTAACTATATCTCCCTCTCACTTTCCTCTGCTAATCAGTGACAGATCAAGGCGGAGTTGAGAGCAAGCACTCCTTGGAGCTTTCTGAGTTTCTTTCTCTCCAAGGGCCCCAACATTTTCCTACAGTACCCTCCCACCATTTTTCCCTTCCTCTCCCCACCCCACCTCCAATCTGGATATAAGCTTCTTGATAGCAGGACCAAGCTTTGTTGATTTTTATACTCCTCATTGATGTATGTTTAACAGGGTTTCTCCACTATTGACTGAAAAAGTATTTGTTGTTGGGGGACTGTCCCTTGCATTGTGGGATGTTTAGCAGAATCCCTGGCCTCTCCTCACTAGATGCCAATAGTACCCTCCCCTTAGTTGTGACACCAAAAATGTCTCCAGACATTGCAAAATGTCCTCAGGGGGGCAAAATCTTCTGTGGTTGAGACCCACTGGTTTAAGAGAATTGAATTGATATGAATTTTCAAGAAGAGTCCCTGGCTCAAGGCCTAAATTATTTGATTTTAGAATTCTTTTCAGGGTATAATTTGTTAAACTCTTAAGATTCACACTCTGCTTTAAAATTCACAGCCTACGCTTAGCTCATCACTGCTTCAGTGTGCTGAACCTGCCACAGCACAGCCCATTGGGGTTTCTTAATAAAAGATTTATTCTACCTTCCCTTTTCCCAGTATCTCTTCACCTAAGCTCTAGGACTGACAGGCCTAGAACTTCATGTTCCCTTTTGTGAGCCTAGTCAATCGGCAGGATCCCCAACAGTGGTGGCAGACAGGAGTGGCCACTTTTGAAGCTTTGTTCCTTTTCCAGCCTACTCCTAGGGCAAAGGGAGCAAGATTAAAAACAGCTCACAAGTCCCCTCTTGGCCTCTACATAAGGCTGTTTCCTGAGCTTAGAGCTCCATCTGGCTTCACTTTCAGAGAAGGGGTTTGAAAAACTGGTGCTATGGAGATTGCAGAGTCAATAATAAGAAGAAACTTCAATCCATTATCTTTTCCACACCCAGTGGAATGGGAGACAGTAAAGATCAGACATTTATCTGATCATTACAGGCCTAGACTTTTAGATCTTGTCATAAAGGAGTAAGATACTTGGAAACAACTCTTAGAAGTAATAAGCAAGCACAGGTTAACTGAAAACTTTGAAACTATAGGCCATAGAATTGCCATACACTCAATTTCGTTTAGCTTATTTGTCAGCAAAGACGTGACAGCTGTCAATATCATTGACCAGTGAGGTACCCATAAATATACCTGGGAGCTAATTAGGGCCTGGTCTACACGTCTGTCCATCTTGCAGAGATGGCTCCAATGCTGAGTTATTTTTAAACCTACACTGCCACTTTTCCTTGTCCCAAAACTCAGGTTTCCTGAGGCTGTTGACAGAGGGCTAGAGGTATAAATAGGTGTATTACAAGGACCAAACATACCGCTTTCCTCATAGAAGCACCCACTCTAATCCACGGAGGTCAGATGTGATTAAATAGATAATACCTGGCACTGAGAAAGCTTAAAAATAAGATCCTGAAAATCTCAAAATACCTAGTTTTTGAGGGTATCAGACAATCAGAATAAAGTAGTAAAAAAAGGACACAACATCCTCCTCTCCCCATCAAGGGCACATATTGGGGTAATGAGAAAACAGCTTGCATACAGGATGCAGAACTAGTTAAGGCTGTCAACTAAAGTAGCTGGTTATCAGAAAGCTACTCAAACAAAGATGGCTACTCAAAGATGGTAGTTGAGAAAGAACAGGCAGTTAGAGTCATCCTCTGATTACTAATTTAGTCAGGCAAAACTTGACTTAGAGACAAATCTATGCTAGAGTCATGTCCTTCTTCCTTTGGGGTGGATGGTGTCAAGGTCCTTTGGTCTCAAACCATGGGATGCTAGCTTCTGTGCTCTCTAGCTAATGGCAGCACACGGAGGGCTTGTGGAACCTACAACCAGGCTTTAGTTTCTCTGCCTTAAGCCTACACTGGTCAGCTCCCCAGAGTGGTGGTTCTGAAGAAGCAGGTTCTTTGTACATATATCAGGGTGTCAGGCGGGTATTTATGAGTGGAATGGCCCACAATGGAATAAGGGTCTCTTATAAGGCTAAGGCCACTCAAATGTGCCTTTTGGTAACTGCTTCAGCTTTTCACATCCTTGCTCTATAGCGGGCTCACTGTCTGGCCTGTTGCCCAGAAACCTCTTTTCTCTGAATTCCTGGGTCACAGAAGCAAGGAGCACACTCAAGACAGGAATCCATTTTAAGAATATTTTATTTATCTTTTGAGATTACATATTCATTATTGCTGATCTAATACAATCACTTAGACATAAAGATTTCCAAGAACTTCTCAGAAATAGTGATCCTTAGAAGTTTTATTTCCTTTCAGTAAGGTGACAATGAGAACTAGAGGATTATTTTTATATATAGATATGTATGTATATATAGTTTAAAACCTGTCCACATATAATTTGCTGGTGTTGCCTATTTTCTTTCCATAATTTTCATATTTTAAAAAAGCTTAATGCAACAATGCATTTTGATTTCTTTTTTTAAACCGTGACAAAGTTAATTTTGAGAAAACCACAGGAGCAGCAATTTCAGATCTGTTCAGAGAAAAGCCAAGCAGCAAAAAGGCATTGCAGGAGTGTGTGGCCTCAGGGAGCTGTGCTCGTGTGTGTGTGTGTGTGGGGGGGGCGGGGGAGGGAGTGTAGAAATGAGAAGGTAAGAGGGCAGAGGGAAGGTAGACCAGATGCCTTTTTATTTCCCTTACGAGAAATTCAGAAGAAGAAAACAATATTTCTATTTAGAAGGAAAAAAAGCCCTCGAAAACTAACTAGTAGAAATTCATCCCAGGGAAAATGTAAGTATCCCCACAAACCAGGGCCACATACAAAATCAGTCTTCTTTCCAAAGCTTCCAGATACCTAGGATGCACCTAAGGTGAGAGCTTGAGGAAAGAAGACACATTTTTTTTTTTCTGATTCTAAGGATAGAGGGAATAATGATCAAATTCCAACACTAAGGTAGAACCCAAATACTCAGGAGGCCTGGGCCTCCTTTTCTTCTTAAAAGGTTGATGACACAGACAGTAAGGAAAAGTCATCTGAAACTCAGAGGCACATACCTCACCATGGGCAGCAACACTGACAACCAAACCTAGAAGCCCAGCGTGGCTCCTTTTTCATTTGGAATGGGTCTCTTCACTATAGCAAGGCAAAGTGTGCTCTGTCAGGATGGGCTCCATAGAGAGCCAGGGGCTTTGCTGAGAAACAGCAGGTTATAATTTTTGGCCTAAGAACATAATAGGCTAGAGTCCAGATATCTGCCTAATGGAATCTGATTTGGATATAAGATGAGGTACAAAGATCTGAATCTTTTGCAAAAGGGATTTAATTAATACAACATTCAGAACTGGGTAGGCAAACGAAAAACTTAAATGGCCTAGTGGAATTTTCAGCAATTATGATCTTCTTCATGAAAGAATGTAGCCATGTATATGGCCTTTTGCCAGTACTTAAAAATATATGGTCTCTGAGGAACCAGACTCTATGGGCTGAGCCTATATACTATTCAATGAGACAAACAGCCATTTACCTAAGGTCCACTTCTCTACCTCCAAAAAGAAAGTCACTTCTGGACTAGCTCCAAAGGTATATGTGAAGACAAAGGTAAGTCGGAGAAGGCGGAGGCTGGGGAGAATTATGGTGGTCTGGGGAGAATTATCGGTGGTCTGGTATTTTCTTGAGTCACCTTGGTCTTGAGACTTTGAGGCAGACCGGGATAGGAAAAAAATGGGAAAACCAACCAACCTGACAGTGTAATTAGGGTTGGCAGAGGGAAAAGGGACTCATTTCATTCAAGATTCATAGGGCCACTCTAGACTTTAACTCTTAGAACCAATTTGGTTTGGGCCCTTAAGACTGACAGGTCAGTCAATCTCCAAAAGGAATCAAACTCTTAGGTGGGGCACAAAATTTCGACTGCTCACATTACTAATTTTTTGTAATGTTGGAGTTACTAAAGAAATGACCTCTGAAATACAGAATACTAAGATGGAAGAGGCCAGAACATAAAAACATATCCCAACAGAGAAGAAAGACCACAGACCAAATTGCAGAGACATTAGATCTCAGTTTCATCAATGGCAATGGCCAAAGTGATGAATGTCTGATGAGGCTTAAACTAATCAAATTAGCTCTGATCATCTGGATGCAGTTCAGAGCATCATCTCCTTATAGCTTAGCCAGTAACCCTCCCTAGGAGACAAATAAATACATTTGCTTCTTTAGTTATCATGCTGTGAGCCTAAAAGATCTGTCCCATTTCCTAATCCCTTGGAAAGTATGAATTTCCCTACTTAGTTTCATAAGTAGTTTTAGGCAATAAGAGGACGTTTTAGGAAGTTATGTTTCACAACCAGCCCTCCTTTTCTGAGACAATGTCAATTTGGAGGGAGCTTCCTGGAAAACTATCCAGTTAAGTGACAAGGAAGTAAAACTGTGGGCCCCAGTGAGGCTGGCCCCCACTTCCTGAGCAGAGGTTAGCTGGGTTAAAAAGATGGCAAAACGAATGCCTGACAAACGTCAGAGTTGCTGAAGAAATAATGGAGGCACATTCCTCTTGGAACCAGAAAGTGTTAAAATGGACATAAATATTCAAGGAGATAAAAGGAGTCTTGCGTAAATAAGGAGACTCCCAGTAAGCACAGGCACACTAAGTTCTTGGTGTAGCTTGTCAAAGCCATAACACCCCTTCCTTCTAAGCATTTTATAAAGAAGGCAGTGACAGTGATGGTCAAGGCTGGGAACCCAGGCCATGTTAATTCAGTGGCTTCCAAAAGGCCTTACCTGGGGACGGGCCAAAGCTGAGAAAGATAGCTGCTGAAAATCGATTCCCTAAATCCCCAGGGAACAAGGAGTGTGGAATCCCTGGACTAACTCCTGAGCCTGGACAAGAGAAAAATGACCACTGCTGAGGATTCCGTGTCAATGGGGAATAATGCAGAAGATGCACTGGGAATGGTTGCCCCATTTCTTTCCTCTCTCAGCCTGTCCTCTGTCTCACAGCCCTCGGGGGCAGTAACCACACTTTGGGCCAAGGCAACAGGAACAGGATTCTAGATTTTAATAAATAAATAACCTAACATATAGAGTGAGCACGGCGGGCAGCTGATTAGAGAAGCAGCTTGCTGGGTTCTTTCCTGTATAGGAGTGGAGAAAAGACTCGAAGTTCTATTCCTTAAAACTTCTTCTGGCTTGAGTTACAGGAACTTAATACCTGAAGGGAAAAAGAAAGATGAGACTGTGATGTTATCAGCTTGTGAGGATGCTGGGACATGAAGACTGCCTAACGGTGTACCAGGGAGGCAGGGACTTTTAGGGACTGTATGGTGAGGGTAGATAATAGCAGTGCTTTTAATATCAGTAAAAAAGGCCAGTGTTTCTCCATAGAGAGGTAAAAATCACATCAAGAAGATAAAATGGAGAAAGGCAAATTCAAGAAAGGAAACATTTTTTAATGTCTAGAGAAGGCCTCAAAGAATCTTTTGCGGGTGGCACTGAGGGGGAGTGGTTTATTTTTCTGAGTTTGTGTAAATATGGTAATGGATGCAAAGACCACTTGCAGTGCAGGAAGTTCTTCACTAACCATGCTTCCCTCTTTTCTGGGGAGCCCAACACACCTGTAGTAATTAGGCTTGAAGGGCCCATTCTTGTTGAGTCCCAGATACTTGGCCTGTTCATCTGTCAGCTCTGTCAGGTGGGCATCAAAGGTGGGCAGGTGTAGGCTGGCCACATACTCATCTGGAATAGACCACAGAAGCCCTGGTATAAACATTCATGGCTGTTCTCTCAAGCTAGGCCTTAAAAAGATACTTTCTAGTTTTTGGAGCTGAATGAAAATTGCTCAACTTTTGCTCATTGGCTCTCAATTCTAAGGACTAGTTGCTTGAGCTTTGAGCCCATGCTTTTCACAGCCACACCTTTCTTCCTTACAATCTGCTTCAACCCTAAACTTTTTCCTTTTCCTCAGAGGGAGAAATGAAAGAAGCAATGGGCTTTAAGATCCAAAAGAAAGGATGAGATAGTGGAAGGACTAAAAAATGAGAAGTTCCAACTTTAGTTCCGCTGTGAGCATTATACTTTTAGTCATTCAGAAAAACGAACATCTTGGAAATCAGAAAGGAATGACTAAGAATGATGCTATACTATTTGCCTTGCTTTCAGTATCCTTAATTATCTCATGAATTTCTGTTTATATTTCCTTACCTGAATACATACTACTTATTCAAAATTGTATGTGATTTCCTATGTATTTTTTGGTCTCCCTAACTTCATTATACATTCAATCAGAATATGGACTGTTCCATTTCTTTTATATTCTTCCACAGAATCTATTAAAGGGAAAATATGTCAACTTCTAATAGTTGCTTTGCATCTAGTGCTAAAGCAAAACAAAACCAGAAGCGGATTTAGTCCCTGATCTGTCTTGGGAGTTTATAAACACATTGTCTCAGGTCAAGTACTTGAGGCAAGTTCTTTAAAAATTTAAGGGAGTTTAATGTTTCTCCAATACAAAACACCCACATAATATCCTCTTAACAGAAGCTATTCAGAATCTTTTCTTTGGCTTGAAACAATGGGCTGTAAGTTAGAGGGTGCAGCCTGAAAGTTTTCTTGGTCTAAGAAAAGTTTGGTAGGGGGTATCTAGCAGCCTAGAACTGGAATGAGTCAGATAGCACAAGGTAGGAGATGATTCCTCTTTCTTGAGGGAACATAGTGTTCTCCTTTGAGATTCTTGCATACAAGATACTTTAAGAGAAAAAATTCTTAAAATTCACAGGCAAACTAGATCACAGCAAGGTGTCACGACTTCACTAGGGTAATTTGTGGAAAATGTGATAAATCAACTGAAGATGGAACCTATGAATCCTAGCTCCTACTTTACAAGATAAATGTATGTGTGTTTTTTTTTTTCTATCCATAAGAAATATAATGCCCCAAACTTCATTTAGCCTCTGACTCGGAACTACCTTGGTAAGGCTAAGGATGGAAGCATGCATGCTTACCCATTTTCTTGGGCAACAGGTAGACATCCTGCTTATAGCGACCCTCAGGAGCATTGTAAAGCTCTATCAAGGCAAGAGCCTAGAAAAGTAGAGACATGGATGCTGACGTGACATTCACAACATTCTACCCCATAACAAGTGAAACCCTGCTGGTCTTATGGCCCTATCCAGCCCACTGCTTTCCCACTCTGGGGGCCTTACCTGAGTAGTAGCAGTGATTGAAAGCACGAATGTAGGCACTGTGGAGCAGCTTAGGTTCAGCAGACGGCCCTAGATGGCAAGGGTTAAGACACAAATGGTTAGGACAAAATCTCTGGCCTTTAAGGAGTAAAGGAAGAGCATGCCTGACATTTTCCAAATTCTTCCCAACTAATATTACCGGACAAAAAGCAGGTGTTCAATAAAATTTTTCATGAAAAATTCTGGAAAATTTGATGAAGGTAATAGATAAAAGATCTCTGAGATTATGTAAAAAGAAATAGAGATGGGCACATGGTACTGAGGCTTATGCCAAGGAAGGGTATAGTTCTCTTGAATTTTCTACTTTCAACCGCAGAATATCCTCTTTCTAAGGTATTGGCATTCCTTTGAAAGACTGCCCTAAGCATGACTTAGTCGAATCCAGGGACAATCTCTCCAGGTTGTAAGGGGAGATATTTTAGATTTAGGAAGTTGTGAGGCTTTTTCTGCCTCCCTTCCTCAGTCAGGGGACTGAATTCAAGGGTAGTCTTGTATTCTGAATGGATTTAGAGACTAGAAGAGCCAGACTCTCTTTCCAATGCCATCATTTCCTATCTATTTCCTTAACCACCTTTTTTGCTGAACCCTAGAAACCAAAACCAATGGTGCTGCTTGCTTTTGTCACCAAAATTACTGGATGGGATCTCCCAGGCAACTGGAAATAAGTCACCAGACAGTGAACTGACATCAAAGCAATTAATATTTAACAAACTCCCTCCCCTCCTCATACAACCCCTTTCTTGTGAAGAAATAATTCACGTATTTGAGAATGTGAGAGAAGGTGAGGAAAGGTGAAGAGAACAGGAAGGATACTTAAACATAAATTAAAGGGCCCCTAGATGAAGACAGTGTATGTTTTACATTTTCAAATTCTTTAATTAAAAAAAAGACAAGTATTATTATCCTCCTTGTTATTTTGGTATATTTCCCTAAAGAAGAGAAAGTGTCAAGGTAAGAACAGGGGGCATCGTTATAGCTGTCAGGAATCTAGGACCAGGAAAGAGAGGCTTTCAAGAAAGAGAAAGTATCCAAACATTGACAAAGAAGACTAAGTGGAATGAAAGTCAAGAGTAAGTCTGAGCTAGAAGAAGCCAGGAGAGGGAAATGTCAATCACTCAATCAATATATAGCTAGGAACTATTACATATCTGGCTCAATTCAGGGGAACAAATACTCAAAAATGGAATCGATCAAAGACATGACCTTCCCAGAGCTCACCTAAGACAGTCTTATAGTCAGGAATATCTACTTTGTGCTTACTGATTAAACCATCCCACAAATGACATTATCTCTTTGTAAGCATCACTCAAAGTGGATTGGCTCTATCTGTTAATTTCTTTCTCAGTAGTAGTCATTATCTGACTCAACTGTAGAGTGACAGAGAGAGACAGGATAATTGATGAAAAGTGGGGAACCAAAATAGTTTCTTAATTGCCGAATGAAAAGATCTTTCACAGTTAGATTTAAAATCCACTGGTAAAGTAGTTAAGCTTGTACTTTAAGAGAAGTTGAAAGTATGAGAGAACATGAGGAGGTGGGGACCTGGTGTTGCAGTCTCTCCTGACAAAGCTGAATCTCTCTTACCAGCCTCAGGTCTTACCTCTGCCAGCAATACTATCCTCTTGCCATCAGGCCATATTACATGGTCAACTTGTGATCTCACTCGCTCCCAGGTCAGTTCTGGTGTCCGCAGACTTGCCTGGAATACATACAGTAAGCACATCATCAGCCATGCCGAGTCCCACTTTGTGGATGAAAAGATGTTGAAGGGAGCCATTTCAAATAGCAAGTTGAAAGAAGCAACCAACATGCCAGATGGAGAATACCTGTCCTGGGTTGGTTAGGATTGTTCCATTTCAGGGAATTTAATCTTAGGCCCAGCCAGGATGTCATTCCACAACAAATACTGTATGCCCACTCTCTGCTGAGCACAGTTAAAGGTGCTATGGGAAATACAAAAGAAACCAAAGACATGGTTTCTGCCTTCAAAAAGCTCATATTTTAGTTGGGGACACAAAACAATACATATGTGAGGGGGGAAAAGCTTTTAAAATATTTACAAAGCAACATGCAAACAAGTGCAAATTAAAACAGTGCAAACTGAATCATAAGTGCTGAAGAGACACAGAAAAAAGGATCAGAGCTGAGTGAGATTAATTAGAGAAGGCTGAATGTTCTAAACATAGCATGCTGGGGGCCCAAG
Source organism: Macroglossus sobrinus (assembly GCA_004027375.1). Taxonomy (NCBI): domain Eukaryota; kingdom Metazoa; phylum Chordata; class Mammalia; order Chiroptera; family Pteropodidae; genus Macroglossus; species Macroglossus sobrinus. The sequence continues at coordinate 74,304 of PVKZ01000709.1, read as the reverse complement.
TTCTGCCCTCATGTCCCCGTGTCCCAGGTTCCACCTTCTCAATGATGGTGGTTCACTCTACAGTTACAGAAGCTTTGTGACCTAAGTGCAAATGTGAGGTAGCCTTTAGAGAAATGCTTAATGGTAGAGTAAAGCTCCCAGTGGCTCACCCTCCTTCCATTTCTGTATATTGTATATTCCGAGAACAAGAGAAGAAATGTTAAGTTTATTAACAGCAGCAATCAAATAACAACAGTCACAGGGTTTAGACTTAAGACAACTTCCTTCTTCCAATGGGTAAAGCCAAAAATAGAAAGGGAGTCATATTCTAAGTCTACCCATTAGCTTAAGTTGTTAAAATTGAGCAGTTCTGCCAAACAGTAGTTTACAGACATATAAAGAAAAAAACTTTAGTTATACAATAGTCATTAGCTGAGTACATACTATATTCTAGACACTGTAGTAAAAGACATTATTATAGATAAGACTGTGGATTCCTCTACTAGACTGTGAGCTATTTATGGACAGGGACTGTATCGTCTTTTCATTACCAATCTAGTGGAAAAGATAGATATATAATTATATTTCAGCACATCCAGGACTATATTAATGGTCTAGACTAATTATTAAGTGGATGAGAAATAAAAAATTTCTTGAGCTGTCAAGTTTCATAAATTAGTTCAACCTTTCTAGAGGGCAATTTAGCAGTAGCTAACAAAATTTTATATGGACCTAATCGTTGATCAATCAATTTCACTTTTAAGGTTCTATCTTATAGAAATACTTGCTTGAGTTCAGAAATATAAGTTTCCAAGAATGTTTCCAGTGTTATTCATAATAGCAGAAATGTAAATCAACAAGGGAATAACTAATTAAATCAGGATAATTCCATATAATGAAATATTATGCATTTTTTTAAAAAGTAGTATATCTACATGTGTTAACATAAAAATTATTTATTATTATGTGAAAAAATCAAGTTGCAGAACAATATACTATAATCGCAACTTTGTAAATTTTTTACTTCTTTAGATATATTTATATTGTTTGAAATTTTAAACTAAGCAAGTATTACCTTAAAATTTAGATTTTAAAAAGAAATTTAAGAACTAAACACTGTAAATAGAGTTATAAAGAAATTTAATCAGACAATTTCGGGAAGTTAAGGATACACAAGGTAAATCCTTTAGCCTTTAGAAATATCACCATAGAAGGCAATAACCACATAGAGCCAAGAGTTACTCCTTGGTGACACTGGTATTTTTTTATTGAGATGATGGGACTTGAAAGTACTTCAGGTTCTTAGTGTCTCACATTCCTAATCTCTCAGAAGACAAGCAATCTTGGTGATTGGTTAGCCATTCCATGGTTAACAAGAGTCCCCTGTCTTAGAAGGTATTCCTTGGGAAAAAAGATATGGTGGAATCAAGGAATGGTTATGATGCAAGCAAAAGCCCTGAGGGTCAGTTTAAAAATATGGTGTGAAGATAAACTTGATTGAATAATCTCTAGCAGTGTCCCAGAAGCTCCAGGTTGGTTGTCAGTCACACACCTGGAGAGAAGGGTTTACTAGTGCTGTTTTACAAGAATTTCTCTTAAAGACACCCAATTGTCTTTATTGTGGGTTTACAATCACTAAGTTATCCACCAGGAAAAAGGTGCCCTATGCAGATTACCTTCCCAAATTAGGTGTATGTCCCACTGTAAATAAGCCAGTTGCTATTCTTGCACAAATTGGTATTATATGATTTTATATGTCAGTTTTTTCAAGGACAACAACCGTGGTTCTGCCTTAGAAAGCATGTTGTCAATAGCGAGTCTCAGATTGTAATCCTTTTGCTGACAAAAACTTTTAAAGCATGTGTACATAAAGATTTAAACTCTTGAATTGTGAAGTTTATGGATAAGCAAGACTGCTTTTGAGGGAGAAATACATGAAAGACATGGCCAGAAGGCAGCTAAGAGCACAATCTCTTTCACAGGTTCTCTAAGTATTCACAACATTAATATTTCTCAGAAAAAAAAAATGCACCTTTCTAAATGACCCATTCTTGATGAGCTATTCCTTCCTAAAAAATGCAGCAGTCACCATATTTATTAGGTCATATAAAATTATAAATTTCTGCTTAATCCCATTGTTCCCACACCTTCACAATACGTCACTTCTTATTATCTCCACTGCTTGCTTACTCATCTAATCCAAGCTACTACCTTCTATCATTGGAAATACTGAAAAAGCACCTTGTTGTCCCTGTCGTTATTCAAACTCTGGAAGTGTTTTCTTTATACGACAGCCAGAGTGATCTTTTAAAACATGTTAGATTTTGTCAGTCACCTGTTCAAAACCTTCCAATGGCTTTCCTTGTACCCAGAATAAAATCTAAAGTCCTTATCATGGCCTACAAAGTCCACTGTCTCCTTAGCTGCCTCTTATCCTCATCTCCTTGCCCATTCTGTTTCTGCCAAGATGGCATCTTTTTGTTCTTCAAAACATGTGAAGCACGTTTCTACCTCAGGGTCTTTTACTTACCATTCTCTCTGAATAGAATGCTCAAATGACTTGCTCTTTCAATTCATTCAGGTTTTTGTTCAAATGTTATTGCCTCAGAGTCCTTCTTTGATCACCCTAACTAAATCAGTATCTTCAATGTCCTCATCTTGCTGTTTTTCTTCAATACAAGGCACTGACAATAACTGTCTATTTATTGTCTGTCTCCCACAGTAGAGTACAAGGTCCAGGAGAATAGGCATGTTGTTCACTGCTATTCTTTAGCCAAGCACTCAGCACAGAGCAGAACAGGCATTCAATATAAATTTGTGAAATAGTGAATGAACATTCTTCTGGTTTTAATTATTAGTTGAGTTTGCTATTTCCTTAAATTTCATTTTACATGCTCTGTGACACTATCATCAAAGGAAGAGTTTAACTTAATTTTTCCAAAGCTCTTCTGAGCATCTCCCTTTCTGGACCATTTGGTTGAGTCGTAAACGTTCTGCTAAGAAGAGCACAGAGATCTGAGAGATGGCCCTTGGCTAGCATCTGTGGCAGATACTGGGTCTACCTAGCAATACCTGCAAAACTAAGCCTAATATCAACACAGAAGCCAGGGTGATCCCTTTAAAATAAAAGTCATTTTTTTAAAACCAAAGTTAAGATTGTTATAAATTATACAATGGCTCCCTATTTTTCTCAGAATATAATCAGTTCTTACAATGGCCTATGAGGCCCTATAAGATCTGGTTTATTACCTCTCTGAGTTCATCCTGCCAGTCCCATGCTCATTCCCCTCCAACCGCAATGGCTTCATTGTTGATCCTCAAACAGTCTAGGCACCCTCCTGCCTCAGGGCACTTGCTCTGGCTAAATACTCTTCACTTAAAAATCCACATGGCTCATTCCTTCGAGTTTGTTCGAACATCGAACATTGTACCTTCTCGATGAGGCTTATACCTTGATTCCTCCACTTAAAATTACAACCTAGCACTCTTGATCCCCCTTACCATGCTGTACTTTTTCTTTTTTTCTGGGGTGCTTTTGCCTTCCAACATACCATAAATTTTACTTATTATATTTATTGTCTTTTTTCTCCTCTAAAACTTAAGCTCCATGAGAATGTTAGCCTGTTTTGTTCATTGATTCCAAGCACCAGAACGGCACGTGGCATACAGCTATCACACAATAAATGTTGGTGATTGAAGGTAAAGTGTTTCCCAGCCTCTATGCTGAGAGATTACTGACATCTGGGCTGCTTTCAGAGGAGAGGTTACCATCACAATTTGAACTTACTCTAGAAGTCATGAGGAGGTAGTAGTACAACATGCAGGAAAATTAAACAAAATAAAACAAAAACCAGACTAGAAGCAAAAAACCCTAGATTTTGTGTTCCAGTTTAATTTTGAATCAATGTATTTGACAATGTCTTAACTTCTTAGTTTCCTAAATGAAAATTGGGGATAAGAATAATGCCTCATAGGGTGGTCAAGAGGGTGAAATGGAATAAAGTAAAAATATAAAATGTATATATGACTGTAATTGGAATTATTTTTATTTCAGAGTTCCTTGAGGATTTAGAAGGAAAATTTCTTCCCCCTTCCCTTAATACTTCTTATCAGGGCTCAGAGCATGACTACTTCCCTTCAGCTTTTACCATCTGAGGGATCTATGAGCAGATTATCCCCAAAAAAGTACAATCATGTGTTAGATAGTTTTATAATATTAATATCTTAGACCATTTACTAAAGGGGCAGTATTACACATAAGTGAAATTTAACAACAACAACAACAACAACAACAAAAGAACTAACTAAATAATTCATTATAAGCAAAGTATCATGGTAAGACAGAGTAATGGAGCCATGCCACTCAGAAACCTCAAGGGTAGAAACAGGCTTTGGTAGATGGTTTGTCCAGCTATTTTTATAAATAGAAGAAGAGAGCACAGAGTTAAAAAGAGAAACCATTTCAATTAGATATGAGAAACCATTTCAAATAGATATCATCTAACAGGCTCTCAATATATCACCTGATCCTTACCTGGCAATGCTAAGGCTCAATCAGAGCAGCCCTCAGTGGAGATGAAAGCATGCTTTGCTTGAGCCATTTACCCAGAGAGAAATACAGTTGTGCCATAAAAATGTCATAAAAATTTAAAACCAGAGTGAAAGTCACACTGAGAAATACTTTGCTAAGTCTGAAAAGAAACCAATAACACTTCTATTAACTATTACTTGGGCAATTTAGTAGGACCAAGTTGGACTAAAATATAATCAAATTAGAGATCCAAAATGATAGATTTTCCGCGTTTGAGGAACATGAGGAACGTGCGCTACTGAGTCGATTATGACACCTACAGACTCAATTACTATAATCTAGAAAATAGTTATGGGAGACTTAGCTCAATCAAAGAGGGAGAGAAAAGAGAAACGATATTATTTGACAGACAGAGTCAATCTTAAGCAATGTTCTCATCCCAGCCCATAATTTCTCCCTGCTGACTTGTTTCCTTGGACTAACCTACTTATCTCACCTTTATGGAAAAATTAAACATCCCCCCAATACTCACATTTATAGTATCTTTTTTGTAGTTTTGAATTTACCCAGCTCTCAATCCTAAGCATAAAGATAAAATGATCTACAGTGTAAGCAGGCATCAAGGTTGGGTGGAAAAAAATAATCATATGAAATAATTAAGTTGAGATAAAGAAGCTTTATATTATCCACAAGCACAGGTCACAGGGCTAGTAAGTGAACAGACTATAGACAGCTCTGCCAGGGCAGTCATGTCAAGGAAGGTTGGTGACCCTACTCTTTCCTCTTCCGGTTTATGTTTCTTGGCAAAGAGGAAAAAAGTCCCTAATGATGAGTCACTTGATCTTACCACATCAATTTCCGTGTTGGAATGCCCCATGTTGCAAACGATGCAGCTATTCTTCATACGGTCCAAGTGCTCTCTGGTTACCACATTCTTGTTACCTTGAAGACAGGACAGACAGCCACATGAACAGGAATGAAGTTGAACCCATACTTCACACCATATGTAAAACTTAACTTGAAATGGATCAGAGACCTAAATGTAAGAGCTAAAACTATAAAACTCTTAGCAGAACATGGGAATAAATTTTTGTGACCTTGGGTTAGGCAATGGTTTCTTAGATATAATATCTAAAGCATAAGCAACCAAAGAAAAAAAATAAACTTAAATTATATCGAAATAATAAACTTCTGTGGTATAAATGACACCACCAAGAAAATAAAAAGACAACCCACAGCACAGGACAAATATTTGCAAATCATACAAATGATAAGGGCTTGTATACAAAATTTATAAAGAACTCTTAGATAAGTCAGTAATAAAATGGCCACCCAACTTAAAAATGAGCAAAGGATCTGAACAGACATTTCTCAAAAGAAGATGTACAAAAGAAGATGTGCCAAAAGGCACATGAGAAGACGCTCAACATCATTAGTTATTAGAGAAATGCAGATCAAAATCACAATGAAAAATCACTACTTCGCATCTACTAGGATGGCTATAATAAAATGCAGGCAATACCAAGTATTGGCGAGGATGTGGAGAAACTTTAATTCTCATGCATTGTTGGTGGGATTGTAAAATGCTGCGGTCACTTTAGAAAAGCTGGCAATTCCTCAAAATTTTAAAAGTAGAGTTATCATATGATTCAGCAGGTATATACACAAAAGAACTAAAAACATATTCACAGAATACTATGTTCACAGTAGCAGTATTCTTAATAATTTAAAAGTGAAAACAACTCAAGTGCCCATAACTGATGAATGGATAAATAAAAGTGGTAAAACCTTAAAATGGAATATTATCCAGCAATAATAAGGAATGAAATATTGATACATGCCACAACACGGATGAACAATGACATTATGCTGAGTAAAAAAGTCAGTCACAATAGACCACACACTGTCTGAATCCATTTACATGAAAGATCTAGAACTGGCGAATTGATAGAGACAGACAGATTAACAGCTGCCTAAGGTTGGAGAAAAGTAGAGGGTGGGATGAGGGGTGACTCTAATAGAATGGGGTTCTTTTTAGAGTGATGAAAATGTTCTAGAATGAGAAAAGGGAATGTTGAACTTTACTGAAAAAAAATCACTTAACTATATACTTTAAAAGGGTGAATTTATGATATGTAAATTCTATTTCAAAAATTAGATTGTGGTGATGGCTAAATGACCCTATGAATTTGCTATAAAACACTGAATTGTACATTAAGTGGCTGAACTCTATGGTATGCAAATTACATCTCAATAAAGCTATTTTTGAAAAAGAGATTGAAAGGATTGATACAAAGTAAGAACAGTTCCTTATGGTTCCTCTTCTCTGCCCCTAGTTCTCCCTGAGGCTACAAATATATTTCTATTCTTAAATATTCTGAATTTTCTTCTTCTCAAATACAATTATTAAAAAACCCCCAACATTCCAACAGTTTATGGTTCCAACATGAAGATAAAATCCTAGTCCAAGGAAACTAGCTGCTTCTGCAAATTCCTCTCTAAAATTCAAAATCTCTCTTTGGGAGTTAACACAACTACCTTTCCCACTTTCTCTAACTATGAAGAATTTTTCTGTAGCCTAGTTTTACTTGCAGGGACTAGAGAAGAATATACATCACTTTTGGAGGTAAAATAAAAAATCAAACGTATACATGTAAGATCTGGTTTCATATATAAAACTCATCTCTAGCCATCCCCTAGGTAGTTGAGGATGGATGGAGATAAAGAACAAAGAAATGGAGAGAAATTTTCCTCGATGGATGACATAATAGTATACTTTTGGTCAGAGCATGAAAGAGGTAGGAAGAATGTGAAAGAACAGACTGGTTTTGTGGACGACTACTCTGGTTTTTAGACTTCAGTTTTGTTTAGAACATTTCCCCAGTCATTTTTCACTTGTTCCATGAAAATGTTCCCAAGTGCCACCCTATCTTGTATGTTATAATCATACCTGTACAGGTAATAACAATATCCACTTGTCGGATGACCTCATTTAATTTCACCAGTCGAAATCCATCCATGCTGTGGAAATAAAGCATCAATTAACCTAAATAGACAGCTGGGGAGCCTTTTGCCACAGAGTCTCAGAAGCTATTACCATGTTCCTCTGGTACCTACACTGTCACTTCTTGATATAGCTGGACTATTCTTAGCAGTGAATAATTCAAACCATTCCCTTAGTTCATACAGGACAGAAATAAACGGTCCTTTCACATCACTGGAACCTAATTAATCCTGGTAATAGGGAGACAAGGTTAACCATGAGTTTCTAGAAAGTGCCATTTTATCACTGAACTTACTCCATTGAAAGTGCCCTCCCCAAGACCATGAATGATCTCCTGAATGCCAAAACAAAATTGTTTTTCTTAGACTCTTCTATTACTTGTTTTCCTCTTCTACATTTTTTGCCTTCTTAAAACTATATTTCGTGGAGTCCATGATACTGGTTGTTCTACTTTTCTGATTGCTCTTTCTTGATCTCAGTCAGTCTTTAAATGTGGGTACCCTTTTCTCAACACTTATTTTTTTTCAACACTTATCTATACCCTTTCCTTGGCTACATATGACCCCTTATAGGTGGCCGATTCTCACATCCATTTAGATGTCTCCAAAGCTTCAGCACCATGGATCAAATTATCTACTAGATAGCTCCTCCTGGATGTCCCACAAGAATCTTGAACTTACTTGGTTTGAAAAGAAATGCATTATTTTTTTCACACCCCAACCATATTTCTTCTTCTATATTTTCTCTCTTGATCAACAGCTTTACTATTCACCCAACTGTATGAGCCAAATAAACTAAAATGTCCTAGCCTACTGCCTCTCCCTAATTGAAGTTGTCACCAAGTTTGGTTGATTATTTTTCCTTAATTCCCTAAAATCTCTTGAATCTGTCCCCTTATCTCCATATAGGAAGGCCTTGCTTATGGTCAGGTCTTGTTATTACTTGCTTAGATTACTATAGTAGCCTTTGGCTCAATCTCATTGCCTCTAGGTTTATGTCTCTTTAATTCATTTGATTTTCCGAAATGCATTTTGGATTATGTCACTTCGTTGCTTAAAATATGTCAGTGAGATTGCCTGTTTTCAGGATAAGACTCAAATACTTACACTGACATATGGTTATATTGACATATGATTACTATCTCAAATATTACCCCCACCCCAAATTTATCCTATCGGCCAGTTATATTAAAATACTTTGAGCCTCTTATATATGCTATGCTCTCTCCTTCTTCAGTAACTAACCATGTGTTCCCTGTACCTGGAATTTACTTCTAAACTAAGAAATAACTTACACAAGTTTCAAAACTCAGCTCTATTAAAACCTTTCGACCATGCCCCCTTGCTCTTTAGTTAGATATTTCTCTTTTATGCTCATACAGAAGCATGTGCTGTTTATCTTCATCGGAACATTTACTACACTGCACAGTGGTTATTTGACCACATGCTTCTAAAAGCAGGGACCTCGTCTCATTCATCTATTCATATTATTCATCCTCAGCACAGAGCACAGTACTAATATTTAGTAAGTGATCAGTTCATGCCTATAATTTGAATCAGTATCTCAATCAGTATTAAAGCAATGGTCAGGTTTTTCTAATGAACCCTTAAAGTACTAGAATGGTGATAGTCTCCCTCGTGTGCTGGAGCCCTGACTCAGAGAAAGCCAACAACTCTGCTGGGGAAATCTGTGGGTTTACAGCTAGGATGTGTGAGGTGTGGTAGGACAAGGGAAAATTATTACAGTAAAATCTTTATGCCATGCTTTATTGGATCCTGGGTATCATCCTATGGAGGACTAATGATAAAGACTGGGTGGGTTATCCAGCCTACAGGCACTGGGGCTTTGCAGGAGTTTTCAGAGAGAGTGATTTTTCTATCCTGGTGAGGATGGCAAGAGACTATTTAAGTAATAGTTACCATTTTAGTGAGTATTTATTATATGACGGCAACTCTGTACTTTATATAATTATATATTTATTATATAATGTATAATCATATATAATGATCCTGTAGTTGTTACTTAACTTTCACAACTCTTTGAGGTAGGTAAGATTACCCACATTTTACAGATGGAAAAGGAACTTTTTTTTTTACTTTTATTTTTGTTACCATTTCAAACTTAAGAATTACAAGACTACTACAAACTACTCCCACACACCCTTCACTCAGAGTTAGCAAATTTTACCTTTAATTTAAATTTGTCTGATGTGTCCTCCTAATCAGATTTAGGTTATACATTTTGGGGAGGAATATTACAAAAGTGCTCTTTTCAGTGCATCGTGTCAGAAAGGGTGTGAGGCCAGCATATTTCTTTTTTGATCACTGTTTTCAAAGAAGTAGAATTACATATGGAGAAGGTAAGGGGCTACTTGTTCTCTGGGTCAAGGCAGGCGTTATTCCCATTGGAATTCTAAATTTTAGGCTCTCTAACAGTCTCTGTTCTCTCTGAGCAGAGCTCCTTGATTTCTGAAAGAAAGGTGCTTACAGTTAATGGCAGCCTCTCTCAGGATCTGGGTTCTCTAAGTTAAAATGTGGTATTAACCAGAGGACACTCTTTGGAGGCAGCTGCAAGATCGTGGTAGATGGCAGTGTAGAGGACAAAGCACGCCTCCTTTGCATGCTTACCAGGCTTGAAGAGCACAGATGGGGTCAATCTCAGTCACGTACACAATGGAGCCCATGGCTTTTAAGGCAGCACAGCATCCCTTTCCCACCTGAAGAGGGAAGAAAGTACACATAATAAGGAAAGTCACCGAGAAAACAAGATTCTCAAAGCTTCTGGTAATGTGTACCCCCTTTCCACCCCCAAAAGAAATTTCACTGAATAGATTCATGATTGGGGGAAAAATAAGAAAAACAAATAAATGAATGCAGCTCATAAACAAATTCCTAGCCTCTGCTTAGCACATGCATGTGCATAAGAACACCCACACTCACGATTTATAATCAAAACACAAGCTAAAAGAACATCACAAACTGTGCACTGGAACAATCAACTTAAGAAAAATCAACTTAAGAAAAAACAGCAAAAATGTAAATGGAAAAAGAAAGATTGTACTTTAACCAGAGGGTCTCTAAAGTTATTTTCCCATCTAAAGAGGTGAATGAATATACTCTTATGTCCATATTGATGAAAAATTCTAATTTATTTCAGCAAAATACATTTTAAACATGTAATAAAGGAAAAGTTAAACCTTACCTCTCCATAGCCACAGACTACCACCTGCTTTCCACCAAACATCATGTCTGTTGTCCTTTTAAGTCTAAGGGGGGAAAAAGACATTTAATCAGAAAAATCTCTTGTTTCTCTCTTAAGAATAGATGGGATCCTTTGTTTTCATGTTTTTGTGGGTTTCCCCCTCTATTTTGAAAGAAAGCCTGGTTTCTATCCTAGATGAAATATTTAATAACTAGAAGAAAGGTTTAATAAAACATGTATTTTCTCACTCATTGCTACCCAATCAATTCTATAAGGAAAGTCACTGAGTTTTTTTCAGTTTTTTCCCCTTGTCTAGGAGTGGTATAGAAAGAAAGAAGCTATAGACTACAAAGTAACTTTTAAACCTAAGAGCAGTATATATTAATTATATAACATTTGGAAATAAAAGATATGAAGAAGAAAATAAAAATCATATAATTTTTATTTAGGAGGTGACAAACTCTGGCTTAATGAAAACATTCTAGCTTACTGAATCAGACACATAAAATATAACACTGATAAATGAGTACTACATTTAGTAGAATCAGAGTGGCCAGAAGTCCCACATTAATTCAATAGCGAAGGTGATGAGCAACAAGATAAGGAAGAGCTTTGAAACGCACCCACACTGACTTGCATGAGATAGGGAGTTTTCTGGGGGAGATTCCTTCTCAGACATGTTCTACTTCTTTATCTCTGGTTCTCTACGAAACTAGAATAAAGGTCCTTACTGTTTTCAGGGTCTCTTGGAAAAACTTACAGAAGTTTCTGGTTTCTCTTAAGGTTCATTCAGTTTCCCTTCCCTAGGAATCCCTGCCTAGGCAGAAGAAGGTTTTCAACTAAAACCAGACAGTTCCTATAAAACATCTGTGGGTCTTTCTACTCACTATCTGTTAACCTTTCTTGTTTTAAAGAGCCTGTGAATGCCTCAAAGGCAAAGTAGGAATCCTGTCTTCTTAATGATTTGACAGCTTTACTCAAGAGGAACTAACAAACCCAAATAAAACTCAATAAATACCAATTAAGTGCAGAGAAAATCTTGCTGAGTGAAGAGATCAAGTCTGGCTGGGTACTATCACACTCAACAGTCGTGGCTTAGGAGAATGGTCCTGGAATGGCTAGCACAGCAAGGAAAATCAATAGATAGTATTTCTGAGCCTCCTTTGCTTTGAAATGACCTTCAAGCCTTTCTGCCTCTCTTCCCAACTACTACTTGGAGTCTTTCCTTACTACAAATGACTGTGGTGGAAAAGAAACTTCATCTACATCACCAACTCTGCAAATGATAGGCTGACAGACCTGGATGGATTCCAGTTAGGTAGTGATTTCCTTGTGATGTGAGGGGCCCAGATCTGTCTCAAGGCTCAAGGATAAAGGATGGAAAAGACCTCAGTCAAAAAAGGACTACTTTGGGTGGTGGGGTGGAGGTAAGATGTAAGATGTCTGGTGCTGTATAAAAGTCATGTCAAGTCTCTGACTTCTAACTCTTCTAGCCCTAGAACCCTCTAAAAGAGTTCCTGAAATATGATTTATTTTATGATCTGAAAATATCTGAGATACCCTTATTCCTCTTACCAAGTGGAACCTCAGTCTCCAGAAGGCTTCGCTTGCACTGCCTTTTGGCACTGCAAACCAATTACAGAACTGCCCTCTAGAAGTCAGCAGGGCCATTCCCTTATAGCTCATGCTGTAATGTGTAACCAGCTCAGAACTGCAGAGGCTCCGTCACTAGTCCTTTCCTCACATGAACTCTCTAAGGGCCTGAATGTCATCTCCTTTCCACTGTAGCCTTCCGTGGAGCAACCTTTGCCCCTTCTTTGAGCTCTCAACTCCTCTGAGAGGAACAATTGCCTATGACCCAACTGGAAATTTTCTCATCATCTGAAGGTGCTGATGAGCTCTTACCACTCAGCAGGTTTCTGGCAGATAATTGACGTTTTCCTGTTTCTTCACTAACCTTAACTTCTGTTCAAGTGCTTGTACCTTACTCTCGTTCTCATACATTTCTGATATTAAAGAATCTTTCTTACCTACAGGGTAAACACTGCTTAGGAGGGACTCTGTCCATTTTTATCAACTAGTACAGGTCCCTTTTTGTATCTTTTATTGAACCTAGTATAGGCAAATTTTAGGCTCACAGATTTGAGATTGAAAATCTGTAAGATACTTAATTGTAGATGAGTATATCTTTTAATGAGTGTACACTTAGATATTGATTTTATCAGGCACAAGGCTATTTTCATCACTATAACCCTCATATGTGGACAGAATTGGAGACAGTCTATAAACAGACTGATGAATTGAGAATTCATTCAAATGTTTAATCTGTCTGATAATACTATTGACTCAAAGCACTAATAATTGAACAATAGTTCAAATTTTCACGAACATTTACATCCACTTCCCCCAAAAAGATTTCAAAACAAAAAGATTCCCTAAGATATAACTCAATCTATGGACTTACTACACAGGGCTATAAAAAGAAGGGCAAAGGAACTAACATTGAACACCAGGATTCATACATTATCTCATTTAATCCTCACCATAACTCTGTGACGTAGGTCTTTCTGTCACAATTTTACAGTTGAGGAAATAGGGCAGAGGCGTGAAATAAGTAGGTCAAGGCTTTTGTAGTTAATAAATTATAAAGCCAATATCAAACCGAGGTCCTTCTGGCTCCAATGCCTGTGGTGTCACAAACTTCCTGGTGTCAGCATAGTTAGTAATGTGGCCCACAGGCCCTTCTTTATCCTTTACATGATGGAAACTAACTCAGTGGGTTTCAGATAAGAGAATTATTGAATCTTCCTAGCAAGAAGGAAGGAATTTGGGAAACAGGTGTCGAAACAGAAACCAGGTATTGGAAGAACAAGATATTTGACATATACCTAGGCAGAGTTTTTCAGACTGGCAGTCCTTATAGATTTCAAAAAACCAGAAATGCCTCTGTCTCACCAATAGACAGGGGCTAGTCTGATTTTTGAAGTAAAATAGATTTGCTTATAATAGTGATAGCAATGGTTCCTCTGGGTTACAAAAGCTTGAGTATATGTGGTTGATAAACCCAGAGGTGCTATATGAATCATTCCCAGAAATAACCAACACCAAAAAAAATTAGAACCTCAATTCAACAACTCAAGTTCATCTCAAAGATAATAAAAAATTACCCATCAAGAATTGATTCACGGCAACAGTAGAGGTTGTCAAATTTCTGTTTGGTGACTGAGTCATTGACATTCATGGCTGGAACACACAGCTTCCCAGCTTTGGATAACTGGTACAGCCTGAAAATGAGGGAAATCAGAAACATAAAACAATTAGCTATTGTAATCTACTGTCAATTTCATATCAAATTCCAGAAATACGTTGATTGGGTAGGCATGAGAGCATGACACACAAGTTTATCCTATTAGGTGTATACAGAGAATGTTTTATAGAGACCATATACAGCTTAGAATAAATATCTTAGTCAAAAGGCATGTGGGAGAAATCTCAGACCCATCTCTAAATTGTAATGTTTAAAATGTAAACATTTTAATTGCTTATTAATTTTATTCTCCTTTTTAATGATAAGAGTAACTTTAAGTATTATTTTAATCTGACTACTGCAACCATTTTAATTTTCAAATAGTCTCAATTTTATAATCCTGACACACGTACCTATATATATATATATATGAGTTTTATTTAAACTGAGTCAACTAAAAATCAGAACCATGATTTTTTATTCAAAATTCATCCCTCTCTAAGAGTCTAAAGGTATGATATAGCCCATAGTTTAGTATATCCAAAAAGATTATAGAATATTGAAGCATATTCATAATTTACTTCTCTAAAACTTTTATTTCATGCTTTCAGTTCTTTCTGGATGAATAACAGTAAACAGAGATGATTTCAATTTTACTCAGGGAATTATTACTCATTTGAGAAACAGCCTTAAGTCCTTGCTCTTTAGGTAAGAATGTAAGCACTATGAGGGCCCAGGTTTTTGTCTGTTTTGCCCAGTGCTACAACCCTAGCACAGTTCATTGAGCTGTTCCTGGCTCACTACAGAAGTTCAATAAATATTTGTTGAGTAAATGTATTTGTCCAAAAAAGACAAGTAGTCATTGCATTACAATGACTAGAAAACATGAGGACTACACTTGTTCCCTGACCCATTCCCCCTCATTACTTTAGGTTTGTTATTTGTTATTAATTAAAACAAAACAAAACAAAACAGGTGTGCAGACTCAATTTCATCACCTCATAATAAGTTCCAATTTTTAACATAATTTATTCTATAGGTATGTAATTACAAGAACATATGTCTAGGCTGCATAAAACAAGGTGTGCCTATGTCAAATCTTACCTATGGACTCCAGTAACACTCTCCTCTACTATACCCTTGATTTTCTTAAACATGTTGGGATACTTCTTATAAATCCAATGAGTAAGATCCCCTCCATCATCCAAGATCTGCAATAATAAGCATCAATAATATCACTCATTTTGCTAAAGGTTCAAGGTTTCCAGTGCTTCTCTGGATTTTATATCCCAATTACTAATTGTTGATTTACAGATATTTCAAATTTCCCACATGGTTATGCAGAGTAACTTAAAGCCAGTATACTGAAGTAAGAGACCATGAGGGGTAAAAAGCCAATTGTTACTCTCACAGCCAAATGACCATCCTGCATGACACAGCTACTAGATCAAAATACACAGCAACACAATGAGAATTTTCTTAAGGGCTAACAAGTGGTTATCTAGACCACCAGCTCTTGAATGTACTGTAGATATTCAGAAAGCCTAAATTTGATATTAACATATTTCTATTGGTTAAATTCAGGACTTTATTATATAATCAGTCAAAGCTTAGTTTAAATCAAGCCAGATAATTAGTCTCCTTTCCAGAACCATGGCTTATAAAACTGTATTCACTAATTGTTTTACTTCTCCCAAAGTACAGGCATTCGCCTATCCAAAACATCAGGCAGCATTGTAGGGTTTTGCCTAGCACAACCTCACACTCTCTATAAACCAAATTAAAAATAACTAGGGAACTGTGCAGCATGTAGGTGTGTAAGCATGCCTCTGAACAGCTCATCACTATTTCAGGTTGGGATTAAAGATAAACACAATGCTGTGCCCACTGGAGCTTTCATCAGCTGAGGAAAGCTTCTGAATTATAAATAAGCTAAAGAAAGACCAGCTAATAATATTATTAGGCACTAGGCTGTGGCACTTCAGCCCTTCACTTAGCTGTTACAAATGCTTGACAGGACTTTCCAAATTCGTATACCCACCTTCCTGGAAAGTCTCACAGAACTGAGTTGCCCCATATTGGTATGCACCCAATTTGCAGTCCCATCAATCATCAACTCTACTGCAAGTGCCAAAAATGCCATCCTGGACCCCTGGTACACAAAAACCCAACCTCATGTCTAAGGTCTAATTTCTTTTTTGTTTCTACTCTTGCTATTGATCTGTTTCCTCTGATTCAACTAAACCTTGAGAGAAGGGATCGATGGCAGGACGCTCATTAAGTCTTACACTTATACCATAATATTTTCTCCCAGAACAGATGCCCTGAGAAATGGAAAGGCTCCTCTGAGTTTCTCTCTCCTTTTCTGCATGTATGAAATCCCTCATGGAGTTTCCCCCTATAGTCTCTGATTCCCTAGACACACAAAAGATCAGAGACAAAAAATACTGAGCAACTAGAAACTGTTTTTTAAGTCCTACTATTTCGTCCACTTTTTCCTTTCCTTAAATTAATTAGAAGATAATAGAGAATTAGCTGCTCGTATTTACAGTGTAGATTAAATAAGTTTTTTTTTCAATTTTAGTTAGTATACATTAGTTTCAGTTATACGGCATAATGATTAAAAATCTACATAATCATAAAGTGATCATACCAATAAATCTTGTACCCCTCTGCCTCCTTACATATTTATTACCATATTATTGGCTATATTCCGTATGCTATACTTTATACTTCCATGACTATTTCGTAACTATCCATTTGAACTTCTTACTCCCTTTGCCCATTTTCACCAACCCCCCCACTATACCTCCCATTTAGTAACTCTCAAAATATTCTCTGTATCTATGAGTAGTTTCTATTAAAAAAAATTTTTTTTAATTTCTGCCCATTGCAGGGTGATTTCTTGAATTTCTCCCTAGTTGTATGGCTCGTTCATCTAGATTCCAGGCGATTTTTCCTTGCTGCTGCTCCTGTTTCTGTCACAACTTTGATTTGGTCGCCAGACGAATGAACAGAGCCTCTATCATCTCCGCCATTTTTTTTCTCCTTTATGAGTTTCTATTTTTGTCGTTATTGTTGTTGATTTTGTTCTTTAGATTCCACATGTACGTGAAATCATATGGCATTTGTCTTTATCTGGCTTATTCCAGATACTCTCTAGGTCCACCATGCAATATCTTTTCCCATCCCCTTACTTTTAGTCTGTTCGTGTCTTTAAATATGAAGGGATTCTCTTGTAGGCAGCATATGTAAGGGTCTTTTCTTATCCATTTAGCCACCCTCTCTATTGATTGCAGCACTTTTTTTTCATTTGAAGTATTTGTTGATATGTAGTTATAGTCATTCTTTATTCATATTTTTGCTACATATTTTTCCTTCTTCTTAAAGAAGTCCCTCCAACATTTCCTGTAATGCCATTTTGGTGGTGATGGACTCCTTTACCTTATTTTTGTCTGGGAGGCTCTTTATCTGTCCTTCAATTCTAAATGATAGCTTTGCTGGATAAAGTAATCTTGGTTGCATTGCAGATCCTAGGTTTTCATCACCTTGAACATTTTGTGCCAAGCCCTTCTGTCTTGCAAAGTTTCTTTTGAGAAATCAGCTGCCAGTTGTAGGTATCTGTTTTTCTCTTGCTGCTTTTAAGATTCTCTCTTTGTATTTAACCTTAGGCATCTTAATTATGATGTGTCTTGACATGGGCCTCCTTGGGTTTATCTTTCTTGGGACTCTCTGAGCTTCTTAGGGTTGTATGTCTATTACCTTCCCCAGGTTAGGGAAGTTTTCCATCATTATTTCTTCAAATAGGTTTTCAACTTCTTGAGCTGCTTCTTCTTCTGGAACCTCTATAATGCAAATGTTGTTACGTCTGATGTTATTCCTTAGGCTCTTTATATTATCTTCATTATTTTGTAATCTTTTTTCTTGTTGCTGTTCTGATTGGGTGTTCTCTGCTATCCCATCCTCTATATCAGTGATTTGATCCTCCAATTCATCCCTCTAATATACTCTTCACTTCAGATATTGTATTCTTCATTTCTGACTGGGTCATTTTGATAATTTCCACCTCAGTTATGTTTTTTTAAATCTCTGTAAGTTCTTACTGAGTTAATTTACTCTTCCTTAAGTTCACTGAGCATCCTTATAACCAGTGTTTTGAACTCTGCATCTGGTAGATTACTTGACTCCATTTTTCCTGGAGCTTGGTTCTGTTCTTTCATGTAGGATATGCTTATTTGTTTCCCCATTTTGGCTGCCTTTCTGTGTTTGTTTCCATGTACTAAGCAAAGTTCCTAAGTCTCCCAGTCTTATTAGCACAGGTTCAGCTGCAGGCCAAGTTTAGCACCAGTCTGTGCCTCCTCAGGGCCACCTGGTAAGATTCAGCAAGCAATCCACAGATGACTGACACCTGTATCGTGCTTAAGTTGCCTCAAGAGGTCATGCCAGAACTGAGGCTGGGTGCCATCAGTGTGGAGCTTGGAGCTGCTCAGAAAGGGGCACAGGGCACACTGAGGACCCCACCAGATGTGGCTTAGGTAGGGTCACAAGTGGGGATAGGCAGAGTTTCAGAGAGTCCTCTGGGCAGAATGACCTCTGTTATCCAGTTTGATGATGCCTCAGCTATGGTGGCACCTGTGTCCACACACTGGGAACGGGGAGAGCTCAATAGTGGGGGACAATGGATACTGCCAGCACTTATGCCGGGAGAAAGCCTCACCTCCGGCCCTTGGACTGAAGCTTGACAACTCAGCATTCCCCCATGTGGCCCCGGCGCCCGCACTCCTCCGCCCCTAGCAGCTGACCTGGCACTGGAGCTCTGAGTGAGTACATCACTGTGAAATGTGGTCGTGGTCGCAGCTCCGCCCAAGGGTAACATCTTGCTCAGTCACTTGGGACAGGGTAGTCTCATATCTCTGTCCCCTCCTCCTACTGCAGGGTGATTCCTTATTTCTCTCCCTAGTTCATCCAGACCCCAGGTGACTCTGCTTGCTGTCTGCTCTGTGTTTCGTCCTATTTCTAGTATGGTCACAAGAGGAAATGTACAAAGCTGCTATTCCCTATGCCATCTTGCCCCAGGAATCCCCACTTTTCCCTTTTAACAAAAGCATTTAACACAGGCAGGTAGTTTCTATCCCTAATATTTACTGAATGAATGTAGCCCATAATTCTCATCATGTAATTCTTGTCATCAGGGAATCTTCCTGAGGTTGGAAAGCAAGGAAAAGCACTATATCTTCTGGGAGGTGACAACTGTTTTTATTCTTGTCTTACTCTCTTCATCAACATTTCCAGCTGGCTCTGCAGTCTATAAAAGCTCTCTGGGAATAATCCCATGTCCTCTCTATGTTCGTGACTATAAAATTAATGTTTTATTTCCAGTAGAAACCCCCTGGCATGTCTTTAGTGTTTGTCAGTCACACTCCCTGTTGTCACTGTTAAACTCTGCTGGAATTAGCTGACTCATCTTACAGCCAACTTCTCTCTCCTTTATAAAGGCTTTAACCCAACTTCCCCAAAACAGCACATGGTGCAATATGACCTGGATCGCAGAATCCAGAAAGATGGGCTGCTTCTCTCTGCTGTGTACCAGGTGAAGCTGCTATGCAGCATTTAGCAGCAAGCAATAGTTGGACTACAGCTTCAAGGATTCTTTTTTCAATTGATTCCCTAATTTCTCTTCTGACTCACATACAGAAATGTTTGCAAAGTAAGAATGCCTCATACTTTGTGCAGCTTTTTGCTTCTCTTTGTGAATCTAGTACATTATGAGCCTTCAAGAACTCAATCTTTTAAAAAATGAAACATAAAAAACAAAGCAAAAATAAAAACCCCATAACTTTGCCTAGTTATCTTTCTTAAGGTGGAAATGAAAAAAGAGAAAAAATTTGAACTTCAAATTCCTTTGGGTTTACTAGAAGTGTAGCATATGATTCTAGAGAGAAAGCTAAGTATAAGTACCACAGGAGCTGTGAGTGTGTGTGTGTGTGTGTGTGTGTGTGTGTGTGTGTTCAGATTATTGTTGTTGCGGGGTGTTGGTGAGCAGTGATAGGGGATAGTAACTAATTAATTTTATTTTTTAACTAGCCATGTGTGAACCCTAAGTAGTATTTTAATGTTGCTGATGAATATGAATGAATATGAATGCTTCTAAAATCCACACTAACAAATAACATTAAGACTATAAAGAAGTTCAATATTCTTGGGGTACCCTGAGCATAAGCATCTAGTTATGCTGGAAACCCAGGTACATCAGCTAGAAAGGAAGGCATTTTTCTTCTTTCCTGTTGGGAAACCCTCTCCTAGGCCGGAACCTCCCACTTTGAGCCTGCCCTCCCAGGCCTCTACAGGATTGTGTTAGTAGAAATCTAACCCACCATGTTTGGTTGCCAGCCCTCCACATTCACACATCTATCAATGCACCACCAAAAATCATCTTCTGACTCTCCTTTCCAGGCAAAGACAGGAAATCCTGAGAAAAAGGAACAAAGAGAAATCATTAAAACATAAAAAAGAGGCTGATCCTAAATTCTGGCAAGGTGATGCTGGTTTTCTCCCATTCTAAACTCTCATTCTGCTGTCCTCCTTGAATTGACTTTTTTTCACTGATTAGTATTGTCTTCAGCCCCTTTATCCATTTATTTGTCTTTGGTAGTAATTCTGCTGTTGTTAGATCAAAGAGGACAAATGAAAGGGACAAGAGTATGATGAATGCTAAAATTATGACTAACAGGAAAAAAGAAGAAAGCAGAAATAAATATTTCTTGATCCAGGCAGACCACATGGAATTCTCATCATTTCTCAACCACACTTTGATCTTCCTTGCTTCTATACTTTAGTCAGCCCATCCTCTTCTCTGTTAAAATGTTGTTACACTTCATGGCCCAGTTAAGTGTCATGTTCCTAATGAAGCCTGATTAACTCAGCTGGAAGTGATATCTCCTGAAATCTGAACTTTTATAAGCCCCTTGTTTGGGTGCTAAATGTGGATTTATGATATGTCATGACATTTATCATCTATGCCCTTGTATCATCATTATCTATATATACATCTTTTCTCCTCAAGCACAATATAAGATTCTGAGGGCAAAGACATTGTCTCATTTGTCCTTACATCTCTTATAGGAAGTATAATAAGCATTTGTTAAAAATAAATGTATATGTATAATTCATTGGGTTATATATATTTGTGCACTTTTCTATGTTTTACACATTGATAAAATGTTTATAAACGAATTAATAAAAAAGAAAGAAAAAAATAAAATGCTGAAAGTGCTAGCACAAGGAGAGACATGCATGCACTACGGAGCTTTCCCAGCATTTCCCAAGAGCTCTGAAACAAGTGTTTGGTACCCTAATCTGTGCCGTCCTGCCAGAGAGCAAAAAGAAAAAACCGGCAAAGTTCAAATTTCTCTATTTCTTTTGTCCTTCAAGTGTCGGTGGCTATTGTAAACAGATATCTGCCAGGTCAAATCCTGTTTACTACTGAAGCAGAAACACTAAATATTAAATCAGTGCAAACTGCTGAAAACCAGCAGGACCATAAAATTATGCTTAAAGCATTTTCTTTTCTAATCCATACTACTTTAGGGTTCACTGGTACTCTAATATTAATAAGTAAAGCAAAGCATTAACTAATAATGGAATATCAGACATAAGATATTTATGACTGTAAAACAACAGTTATCTAGATCCTATTTAATAAGAGAAGTCCAGAAAGAGCAAACTCATCAAGAAGGGAGATCCATTTTGTCTAAGACAAAATGTCAACCTCCTTTCAAGATTTATATTGAAACAATGGAACTTTTTGAAGACTTACTTTAGCCAAAGACACAGAGAACAAAGATCTTACCACTTTCGGCTAGAGCAGCAGCCACTTCATTGAGGGTGGAATAGATGTTGCAGGCAGCCCATCGGCACTGTGCCCCCAGAGCACCCAGAGTTTCCATAAGCACCTATATTAAAGAGAAAGCAGGAGATGAGTTAGCCTGGGCCAAACAATTGGTCAAGGAGATTAAGTTTATATATTTGACAATAGAAAGTACATATAAAATAACTGAGGCCAATGATTTTCAAATTGTGCTCTATAGGAACTCTTCAGTATTTTGATAAGAGGGCAAGGGTTGGGGGTAGGCACGAGGGGAGGGCTCCAGCTGAGCTTTATGCTTTTATCTATTTAACATACTGAGCCTCCCTGTAAGAATTAAACCAAGGATGTCAGAACCAAAATATTTTGTTTAAAACCTCCAATTTATATAGTTCTGCTGCTTCTTAGGATACAGAAAGCTGCATGGGAAGGTCCCACACTTACGACAAGAAAAAGCAGGATGATCTAGAAAACCATAACTTTTACTGAGCCCATCAAAGAGTTGAAGTCATAAAACAACCAAGTGATCTGAACTCCAAAAAGTAACAAATCCCTTTCACCTTCCCCCAGGAGAAAGAAGTAGACATTATCTGAAGATAGGCTAGACATTATCTGAAGATAGAATCAATGAACTTAAACCACCAAACTGAAATATGGAAAGAAAAATGAATGGGAAAAATAATCAGAAGAGAGCATCCAAGATCTATGGGATATTATCAAATGGTCTAACAAACATGTAATTGGAGCCCTAGAAAGACAAGGAGAGAACAGGACAAAAGAAATATAGGAAGAGTTAATGGTCAATTATTTTCCAAAATTAATAAAGGAGGATGCAGGAACAATGACATCCCAAGAGCAAAAAGTACACTAGTGTACAGATCCACTAAAAGAAACTAGGGCTCCCTGGAGAAATGGCTAATTCCTGGGCAAGGACAGGGAATGTACAAGATGAGCTTAGATCACCTTCTATCAGAAGCAAGAAAGAGCTCAGAAAATGAAAGGGATATGTCAAAAGACAAGCCACAGAAGCCAGACTGAAAGGGCTCTCCCCAGCCAAAACTGGAACAATTTGAGCATCACAGTTAATGATGACAGTAATGGATTATAACCCATTAAATAAGAAACAATGATTTCATACAAATAAAAATAAAACAAATGTGTGAATTAAAAGTTTCATGAAGAATGGGGTTTTTACAGTTTCATATTACCTCACAAAATATTTATTAATTACAAAGGGGGAAAATAACTTTGAAAAGTCAGCCAGACATCACCTCAATCAAGGGATCAAAATGAACATCAGTTATGGGACAAATCAAAATCACATATCACCTGATAAAATTAATTTTTTAAAAATGCAACATCATTTCCTATCAAAGATACGTAGCTTGAATCTAATAATGAGGAAGCATGAGAAAATTCCGAATTGAGACTTTTTTGCAAAATAATTTGCCTCTAATCTTCAGAAGTGTCAAGGTCATGGAAGTCAGAGACTGATGAATTATATTCTGCACTAAGGGGGACTAAAGAGAGATGACAATTAAATGAGACATAGAACTATGGACTGGATCCTTTTGTTATAAAAATATTAATAGGACAACTGGTGAGACTCAAATGGGGTCTGAAGATTAGACAGTAATAATGAATTGATATTTTATTTTAGGTGGGTTTCCACAGTTCCTTCTGTTTGAATGGTTGTACTGTTGTACAGAGCAATGTCCTTGTTTGTAGAAAATATACACTAAGTATCTGGGAGTGAAGGAGCATAAGGCTGGCAACTCACTCTCAAATGGTTCAGAAAAAAAGTTATTTATGATATATTTGCAACTTTTTAATAAATCTGTGTTTATTTCAAAATTTAAAAAAATTATTTTTAAAAATTTAATTCACTTATTTGACCCTCACTTTTATTTTGATATGTAAGATGGAGATTGGATTCTTTTAAAGAAGGTGGTATACCACCCTACTGCTTTAAAAGCTATTTTAACAAGGATAAAGCTTTGGTTAAAAAGCTTGTTCTAAAATTTCCTGACAGTGGTTAACCCTGGATACTGGTAATTTTCACTTGAAAACATTTATATTTGCTAATATTTCTATACTAAATAAAAACTGTAATTAAAAATGTGTTCTAATTAAAAAACTTGCAAATAACTCTCCTAACATAGGCTAATCCTCTCCCGTAATATGTCCAAGGCTACATAGTAAGTTCATGGCAGAACTACTCATATCTCTTCATTTCTAGTACATGCTACCTTTCAATATCTGATCCCCATTTTTTCTCTCTTGTTTTATTTTTCACATTAAAGAATTTCTGAATTCCTACAACCAGGACTCCTGAATTTGTCAAACAAAAAAAGAATGATACTGAGACTTACCTACGAAGCAGTATAAATTAACTAGAAAAGTGAGTGGGACCAAGAATATAAAAACTGTTCAGATAACTATTGAGTCAAGACTGTTGGCTATTAGGGCTCAAGTGGGAGCGACGCCAGAACTTAGAACCCAACTTTAAATCATTACCATTTGGAAGGAGTAGCTATGGGATCTAGTTAGAAGGAATTATGGAAACAAGCCTAAAAAATATAAATAGATCCAAGTCTATCAGAAACATGGACAGGGACCTATTAACTATGATAGCTATTTCTGGAGCACAGGATTATAGCAGACTTTGTCTTTCTATATTATAGATTATGGTAATGTTTGAATATTATAAAATGAACATGGAACTACTTTTGTAAGCAGAAAACAGAAATTAAAAACCAAACAAAGCAAAATTCCTTTGTAATTATTTTTTTAAAGGAAAAAATGTGGAGAGGGAATATTAATAATATTTAAAATGGTAAATGAATTTTGATTACTCCGATTTTGACTACTCTGGGAAAAAAGAGAAAAGAATCTTGAAGGGTGGTAATGTCCAGTGAGCCAGGGGGTAAAAAAGAACCTCGATGTAATTTAGGCACATGAGACAGTACAGCAGCACTTTCTATTTTAAGCCACTACACTGAAGTCTCATGTCCCTGACTGGGGAAGCCCAAAAAAAGGTTCCAGGAATGTTTCTTCTTCAGTTCATTAGTCTATGGCTCCAAAAAGAAATAGCTTTTCAATTTATTACATTAATTTTGGGTTACCAAAGTACTCTTTTCCTCAGAGAACATGTAACCCAGAAAAGTCTCACAGTGAAGATGCTAACAATAGCTATTTGTGTCTTGAGGACTCTCTGCTGTTCTTAATAAGGAACGTGGCCACATAAGTGTTGTGCTTCAGGAGACGGTCTTTTGGAAGTTGATCTAGTCATACAAATGACCTGGATCTCATAAATCCTATGAAAGATTCCAGATTGTTTCTCAATACAGCAATTTCCCATAGTGGTTTCATTTATGGCTGGTAATTCAATATCTATTACTTGTTTGATGATGACTCTGAAGTGATGGTTCTCAACAGGAGAACTCTGGAAAACTGTAGAGACATTCTTGGTTGTCACAATAATTGAGAGGGAGTGCTACTGGCATTTAGTGGGCAGGACCAGAGATCTTGACATTTTGAAAGTGCAGGACAGTCTTGTACAACAAGACTGTGCCACATCTGGTACAATTTTCAAATGTTCCAATAAAATGTTCACATGAGTGAGAAACCAATTTATAATTATCTGAACCTTATTCCACTTTATATACCAAGAAAAGTGTTTTTTTGTTGTTGTTGTTCTTTTGGTTTTTTAGTTTAATACACAATAACGATAGTTTTTCCGGGAATGCAACTGTGTAAATCAAGAGAAAAACTAATACATACTTTTTGTTGTTGTTATTCAGAAATTTACAAAAAGTTGTTTATAATTTCAGAAAATCTCATATTTTGGCAATGCCGCTCTGGTGCTCTGGAACCAGTGACATTTCTGTTTACATTTGTAGCACTTTCATTCAAATAATGTTATGAGTAAGTACAAACATCTGACTCTTCTACTGTACTTGTAATCAAGCACTTATATATTGAAATATACATTATTTTATTATAAATTACTTTCCTTTTATTCTTCCATATTTCAGTTAAAATTTTATGTTGATTTTTAAAAAAATTATATGTACCTAGATATGTTACATCTGAATTTCATTTCAAGATAATACAGGGGCATTGTGAAATTTTTTTTTTTTTATAAAAAGGGGACAATGAAGCTAATAGGGGTGAGAATCACAGGTTTAAACTAATCATGGTAACCCTAATCTCTTTGCTAGGACGGGTGGGCCTAGGAAAGCCATCTAGTCTGTCCAATGACACATGATGGAGTGTCCTGGAGGACTTCTAGGAAAAGTTCCTTTGCTCTTGGGAGAGAGGAAGAAATGGTGCTTCTCTCTTTTCATGTCAGTTTATGATGGCTTGAAGAGCTGTAACCATCTTGTTATCAACCTGAGGATAAAGCACAGTAAGGCAGCACCAGGACAATCCAGGCAGACTGGATGGCTTGTCTATGCATCTGAAGTCCACCTAACCTTTGGACTCCTAGCTTTGTACTGTAATAAATTCTTTTATGGATAAGCCAAATTGAATCACGTTTTCTTTATTTGTAGCTGAAAGTAGAAATGATACTGGTAGAGAAGACAAGGGGAAAGCAATGCAGTATAGTAGAGAAAACATAAGCCTGGGAGTCAGTTATATTGAAGTTCAAATCTTGATTCTGTGATTTACTAGCTGTATCACCTTGGACAAATTACTTAACCTCTCTGAGCCTCAACCTCCACATTTATAAATTGGAAATAGGAATACCTGCTTTACATGGCCAATATGAGGATTAACAAACTAATACTTGTTAAGCTCTTAACCTAGTGCTTGGCATGTTACAAGCATTCAATAGCCGATGGCTATTATTAACTATTTTTATGTGGAGGCAGGAAAAGACTCACAGCAGTTTGAGCAGTGATGTGTGTGCAGCCCACGATTTTGGCTCCAGCCAAAGGTTTTTCTCCTTGAGCTCTCTTCCTTAAAGCCATCAGTGCCGGCATTTCTGAAAAAGTCCAATATACACACAGCAATATTAGAGAGGAGAAAATGAGAGACAAAGAATAAACATAAAAACTTAAACTTATTCTTAAGGTAAGTTCCCATGACTGATCAGGTTTCTGTTAGATTAAGTTTCTCAAAAGATCAAGATATTAAATCTGATTTTTCTGTTATAAGGGGCTTTCAGAGGCAAATATCCAGTGTTCTGATTGCCTGTATTCCAATCCTTGCCAGCCAGTCTCTCCCCCTTTTCCTTGTATTGGAGTTCCTTCCTCACCTGCCAGAGTTCACGCCCTCTCCCCAAAGTGTTCCTTGAGTTCAGATTTTTTGTTGTCGTTATAAGTACTCTTCAATATCACACTGAAATTTTACAAACTACTAGGCCCCAGGATGTAAAAAGTGATTAACATGGACAAAAAGACATGGGCAATTTGAGAGGAAAAGTGCTTGCTTTCTTTACCTTGTTCAGCAATTTCAATTTCTCTTCGTCCAAACTCTGCCTGTTTGATGTTCTTGACACAGAAGTCACTGCTTCCCTTAGAGTTCTTTTGCTGCTTGTCCCTGGGAGATGTCTCATCGTCAGAGCTATCTGTATATGAAGCTGCTGAAATGACAAAATAAAAAACCCTCAGATAAAAAAAAAAATGGCTCCCTCTAAAACTCCAGACCATGGAGTGAACTGAAGCTTCTCTGGTCATCCAGCATCATACAAATTAGCACATCTGGTGAGCACCTAAGTGGAGCTCCCACGGAAAGTGCTACCCAGAGGTCAAAAAGAGCAAGACGAGAGAGGTTGCCGAAGACATTCCCACTGGATAGCAGTAAGTTGGAATCTAGGGCTAACTTTATCTTCAGAACATGCAGAGGTTCTTGAATATGCAAAAGGAGAGAGGTTACACCATGGTAGCAATGGGTTACTGTTCTTAATGCAAGATTACGATTATTAACTTATGGGTTTCTGGGATCCTAGTGACCCTTCTCTCTCTGCTGCTTAAACGCCTGATGTAATTTGTGTTTTAGTACAATAACTAAATAGATAAGACCTAGAAAACAAGGAACCCATGGGAAAGTAATTAAGAACTACACAAAAAGTGTGTGTTTGACATAACAGAGCTTTCTTTTTTAAGACTGGCCTGCAGACCCAATTAGACACTGACAATGAAGTATTCAGTGCGCTTTCCCTTCTTGCTGGTCTCAGTGGGCCCTGAATTAGGCATTTTAGATTCCCAAGGAAGAAGATAAATCCTCTTTTGGGATAATAAAATGCTCTGACAACTAATCCATTTAGCAATATACACCAGAGGGTGGAAGGTACAAGACTTTTGAAGTGGCTAAGAGGCAGCTGCTGCTGCTGCTGCTATTCCCATGTTTAGCTGAGATCTTTTTAGTCTTCATATAATTCTGTAGTCGCTAATCATTTGCTGAATGATTTGAATCAATTTCCTTCCTTGATTTATGTTTAAGTTTCTGTGGATAGTTTCTTCTTAAGTAGTCTCCAAGGTCTTTGGAAGAGGGATATCGAAGAACATAAAGCACTGTCTATAAAACATTATATATCTCCCAATGAGATAAGAAATATGTCCATCTATTGTAAGGGGAGAAAGCTGCAAAAGCTCAGGGCTCCCAGGGCCTATGGTGCTCTGATCTACTTATATCCAGAGAATTAAGGCATTTCTGAGATTTCTTAGCAAGGGGTCTATCTCTGGGAGGGCTGTAAAAGGCAAGTCTGACCTTGTCCACTTAATCAGGCATGGTGCTACACAATGTTTGGGCAGCAGGGGCCTGACTATCTCTCCTGGAGCTGGAAAACTGCCCTAGAGTAAAGTCCTAACACAAGAGGCAACAAGAATGAACTTGGATCACCAGAGGAGATGAGGGAATTACTAAATCCCCAAAGGGCCTTTTGTTCTTGAAAGGAGTTAATCTGTACAAAAAGTCTGTGGTTCTCCCTCCTAGGGTGAGCGAGAGCTCAAAGTACTTTTTTCAACACAGCCCAGAAACAGCTTCCTGGCTGTGTCACTAATCAATACTCAGAAATCACTCATGAGTTGAAGGCTGAGGGGGAACTATGCTTCTACCACCTGAGAGAAGAAAAATAACAGCCAACCCTAATCCTGATCCAATTTTATATGAAAATTGTTTTTGAAGAAAGTGTTTACATTCACTACACCCTGAAATTTCAAACCCTTTTCCAGAGCCGTGGTGATTTTTATGCTCCTCAGTGGCCATTTAAATAGAGTGGTTATGTGTTCTGGAGTCAGACAGACTTTGGTTGAAGTCACAATTTCTGTTTCTGGTTGTATAACGCAGAGGTGATACCAAAACCTGTTTAATAGGGTTGTTAATTCATTCACGTATTCAGTCATTCACACATTCAAATTCACACAAAAATTCAACAAATTTTTATTGTGCATCTGCTATGTACCAGGCACAGTCTAAGTACTGGAGATACAGGACAGATATGTCATCTTTACCTTTCAGTTTAGTAGGTGAGTCAAACATTACAAAATTAACTATTTAGAGTTTTTCTTTCCTTATGGTTGTAATATGTACTATGAAGCAGACTGTCTAATAGGCAGACATGACTCATCAAAGTCAAATTGTTGAGAAGATTAAATAAGATAATGTAAGTAGAAAAGTGCTTAGTGCAATGCTTGGTGTAAAGCACTCAACAAATGATGCCTGAGATCAGTACTGGCTTTTGCACATATTTTTAATTCAATACCTGATATAACATCTTTAAGGTTCTTACTCAGCTTTAGGATTTTAAATGAGAAAGGAATGACATACATACAATATTATTTAGCAGTTTCTTTTTTTTCTACCTCTGTCATTTACTAATCTACCCAAGCAGCAGGTGGTTAGCTGGCAGTGACTGAAAAGGTTGAGACTGGAGTCCTAACTCTACCCAGAATAGCTCTCCTCTCCTAGGCATCTTTCAGCTTCTAAGGATGAGTCAGAGAAAAAACCAAACAACAACAACAAAACCACCAAATTCTCCCTTAGAGAAGCACTCCGATTTTAGGCTTGAGTTGTTTTCTTCTAACTCAAAGAAAAAATTATTTATACCACCTTCCTAGTCTAAAATGAGAGAAAAAAAAAAACCCACAGTATTTTATTTTCTTAATAGTAGTCAACTGGTCATAGTTAGTTCAACCAATGTTTTTGAGCCAAAATGAATTTGTTTTTAAAAAGCCCTTTATATAGACCTGCTATCAGGTGAGAAACAAAAATATCAGTGTCTAGATTGTACTAATATGTAATGCAAAATGGCTGACAGACACAGACTAAAAACAGTGGAAAGATTATTCCTGAACTAGCGTGACATTTATTTTTTGAATTCGTACTCATTTCTGCCACTATATTTAAAGAAGCACATTCATGAAAATAGTTGAGATAGCATTAAACATTTTTCCTAGGAATAGTTTCTAAAGTATTTGTTCTTGCCAGCACACTCTGAAGCCCAGAGTCATAATTTAATTAAAAATAAATAATCAATAACCAAGGCAATAACCTACTAAAGTGCAGGCCTAAAACCTCAGCTCTAGCTTCACCTCTAATTAGGTAAGTGACCAATTTTCAGTTTACCAACTGTAAAACAAGGAGTACAACAGAGCCCCTCTCTCCCATGCTCTCCCTTTCCTCTACCTACCACCAGACAAATCTTATGACTAAATGAGATAATACCAAAAAAAGTTTCAACTTTTAGGTAGAAAATATAAAGTACAATATAATATTACTATGAGATGTTCTCTTGTTTCATATCCTAGAATCAACATAGCTTGATGAATCACTAATCCACAATCTATCCTATAGAACATGCATACATATATTCTATAGCTCAAGCCTGATTAAACCTTACCTCCTAACCCTCCTAGTGGGTTATTGCTAGGAGAAGCAGTCAGACTCCTGGTTGAATTAGTCCTATTAGACTATTTTAAGTCAGGAAATTCTTCTTGGGCCCAATCTATTCATTTGGTAATGGAAATAACAGTAGGAACCTGTGCATCAATGTGCAGCAGATTTCACTGATGAATAATACTCTAGAAATATGTGAAAAGCTATGTTAGCAATCAAAATACAAACAAATAAAACTCTGTTATTTGAAAAAATCTGAAAACACTTCAACCAATTATGAATTAAGATTTCAGTCTTCCTTATCCTTAACCAATTAACTCTCTGTAAAGACAGCTTTTTCAGAAATATATCACTGAGAATCATCTGACTTCGAAGAAAAATCTTCTGTTTGTTTGTTTTTATGAGGTTTTGTGCTTAGGGAAAACATTTTTAGAAGTTTGTTTTTTTATGAAATAATTTTAGAGATTAATGAAACCTTTTTCAGCCTGGGTTCCTCTGGAATTAAGCCTTACTGTCTTGACGCATCCATTGAAAATATAATTAACCTCTTGCTTATGTATCTAGAAGGGTACCAGTTATGATCCACCTTTTGAAGAACTGAGAAAGTCCCTCAAATCTTTGTGTTTTGTGATTCAGATGAGAAACCCCAGTTGAGAAAAGCTGATAGAAGTTCCTAAATGATTGAAAGTGTGGCAAAACTTAGAGCTAGAATCATTGGGAACTGAGGATATACCAAGGCCTAAGTAAGCCTCTATGTACCTTCAGCAAAACAAGCACTTAGGGCAGGAAGGTATCTTTTTTTGTAATGTCATAAACCTTTTATTTGTTCATACGTATAGAGTATATCAGAGACCTAAATAAAGGTGTAAAGTATAATAATATCTCCGGATACCTTTCAACAATATTTATTTATTGAGCACCTCTTATGTGTCAAGCACAGTTCTAAGTTCTGGGAATAGAGCAGTACAAAACAGAGAGAAATCTCTGTTCTCATGGATTTCATGTCCAGGCAAGGGGAGAAAAGACAATAAGTTAGTAAAATATATGTTATGATAGTAAGTGTATGGAGAAAAATAAAGGAGGAAAATTTGATAGGGGGGTATTAGGTAGGGTGTTTATACAATTTTAAAAGAGTAGCCAAGATAGGCCTCAAGGAGAAGGTGATTTGGTTAAGACCTGGAGGTAAGATACCTAGCTAGGGTACTTTAGAGCATTCCAAGTAGAGGAAATAGCAAGTACAAATATCTTAAAGCAGGGGAGTGCCTGGCATATTTCAAAATAACAGAATAACAGTAAGAAGGCTAGTATAACTGGAGTGAAACAAATAACTAGTGGAGGTGGCAAGTTTTGGGAAATAAAGATGTGATTAGAAATGTAATGGGAGCCTGGATTGTATAAGGCCTTGTAGACCATTGTAAGAACTTTGCCTTTATTCAGAGTGAGACTAGGAAACAATAGAGGGTTTTGAGATGAGAAGTGATATGACTTAAATTATTTTAAAAGAATGAATCCTGCTATAGTGTTGTGAACAGACTGAAGAGAGGCAAGGCTGAAACTGAGGAGCTCGCTTTTTAAGTCATGGAAGATCTGAGATGTCTATAAAACATCCAAGTGAAAGTACTGAGCAGGCAGTTGAACATACAGATCTAGTATGTTGGGGAGAGATCTGAGTGGAGATAAAATCTGAGAATCAAATGTCAATACATGGCATTTAAAACTATGAGACTGAATGAGTTCTTTGGGGAGAAGGGAATAAAGATCAGCCTTATATTAAAGCTATGTCTTTAATATACCTAAATTTCTTTATAACTTTAATATAGTTTAACATAACTATAAATAGTTACTTAAATTATAACTTTCTGAAAATGGGTTCCACATTCTTATTGACATACATTTGCATATCTTCTCGTATTTTGAAAGCTGTGAGTCACATCTCTCTTATTCCTAGCTTTTCATTGGATAAAGCTTTTTCTGTATCACTTCTCACTGCCTCTGTTATAACATCACAGGCTGTGAGTTTTCCAGGATCACACAAATCACACGTAGATCAAAGCCTAGAAAATAGGTCTCTCCTAACTACCAGTCCAAGGCTCAAGGCAGTGGGCATCTCCATTCAGAGTTTGTTTAAAAGGGCTTGACATTGTTCACTAGGGGAAAAAAAAAACAAAACCAAAAAACAAAATGAGGTAACAGAGTGTCTGACGTAGCTGTGAAAGAAGCAAACATATTTTAGGTTTCATTTTAAAAGCACTGAGTTTATGGAAATAACACTTCCTATAGATTAGTTCAGACCACATCTGGAATAGATTCATAGGCATAATATTTTTAAAGGAACATTTAATCTGGATTATATCCAGATGAGAGTAACCTGGACAGCAGGATGCCCCAAAATAATTTTTATTTCTAAGTAAAATCTTTAAATTCCAGGAATTGTATAAGAGTTTATCAGGAGCTAAATAACTGAATAAAGCAAGGATTACCCTATCATCTAAACTGCTCCCAAAGAGGCCAGATAGCCATTTGTAAGGAATGCATTCAAGACAATTCCAGCATTCAGTGAGAAGCTGAATAACTGAT
Source organism: Macroglossus sobrinus (assembly GCA_004027375.1). Taxonomy (NCBI): domain Eukaryota; kingdom Metazoa; phylum Chordata; class Mammalia; order Chiroptera; family Pteropodidae; genus Macroglossus; species Macroglossus sobrinus. The sequence goes on along the minus strand of PVKZ01000709.1, from coordinate 41,057 downwards.
CTTTTAAGTTATTTTCCATTTTTAGGATGTCTTAATGCCAGTGCTCCTGAACTTCATATCCTTAAACAGATATATATATATATATATATATGTATATATATATATATATATGCAATACACATATATATGTATATATACACATACATATATATACATACACACATATATATGTATATATATATAATCACATATATATGTATATATGTATATATACATATATATATATGATTGATCATTTTTTACTATAAAAATGGTAATTTAATATATTTTAATCTAAAAGGTCCAAGTTTTCCAGGGTGCTATCTGTCAATATTCATCACCAATGAGCTTACAACTATGTGTTCTCTAATAAACCAAGTGCATCAGTAACACTCTTCTAACTAAACAGATATTTTGCATGTATCCTCCCTGCATAGAGGGGTTCAGCGGAAAGACAGGCAGTTTACTCTGAAGAAACACAGTTGGAAACGTGGACCTGGTGTGTAGGAAAGAGACTGAGCTGGAGTTAAATTTTAGTGTAGTTGTTATTTGGTAACACTCTAGATAACATGCAGAAACGCAGACTAAAATGTTACACACTGTTTTACAATTCACGTTTTCACAATTATTATAGTTTCTAGAGTTTTATGAACTGGTTCATGAATTTTCAAGACTGGTTATTTCAGCACAATAAGATAGGTACAATATTCAGTATCTTTAAACAAAATTCCATAAGAATTTATCTCATGTGCTTTACATCATCTAGTTTTTGTGGGGGAAAGCAAAAAGAGAAATGCAAAAATGTAAATAACAATCTACCCAACTGACAATTTACAGCTTCCTAAACAAGCTTTCTTCAATTTTATGTATCGAATACTACTTTCCTATTTGTGTGAAGAACAAAATTTCAGATCACAATAAAAATTTTCTAATGAATATTACTATTTATAATTTTAAGAGACAACTCAGAATCCTATCACAGACCAACACAAGAACAAAATAAAATAGCTCTGTGTTAGATCAGACATTGTTGCACAAATGGCTGATGTCTTCAAGGGGTCCTACATAGTAAGAGCTCATCTGGCATTAAATGATAACTCAGCCCCAGGGCCCATATATTTGAATTAATGCCAGTGCAAAGGAAGAAAGAAGTAACAAGCACTATATATAGTGTCACAGCTTAAAAGAGAAAGCAAATGGCTCATTTGAACTAGGTACAATGTTTTCATGTTTCTTGGGGTAGTTAAGGTTTCTCCATTAATTTGTAAATACTGGATGAGAGGATGGGGAATGTCTTTTATTTTCAAAGAATGGGGGAAAAAAACCCAGTCTTTACACATGCTGTTCAGTGAAGATCATCAATGAGCTAGCTACATACTCTCGCCTCTGAATAAACCAGAACTCAGTTTCCTTAATCACCCTCTTATGCCTTTATTGGAAGAGAAGGCCTCTATTAAGCTCCATTCTGAATGCCTAAGAGGAGTCCGCAGATTCCATGTAGAATTTTGGTCTAAATTTCAATTGAGAGGCAAAGTGTTTATTCCAAAGCGCAGAATTTATCATGCTTAATCAAGCGTGGGTAGACAGGGGGGTCTGCTGGTCACGCCTCCACACATGGGTCCAGAGCAGTTCAGGACTCACCTGAGCTGTAGCTGTCCGTAGATGACTGAGAAATGGAACGAGAGAGAGATCGACGTCCGATTTTGGTGGGACGTTTGTTGAATTCTTGCTTCTGGTCAGCAAACTGGATCTGCTAAGAAAAGGAACTATAATTATAAAAAGGAAAAGAACCTCCATTTTGAGACAGCAATTCAAGGCTTGCATTATGGGATCTTACCTTCGCTTGCAGTTGATCTGATTGTACCAACCCATATTTGGAATGTTAAGACTCTAGAGAGAAGAATGATTTTTCACTCTTTATCTATTGTATGTCTATCAAATTTAAATCTGATCCACTCTCTGACTACATGCTTTTTACAATAAAATTGTGACCAAAAAAAGGGGATGTTCTGGTTAAAGTAAATTTTTAGAAAATTGAGTCATATTCAGAAATCTTTAATATAGTTTCACTGACAACTAAAGCTGGAAAGAACCATTGAGGCTATCCAAGTTTCATATATCTAAAGGAAAAACTTCAAGGTACAGAAAGGTAAAGTGACTTGCTTTCAAGGTTTAACATTCTTAGGAAATGGTATGGTATAATGAAAAAACAAAAAAAAAACGGTTTTTCATTCAGGCAAAACTTTTCTGGAACTAGATTGAAATCTTGCCTGTGCCATTCATTAGCTATGTGATGTGGGTCAAGATGCTTTTGTGAACCTAATTTTTCTCATAAATACAGCAAAGATAAAAATTCAAGTTTTAGGGTTAAATGAAACAATGTACAGGCATACCTCATTTTATTGCACTTCACAGGTGTTGCTTTTTTTTTTTTTTTTTACAAATTGAAGGCAAGATTATGACTGGCTTTACTGCAGTGGTGTGGAAACCAACCAGCAATATCTTCGAGGTATGCCGGTGGGTAAACTGTGAAACACAGCTGTGGATTCAATAAATCCACTCCCCAACTCCCACCCCTATGGTTTACTGTTCTTAAAACTCTTGCAGGCAGTCACTATAACTTTTTAAAATGTATTAATTAGCCTTTCAGTACTAAGTACAGTAAATATTAACTTATTGTTTTTAATGTTTGGTATCACAAAATACCTGAAAGCCATAGGTTTGATCATTTGTTAATTATAATATAACAGATGTAGAAGGAGTGGATGAGTATAATGAATATGTATAAACCTCAATATTCAAGGTTGCATTTTGGACATTTTCTGATAATGACTTTCTTGCACTTTCATCTCTTTCTCCTATATTGGAGGTTCCAACTGATATTTTATAACACTGCAAATCAAAGCTCATGTTATTTATTCAATAAATCACTTATTTTCTTTTTCACTAATTGAACATTTGCATAATTGCTTAGATTATTCTGGATCTAAGGTGGCAGGAAGGATCAAAGATCTGACAACTGATTCTACTTTTCATGATAAAAAGATGGTTCCCTGATGGGCAGGACACAGACACATCATACCAGAATTCGAGCAGCAACTGATGGCTCCATTTCCTGCAGTTAGAGGTAACTAGAGTCATTTGAGTATTGAGACAAAAGGACCAATGCCAAATTGAATTAGTTAGCATGCCTTTTAGGGAATTCATAGCATTTTCATAGCTATAACAAAAAATAAAGCCTGTGTAGTACTTTAGATTTTGAAAATTGTTTTCAGCAATAGAAAAATTCATTGGATTAGAAGCTCTTTGAGAAATGAAAAATGGCAAAACTGATTATTTTGCTAAAGTAGCATTTATTCCAAAAAGATAAAAATGCCCTTTCTATGCACTCCCATGGGATATATATATGAACTTCCATGTACATCTCCTATCACAGCACTTATCACACTGAATATAACCATCTACCTGTATCCTGTATAAACTATAAGCTCTATAAAGGCAGGAGCTGTGTATCTTATTTATCCTGATATCCTCAGCCACAAATGCCTGACATCATATGCTGAAATGAACTGGAAGTAGCCTCTCCCATCTTCACTGACCCTATGTGGTTGAATATTAAGTAAATATGGTAGGCCAAGTCTAAAGTTAAAAGAATTTTTAAGGGCAAAAAAAGTTGGGAAGGGGAAGGCATATAGCAGTCAAGTTCAAAACTCTGGTTTCCATTTCACTAATCTTGTTCAAGACAATGATACATCTTCATTCCTTTTTAGAGGCCCATCTAAGAAAAAAGAGTGGTAATTGATTTTCCAAAGGCCACAAGGAATCACTAACTTTAGCAGTGCCTCCTTTATAAAAGAGTAACAGATAACCTCTACCTAAGATATGTAACATACCCCCATACACACACACACACACACACACACACACACCACTAGAGGGGGTCAGTCACTCTTCATCTTTAGATTTACAGGATCAGGGTGAATGGGTGGGTACACACCCATTTACCCCCACTAACACTAAACCATGTAGCTATAGAGCTACATCATCATTTCAAACCAGTTTCCCTAAACTGAGCTCTCTTCTCTATTGTCTTCTCCATTTGCTGTAATTCCTCCCACTCAGATCAAGTTTAGGCTACCTTTTGGCACTAAAAAAGACTAAGCTATGTAAGCTTTCTCCACTTAGAGACACAGGGTTCTAAATCTTGTTTACTCATTAGACATTGAACTTAAGTTTAAGACAGAAGAATATTAGAAAGGGACTAGCCACTTATATGGAATGTTACACAATTTTCCCCCAAAATAAATATATCTTTTACTGACAACACGAACACAGGTTTTCAGTAGGTCATCCCTGGTGCCCACCTATCCTCAAAGGTTAAATACCATTATATTCTTCATCCAACAGTTCACCTTGTAACACAGCAGTCCACTCATCCTGGTTGGGGTACTCTTGTAGATTCTACCCCTAACTTCCCTCCCTTGTCTGAAATCAGAGAGTTCAAGGTAACATCCCTTTTTATTCATTTCAGAGAGAACTGCCTAATTCCAACAGACCTTGAGGTGAGGGAGGGAAGGAAACAGACTGTTAGGAGGGATGCCAGAAGGAGGAATGAAAGCAGGAGAGGGGGGAAAAAGCAGCTGGCCTTTACAATAATGGCTATAACAGCAGCGAGACTGGTAAATAAGAGTTTAGCCTCACCTGGGCTTTAATCCCAGAGTTGCCATTGACAATGTATTTCTTCTTGTTGCTCAGCATAGTGACATTACCAGCCCTACTGCCACCTCTCCAGTCCAGGGACCCTTTTGGCTAGGCCTTTAAACTTTCCGCATCAGCAATTCTGTTGGCTCTAGTTCAAGCTAGTATTATTTTGTTTTAATTTTTGGTTGGGGGTGGGGTGCTTCCCTTCCTTGGAATCCCTGAAGCAGCTCCAACAACCCCTCCGGCAATAGAGCCCAATTTAATAAGGCATTTCTGCTAGTGGCTCATCAGCCATTCCTAACTCTGGTGACTGTTTTTGCATTCATTTTTTTTTTTCCCCAAAACACCTAATTACATGGCTCCTCTGACCTCTAAACCTTAACAAGTCCCTTGACAAGGCCCAACTTGCATGCTCATAACAATAGCTTATTTATATAACCAGTGCACTTTTTTGCCTGCTATAATTACCTTGCTAATTAGGTTCCTTTGTAACCTTACCTCCTCCTTTTCCATGTCAGATGATTTTAGTTAACCTAGTCTCAATAGAAAAAAAATTAACTACAGAGCCACTAAAACGAGGGAATTTAAGATGGTAAGGAAAAAAAAAATGATACCAAATGCTCAGGCAGCTCCTACCCTATATTGTTTGTCCTTGAGTTAGTCAGACTGAGGACCATTGCTGTGCTCTTAATTGTGCATCTTTTATACAGGTTTTGACATTTGATTCCTCATCCCATCTCAACACTGTTATTAATTAGGGATTGAGTGACTATGTTTGCTCTTTTACAAAAGTTTTCAAAAACTGTGTTTCATTGAAGGTATGACTACTACAAAGAGGAGTTTCCTATTTCCTCAGAGTCCCCAGAATCATAATGACCTTGTTATATATTAAATAAGGAAAGGGCAAAGAATCACATTATTTATTTGTTGATTTCTAAAACAGTGAATAAAAAAGCTATATTCAACTGTATGTTACTGAGACAAGGTAGGAATGCGATTTGAATTCTTCCTTAAAAAGAGACTGCTTGTTGAACAGGAGAAAAAAACATAAAATAAAATAGTAGATGCTCTTCTTTAAAAAAAAATCTTTTGAGAGAAAAGATCTGTGGAAGAATAAGGGAAGGAGAACTAATTTAAGTGCCTATTATACATAGCTCTGTGTGTATGTTACTTCTATTAATCAGGATAAGAATCTTAAAAAGTAGGCATTATTAACTCCATCTGACAAATTAGGAAAGTGCAGCTCTGAGAGCACAAACGAATGCCTGAGGTCTCACAGAAAGTGATGTTAACTAGAATAGGAGCCTGTGTTTGTATCAGAGCCGAAGCTCCTTCCACTGTATTACACCTAACAATATTAATCAGAAGACCAAAAACTCCCCTGGTCCTAATCCTGGATGTATCAACCCCACTTCATTCTTTTTAATTTATCTTTAAATCTACTTAATTTACAATTACTCTTGACATTTATTTTCTTATCAGATTGGGTTTCAGAAATGAAATCATCCCACATGATCTTGAATCTCTGATCAAACCACAATTCTGAAAATGGCTAATCATATACGAATTTGAAATTTAACTGCCCTTTAATTGGCAGCATTGCCCAATGCCACTACCAAAAATTGAGGCAGAAATTAATTCTCAAATAATGATGTTCACTATCACATATGACAATCTTAGTCTCACATACATAATTTCAAGAAATGAGATAGACCGATATTTTCCTGCTTGCTTGATGAATCTCTAAACTTCTGCTCTTTCTAACCAAGGATGTTCATTCACCCTAATACACTCTCAGCAGGCTCCTCATTTTCCTCTCTCAGATGAAAAGGAACTCCTTGGTCCAATGGCTTAAGTCACTTGAACTGCGCCAAAAGGAACTGCAGATCTGTACCAAATACCACCAGGAGACATTTTGGGATACTATTACTGACAGGAAAAGCCTTAGCGCTTAACAAGTTTATCTAACAAAGTGATTCTCAAACTTCAGGTGCTTCAAAATCATCTACAAGGCTTTTGAAAAGGCATTGCTGGCCCTCACCCTGAGTTTCTGATTTAGTAAACCTGGGTGGGGCTCAAGACTGCATTTCTGACAAGTTTCCAGGTAATACTGATGCAGCTCATCTGGGGACCACATTTTGAAAACCTCTGCACTCACCTTAATTCTTTTGACTCTCTCAGTCAACCATTTGATCCCATCTGCTGCTAAACCAAAGCATATTCATAGGTAGAAAAGAAAAGGTTATTTGAAAGGTCAGAGACGACACTAAGGTGGACCTTTCTTTATATCCAACACGAGGTATAAAGAGAATTGGGTCTAATTCTGATTGCCACAATGTAAGGCTGTTAAGAATAGATGGTTAATACATTAAGAAAAATAGGACTCCTGGGGAGGACAGAAGATCTATTTACCCTGAGAGGGTCAGGCCAGAGAAAACAGTTCATTCCTTTTCAAGTACACAAAGGATGATGAGCAGAAGTTCTCACTTTCTGTATTTCCATTTCTTAACATTTCCAGCACTAACATCTGTAATCCTCATTTGTAAAATGGAAACAATAACATCTACTTTGCCTTTCTCCAATGTGCACCAAGAAATAAAATAATGTATGTGAAAGGCTTTTGGATACTATATAATAACATACAAGTGTAAAATATTAACAATTCTATTTTTTTAGGTCAAAAGTTCTTTGACTAGAGTTCATGGATGTCTAGATGCTCACACTGCCCACCCCCCAAAAAAAACAGAATGCAAAATTTTGTGTATGTATATCTTCCTAGGGAGAGGGCCCATAGTTTTCATCAGTTTTTCAAATGGGTATCAGATTTAAATGTCAATCCTGACCCAGAGTTATAGCCAAGCTATCTCTACCACCATTTACCAGATTCCTTAAAGGTGTCTGTCTCCCTTCCAAGAAATATGGTTTAAGCATTCTTAAAGATATCTCCCCTTCTAAGTCAAATGAGCTGCTTGAACAATTTCTTCACCTATAAAAGGGATTACCTCTAGCTGAAGGAAAATCGGGTAACCAGCTGGCTGAGTAATCAAGAAAGTCAATCAGACTTACTATGGAAAAGTACCAAGACAGCCTGGGTAGGAGGAGAAAATATTAAAATGTAGAAACCTAAAAAAAAAAAGGTTACTGCTGATCTCCATGCAACATAAGAAGAGGTACTTCACCTACCAACAGGGATTAAAGATTTCTCATATTAATAAGAAAAATCTTTAAAAGGATGTGTCTCCAACCTTTTAGCAGCAAAACTGTCTGAACAAGGCTAAGAAGATCCTTCACATGGAAACAGCTGAAGAGCAGAGGCTCCAGCAGAAGTTTTCCAGAGACTGACTGAATGTTAACTGAAGGACAGACACCTTGTCAATTCTCGAGATTGGGGTTCATCAAACTTCGTCCTGGCTTAGTTCCCTGCTTGGAACCAGAGACGTGAGTACCTGTCAGCTGCTGTCTGGTCTGAGTCCTATTCTCTGAAGTGTATACAAGTCTCTTTTTGCTGCTGATCATTAACAACAACAACAACAAAAACCAAGGTGTTATAATGCACCTTCTCTGCTAAATTGTCCTCCTGAAAGAAGGTTTGAGAGCTTGTTCATATTTCTTTTGGAGGCAAGGATAGGCTCAGAGGAAGTTTCATTACATTAATATGTAAACTGGAACATGAGTCAGACATTTGTTAAAGTTTTCTTAAATTGAAATTTTTTCCCAACATGGGAGCTGCTTCCAGGGTTTTCTCTTGGGGATTAAAAGGCACTCTAACATTTTATAGGTAAGGTCTGAAAATCTATAGGCAGTACACTAGGGGGTGCTCAGTGGTTCACGTTGCGGGCTAAGTGGACATTGGTGGCAACCTAATGCAGCACTTCCAGATCAGGTCAAAAATTAATGACTTATGTGGTATCTGAAAGAAAGCCTCAAGAAGTGAAGGCTTTGGTAAGAAAAAGACAGCAGATAAAAAAGCTGACTTATTGAAGATAAGCCCCTCCCTACTCTTTATCATTGTTTTTTTTTAAAAATCTACTAATCAAAGGTATTTTCCTGGTTTTTGAGAGAGAAGGGCCAAGGTATTGCTAAATAAGAGATGCCATATAGAAAACAGAGCAGACCTGTGCTTTACTAAGGAATGTTTTCTAAAAACTGGGGAGTCCTAAGTCATATCCCTTAAGCAACAGTCACACTAACTCCTTTAGGATAGTTTTCCTGGTTGCGTAAATAAAAAGAAGGTAAGTAGGTAAAAGTTCAGTAGGAGCACCTCTTGAGAGGATATGCTCAGCAGGTAAGCCAGTGAGGACTATTAGGAGAATAGGTGTTACTATCAAACTTTCACCGATTCTGAGTTGACTTAGTAATGTTCTGTGGAATTCTCTGTAATATTCCCTTAGAGGAGTACCAAAGTTTAGCATCTTTATGTGGTCCCTCATTCCTCTAAAAAACCAGAATTCTTGTTCCTCTTTCTTTTTGTTAGTAAGTAGAGATTCAAAAACAAAACTCCAACTGGAATAATTATGTGAATCCTTTCCATTAATTCTAAAACACTTCATTATTTGAAATAAGCCTGTAGATCAGTAGAATTTCTTTCCATTGAATGTTTTAAAACTGAGCACATGGTTCTGAAACAACATTAAGAACAACAACTGCAATAACCTCAACAAAAATAACAGCTATAACAATATACGTTGAAATGTAGGCTCCTCAGTTGGGCCTTTGTTAGGCCCACTATATTATATTCCATCATTAGTGATAGTTCTTTAAGTCTGTAATTCCATAAACACTGAAAAGAACTTGGAATATGTTGTATATAATCTAACCAGTTTTCCATAAGGAAATAGATGTATAAAACACAAGCCAGTATAGACTGTAAGAAGTCAGGCTAAACCCAGAAGAAACCAGTCAGGAACATTAAGAATGGCTGCTGTTCTAAAATCAAAAGTTGAAACTGGATCTAAAATGTAAGGTTTTATGTGCGAGTTCTTATTAACAAACAAGTCTTACTATCATTATATTAAAAATATTCATCAGGCAAATATGATATTTTGAAGAATGGTACTGAAAAAGCTATAGTTTCTGCCTTTTAGAAATATATATAAAAGGTATTTGAGGAAATGTTTTGACTGGAGGGGGAAAAAATGGGCAGGTAGTGGAGAAATGCCTTAAATCTTTTCAGTTCTGGCTCCCCCCCTCACTACAGGCACACCTTGAAGATATTGTGGGTTTGGTTCCAGATCACTGCAATAAAGCAAGTATCACAATAAAGCGAGTCCTACTCTTTCTGATGGTGGAGTGTCCTGCCTTCGATTTGTAAAAATGCAACACCTGTGAAACACAATAAAGTGAGGTATGCCTGTTTTCTTTTTCCTTTATCCCCATGAGAAACTAAGCATTGGCTTGCAAAGAGAATGCAAAGCAATCACAGAATAACACAACCCATGCAGTGTACCAGCAGCACAGACAACCAGGCAAGAAGCTGACTAGCCAGGCAGCTCTCAGACCTTCCCCCAGCTTTGCTTGTAATTAAGAAACAGGGGCAACACAGGAACCAATCAGAAATATGAGTAATAACATTTCCCCAACCACAAGTCTTGGTAGCAACTTCTCACAAGTGATCCCTGTCACCTGTCAGAAGTGGTGACCTCATAATCAAGAAAGAGAAGGAAAAGCAAAGCGACTAAAGAACTCACCATCCACTCAGGCATGTGAAAAGCTGAGGTGCCCTCATTACCGTCCCACTTCTCCATAGTTCAGGCTTGGGGGATATATGTCCTGAAGCAAAAGGGAAAGCTGGTTTGGAAATGCCAGGGTTTTCTGAGAGCCCCAAAGCAGAACGAAACAGTGATTCAGAAGTTCACAATGTGCAGCAGAAGCCACACTCCCCTTTCACAGAGCCGTCCTATTCAAGATCCTTGTCAACTGCCTAACATGTCCCTCACTGGCCAGCTTCAAAGCTTCTGCTTCTGCTTCTGCTTCAAAATCAGAGCTGATGCAAGGTTCTGCACCCAGGCACCGAACTTCCAGAGGGCCCTCACTGTTTAAAGCTACCCAAACACTACCCCACCTCCCCAGGGGGGACTTTCTGCAGCAACGCTCAGGCTTCCTCTCTTTCCCTGTATGTAAGGTCCTTGTTAATTTTTTCCCGCCCCTGAGGACACGTCACTGGATATGCTGATACCAAAATCAATAGGGATCGAGGTCAAGAAAGCACTCCCATTTCTCACGTGTTACTTCATTTGGATCAGTACAGTAAACAGGCGTTTCCTTGAAATCGAGAGTTCCTTATGGCTTTCAAGTTTAAGCAGCTCTGCAGAGGCTCCCCGTCTGCTCACATCAGGGGTCTGGCACCAAACTCAGGCATATCTCAAGTTAAATTTTTATTGCATGGGAGATTGGGATAGAGCCGAGGACATCTCTTGCAAAATCAGAAATTAGCTCTGAAAAAAGTTCTGGGACCACCACGCCCTCTGCTGGTTCCTTGTGCTACTTACATGAAGGTATAAGGCCCTCAGCAGCATCAACAACATGCGTGCCAATTGTAAATTAGCTGCTTCCTTGGGGGCTAGTCAGGAGCTCCTTCAGTGTAAGTTTAGAGGGAGCTGGGATTTCCAGTAGAGACTAGCACTGCCTCAAAGTCCTTATCCAATGTCGGTTTTTACTCACAGGTCTGGTTCCAGGAAAAAAACAGGATGCCAACACAGTAGCCCTCCCTATACACCAGAGGTCTCCAAACCCAGGCTGCAGACTGGTATTGGTCCATGGCCTGTTAGGAACTGGGCCTCACAACAGGAGGTGAGCAGTGGGCAACTAAGCAAAGCTTCCTCTGTATCTGCAGCTGCTCCCCAGTACCAGCATCACCGCCTCAGCTCCACCTCAGATTATCAGGCATTAGGTTCTCATAGGAGCACCGGTCCCTGATGCCAAAATGGTTGGGGATCTCAGAGCAGTTTCCTCTTTATGTCTCCATACCAGCTCCATCCTCTCTGCACACTTCAGAAGTTTGGAAATAAGAAAAAACTTTAAAAAGTTACCTAACCTATTTTACCTTCTTAGTTCATTCCAATAAGAGTGCCATAGATTTCAGGCACAAAGAAAGACCAACAAGATATGCCTGCTTTGGTTCCCGGTCCCCTTCCAGGGCCAAGGACTCTTTAGAGTGTCAGTTCCCATTGCAGCAGGTAATTTCTCTGGAGCTGATGGTCACAATATTATAATTAGGATTACAGGTTCATTGCCTTCTAGGGCCCTCACTGGTTAAGAATCCTTTGAATGTGGAACGGAGGAGGGAAAGGTAATGTCTAGGGGAAGAGGTGTTGTAAGATGCCAGAGAGAATTCAAATGACTAACCAAGAGGTCTAGACTGGAAAGAAAGGCAAGTGAAAACAGAAGGGGACCGTGGGGATCAGGTGAATGCAGAGGTGTCAAAAGATTAGAGATCACAGGGCAGGTGGAGAACAGATGCAATAAAAAGAGAACAGAAGAGGAAGAAGTAAAAAAAGTGGTCAACTTCTGGAGTGAAGCAATTTGAGTGATAAGATAGAGAAAGTTGGTGAAATGCAGGAGCAATGAGGCCCTCTAGGGTCAGCGTGTCAATTGTGACAAATCCTGAGCTTTCAGCAAGCTCCAGTTATTGTCCTCTGGTCTTCCTTTTAATCCAAACTTAATGAAATGAGAAGTTACTGAGTAAATTTCCAATGGTATCTTTCATCTGTGTTTTAAATGCAACATACCTAAAATCAAAATGATTGCTCCATCTTTCCTTTCTCTCCACCTTCCAAACAAGTTTCTTTTCCTCGTTTTTCTACCTCTTTTCCCTCAGTCAACCAGATATAAAACCTCAGTCATCTTTGATTCTCCCCTTTTCTCCAGTCCCCAGAATAGTCAATTGTATATTATTTTTGAGCCCTCCTTCACCAAGTCTCTCATCTATCCCTCCCTATCCATTTTCCTAAAACCCCTCTGTAAATCTTTTCCAGGAGGATCTTCTAATACATATCCCTCTATAGACACTATTGCCAGGTAAGCTATATTACCTGCTATTTCCTGGATGTGAAGACTGCACAGTATGGCAGCAAAGAGCACTGGTTCTGGGAACACAGACCTGGGTTAGAATCCTTGCGCTGCCACTTAGTTACCTCTAATCTGTATAGTGGAAGTAATAACAGCCATCTCACAGGATTGATGCAAGGATTTCAAAATGCACATGTACCAAGTTCTTAATAAATGAGAGCTCTTACTTATATCATTATTATGCTATCCTTTCCCACCTCAGTGACTTTGCTTAGGCCATTTTCTCTAATTGAAATGGCATCATTCTGCCTTCACTTCCATCATCTTCACTTATTCATATTTTTCAAGGTTCAGCTTGAATGATAGTTCTATGCCCTTCCTCATATTATAGTTACTGCATCCATGTGTCACCCTTGGTTAGACTCATGCTCTTCAGAGGCTTAGCCAGCTTTGATTTGCCTATAGTGCCTGGCATATAATAAGAGTTTAATTATTGAATTTTCTATGTTGTACAAATACTTTAGAGAACTCTGGGGGTAACTTGCATAATCAATATATTTATGTCCATTTCATAGGACTTAGAACATTATTTTATATACACAGGTTATATACAGTTATATTATTGACCACAGCTATAACTTACTTGTGGTGAGTCCTCACTAGGGTTTTAATCCTTAATTATAATATTATCTCCATAGGAATATATAATCTTTCTATTGCTTGATCTGCATCAATTATAATCCATTGTTATCTGCATCCTAATGAAGATTTTAGGAACAAATCAAGGCCAAAAGACTGTTTTACTGCTAAAGTGGAACCCAACCCTTAAAATATTTCATTGATCAGCAAATTACTAGATTATTGGTACTCTTGTTGATGTTTTCCACATAATCATTTTTTTAAAATAAAAGACTGCCCTCATAGTAGTGTTAAAACATGGAAGAAAAATGACTTTAAAGAAACCAGGTTTGGGAATAAAAAATAAGCATCAGTAAAATGTACCACCTTGGTGAACTAAACTAAATGTCATTTTAGTTGTAGCATTTTTTTTAGTGTAAATTTTAACTAAAATAAACTAAAACTGAAGCCTCACTAGACCCTTCTGTAACAAAACAAAATGGCAGCTCTTTGCTGCCATGCTGTGCAGTCTTCACTTTTCTGAAACAAAAATTTTAAAAGTAGCTGTTATAGAACTGAAGGTGAATTAACTGAGTAAGGCTATATAAAGCATAAGGTGTAGATATAAGTACTAGTTATAAACTTGTTTCCAGTCTAATTTCATTTTACCTTAATATGCCTTAGAAGATATACCTATAGCAAGTTGCACATCGTAACCAGTAATAATCACCCTTAACATTTAGATGAGGAGTTTACAACTTCAAAAATAGTTACACAAATTACACCCATTCCTGCAGTCTTCTGCTTTACAAAAATTAGCCAATGTGTATACAGCTCAAACAATTAATTTTCACTCCAAAAAAACCAATTTGAAGTTCTTTGCACCAGTTGTGTTCCTACCAATGGTGACTTGCAGAATCATCAGTATCAGCAGTATCATCATTAGTGGAGGCAAGCCAGACTTGCCAGAGAGAGCACACACCTGGAGCCGGAGGGGAATGGACAAGAAGTTAATATTGCCAGGGGTCAAAGTCAAAAAGAACTAGACAGTGGTAAAGAAGTAACTTTAATGGCAGAACGGTTTTAAATAAGAAGTGATAAATCTTCAACCTAGAGAGTCATAAGGCACAGTGCAAAGAACATAAGAATGTGACCCTGTCCTCTAGTACTGGCTTGTCATTAATGGTTTTATTAGACTTTGGCAAGTCACCTAATTATTCTTTTTCAGTTTCCTGATGACAAAATGAGGGGGACTGGGTAAGAGTGGACTGGGGGGAGGTTAGAACTGGTTCCTTCCAGTTCTAACATTCAGTATTTCTAATCCATCTGGTTTCTCTGAAGTTATAGAAAAAGCAATAACTATTCCTAAGTTACCAAAGTTATAGCTTATTATAGAGGCTAAGGTTCCTAACCACCTGAGTTCAAAGTTCCATCTGGTCCATTATGAAACTGGTTGGAATGGCTGGGCCTCAAATCCGCCCCACCCCTTCAGACTTGAAAAGCCAATGCTGCCAGAACAGCTGGAATTATTAAGTCCTCCCCCTGCCCCACAATCCAAATGTTAGGCATCCTATCTGTCAGTTCCTCAGTGATCTTAAGACTTATATTGTACGGGTATTTCAGACTCCAAATGGAGGCATCATCCTTATTGGTAAAGACTACAGCCTTTAGTGTTGCATAGCCTTGTGTTTAAAGGTTTGGGTTTTAACCCAAACCTTATCAACCAATGAATATGAGCTGAATGAAAAAACGAATTAATTAAAGAATAGCTAGCTCAGAGCAAAGTCCAAAATACATAAAACATAGGACAAGCATTTGAAGGGTAAAAAGAAGGAAAAGGGTATCAGGTATGAGTCAGAGAACTAACATAATCATAAATGGAAACATCACTATTAACAAAAATATGCCTAGTATAGCTAAATATACCTCCTTGCCACTGACTAATCCCATCAGCGTTTCTCAGGTAAACAAGTAAGCAATACAGCGACTACAGAACACAAGCACAGGCACCAAGCCACCTTTTCCACTCCCTGTTAAGTCCTCTAGAATCTGGGAGTGGAGTGTGGACTTAAATACTCAATTTCCCTGAAACAGCTAATAGGGCGCCACTTAGGTCAGAGTTCAGTTTGCTGCACAGTTAGCGTCTCTGTCCTCAGAGAGAGATCAAGCTGAAATGTGAAAACTTCTTAAACTTGAAAACAACCAGAATAAGAGTTAGAAGGAATTTGTATTCACGGCCCTCAATTTTATCAGAGTGGGGAGCGGCCGAGGATAGGATGGATGTAGAGTAAAATAATGAAGCACAATGCCATTAAATGTAAGTGTAGAATATGGACTTCTCACTATATTCTTTTTTTAAAATAAACTCTTTTGAAACATAACTTACCTACAAAATAAGTACACCAATCAAAAACTTTCTGCTTGAGAACATTTCAAAAATCACATGGTTCACCTATGTACCATTTACCCATATAAGAAAACAGAACATGACCAGCAGCCTAGAGCCTTCCCTCATGTTTCCCCTCAGTTATTAACCTCACTCCTCCCTAAAAATAATCGCTGTCTTGATTCCTATCACCACTGATCAATTTTGCCTATTTTTGAACTTGATATATTATAAAAGATATACACTGAAGTGCCTGGTTATTTTTTCAGCTCAACATGTTTCTAAGAGTTATCCAAGTTTCTTGCATTTAGCAGTAGTTCATTTATTTTTATGGCTGGAAAATGTCTCATTGCATGAATATTCATAACTTATTAAATACATTCTGTTGAAAGTTGTTTTCATTTTTGGGGCAATAAAAATGTCACTATGAACATTCTTGTGTATGTTGTACTTATATGAAAATATTCTGTTGGGTATATACCTAGTAGTAGGATTGCTGGATTTATAGGATATGCATATGTTCAGGTAGATAATGCCAAGCAATTTTTCCAGAGTACTCGTACTAATTTACACTCCTACGGGCAGAATATCAGCGATCTAGTTGCTTAATATCCTTGCCAGTTCTCATATTGTTGGTCTTTTTACATTGGAGGTACCATGTAGTCATTGCTGAATGTAGCTTATCTAACATTTTCTCTATAAAGCGCATCACGGCTTTTCTTGTGCTTAGGAAGACTAGACAGAACTTCAGCACTATTTTGGGGGACATTTTAAACAGTAAAGCCACCAAGAAAAAGAACAAAAATGCAAAACTCATGGCACTAAGCAGACCATGAAAAGGACACTTGGATGAGAGAGTATGAGACCTTAGACAGGAAGATAGAGCACTGCTTTGTTTGACAACAGCTGGAAACATACATGTCAGGTGACTTAAATTTTTGCTACTCCACACATTTCCATGAATGACCAATAAAAGGAATACGAGCATTGATTTTGGAGTTATAAACAAATTTTAGCGAGTTGGCAAATATGCAAATATAGAATTCAAGAATAATGTGCTGTTGTGTTCACTTGCTCTGGATGAATCCAAGGCAATTTTGCTCTTATTTTAAAGATTATGAGCTAATTCTTGCCTACAGATGTTATCAATACCTCCTGAGGTCCATAAATCACCTCAATTTTCCTTCTAAGTGCAGTTCTCTACAGGATAAAGATGCTCTAGTGAAAATCTTCTACTAAGTCTAGCAGTTAAAAGAAAATGGAAGAGAATTTAATCTTCTCAAAGCAAGCAGTGTTAACACTGTAGTGTTCACGTACGTCTACAACCGGGTTGCAAGAGAAGGTCTTACACAGTGAAGATTTAAAACAGGCCAGCTTCAGACATCCAAGCCTACCACTACTGAATAGTCATGCCTAAGCTTGGGCTGCTCTGCTGCTGAAAAACACCCAGGCACACAGATAGGTCAATACAACCTAGTAATTCTGCCATGTTCTCTTATTCAATCCTTTCTTCCTGTCTCCAAATCAGCTGTTCAATGGTCTCTGCTCTGCTCAAATGTATAACTATAACATCTATCCCTTACCCTCAGTATGCTGCTTATACTCCTACTTCATAGAGAAAACTAAAACCGTTAGATGAAAAAACATTTTTCCGACTTGACACCAAAGCCTACAACCTTACCCACATCTGTCTTCTTATCTCTCTCTTATTTTAATGGGAGAGGATTCTCTCTTCTCATCTGTTATGGACTAAACTATATTTCTCAAAATTCATTTGTTGAAACCCTAACCCCCAGTGGGACTGTACTTGAAATAGGGCCTATAGAAAGTAATTAGGGCTAATGAGGTCATTAAGGGTAGAGGTCCAATCCAATGGCATTATCATCCTTATAAGAGATAGTGACACCAGAAAGCACTCTCTCTCTGTGGCATGCAGAGGAAAGGCAATGTGAGGACACAAGGAGATGACAGAAACTACAAAACAGAAAGAGAGGCCTCACCAGAAATGAACCCTGATAGCTCCTTGAACTTGGACTTTTAGCCTCCAGAACTGTCAGAAAATACACTTGTGTTCTTTAAGCCATCCAGTCTGTGATATTTTGTTATACAGCCTGAGTAGACTAATAAACTGCTGTGCATCTGAATCAGGGGTCCCCAACCCCTGGGCCAAGGACTGGCCCAGTCTGTGGCCTGTTAGGAACCAGGCTGCCCAGCAGGAGGTGAGTGGCAGGAGAGCAAGTAAACCTTCATCTGTATCTGCAGCCACTCCCCAGTGCTAGCATCGCTGCCTCAGCTCCACTTCAGATCATCAGGCATTAGATTTTCATAGGAGCACAAACCCTACTGTGAATTGCACATGTGAGGGATTTAGGTGACGAGTTTATGAGAATCTAATGTCTGATGATCGGAGGTGGAGCTGAGGTGGTGATGCTAGAGCTGGGAAGCAGATGCAAATATGTTAGCAGAGAGGTCTGACTGCACAGAGACCATAATAAATTGATTGCTTGCAGATTCATATGATAACCCTATCAGTGAGTGTAAAGTGACAATAAGCTGTATCAGGTGGCAGGCTTTAAGTCAGAATCTGACACTTATTTTAGTCTACACATGGCCCACCCATTATTTTATTTACCACTTCCATCTGCGTCTGTTTCCTGTACTGCACATTTGTCTCAGTCACAGTTTTGGTAAGCCGACAAACTAACTATAGCCAAAATGAGTAAAAAACAAACATCAATGGAGAGCTTCTTTGAAAAGGGAGAAAGACCCAGTGATGAGACAAGAGAAGACTGTAAGGCTGCCAACAAAAAGAAAGCTACATTTAAAAGAAAATACCAAGAGTCCTACTTAAATTACAGGTTCATTGCAACAGGTGATTCACGTTCTCCAAGCCCGCTTTGTATAATATGTGGCGACAGGCTACCCAATGAAGCCATGAAACCTTCAAAACTGCTTTGCCACGTGTAGACCAACCACCCTGCATTAAAAGCTTCTGGAGTTTTTAAAAGATAAAAATGTGAACGTGAAAGACAGAGGTAATTATTGATGGCTACCACTTCATCAGATGTGCTGCACTGTGCGCATCATTCTTAGTGGCTAACCACATTGCTAAAGCTAAGAAGCCCTTTACTACTGGTGAAGAATTAATCTTGCCTGCTGTTGAGAGGCTGCAGTTCACAAGGTGGCACGTGCTCCTCTGTCAGCGAGCACCATAACTGGATGAACTGATGAAACAGCAAAGGATACTGAGGCACAACTGTAGGATTAATGAGTCACCGTAATATGCAATCCAGGTTGACAACATTGGTAGACAACAATGCTTGTTTTAGTGCAATATGTTTTTCAAGAGGATGTGCATGAGGATATGTTATGTGCACTTTTGTTACCAGCCAACACCACAGCTGCAGAACTATTCAAGTCTTTTGATGATTACGTATTAGGAAAACTGAACTGGTCCTCTTGTGTTAGTATGTGCACGGACAGAGAGGCTGCCATGACTGGATGGCTTTCTGATTTCACTACTCGGATCAAAGAGGTCACTTCTGAATGTGAGTCTATGCACTACATCATCCTTAGAGAAATGCTAGCTAGCCCAAAAATGTCACTTGAACTTAATGTTTTGCAAGATGTGATTAAAATTATTAACCGCATTAACATACATGTCCTTAACTCACGTCTGTTCATGCAGCTCTGTGAGGAGATGGACGCAGAGCACACACGTCTTCTCTTATACATGGAAGTGAGATGGCTTTCTAAAGGTAGATCAATGGCCAGTTTCTGAGTTATGAGAGCCGCTCCAGAGATTCCGTTTAGAAAAACAGTCACGACTGACAGCACATTTCAGTGACACAGAATGGGTCGCAAAACTTGTTTACTTGTCTGATATATTCAACCTGCTTAACCAACTAAATCTGTCAGTTCAGGGGAGGACGACAACTGTGTTCGAGTCGCAGATAAAGTGGCTGCATTCAAAGCCAAACTGGAATTATGGGGGCAATGAGTGAACACTGGGATTTCTGACAAGTTTCAAACATTAGGTGAGATTTTGAAAGAGACTAAGCCAGGTCTTTCTTTCTCCCAGCTGGTGCATGATCACCTATCTCAGCTTTTAAAAAAATGTGAGCATGACTTCCCAACTATAAAAGACCCCGAAGTGGGGAGGAATGGATACATAACCCATCTGTGAATAAGCCAGGTGAACTGACTTTGTCTGTGCTGGAAGAGGATCAACTGCTTGACATCGCAAATGATGGTGGCCTTAAAAGTATGTTTGAGACAACTTCAAATCTCCATACAGTCTGGATTAAAGTCAAGGTAGAATATCCTGCGATTGCCACAATAGCACAGAAAAGCCTGCTTCCTCTTCCAACATCCTATCTTTGTGAAGCAGAGTTTTCTGCAGTGACAGCAACCAGATTATGGCGTAGAATGGACATAAGTAACACACTTCAGGTGTCATTGCCTCCCATCACCTCCAGATGGGACTGTCTAGTTGCAGGAAAACCAGTTCAGGGCTCCCACTGATTCTGCATTACGGTGAGTTGTATAATTATTTAATTATATATTACAATGTAATAATAGAAATAAAGTACACAATAAGTATAATATGCTTGAATCCCTAGTCCATGGAAAAATTGTCTTCCACGAAACTGGTCCCTGGTGCCAAAAAGGTTGGGGACCACTGATCTAAATCTAATCCCTCCAACCAGTGCTCTGGATCAAATTCTCTCTCACCTTCTAAGGGACTGTTCTCTATCCATTATTTCCCCTCGTGTTTTTTTCAGCCTTTCACCCTCTACTGACTTCTTCCCATCAGCACAAAATATGTTCTGGTTTCTCATCCCCAAAATGAATAAATTCCCACCTTCCTCTTGTAGCTACTGTTCTCGGTACTTAATTCAGAGAGCAACTCCTTGTATTTCTAAGCTCATTATATCCCCAATTCTTTACTTTCCATTCATTCTTCAATCTACTACAGTCTGGCTCCTGTCAGCCCTCTGAAACTATTGGTGCCAATGTCACTATCTCTTTGTGGCTAATTCTAAGAGGCTTCTCAGCTTACTTTACCTCTCAGGATTTCGACACTGTTAATACGTTTTCCTTGAAAAATTCTCTTCCTTTGACTCTCCTGACATTATACTCATCTTTCCTTGATTTCCAATATGTTATCCTTTACAGTTTTCTTTGTAGCTTTCCCCCTCCCCCAACACCCCATTTCTGGTCCATTAAATGTAGGAGATCCTGAAGATTCTAATCTGTTACCTCTTCACTCTAAACATTCTCTTTCCCATATTCATGGCTTCATTTATTATTAATGCGTAGATAACTTCCAAAACTATATCTAACACCTCTCTGAGCTTCAGTTCTAAGTGAACAATACTCCAGATGTTCCCATAGGCACATCCAACTCAACATATCTAAAACTATTTGCTTACTTTTTCTAATAAGGGAGATAGACAAAACAACAAGTAAATAGATGGAGTAGTTAAATTTATGGTATATGCTA
Source organism: Macroglossus sobrinus (assembly GCA_004027375.1). Taxonomy (NCBI): domain Eukaryota; kingdom Metazoa; phylum Chordata; class Mammalia; order Chiroptera; family Pteropodidae; genus Macroglossus; species Macroglossus sobrinus. Next base: position 19,860 of record PVKZ01000709.1, on the reverse strand, counting down.
TAAAGGAAATGACCAAGAAGCTAAAGTAAAGTATAAAAGAAACTACCTTGAACACAATAATCAAGGAAGACATTTTTAAAGTGATAACACTTGAGATAGGACCAGAATGATGAGAGAAAGCCTGCTAAATGAAAGAAAGGAAATAGTAATTGCAGAAGCACCAATGTAAGAAATATCTTGGTACGTTTAAGAAATGGAAAAATAATTTGTGTGGTAAGAATTTAGTGAATGAAATGAAGAATAAGGTTGCAAAGACAGGCAAAGGCCCAAAGATGAAGGGCCTTATAAGCCAAGATAAAGATTTTGGATTTTATTCTAATGAATATCATGAAAAGATTTTAAGCAAAGGAATGACCAAACCAATTTATATTTACATTTGCTGCTGTATGGAAAATTGATTATAGACAGGCAAGGAGATCAATTAGAAAGCTGATGAAGTAGTAGTGACAGATGATGGTAACCTGGAGTAGTAGGCTGATAGCAATGAAGGAGAAAAGCTGACCTGAGGAAATTCCAAAGGCATGCTAATGAACTGGATGTAGGAGGCAAGAAAAAAAAATGACTTTCAACTGAACAACTAGGTTGAAGGTGATTTACCTAGATGAATGAAACTCAGGTGAAGGGAAGAGATAAAATTTTCTGGGAGAAAAGTTCCACTGGGGACATGTTAAGCTTGGAACATCTGTGAAACATTTATGTAGACACAAAGTAGGTAGGTAGACATAAGAGTCTGGAGGTCAAATAAGAGGTCTGCATTGAAAGCAGCTTGGCTGGAAGCTGTCATGCTCATAGTGGCAGATTAGAGTTTCCCAAACTCTAATTTTCATTTGAATGCTTGAATTGCATCACTGACAACAAATACTGCCCATTTTCTGTGAAGTGACAGGTTTACTTTGTTAATTTTCAAGAAGATGTCTGCCAAATGCTCAAGTCTGAATGACTATAGTTTATCAGTTCTTTCACACAAAAGTGGTAGTCCATAAAAAAGAGGCTAGTTCAATTTTCTAAACTCAAAAACATGAGTGCTTTCCTTCAAGACAACCATCATGCTTTCAGCATGAAGCAAAAAGTGCTTTACATGTGCAAATGACCCTTAAACAACATGGGGGTAGGGGGCACTGACCCCCATACAGTAAAAAATCCACACATAACTTTGACTCCCCCCAAACCTAACTACCAATAGCCTATAGTAGACTGGAAGCCTTACTGATAAACAGTCAATTAACATATATTTTCTATATTATATGTATTATATACTATATTCTTACCATAAAGTAAGCTGTCGAGAAAAAATGTTACTAAGAAAATCATAAAAAAAGAGAAAATGCATTTACAACATTAATTGAAAGAAATTTTGCATATAAGTGGACCAGTGCAGTTCAAACTCATGTTGTTCAAGGGTCAACTGTACCAACTATACTTCCTATTTAATCAAAAAAAGGTTTGTACTCTAAGGTTGACATTTAATAAAATTAATAATTTTAATTGCTTATTCAAGGACATTCTTAAGCAAAACTAGAAAAAAGTTTAACAGCAAGTGCACATGAATGAATACAATGACAACTAATAGTTTGGTACCATGACCTTAATTCATGGTAAGGGGCTAACTGTTTTATCCACCATTGCTTATGCATCTTCAGTGCAAATGTCAATATAATGGAAAACACAAATAACATATTATTATTATGAAAGTAGCTTTGACCTCATGGACACTGTGAAAAAGTATCAGGGACCCCCAGGAGTCATCGGATCACATTTTGAAAACCCTGCCATAAGAAGGGCTGGGAGACCAGAGGGAAGTCTGGGGATTTTTAAAGTCTGTGTGGAAGAAGACATGAATTTTGGGAGAGTATCTCAGAAAGGTTTCTTCATTCTTATAAACTTCCATAACCTCTACCATTAACAGTGGGGATTTTTTCTTTTTACACCCCTTTTTTTTACTTAAGGGGTTTCAGAGTCCAAAGTAGTTTCATAATAATCCTAAAATATTATTTGTCTTTTTCTCTTTTCATTCTCTCAAGAGTGCAGAATGATGTTTTCCAGAGGCTACTTGATGCATGCTGACGTCATCAGTGTGCTGGCTAATGGAATGAATGTATGTGTTCTCTAAAATTTACCAAAGAGATTGACTTAGGATATAAATAAAAGTGTTTTCAGCTCATTGCTTTTACTATCTCCTATTGTCTGTCTTCGATTATACCTGCTATAATCTTTGTAACTTCATTTTCATCCAATAAATCTTTCTATTTAAACCCCAAAGGTTCCCTTGTGGCTTTGTGAAAATACAAATAAGAGTACTTGTTGACTTGTTTTAAAATAATATTCAACTTTACTAAATTAAAAACATTTAATTAAAACATTATTTTAGAATTTAATAATAGTCTAAAATAAAGGAAAATTTTTAGTAATGTTTTACACTTAAAGATAAATTGCTTTTAAAAAAGATTTAGAACTTATTTTTTCAACCTACAGCTACACCATCTATATCTAAAGATAATGAAAAATATGAAACTAATATACAGAGAGTTCTCTGACTCATGGAAGAATCTACAAAAATTTGTAAATATAAAGTGAACATATAATGAAATTTGAATTTCCCTCAGATTTATAGTTGATAATAATTTACCTTATTTTGCCATATGCAACAGAATATTTTTGAATAGTACAGTGTTACAGTTAAGTTACTAATCATTTATAAAGAAAAAGGCATTAAATATTTTCAAAAGAAACAAGATGAGCTCTTTAAAATGTCACACAACATGAAGGCTGACTCAATACGCAGATAAAATGACCTCATATAACAAATGACAGTCATCTTGACCTCTTCCAGAAAAAACACAGATGGAAAACTAAGTAGGACAGAAAGATATACCTTTAGGACTAGACGTAGAATCTACTTAGGAGTTATAAATGTTGAAGTAATTGGTAGACAGTAAAGGGGCTTGTTGTAACTTCTAAAAATAATAAGAATCTCTTTTTTTTTTTTTAAAAAAAAAGAATCTCCTTTAGTTCTGATTCAGATAGGTATCTACAATGAGAGAAAGAAAAAACCCACTGTGACCTTCTCTGTGGGAATCCTCAACCTACAAACAATGCTGCCAATGCAATCTGAAAACCCAGAGATCTAATGTTTGAGATTGATTCTGAGCTATGCTTTTCTTTCTTTTTTTACTCTCTTTCTTTTTCTTCTCTTTCCATTTCCCTTCCTTTTCTTTCTTTATTATCTAGAAAACAATAGAATGCCTGGGAATTCAGAAGGAGATCATTGCTATGCAATATATGCAACAAAGTAATCTTAGGAGAGAACTGGTTCTTAATTTCAATAATCAACAACTTTATTCAACTCCTTATCTACTTGTTTCACACCTTCATGTGGAATCCAGGAAACCCAGTCTCTTAATACAAAGTACACTCCCCAGAAATGGATTTTTTTCCCCCTCAAAGTAGTCACCAAAAGTATCAAGGATATTTTGATTGTGGGATAACAACAGATTAGCTCTCAGAAGAGTGACTTAAAGGTCATCATTGTGTTACCTAGCACCTGGCAAAAAGAGAGCATGACATTTTTTCCAGGTGCAACCTAACTTTGGGAGGACTAGATCCTCTTCAGTAAAAGGTTTTATTTTTGTTAATAATATTGGGAAATCTCTGAATTGGCTATTGTTTATAATTTCTATTATGGTGACTAACATATCACTACCGCTTACGGTGAAATCTGCTTCAAACTTATTACTTACTGAGAGAGCACAATGAAGAAATGGACAGCACATATACCAAAGAGGAATGTGAAGGGATGGAAATACTATTTATAAAACCCTGTGTATCAAATTAAAAAATGGACAATAAAAAATTAAAGGTGTCTTTAGATTCAAAAAAGTCAGCTAAAGAGCTCACTCTTGTGGAGAGAGGTAGGGAAAGCAGAAGAGCTACAGCCGAACATAAATAAATACGAAATGTGTGTACAAACTAAAATCAGGAATTACCGTTCTAAGATAACGTGAAGGAAACGATCAAGAACATAATCAAGATTCTGAGTGGGTAAATTGAGGTATGAAAGTGTCACACACAATCCAAGAAATTCATCCTTTAGGTCTCAGCTCAGACGTCACCTCTTCAAGGCCTTTCCTGATCATCCTATCTGGCTCTGCCCCCAATACTTATTTTTACTTATCACTATCTGAAATTACTTATTTTTTTTCCCATTCTGGAATTTAAGCTTCAAGAGGGCAGGGACCTTATCTGTATTGTTCACCTAGCATAATGTTGACACATACTGATACTCAATATGAATTTACTAAAAATATACAGCCTCTACCATGTAGGGCTTAATAATTGTTTGGTAGCCAGAGATAACAACAGTAACAACCAAAGAGCTGTGCAAACATAACTCAACACTGTGGGATCTGGGAGGTTCATCGGGGAAATAATATTAGGTTTGGACCTTGAAGTCATGTTATACCTAACTGTTTAAGTCCCCAAAATTGTCAAAGTGTTTCAAGTCTCCAAGCAATTAATAACAATAAGAGAAGAATGACTACATTTATTGAATACTTTCTACATTCCAAACACTATGTAGTTTTGGCATATATTACCTTCTTTAATCCTTATAATAACCTATAAGGGAGGTGCTTTTATTACTACCATTTTATAACCAAGAAAATTGCAGTATGAATAGATTAAGTAACTGACTCAAGATTACAGCTAATAAAAGGCGGAGCTGGACCCCATCACGATACCTTTGCACTTTTTATCTGAAATGCCCTTAACGTCACATGCTTGTTGAATGAACTGTTATTAATCCTGAACTACCTTGTTGGTCAAGAATCTCAACCTCTTAGTCCTTTTGAAACAATACACAAAAGTAAACACAGTTGCTAACCATATGGATTCGGGGTAAATGATTCTGAGTAATTGAGTTGTGCAACTGTAAATAATCAAATGTACAACCGAGTTAAAGTATGCAGGTTGAAGTCAAACTAATAGGGCATGATTCTAATTTATTAAATCAGTAACAGATAATAATCAATAATGTTCAAAGCAATTCTTATTAGCAAAGAACTATAACTCATAAGTTATTATTATTTACTTTTCCCCTTATCCATAAAACGAAGAAAAGTCCTTGAGATGGGAGAGGTTTTGCAGAGATGTCACCTCAAACTGACAGAGCCCCCAGAGTATCTTACACAGTCCTACCTCATTAATAAGGTACCTTTATTTTTGATATGAAAATAAATCATGTCTATTCAGTTTGGGATCAAGCTTGCATGTATTATTGAATATGTACACACAAAACCTCCAATTTGAGCCCTAGTTTCAGATTTTGGTCTCTATCTAAGGGTTATTTATAAAATAAAGGATTTTTTTTCTGGCTTATGGTAATACTTCTAATTTTTAAATCCCAAACACAGTAAATCTAGATAGAACCACGTTTTCAAAATGAAGGGAGCCTCTGAGTTTATCCAAATCAGTCACTTCATTTTACAGGTAAGAAATTGAGATCCAGGGAATTTAAATCACTTGCTAAAACATGACATAATTGGAAAATATATGGAACTAGCAAAAATAAAGTTATGAGGGAGAAATGCCAGTCTTTTCCTAGTTATAAAGAGAAAACTATCTGACAGCAAAGTATTTTCTGGTGAAAGGAAACACAAAATAGTAAAATGGCTTAGATCAATGTGTCTTAACTTTATCGAGCCATGAGTCGCTCCTTAGAAAATCAGTCCCTCTCTCTAAAATCTAGAGATTCTAGCATTGGCATATACTTATATAAAATTTGGCATAAATTTCCAAGGGTTCATAGATCCATTCGGATTGACAATCAAATTCACTATGGCCTAGGTGAAGAAAATAAATACTGTAAACCTTCCAAAGAGTAATTAGAGAATTGGAGGAAAAAATCAAGAACAAAGGCTATTGTTTATCAAATGTGTGCCATGCAGCACTACAATAGATTATAGTTGTCCCTCAAAATCCCTGAGAGACTGGTTTGCTCATTCTCTTGTGCAGCTTATCCTCAACCACTACCACAATGGCCTTAGGCAACCACTGATCAGTTGTCACTATAAATACATTTTCCTTTTATAGTACTTCATATAAATATGAGTAAAATATATACTCTTTTGTGTCTAGCTTCTTTCACTTAGCATAGTATTTTTGAGATTCATCCATATTGTTCCATGTGTAGTTCACCTTTTTATTGCTAAGTAGTATCCTTTTATATGGATGTACCAACTATTTTCTTGTTGATGAATATTTGGTGTTTTTTTCCAGTCTGGGACTATCTTTGTATGAACACAGGATTTCATTTTCTTGGGAAAAGACAGGTAGAGGTAAAATTGCTGAATTATTTGGTAAGTATATATTAAATTTATAACAAACTGGAAAACTGTTATCTACCAGTAACGTATAAACATTCCAATTAATTCACATCCACATCAATACTCGGTATTGCCAGTCTTTTTAATTTCAGCCATTCTAGTGGGTGTGCAATATCTCATTGTGGTTTTAATTTGCATTTCCCTCATCATTCTCATGATGTTTTGTAACTCATGTGCTTATTGGCATTCATATAGGCTCTACCAAGGCTTGTCTCTTCAAATCATTTGTCCATTTAAAAAGTTGGATGGCGTGTCTTATTACTGGATTATAAGAATTCTTTGTGTATTCTAGATATCAGTCCTTTGTCTCATATATGTATAGTGACTATTTTCTCCCATTCCATGGTTTGCCTTATTTAACTATTTTTTGAAAAGAAGTTAATTTTGAAGAAGTCTATTTATCAAGACTTTTTCTTTTAGGATTTTATAGTGTGTACTAGAAATTTTTGCCTGTCCCAACATTGTGAAGATTTTCTCCTTTGTTTTCTTCCAAAGTCTGTGATCCATTTTTAGTTCATTATTATAAATGGAATAAAATAAAGGTAAAAGCTCACTTTCCCTCCAGATAGATATCTAATTATTCCAGCACAGTTTGTTAAAAAGAATATCCCTTTCCCACTGAATTACTTTGGTTCCTTTGTCAAAATTCTATTGTATATATGTGGGTTTATTTCTGGACTCTCTGTTTTGTTCCATTGACCTAAATATGCTTATTCTTTTCCCCTTCAGGGTCAATGAGCAAAATGTGATAATTGGGGTCTAAATAATTCCAAATTTTCACCCATTTCTCTGAGACCTCCTGCTACTTTTCTTCTTTAAGCATTTAGTACAAAATAGTCTTCAAAGTCAAAATTGCTAGCATATAGAACAACTGCCCAAATGTGCCAAACACAGAGTGATCTCAGGATGAAGATTTTATTCATACCACAATGCAGGACAAATAAGAAAAATATGAAAGTTTTCATTCTAAATTCACTATCAACAGTCCAGCTAAAACAAAGAATATCCTAGTGACCTCTAGTGGGGAGAAACTGCAGGGAGATGCCAAACAGAGAGAGAGATGGGCTAGTAAAATATTTAGAAGAATACTGAATACCAAAAAATGTGATTAATATTTTCATTTATTCTCCTCACTCTTTTTATAACAAAAAATGTAAATAAAAAGGAAAATGTTTTGCTGTTTTAAGCTATTTTAATCCAAGGTGAATGCAATGAAATAGAAAACTGGTTAGAAAAACAAAAAATGTTTGGAATTTGTATTCCCACAGTATGCTTCCCTATACAAAGGAAATGAGGACCAGAGGACAGAGGAAAAGAGAAGGGATTTTACAAAATTAATTAAGCAAGGATGTAAATGAAATGGTTTAAGATATGTAATTTAAATACAATGTCAAGATATATATGTTAACATATGCTTGTATATAATGCAATACATAATAATATATAATATTAGACATGCACACAACATATTTTTCTGGAACAGAACACAAGAAGCTGTCATCAATGATTATCTTTGGGGGCCAGGCATGAATAGGGAGAAAGGGTAAATTTATATATGTGTTCTAAATTATACAATAAATGCTCTTTTAAAAATATAGGTCATTCATTTCGAAACAGTGAAATGGAATTTTATATGCTTACACATGAACCCCCAAAACAGATGGGAAGTGAATACTTTGTTCAGAACAGTCTGTTCCAACACTTGATTATAATAAACCCTTGTTGGGTCTCATCGGGAACATGGCTACATTAACCACCAGCATTTTCAAACTCACAAAAGGAGAAAAACAAGAAGTCAATTTTTTTTCAATATCAATTTTGCTCAACAATTTAATCCTTTAAATATTTCCATATCCCTGCAAAGCTTCCACGATCTGAAGGAAAAAATCCAAAAATGTCTGCTCCCTGCATAACTCCGTCTTGACCGGGCTCTTGTGCTATTAGCTCTAAAGTCATTTTCTCAAATTGTATCTCATAATTTTCCCATGGGTCTAGAAGAATTTCTGGCTGAGTCTCAAAGCCTTTTGCTAATTCTACATATACCTCCATCTCTAAGAAGCCCCTGCCTCACTTAGCCAATTAGCCTTTTTATTACAAAGAAGACTGAGATTATTAAAATTCCCTCACATTTTAATCAAATTTCTTGGTATATTCACCTACCTTTTCCTTCTTCCTTCCTACTTTAAAGAAAGAGGGCTCTCCCATCTCTTCTTTCATACTACCTCCCTTATCTTTACTTTGTGTTATTATTTAAAAGAAAAAATTTTAATCTATTATTAGTCTGGCTAGTTAGGTTAAAAACTTGAATCACTATTACTCTTCTCCTTCCAAATATGTTTTTAATTGTTTCTTGATATTACCTTTGAGTTAACTCAACAGGGAGGAGTCTAAAAAGACCCTCGGGGTTACCAGAGGGTAAGGGGGGTGGGGAGGGGAGAGGTAGATGGGGTAAAGGGAGTTAAATATAGGGGGGTTGAGGGTGGATGAAGTGGGTAAAGGGGATCAAACATATGGTAGCTGAAGGAAACTGAACTTTGGGTGGTAATCACACAAAAGAATATATAGATGTCAAATTATAATGCACACCTGAAAATTATATAATTGTATTAACCAATGTTACCCCAATAAACTCTAAAAAATTAAAAAATTAAAAATAAAAAGACTCTTGGGTTCCTGTCACTTTCCTACCAGCTGATAGGGTGAATAAGGGTACTAACAAGGTCCAGGAATACCTGTAAGGCCCCTGTACTTTTGCAATGTCCCACTCTAAAATGCCTTTCTGTCTCCTTTCTAATTACTCCTTCTATTTACTTTCTATTTGCCTTCCGTACTTTTCTTCTAATGTCAAAGTGTATGCTGCTTATCTGCAGCTCTACCTTTATATCCTTGGGTATAATCCATCCTTCTAAACTTCTGTTGTAATTACTGCCTGTACTACTTAAGCGGCTGATAGCCCAGACTTCTTTACATTGACATTCTTCCCTTTGAGCACTTGCTAAATCCTCTCAACTGTTGGTAAATTCTCAAGATTACAGGCACATTTTATACTTCTTATTTTCACTATCTTACCCCAAATAAGTTTTATATGATAATCATGAGTGTCAATCCTACCCTAGAAATTCATAGAATTCTACAAGCACTTTGGGGACAGTAGTCACTTTTACTGCCAACAGTGACTTACACACACTCAGTCCTCCATTTCCATCGTTGGCCCCATCTTTCCCTTCCCCCCTCACCACCGCTGCCACCCTTCCTTCCTATATCTTTTTCTTTCTCTCTCCGGTAAGTGGTACCAATGTATTACATGCTATGCTTTTAGTTAATTCTATCTATGAGGGTAACTTGCAAAAGTAATTTGTATTTTCAAAAGTATGAAGTACTGAACACACTGAATTAGTCTCCCACTGTAAACAACTAAATATATATTATAAACACCTACTTAAATTTATTACTTTGTTAGCCAAAAGTTATGAATTGGCAGGGAGAAACCCCAAGTAAAAAAACCTGTGAGCAACATAAATTAATTTTAAACATCTAAATTCTGGTAATTTGTTATGTAACAATATGAACTATAATAGGTATTAAACACAGTATCTATCGGACAAGCTCTCCACTTTATACTATTTAAAATCAAGATGGGATCTTGAAGACATCTGTTTCACTTTTTTCCCCTTTTCTTGCCTTAGAATTTCAGAGAGATTTTTCAAATTCCAAAACATTCCTTTCATAGGTGTGGAAACTTACGGCCAGAGAAATGAACAAATTACAGACAAAATTAGTAACAGAATATAGATCAAAACTCATGCTTTGATCTCAATGTAGTGCTTTTCTCCCCTAACCAAAACTTCTTTGTATCACTTCCTTCAGTTCTTTATTCCATTTTTTTTCCTTGTGCCAGTAGGGCAGCCAGAATAATATCAATCATCCTTTTATGCTTCCCTCCAAAGTGGTAGAGGCTTATGTACAATTCAAGGATTTAAAGAGCATTTCCTAGTACTGTTTGTCTCTACTCCTGATGAGTCCCTAGCAATGTAAGGTGCCAGCCTCATGGGGTAATTGACAAGTGTGTAGGGATTACCACCAATAGAATAAAAATTTGTTACTAAGAATACCTTGGTAAGGGGGCTAGCGGGGAATGACAGCAGAGATGCATTATCTGAGTAATAACACAGAGCTTCCAGCAAGGAAGACAGTGGGAATTCCCATCCTGACCTAGACTGAAAACTGCTATGCTTCGTGGCTGTAGTATGCAAAGGTCATCTGCAAGTCTAATAATTTCCTAACAAAGGTCTAACTAGCAGTAAGGGAGGCTGGTGTATTCGATTAGGTCAGGAAAAAACCAAACAGCATCAGAGAAATAGATGATAATAAAGAAAAACAAAGTAGAAGGAGGTTACATGAAAGTAGCATAACTATGAAGATATGTAGACATCTTCCCAAGCCCACATTAGAACTACAGCTAGATTTGTAGTTTTTCATTTATATTCAGCTGGTTTCTATGTATTAACTTCTATGGCCTGGCTAATAAAAGAAGCTTGAAGTTTCTAAAATTCTAGTTTAAAACTATTTGAAACCACTCTCCTGTCCATCAACAGAGTTTTGAGTATATAAACTAAAGTACATTCGAACAACAGAATAGTATACATCTGTAAAAAGAAGCTTTTTTTTGTATTTTCACAGAAGAGTCATATTATATAGGGGAAAAATAATAAATTTATGCATTACTTATATTTGCATAAAGAAACAATAGGAAATTAAGACTAGACCATGGAAAAAAAGTGTTTGGCTATTTACATGTTAAATTCATTATCAACCTTACCACCTAGTGAGAGACTTTAGGTTATTATAATGGTACTTCTTACTTAACTTCTGCTCATTCCTAGTTTAGGGACCATCTGGATGGAATGTTTAATTTAGTGTTACATGCCACAATGAGGTCTGAAGATGAACTATATGATACTGATTGATTTCCAAAGTCTCCTCAGATTGGAGATATTTTTTTTCTCCATATCTTGAATAGATGAATAACTGCCACACTCACTCTTTCTCTTCCTACAATTATGTGTCACCCTATGTTTACCCCCTCTAACCCCTAATCAATATTTACAATTTAAATAAACACTTTACTATCTGATTCCAAGTACTTACATAGTTTCTGTGCCATGTGTTTTAGGCTTCAGCTGTTATTTATTACTATCCAGTTGTAAATATAAATGCTTGTAAATTACTGACCAGCTAGCTATTTATAGTCTTTGAATACTGCCTCCAAAATACATTTAATTAGACCCCCTGGAGCTACTTTTTTTATGCCAATCCCCAAAGTTAACCCTTTATAACTGAAAATCATAAGCCCTATGCCATGCTCTGCAACCTTTAATTTTCTTAAGTTTTTCAGTCTTGAAAGACAGCTCCACCCGCAAATAGTGATAGTTTCCAACATGCAAACAAACCGGAAAAAAGTCATTGGTCAACTACATCTCTTTGCTCCTGGGAAAAATGACTAAGGACCAACACAAATAGCTATAGGTTACATCCCTAATCTCATACTTAAGAGACAGTGAGAATCAAGATTACAAATGTAAGCACCATATTCTCTTCCCTCAGTTTCTACCCTTTTTTCTTGTCCTCCTCAATTACCTTCACTACCTCCTCTAAGGAGGAAGGTTGCAGGCAGCAGCTAGTTTACTTACTAAGCTAGCTTTATTTGGTTTACATGGCAACAGAAAAGCATAAAAAGTCAGGCACAAAAGAGAGCTATTTGTTTATAATTAGTTCAAATTCTTTTTACCTAAGTAAAAAACCTGTTAACAAAAAAGGATTGGGAGAAAGGAGTGATGTTCTAGTGGAAAGCTAAAAGAGATGGGCCTGGGGAGTTGCTAAATGTAAATTCCTAGGCAGTGTTTCTGGTTTCTGAATCTTGTTACTAGTGGCCATGGTCCCAGATGTAGGGAGCAAACTGAATAATTGTTACAATGTCATTATTTAAAGATCTTTCATTTATTCACATCTTGAGATCTCAGAATAACAATGCCATTTCGACCTTCTAGTTTTTATAAACTACAGCCAAGAGGAAATTACAGGCAACATCAAGGGTGGAATGAAGAGAGAATGATTATATTTTTAATTCACCCCACCTCTCTGCTATGAAATGAATATCTTTTAAAAACTTTAAGTCATTTATGTTCACTGTGGAACACAACAACAAAAGAAAAGACAAAACCAACCATAATCTCAACATTCAAGTATTATCATTGTTGACATTTTAGAATATGTCCTTCTGGTAAATTTTTATATGCAAAAAATGAGATCATGTTATCATTTTTTCATGTAATATATTATTACATATTTCATGTTTATAAAATCATTAAATACTAGAAGTGAGAGCATGGATTTTGAAATCAGAAAGACATAACCAGATCCCAGCTCTTCCACTTAATGTGTGGTTTTAGACAACTTATTTAATCTCTCTCAATTCTGGAGTTTCTATATATATAAAAAGGAAATAAAAAGTGCTTATCTCACAGGCTTATATTAAGGATTAAATAATAGTAAAAAGACAGCACAAATCTAGTACATAGGAAGCATTCAATGACATAACATACACTGTGTAAATTTTGTATTTCTACAACATTTTATTAAGTGGCTAGTATTCTATTGAAAAATGTATCCTAGTTTATTAAAAATCCCCTATAATCAACATTGTTTCTAAATTTATAGTATTATAAATAGCAATAGAACAAACACTAAATCTAAATCTTTACATTGTGATTTTTTCTTTAAACTAAATTCCTAAAAGTAGAGTTCTAAGTCAAAAGGGATAACATGTTCATTATTGCCAAAGTGTCTTCCAAAAAAATTATACCAATTTATATTTCCATCTGCAAATATACAAATATTCATTTCCCTACCCCTCTTTCACATAGATTTAAAATATTTTAAAATATCATATATATCCTTTTATAATCTGTTTTAGAATGATAAAATATAGGATTCTGATAGAGAACTCCATCATTTCAGAACTATTAGAAGTGAAAGTTTCCCTTGTTCCAGTTTTATCCCTATTTAGAGGTTAATTTTTATGTAGTAAAATGTATCACTCTTATGAATGCTGGGTTTTTAGTCATATTTAGTCAACAATCACTGATGACTTCTTTCAGTACCTTTACAGTCTCATTTTTATTTACACTTGCTTAAAAAATAGAAGTAATTCATTAATATCTTTATTTCAAATTCAAATAATACATGAACATACAGAATAGGAAATAAAATTCATCCTTCACTCTTTCCCAGAAGTGACTGCCATTATTAAAGTTCATCTTTCTAGACCTTTACCTATGAATTTACAAATAGACACATTCATGCATAGTTTTTTAAATAAAAATGTGATCATACATCATCATACTAAAAAAAACTTAATGAGAATATCCTGGAGACCCTTGCATGTCCAAATCTATAGGATAATGTGTTTAAAAGAATATATATTCTAAGTAAGATAAGTTAGACAGAGAAAGACAAACACTGTATGACATCACTTATATATGGAATCTAAAAAAGCCAAACTCATTAAAACAAAGTAAATGATGGTTGTTACCAGGGACTGGCAGGCTGTTGAGGAATATGAGAAAGGTTGTTTAAGAGTACAAGCTTGCAATTAGTAGATAAATAAGAGCTGGAGATCTAATCTACAGTACAGTGATTACACACAACAATATTGTATTATAAATATGCTAAGAGACTAGGTTGTAATTACTCCCATCACAAAAAAGAAATGACAACTATATGACATGACAGAGGTCCTAGCTAATACTATAATGGCAATCATATAGCAATATGTAAATGTATCAAATCAACATGTTGTACACCTTAAACTTACATGTCATATGTCAGATATATTTCAATTAAGAAAAATAAACACATGAAATAAAGGTATTTATAAGAAAAAAGTTTATAGTCTATTTAAAGCACATAAATAAATAAAAAGGTACTATGGAATTATAAAATATGAAGAAATAAAATGTATAAAAACAATAATACAAAGAATGGGAGGGGAGAAATAGAAGTATACTATTATAAGGCTGATGTTCTATATGTGAAGTGCCATAATATCACATGAGCGTAGTCTGTGATAAGTTAAAGATATACATTATAAACCCTAAAACAACTACTAAAAAAAGAAAAGTTATAATTAATAAGCCAGTTGAGATATAAAACCAAATGATTAAAATATTCTTAATACAAAAGAACAGGAGAAGGGAAACAAAGGATGGGGAAAACAGAAAACAAAGAACAAGATGGCAGATTTACACCCACCCATGTGAATAAATCACATTAAATATTAATCACATTAAATATTAAATAATAATCACATTAAATAACTTCCAGTCAAGACAGCATAGTGGGTAGATGCTATGTTCACCTCCTCTCATGACCACATCAAAATTACAACTAAACTACGGAACAACCATCATTGGAAAATGCCTGAGGTATGGCTGAACTGAAGTCCTACAACTGGAGACATACAGAAGAGGGCACCTTGAGACTGGTTAAGACAGGTGGAGATGCAAACGCCCACTCATGGAGGTTGAGAATCAGGAGTGATATCTTGGCTGCAGAGGTTCCCTGGAGGAGTGAAGAGTCCCAGCCTTACACTGGGCTCCCAGTCCAGGGTTCCAGTGCTAGGAAGAGAAGTCCCCACAACCTCTGACTGTGAAAACCAGCAGAGACTGTGGCTGAGTGAGATGGAAGACTAAGGGAGTAGGGCTGTGGGAGTTGCAAACATTCTTCTTAAAGTGCTCATGCAGGGACTCACTTGCTCTGACCTCCAGCGCTGGGACAGTTACTTGAGGAGTACATATGAGGAGGAATTGAATTGTCTGGATTCAGGGCAAGGGCTACAGGGGTAGCTTTCTCCCAGACAGAAGTGCTGGCAGTATATACATTGTTCTTTTGTTGAGCCCTTCCCACTCCTGGCATACAGATGCAGGCAGCTGCCATATCTGAGTTCCATCAATCTGCATAACATAGGTCACCCCACCCAGGTGATTCCCTGAGACCCTGCCCCTCCCAACCTGCAGGCCCACCCCAAAAAACCATTTGTATAGTTTTTTCCCATACAAATGATATGTCTTGGCTCATGCTGTGGACTGCCTTAAAGTTTCTTGAAAGCTTACAAAACCCAAATGAGCTGCATCTGGACTTGGAGTGTCCTATACCTCTTGCTGAATAATCCTAAGCCTGGCACTAGCAGCAACCAGCCTCGGTTCCTGGCTTGGCCTCTCAAGGGACCTCTAAGCCTAGCAGAGGTGGCAGCCATCTGTAATTGCCTGGTGACCCTTGCCAGGTGGCCCCAGGCAGTATATTAGCTGTAGCTGAACCTATCCTGTGGCTGGGCCCCTCACAGGAGGCCTTTGGACTAGCATGCCCAGTGGCTGGCTTTGACCAGAGCCAGAGCACCACACAGGGCTGCATGTAAGAAGGACACATCCAACGGGCAAGACTGGGCGGGCACCAGAGCCTTGCTAAAGTGAATCCTGCTCCGTAGTGTCAGCCCCCTCACTGGCCAATCCTTATAACCAATCAACCCATGGGTCAATTCCTCCCACTGACGTGAAAACAGCAACGAAAGCTCAACTACAACAGAAGGGCAAACACAACCCATAGAAGGGACATACCTTGGGATCAAGCTAAAGTGACCAGGGAAGACTGCACTACTGGGCCCCAAAAGCACTTACTCCATAAAGCTACTCTAACACCAGGAGACTTAGGTGTCCTATCTAATACATAGAAACAAATATAGAAAGGCAGCCAAAATGGGAGGCAAAAAAAAAAATGTCCCAAATGAAAGAATAGAATAAAGATCCATAAAAAAAAAGAACTAAAAACAGAGACAAGCCGTCTACCAGATGCAAAATTCAAAACACTAGTTATAAGGATGCTGAATGAACTTAGGAGATGAATAAATGAATTCAGTGAAAATTTTAACAAAGAGATGGAAAACATAAAAATTGAGATAAAACATAAAAAAAAAACAGTCAGAAATGAAGAATACAGTAACTGAAATGAAGGATATATTAGAGGAAATGAACAGATTAGATGATGCAGGGGATCAAATCAGTGATTTAGAAGATAAGGTAGCAAAAAACACCCAATCATAACAGCAACAAGAAAAAAAAAAATGAGGATAGTTTAAAGGACCTCTGAGACAACATCAAACATACCAACATTTACATCATAATGGTACAAGAAGAGAGAGATCAAGGAATTGAAGATCTTTTTGAAGAAATAATAGTGGGAAACTTCCCTAACTGGCAAGGGGAATAAACATACAATCCCAGGAAACTCAGAGTCCCAAACAAGATGAACCCAAAGAGGCTCATACCAAGATACATCATAATTAAAATGCCAAAGGTTAAAGACAGAGAAAATCTTAAAAGCAGCAAAAGAAAAGCAGTTAGTTACCTACAAGGGAACTTCCATAAGACTGTAAACTGATTTCTTAATGAAACTTTTTGGCCAGAAGGAATTGGCATGAAATATTCAGTGATGAAAAGAAAAGATCTACAACCTAGGTTAATCTACCCAGCAAAGCTATCATTTAGAATAGAAGAACAGATAAAGAGCTTACCAGACAAGAAAAGCCTAAAATACTTCACCACCACCAACCTAGTATTACAGGAAATATTGGAGAGACTTAAGAAAAAAAAAAAATATATATATATATATATAAAATGAATAATAAAATGGCAATAACTACATATAAACAATTACTTCAAATGAAAAAGTATTAAATGCTCCAATCAAAAGATAGGGTGGCTGAATGGATAAGAAAACAAGACTCTTACATATGCAGCCTACAAGAGACTTACTTCAGATCAAGAGACACATACAGGCTGAAAGTAAAGGAATGGGAAAAGATATTTTATGAAAATAGAAAGGAAAAAGAAAATCTGAGATAGCAATACTTACACCAGACAAAATACTTAAAAACACCGAGACAAAGAAAAACCTAGTAATCCCACTTCTGGGTAACCCAAAATACGTGAAGGGATATGTGCCTCCATATGTTTGTTGCAGCATTATGTACAATACCCAGAACATGGAGGCAACCTGGGTGTCCATCAATGGATGGATGGATAAAGAAGAGGGGGCACATATATACAAGGGGGCATATATAATACAATATTACTCATTCATTAAAAAAAGAATTAAATCTTGCCATCTGCAACAACACGGATGGAGGGTACTGTGCTGAGTAAAGTAAGTCAGACAGGAAAATACAAATGCCATTATGATTTCATTTACATGTGGAATGGTTATGTTCATATCAAGTAAAGTATATTTCTTTTTTTTATTTTACTATTATTATTTTTTTTATTTTTCATACCTATAGCATTTGGTCTTCCTAGGTGGTCTCCTATCCAAGTACTAACCAGGCCTGAACCTGCTTAGCTTCTGAGATCAGGTGTTATCGGGTTTACTCAGGGTGGCATGGCTGTAGACTCAAGTAAAGTATATTTCAGAGCAAAGAATATTACCAAGAATAAGAGATGTCATTTATTAATCATGAAGGGCCAGTTCATCAAGAGGATATAACCCTATGTGGTTCTGTATCTGATAACTGAGCTTCAAAATTCATGAGACAAACACTGAAAAAACGGCAATGAGACATAGAGAAATCCACAATTCTAGCAGAGATTTCAACACCCCTCTCTTATCATAGACAATCAGAAAGGTTATAGAAGACTTGAAAAATACTATCAACCAACTTGACCTAACTGATATTTATCAGACACTCTACCCAACAAGAGCAGAAAATATATTCTTTTCAAGTGCGCACAGAACATTTAAAAAGATAAAACATATTCTGGGCCATAACACAAGTCTAAATAAATTTAAAAGAATTCAAATCATACAAAGTACATTCTCTGACCACAATAAAATTAAACTAGAAAACAGTAACAGAAAGATGTCTAGAAAATCACCCAAACATTTGGTAATTAATTATAACACTTCTAAATAACCCATGAATAAAAGAAAAACAAAAAGGAAACTAGAATATATTTTAAACAGATTGAAAACAGCACATCGAAATTGGTGGGATGCAGCTAAAGCAGCACTTAGAAATTTATAACACTAAACACTTCTATTATAAAAAAGAAAGGTCTCGAGTGAAAAACCTGTCTTCATTTTAAGGAACCAGAAAAAGACGACTTAATAAAACCCAAAGTAAGTAGAAGAAAGAAATAACAAAGTTCAGAGCAGAAAGCAGTAAACTAGGAACTAGAAAAGTAATAGAGCTCAATGAAACCAAAAGTTGGTACTTTGAGAAGAATTAAAAAGATAAACTGATAGACTGATGAGGAAAAAGAAGAGAGAAGATCCAAATTAACAATATTGGGAATGAGAGAGGTAACATCTTTATAATTCTACAGATATTAAAAGGAAAATTAAAAATACTATAAACTACTTTTTCTATTAAACTCGACAAATTCCTTGAAAGACACAGCTCACTCAAGAAGAAACAAATAAATCTGAGTAACCCTATATCTATTAGAGAAACTGAATTTGTGGTTAAAAACCATACAGAAGATTCCAGGCCCAAATTGCTTAATTGATAAATACCACCAAAGATGTAAAGAAGAAATAACACAAATTCTACATAATCTCTACAAAGGCATGCATAGTAAGAGAAGAAATCTATAGACCAATGTTTCTCACTAACAGATCAAAAGACTGTTAACTAATTTTTAGAAAATCAATTCTAACAATATATAAAAAGAATAATGCATCATAACCAACTTGGGTTTATCCAATAATGGAAAATTGGTTTGGAATATAAAAAAAGTCAATGGATATAACTTACCATATTAATATACTACAATAGAAAAACTATATGATCATCTCAAAAAGTAAAGAAAAAAGTATTACATACAAATCTTTATATGTATATACGCTTGCATTTTTCTTGGGTGGTTTTCTAGGAGAGTAATAGTTGGTGTGTAATTCTGCCCTATCCGAGGTTACCCTAACAGGCAACTTTTGTTCGGGGACTCCACATCTGCCTGGTTGACAGTTTCTTAATTGTGCTGTGGTCTCAGGCTCTTACTCCCCCATCTTTCTTCCCTGTCTTCCCTCATTGACTTGAATCACATTCTGAAAGCTCCTCCTGCCTACTCTTGGCTCCCTTCCCTTTATAGTTCACAGGTGCTTCTCCCAATAAATCTTGTCCTTCTAAGCCTGTCTTGACATCTGCCTCTTAGAGAATCCACACCGACCTAGGAAACATGAGATAATTTAGTTAACTGAAGAAAGAATTAGCTAGCTACCTGTTTAAATGGGACCTGACTCCACATTCCTCATACCCAACATGATGTTTAAAGCTGTATCATGGATGGCTTCTCTAGACAAGTAGTTGGAAGACATGGAACCCAGACATGAGGGAAGAGATAACAAAATTTTTTAAGCTCAGTGCACTATGGGC